>CP092883.1:16715452-16783548 GCA_030710605.1 Cordylochernes scorpioides | reverse complement strand
ATTATGATTCTCAGCGTGCTCTACATGTTTTATATATGAGACCATTTAAAATCTGGCATCAAATAAGCTTCATCAAAATAGAATTTCTTTAATATGGATAGCAGTTGGTTGCTGGAATGTTGGAATAAAGTATTTGAAAAAAGGTTGAAGTAAATCTTTTTATAACTCCCCACTCCCTGCCAAACATTTTATATTAATAAAATATTGCGGCTTGTGTAAAAATAAAAAAATACACAATCAATAAGTTATACACATAAAAATAAATGTTATTATCTTTAAAAGGGTCTTAAAAATCATAAAAAAAGACATTTTTTGAGAAGCCAAAGATAATCTTATAGAGAAATTATATTCTGCATAAATTTTGACAAAATATTTGAAGGATGCCTCTAAATATTTTATTGACATCATGCACAAGTCAATGGTAGCATAGATATATAAAAAAGAGAAAATTAAAAAATAGAAAGAGTCAACTATATACAGTTATGTAAAGAGACTCCCCCAACGACAAAGAGTACAGACAGTAATCTCCCCTCATCTCATGGCTCAGAAAGAACCTGTGTATGATGGACTTGACAGACGTGGTGTCGTCATTCAGCTCTTGGCCAAAGAGCCAGTCCTACAGGTCGGCTGTATGATGTTGAAGGTCACCCGTATGAGGGGTCTGATGGAGCTGCAGGACCAGTAGCGATGGTCAGGCCACTAGAACCACAGGCGATGCAGGTATCTCGAGCAGAGGCCGGATGTGCAGGATGGGGAAGAGCGTGCAGGAAAGAGAGAGAATGATAATTAAATGTTTAGCTTACAAATAATTAAAATGAATTATACCAGTCCTTAGTTAAAAAATACACAATCCTAAATTATTTTTATAAAGATAAAAACATGTACAGTTAAACCTGTCGATAGCGCCCCCTCTTGGGACTCACCAAAATAAGGTGCTATAGGGAGGGGGTGCTATAGACAGGTCACTTTTAATGTAAATCGCATCATACTACATATTTAAAATCGGGCGCTGTAGACAGGTTTAACTGTAAATATACAGAAAATAGATTTTAGAATTGAAATTTGTTTAAAGTTTCAAAAGTGTAGATTCTTATCAAAATTGCATTTTCATGTAAAATAAAATGGTAGCAATAAGATGATTAGAACAATGACCAACACATTAGTATATAATTGAGTTAAAATATCAGGCTTCCAGGGATTGAACTATAAAAAATACATGCATTAATTTATTAAGGACAATATCTTGATACATTATCAAACAAGGAGAAAAATATGTACATATATATATACTTTATAATTTTCTTTATATTCCAGATATTAGTTCAGTGATGGGGGTGAAGTACTATGGAAAACAACAAGACAATTAATATCTTTTCGACACACTGGGCACGTTCTTCTAATGTCAGTCCACTTTTTAAGGCATTCATAGCACATAATATGGGGACAGTCCTTATTCCTTGTCATGATTTTTATATCCCTGAAACATATAAAGCAATCCTCGTCTGTTGTGATTCCTTCAGAAGACCTATATTCAATGGTATACTGGTGTTGAGGTGTTGTATTGGTAGGATCATCTTCTTCTGGAGAATCAACATAATCATCCATAGGATCCTCATAATCATCCGAAGAATAATCATCATTATCAATTAGTAAATGCCCTTCCAGCATACTTCGTATAAACATGTTTGTCATATTGAGGGGAGGTTGGAGTGTGCCAGAAGAAGGTGTATACTGTATTGACATTTTTTGCAAAATGCAAAAATATCCTTGGGAAAGACTTAATTCTCCCGTTCTACAGGATTGTCCATTGGTGACAGTTTGATGATTATCATTGAACTTGATATTAGCTTCAATGGAGAAAACGAGCAAATCATATCTCTCATGATTTCCCTGCGGAGTATTGACATTTATGAGATGAGGTTGAATTATAATTTGTGACTCATGGTTTACTAAATTTTTAGCCAATACCATCCTTAAAGTTTGGGTCTCATCAGGTTCTATCCAGAGAACCAGTGTAAAGTCAGTAGGGAGGGCGGAAATCTCATAATTCCCAAAGATAACGCTGTCAGGAGTTGATGCCATTTCACCAGGCGCCACATCTGACCTCAGGATATTGATTGTTGGAATTCGGGTAAGATTCTGTAGCCCTTCATTATTCCTTTCTTTAAATACTAAGCATTGCCTCGTTCCACTCGGCAGTGGGAGTATGCCAAAAGAAGGTGTATACTGTATTGACATATTTCCAAAAATTCCAAAATCTCCTTGGGCAAGACTTAATTCTCCCGATCTACAGGATTGTCCATTTGCGATAATTTGAAGATTATTATTGAACTTAATATTAGATTCAATGAAGGGCACGAGAAAAACATATCTCTCATGGTTTCCCTGCGGAGTATTGACATTTATGAGATGAGGTTGAATTATATTTCCTGAATGATTATCAGTCATTACCATCGTCAAAGTTTGTGTCTCATCAGGTTCTATCCAGAGAACAAGGGTAAAGTCATTAGGGAGAGCGGAAATCTCATAATTCCCAAAGATAACGCTGTCAGGAGTTGATGCCACTTCACCACGCGCAACATCTGACCTCAGGATATTGATTGTTGGAATTTGGGTAAGATTCTGTAGCCCTTCATTATTCCTTTCTTTAAATACTAAGCATTGCTTCGTTCCACTCATTTTGTGATTTAATAAAGTATTTGAATATTCAATCAAATAAATAACACGAGTGTTTTTACTTTATTAATCTGGTCTAAAACATGAGAGAGAGAGAGGGAGATTAAAATGAATTGTTCTAAAATAATTATATTTTTTTATAAAAATATTTCAAATCTGTTTTAAAAAAAAAAATATATTTTTTGAATATATATATGATAATTTAAACCAACAACCCTATATTAATACTTATAACAAGATGTTGTATATAGAAACATATCTATAAATAATTATACGCATAATTGACATGTGTCCTTGCATCACCATATGTAATGTACTGAGGATGAATAAATAAAACTATATAATAGATTAAAAACTGAGTTAAAAGCAAGATTGAGAGAATCACAAAGTAACTTCTAAAGATAGATTGGAAGCCGACAGACCGGTGCCAGTGTCGATTAACGACGACACGTGCAGAAAGACAATACTTCCTGGTCCCCTTCCTGGTCCAAAGAGTTGTATAAATAGGACCCCCCGCTTGGCAACAGCCAGCCTTCCAGTGAGTCGTTCGGTCAGCGTCACCCCTTATCGTCTCCAAGGACCAACCTCATCGACCATGTAAAACAGTAAGAAATCTACTCTAGCACCATCTTCCTCTTGGCTCGCTTTTTATCTATTCAAGGAACTTTCCTTCTACAACTGTGTCGCTTCGTTTTTTGTGTGTGTGGACATTCCCAAGCTTTTCCACTCTGCCTCGACCACGACTGCCTGTACTTTGTGAGAACTGTTAAAGGTCCTACAAGGTGCAGAGAGGTACTGGAAAACTCCCCACGCCCTGACTGTCCCTCTCGGTTACTACAGGTTTGACCCTCGGTTGCCACAGCTTATAGCGAGAGTCGACGAGGTTCTACAACAGGCTTACAGAACTTCAACATATTATTACAGATAGTCGACAGGATAACCACGACGAAGGAGACCATAGCGAAGAAGGTAAAAAGACTGTCTAGATAGGTAGAAGAGAAAGAGCAAAGATGGAGGAACAAGCACGCCATTCCAACGAAACGACCAAGCGATCTCCCCTCAAAGACACAACCGAAATTCCCGCAAAATAAGCCGGTGAGAAGTTACCCACCTTCGGTCTTACAACGCAACCATCCAAACGACATGCCATCATCGCCAAACAGAATCCACAAGCTTCTACAAGCTCTACATGGGACGCCTTCCACGTCATCAGAACAACAAACAAAGACCAAGTCTCCTGACTGAACAATCATAAAAACTGTGAGTTTTAAAAAAAATCTACTTAACTCTCTCTTCATGCTAACAACTTGATTCTCCATATATTTTATGTTTATTTTCACTGTAATCATTTTTTAGTCAAATTTTACCATTTTTATAGCATTTCAATTCAAATTTTAAATCTTGTACACCCTCATTTATCAATTTTTACTTTATTTTAAGCAACTTTTAAATTTTAATTCATTACTTTCAATTTTACATGGAAAAAACTCATATTATATTTTAACTACTCGAATCCTATTTTCTAAACTTATTTGTGTGTTTCTCTTACAGAGGGTGTTTCCTTTCAAATGAAACGATTTCAAACGTCCGTTAGAACTTTATTTTTCGAACGTGAATTTTTTTCATGTGTTCTATGTGCTTCCCCTTCTTCTTGGCTATCTCCCTGCATCGGACTTTCCAAGCTGCGAACACTTCCTTGACTTTGGAGAGCGAAACATTCGACCACTCCTCTTGTGCGGCTTTCAAAGTCCGGCTCAGTTTTGGGACGTCGGTTGAAGAGCCGTTGTTTCAACATACCGAACCCGTAAAAATCCAGTGGGCTGGCGTCGGGAGACTTCACTGGAATGTCCGAGTTCCTGATAAAATTTAGGCCTAGGGTGTCCTTCATTTCTTGTAGGAACTGTTGGGTTTTGTTGGAGGTATGGGAAGAGGCTTTGTCGTGATGAAGGAACACTTTGTCCATTTCCCCTGGGTAAAGGTCCTTCAGTTGTTCGATGACAGGTTTCAGAACGCATTCTATATAGAATTCTGAGTTCACCTTCACCTTCGATGGAACCTTTATGAGCGGAAGGACTCCACGGCCAGTCATTACCCCGACAACCATGAAACCTTTAGGGAAAGTTTCGGAGCATTGGTGAACCCAATTATCCGGGACCTGATTGCCTCTTTTGATGTAACAGATCTTCCGGATTCCATTGCAATACGTCACATACATCCATGCTTCGTCCAATGTTGCAGTATATTCCGATCTGGAACCGGCCAGGTGTTCCTCGTAGAGCTTCCGGGCATTCGTTGCACGGTTTTTCATGTGGAAAGGGGTGAGCTTGTGAACCTTGCCTTTTCGTCGGGTATCCAGTTCCAAATCTTTGTGAATGATGTTATTTATCGTTTTTAGCGATGTTCCACACATTCTGGAAAGTTGGCGCTGAGATGGTGGATTTTCAGTAGTTGCTAGCCGCTTTACCTTGGAAACCGTGGCGGGGGTCCGCACCGGACGTGGTCGATCGACTTGAAATTTTTGCCTATTGGATTCAGCTTCCCTTTTCTTTCCGATGCCATTTACTACCCTACATATTGTAGCTTTGCCAACATCTAGTCCTTCAGCTTTTAGCTTTTTCACTATGACGCTATAACTGTTTCCTTCTTTGGAAAGGGTCCGAATTGTTTGTTCGACTTGGAGCGTTAGTCTCTCTCCCCCCATGTTGCAAAAATCATGATACCTGATGAAAATGAATTCTCCAGAAGATTCTAGATCTATTGGAACCAGTGTTGTGTGCAGCATGCCTGCACGTGCAAAACGCGAGCGCTCGAAAATCGTTTCATTTGAAAGGAAACACCCTCCGTAATACCTTATTTTTATACCAAAAACACCAATGTCTTACTTAAATACACAAAACTTTTCAAAAATCATTGTTATGTTCACTATTTCATGTACACGCCCCATTCAAATTATAAGTCACTATCATGCCATTGCCCTTTTACAAGTATAATTTTTGCACTACCATAAGCAACGATTAAAAAATATATATTCAAATTTTAATAAACATAGATGAAACGCATTTTTTTTAAATACAAAAATCGAAAGATACAATATCTTCAAAAGCACAACTAGAAAAGTAACTCTCCTTCCCCAAAACAAGTTAAAATTCCAGCATAGCTACACTCCCACATCACTTTATCCAATTGGCCACCAGCTATTAACGCGCGATTTAACAACACGTCCAATTTCGAGTCACACGAACGCCATATCGTCGCGAACAAAAAAATTTTCGCAATAAACATACCACCTCTATAACAATCTGAAAATTCTCGATGTGTTTTCGTACAACAACCACCCATGACTAAAAAATTTGTTATTTAATCGGAAACAAGTTAGATGCTGTGCCAAAAACAAAGACTTCACGTGACACCTTTCTATTCAATTCACGCACTAGTGTCACACAGCGCATCACAACAATTTTTCTCACTTAATAGGCCACAAAGACGCCTTCATGCCTGTGACACTTAACACCCCAAAGCGTGTCTCTACGTCGAAAGTCGCAATTTTGATCACATCTAAACCTGACATCATTGAATAACATTTTTTTATAAGTCCGCAACATCGTCGAAACACAACACTTACGAACACCAAGAAAACTATATTTTCAAATAGGCCAGAAACCAAGTACCACTGTGCTGAGAGATTTACTTCTAGCCAGCAGGATGATTCACCACACCGCGCCAGCAAAAATAAACAACCCAGCTATGTCGGTCGGCATCAAAGGACATGACACATGTTGATATAGACACCAGTTGCAGTCGCCATGTTAAAATGACACCTCCAGTTTCAGTACGCCTGTACCTTGGTACACCTGTATGTTAGACTTTCGTGTCCACCAATTAACCTGTCAATTATCAATTAATTGACTTACCAATCATTACCCAATTTACTTATTGTTCTACCGCGTTAGGGTAAAGGTTCGAGCTGCAGTGAGAACTATAAATTAATAATTTATATTTTAATAAGTCCAAAAATTACATACAATTATAAGAGGCAGATGGAGTACAGTTTTTACTCCACCAGCGCCTAGAGTATTATATAATGGAAGGAAACGCCGCAGGTTGTAGCGACGCGCGGTAAACAGCCGGCTGACATCAGGCGGTGTTCGAAAAGTGCGCGCGCAGCCCCCGGTGCGCGCGCAGGCCGGCTGGCCAGCTCGCAGAATTCCCGGCGTCCCATGCCAGCGTCGCCCGCTGGCATCCTCTTATCTCATGCCCCCCCTGGAGATTGGACTTGGGACCGATCCAACGTAGTTGCTATAACGCGGGTTCGGTTCTCGGGTTCGAGGGGAGAAGGTCTGCTGATGTTGAGCTGAGTTGGGTGGGGTGGTGTACGGTGGAGGCACGAAAGGTCGTAAGAATCTGCGATTACGGCGAAGAAGGCGTCCGGCGTCGGTCCGGATGAGGTAGCTGCGACCGCGTGGAAGTTGCTCGAGAACCTCAGCAAGGAGGGTCCAATGTTTTGTGCGGTGATCCTGGACAAGGACTATTGCTCCCACTTCCAAATGTGAGAGTGGCTTGGCGTTGCGATTGTATCGCTTGAGGGCTTTCTGCCTTAAGTTCTGGGCTCGTTGATCGCATTCTGAAATCCTTGTTCTCCATTCCTTGGCAAACTGACTACGGTGAAGCGGTAGCTTGGTACGTGTCGGGGCACCAAACACAATCTGCGCTGGACTTCGTCCCTCTGCTTTGGGCGTGTTTCGGAACTCCATCAAACTTTCTAAAAATGTGTCGGACTTGAGATTCCCATTGGTGGTGGTCTTGCTGATTAGGTACTTTATCGCTTTTACGGCCGCTTCGGCAAGTCCATTTGATTGAGGAAAGTGTGGAGATGAGGTGGAGTGCTCGATGTTCCAACGCTTTGTCCAACTCCGAAACTCTTGAGAGGAGAATTGGGGACCATTGTCGGATGTGAGTATCTCTGGGATGCCGTAATCTGCCATCCACTTTTGAAGGTGACGGATGACCGTGGTGGACGTGGGGGCTCTGCCACATTGCGTCACGTTGATCCAACCTGAAAAGCGGTCGACCATAACGAGATATTGGTATCCAGCGTGCGAAAAAAGGTCGCAGGAAACATGTTGAAATGGGTAGCTAGGCGGCGGGTCGGAATAGAGTGGTTCTTTCTGTTGCGAGGGTAGATAGGCTGAACACTCGGCACACGTTTTTACTACGTTCCGGATGTCATTAGTGATGCTCGGCCAAAAGACAGATTGGCCAGCGCGTCGAAGAGTCCGGTCTTGGCCTTGATGCGACGCATGGAGTATTTTTAGCACTTCTGAGCGTAATGGTGTTGGGATGAGTAGGCGAGAGCCTAAGAAAACGAGTTCTTCGCGTACGCTTAGTTGGTGCAATACTCTCCAGTAGGGGCGAAGATCTTCGTCGAGGTCTTCTTTACATTGAATCTTTTGAGGGATGATATTGCGTATACGTTTGTACTCTCCATCATGCTCTGCGGCTGCTCTGATTTGTCGTATTAACGAATCCTCCATTACCCTGGATCCGTCGACCGGGTCTACTACTGCAGCGGCAATGAGAGGTGCGGGATCAGAATCAGGATGATCATCGGTATCGTAAACGTCGGGACTGGGGATGGGTGGCGAGAGAGCACGTCGACAACGGTATGTTTCTTTCCCGGACGCCAAACTGCCGTAATGAGGTACGGAGTCAGCTTTTCCTTTAGCCGGAGGAGCCTTGGGTTTTCTATCTCGTCCAGAGTTTTGGAGTTCAGTATGGGAATAAGGGGACGGTGGTCGACTATAAGTTCGAAATGAGATCCCATAAGAAATAACTTGCATTTCTTGGCTGCCCACACGACAGCTAATAACTCAATTTCCGTGGCGCTATACCGGGACTCTGCAGGAGTCACATTGCGGGATCCTACCTGGAGAAGTCTCCATTGACTATCAGGTTGTTGTTGATAAAGGGCATATCCTAGTCCCTGGGTCTGTGCTGCGTCCGTTTCTAGGCGGAGGGGTTGTCCTGGGGAGAACTGTGCTAGGATGCGTGAGCTGCAGAGTTCTTGAATGACTGCGTCAAAAGCTCGCTGGTGGGGGTTCTCCCAAACGAAGGCGGCTTTGGCTGACAAAAGTGATCGGATTGGCGCGGATAGCTCGGTTAGATGATGGGAAAAGGCCTCAAACTGTTGAACAAGGCCGTTAAAGGAACGCACGTCGGTCTTGTTGGTTGGTATCGGGAAATTCTTTAGAGCGGAGTACAAATGTGGAGAAGGTGTGTAACCGGAAGAATTTATACGGAAGCCGCACCAGTCGACTTCTGGCTGAGCGAATACGAACTTCTTCTGGTTGAGGGTGATTCCATGTTCCTGACACCGGGAAATGACCTGTCGAACACGTTGGACGTGTGTTTTGTAGTCTGAATCGAAAATAATGATGTCCTCTACCACTTTTTCTACGTTCTGTATTCCAAATAGGGCTTCGTCTCCACGACGGTTGTGCTCGTCTCCGTCGGAACACAATCCCATCACGTTGCGACAATAGCGGTAACTTCCCCATGGTGTGATGAAGGTGGTTAGTTTTTTACTCTTTTCATCGAGGGGGACTTGCCAATAACCGTGACGGGCATCTAGCGTGCTGAAAAAACTGCATGCCTGGTGGGATGCGAGCAACAACCTCGCGGGGTACCCTGACTGGATAGGCGGGTCGTCGGACGTATTTGTTCAGTCCGGTGAGGTCCACGGTTACGCGCGGTTCTGATGAGCCTTTTTTCGGGACGACTACCATAGGATGGCACCAATCGATGGCTTCGCTGACGGGTACCTGTTCGATTATCCCTTTCGCCAACATGGTATCGAGTTGAGTTTTGACGGGGGTCTCTCCAGTGAAAGGGAACGTTTGCAAGGAACGGCATCTTTAACTAGTTCGATAGACATGGGGGGGTCCTTGCATGGGTTTTAACACTGTGTCGTCGAACGCTCTAGCATAATGGGTAAGGATAGACTGCTTATCGATCTCATTGGCTCTCACCGGGGTCTGCGGGAACGTTAGAACTTGTCCGTTGGTTATGGCATTGACGATCATTGAATGGGGCCAGTTATCCGGCAGAAGTCCTAAGGCTTTGCATCCGCTCTTGCTCAAGAGAGGGGCGTTCAGGTGCTTGCAGACTCCAACGGTAGTACTGTATGTTTTCCCGTTGAGATGCAGTGCCGCGACGAACGATCCACAAGGACTTAAGCTGATGCCGTTGGCTCCTACGCAAGGGACGTTCTTCGGGTTGAGTGCTGATCGGGTCTGCTCATCCAGTAACAGGAATTCTGATTCTGGGATTAGATCCAGATCTGACCCCGGGTCCGCCAGCCAACGGATTTGGTGTAACTTATGGTTGATATCGGTCGGAATGGTTATGAGTTCGTTGCGTACTCCAGCTGCAACAACTGTGTTTGAGGGTCCTGGTTGGGACTGATTGTTTCTGGTTGCGGGTGGCGGGATATTAGGTTTGGTTGTGGGTTTCCGTTTCAGTTGTCGGCAAACCCTTCCGTAATGCCCGGTGATGCCGCATTTGTTACACTCTATGTCTTTTGCTGGGCACTGGTCACGGCGGTGTCTTGGGTTAGCCCCACATCCGGAGCAGGGGTCGTTAGGATCATAGGGTTTCTGAAAGAAACGGTTGGCCTTAGGTGAGGTTTCAGACGAGCTGGCTTGTTGCTGCTTGTAGGTTGATGGTGCACGTCTGGTTGCAATGAAGGCTTCGGGGGAGGTGGTTGGGGAGGGTGAAAGAGTCGCGCCCACGGCGGTAGCACTCTCATGTGCGATGCAAATTGAGAGGACTCGGTCCAGGGAGAGGTCGGAGTTGTACTGCTCCGCCAGTACTTTTCGTTGGAGGTCTTTATCAAACAGGCCACATATTAACCTGTCACGGATACGGAGTTGCTGTTGATAACCAGCAAGGGCAAACGTTTTCCCACAAGCTCTTTTTGTGCATATTGTAATACACGGGTCGCCGCATGTGCTGCACTTAAAATCCAGCTCATGTGCACACGAGTCATCAAGAGCTTTAAGGGCTGCGAAGTAGCGATCCACCGATTCTCCGGTTTGTTGGTCCCTACGATGAAAATCTTGCCGATCAAGGAGGGGGTTTCGCTTCTTGCGTAGGTAGGCCTCGAGAGCATTCACGGCTTCATCGAGGGTGGTGGTGGTAGAAATATGAAGGCGGCCTGATTGCCAAAGGATGGTCCATTCGGAATGGAGGGCGGCACGCAAAGTCGCTTGCTGTGTGGATAGCGGGAAGGTGGCTACTTGTTGGGCGTCCACGTAGTCGTTCCAACGTTGTTTCCAATCACGGAAAAAAAGACATCGTTAACTCCTCCGGGGAAGCCAGTTTAGGAAGCTGGATGATTTTTGTGGCGTGGTGAGGAGGAGTTCCTAATGGGACTGTCGGTGTCGGATTCCGAGTAGCCATCTGCTGCAACAGTGCGGCTATGGACCTGAGGATGTCGGTGCTGGTCGGCGAGGCAGGGTTCTCTGGAGGGGTTTGGGATGGTCGGCGATTCCTTCTTGAGGGCATCTTGATTACTAATTGTCACTGAGCTGTCACTTAAAAAACGGCTATAATTAACCGAATGTCGACTGCGCCATGTTCTACCGCGTTAGGGTAAAGGTTCGAGCTGCAGTGAGAACTATAAATTAATAATTTATATTTTAATAAGTCCAAAAATTACATACAATTATAAGAGGCAGATGGAGTACAGTTTTTACTCCACCAGCGCCTAGAGTATTATATAATGGAAGGAAACGCCGCAGGTTGTAGCGACGCGCGGTAAACAGCCGGCTGACATCAGGCGGTGTTCGAAAAGTGCGCGCGCAGCCCCCGGTGCGCGCGCAGGCCGGCTGGCCAGCTCGCAGAATTCCCGGCGTCCCATGCCAGCGTCGCCCGCTGGCATCCTCTTATCTCACTTATTAATCTGAACTTTAATATTGAAATATTATAACACTTTATATCTTTAATTATCATTGTGTGTTTTACACTTTTTACATTGTTTTCACGCCCAGTGTGGAATATTTTTTTCTAAACTAGAACGCCATCTTTTATATAATGTTAACCCTTTATTGTTATATTACAATCATCTTCGTTAATGCCATCCATTTTTTAAGAATCAATCAAGTTATCATTTATTTCATATTTGTATGCTATATGTCTCTGTTTTTCTATACCCCAGCACACTCAGCCATCATCAGCCATCCCCAAAATTGAATCTATTTCTTACACATCTCACCAACGCCAAACTCAAAAACACAACACAACATACATTAAAGATTTTACATGTTTTTTTTTTTTGATATCAACAATTAAAACAACTTGGTTAAGTCTTATAGACTTTATGATGCAAAAGAGAAAACATTCTCTACATATCACCATGAACATGTCAGTTCACGTATTCCCAGTTTCAGAGAGACATAGAAACACCGATGTTTACCAAAGGGAAATGATCTAGTTACCACCACAGTTGTAACTTTTCTTCAAAAGAGACAATTTTTGTTCCATTTTTCACTGCTTAACATTTATCTAATCATTAATATCCTTTAATTATATTATAACTTTGTATAAAATCTTGAATAATTATTTTTATTTTTTACTTTTCAATTATATAATCAAATTTTTATTCCAACATTATTTTAACAACTTTATTTTAACAAATTTATTTTTTATGATATTATTTCAGTATGACAAAACATTTAATTGTTTCAATAATCATTTTAAATTCATTATTATATCTTTTATATATCACATGTTTGATCCTATCCACTTACACTTTTTATCCGCAATCATATTTCTACCTTTTTATTCACCATATTTTTGTTTAAATAACTTTATTATATGACAACGTTTATTTATCATCAACTATCGGGCATACAACAATCGTTTTCAACCATCCTACTCACTAACCACTTCCCTATACTTTGTCATCACTACCTATTTCAGCCATTGCTTCAAACCATCGTAGAAACGACAGTACTGCTTGACAATATTTATTTTTTGATTTCGTAATTCAACAAACTCTTTGAGAACACAGTTCCCCAGACGTACAAATCCAAACTTCTGGTCTGAACACGTTTCAAAAGTTTATTTCAATCATCCGCAGAGCACATCACCAACGCATGCACAAAGCGTTCACTTTTTTCAACTTTCAATTTTTTCAGCTCTAGCGGACCACAATCAACCTTTGATTTCAAGTCAAGTCAGACCACCTACTGTCGATACAACAATTCTACTTATCGCATGGCTCTACCACCCCTTTCAATCATATTAATTCTTTTCTTCAACAACTTTTCAATCCAATAACCCTACAATTGTGACAAAGCACTGTAACCTTATACAGGATCACAGGTGAAACATTGCCAAGGAAGACGCACAAGTCTATTTCCTCGCTTTGCACCTGGATCTCAGTATTTGATTGTCCGTGCAACACTTACAATTGCATATTCTTCAACTCCTAACCCTTTCCATCGCCCGCCAACAATCTCTTAGAACATCATCATTAATTTTTATCAAATAAAGTTTTAATCTACAGTTCTCTTTTATAATGAATATCATAACTTTTAAATTAAACATAAGCTTTATTTTTATAATTTTCAGATATATCCAAATAAACATCTTGTTATAGCCCTTTACCCTCACAGTTTTTATTAATTAAAAGAAATTTTAATTACTTACCTGTGTTAGAGAGGCTTTACCCGCTTAAACCCGGATAAACCCTTTCACTCCCGGGGCCCATCTATGATAATTTAAACCAACAACCCTATATTAATACTTATAACAAGATGTTGTATATAGAAACATATCTATAAATAATTATACGCATAATTGACATGTGTCCTTGCATCACCATATGTAATGTACTGAGGATGAATATATAAAACTATATAATAGATTAAAAACTGAGTTAAAAGCAAGATTGAGAGAATCACAAAGTAACTTCTAAAGATAGATTGGAAGCCGACAGACCGGTGCCAGTGTCGATTAACGACGACACGTGCAGAAAGACAATACTTCCTGGTCCCCTTCCTGGTCCAAAGAGTTGTATAAATAGGACCCCCCGCTTGGCAACAGCCAGCCTTCCAGTGAGTCGTTCATTCAGCGTCACCCCTTATCGTCTCCAAGGACCAACTCATCGACCATGTAAAACAGTAAGAAATCTACTCTAGCTCCATCTTGCTCTTGGCTCGCTTTTTATCTATTCAAGGAACTTTCCTTCTACAACTGTGTCGCTTCGTTTTTTGTGTGTGTGGACATTCCCAAGCTTTTCCACTCTGCCTCGACCACGACTGCCTGTACTTTGTGAGAACTGTTAAAGGTCCTACAAGGTGCAGAGAGGTACTGGAAAACTCTCCACGCCCTGACTGTCCCTCTCGGTTATTACAGGTTTGACCCTCGGTTGCCACAGCTTATAGCGAGAGTCGACGAGGTACTACAAGAACACAACCAGAACAACAACATATTATTACATATATATATTTTAATTATATATATTTGAATTTTTCAAAAAATTGAACTTTTACTAGCTCTTTATTCTCTCTTAAATCACCTTCAAATTTCTTCAAAGAAATTGTCACTATATTGGAAAAAACTTACGTTCTCAATGTTGAGAACTTGTTCATTGTCCAGTTTAATTAAAATTTGGTGTAAACAATGTTAAATATGTAAATAAATTAGTTTTGATATTTAGTAAGCGCGGATAATTTCGAATTTTTTTTTTGAGTTTTTTCTCCAATCATATATACATCACCATAAATTATTTTTATTTTTTTTTTTCAAAACATTTCTCGCCTATTCTATGATAATGTTTCGGCGACACACAAAGAAAGATAGTCAAAAGTTGACAGAATCCGTTGGACGACACGTGCGCGCCTGAAAAAGCCGACCAATGAGGGGGCGCGCTTGGAAGGGGTGATATTAATATGCTTCATGTCCCATAGGCTTCTTGCTGCTAACATTATTTGTCTGCTTGCTTGTATTAAGCTAAGGTGAATAAAGCGAACAGATATTGTTCTGCGATCCTTTCGCATGATTGAAATCAGAACTCATTTTTAGTACAATAAATGTAAATTTTAAATAAAAAGTTTCTTATATCATATATAATAGATTTTATCAATGAAATAAAATAAAGGCACGATTTTATTTTTAATTGGATATCTATATTAAATGTATTAATAGACATGGCTATGAACTGGCAGACCTTGAATTTGTACATCCCCAAACAGACCCAACCTGCTCTCACTGTTCAAATAATCCACAGACAGTTGATCATCTTCTCTTCAGCTGTCCAGCATTCATGACACATAGGATACAAACAGCTATCCTGCTTGGACTGACCCACCATATCCTACATCTATGGTCAGACTTCCTGACTCAACCTTAGCATGGAACTTCTTGGTCAACTGGCTCAATTCAGCAATCAAAGCAGGACGCGAGTAAATGCACTTTGCACTAGTCCATAATAGTGACCTTGACTTCCCAGGTAGTTGGTGTTTTGCTCTCTCCCTGGGTTATAAATATATCTTTCTATATAAATATTTATTTATTACCAGTTGCAAATAAGACACGCTAAATCCGATCTGGATAATTACGCGTGAAACTATTTACAATAATTCATATTGTAGTAGAGTAGGTAACGGAAATTTCAAAAAGAAAATAAACAATTAAGAGAAAGAGCTTTGAATAAACATATACATTAAAAAATAAGCAACAACATAAGCAGATAGACGAAATCGCAAGGTAGTTATTTACAACTAGACGAATGGCCCGGGCAACGCCCGGGTTTTACCCGAGTGCGTATATATTTTAAAAACGTTTTAATTCAAATACTATTCGTTACAATTATAAATTGGCGCCATGGATGTCACTCTTGTGAAACGCCCCGTTCCAAACTGTGTGTTTTTAAAATGTTTTAATTAAAATACTATTCGTTACAATTATAAATTGGCGCCGTGGATGTCTCTCTTGTGAAACGTCCCGCCCCAAACTGTGTGTGTCTTGAAAATATAAAAATAAAAATGTGAATTTTCATAAAGATTTCATTTTTTCTTTTTTTATTTTTGCATTTCACCTACTAAATCGATAGAGATAATTACATTTGCAACATGAACTTAGGTATATTGACTAAATAGAAAACTGCATAGTAATAAAGATCATTTTTTAAAGGTACCATATCGTTTTTTTTCGATAAAATCGAAACAAAAATTAACGATAAATAACGATAATTGCCTTAAAAAGAAATTGCCTTAAAAAAAAGAAACATTCGCGGTGATTTTGTCTTGCATTCGTTTATACAATTATTATATACGAATGACCCGGGCAACGCCCGGGTTTTACCCGATTAAATGCTTTTATTCAAATACTATTCGTTACAATTAGAAATTGGCGCCGTGGATATCATTCTTGTATAATATATAAATGAGTTTTAAAAATTGTAAAAAAAAAAAAATGCATCGGCCGGGAATCGAACCCGGGCCGCCCGCGTGGCAGGCGAGCATTCTACCACTGAACCACCGATGGTTATGAAAAATCCCATCCGTGAGCTTCAAACAGACAAACAGACAGAATAAGGCAAATATATAAGTAGATATTTTAAGCAATGATGGAAGTTGATTCAATATAGTTATCTGTAATAATTAGTATCTCAGAGAGAAAAAGATGATCAAGTTGAGCTATTTACAATAGGTAATATTTCTAAAGTAACATTTTAATTATTTACATTGATGTAAACCAAGTCGCATAGTATTGTAGTTCTTCAAGCTGCATGAAGCTGTTTATTTATAATAAAATGTATGCTTATTAAATTTCATAAATCTTTCCCTATTATAAACTATTTAATCCAGGTCGGTTCTTTCCTTCTTGCTCTGCTGTCTTAGGTTTGACACCAGTGGGCATGAGTTCAGAATGTGTTAGGGGAGCTTCTTCTCCCGTTCCATATAAATAGATATCAAACTCTATATCAAATCTTGATAGTTTGTTCCTTGAAACTCCAAATTATTTTGATATAAAAGCCTATTTTTTTTTTTATTCTACACTCATCCTTTCAGTGATACGCTAAACTAGATGTATGCACGGTGGAATCTGTAACCGTTGGACATGGGTCGGACCTGGAGGCTATTGTTGGGTTCTGTGCTACCTGGAGTATAGGAGCTCCATCTATACTTCCTTCCTGCTGTGAGAAATTGTATGGAACCCGTGGTCTTAATAAAGCTGTATGTGTGATTTTTTTTTATTTCAACCTCCTTTGAGGGCCTTAAAAATCGCTTCAAAAATCAAGCCTCAACTTCCAAAGGTTTCTGACTTGAAAGCGTTGCATCACAGACAGGTATCAATTAATCTGCTTATTGATATATTTATAGCTTCAAGTTCCTCAACCAATCAACTTTTAACTTATATTCTAGAGCATAGTTTTTCGTTGTGATATAAATATTAATTTTTACAAATAGCATGTTTGTGCGTTGATGGCGCACGAATTTTAACACTTTTGGGTTGTGAGCCAATATTTGCGACCTTATTTTTAGAGGAAAAAAATAATATATGCATAAATATATCCAAACTCTTTAAAACTTTAACATTTTTATTGTTAAAAAAGCTTTAATAAACGTCAATTTTGCATCTTTTATAGGCCATTGTTCTATTTTATAATAGTTGTGGCCTCTTTTTTTTCTCTAAAAATAGATGCATAAATTCAAACTCTTTAAATGTTTACATTTTTATTGTTTAAAAAAAGCTTTAATAAACGTCAATTATGATTCTTTTATAGGCCATTGTTCTATTTTATAATATTTGTGACCTCAATATCAGAGAAAAAATAAATATATACAGAAATATAAAATTCAAAATCTTTAAAATTTAACATTTTATTGTTAAAAAAAGCTTTAATAAACGTCAATTATATATATTTTATAGGCCACACACACTTTGTTCTATTTTATAAAATAAAACCTAATAAAAATTCCTAATTATTGCATTATCATCGTGAGTTAATAGGTTCAAATAAAAGATGAAATTATTAAATTTGAATGTAAAGTAAATACAAGAGCGCTTTATATGGCAAAAATAAAAAAGAGGGTCTGGTGAAGAGAGCTTATCACATATACAGTAGGGTCTCCAATGAAAGACGCCCAAAAAACACGGCAATCCCTGGGCATTCAAGAAGACCCTCTCTCACCGGGAACTCGGTCATATGACAAGTTGTGATAGATTCTTTCAACGCAAAATAGAAGATGATTTACTTTATCATCTATGTAACCTACACAAGCTTAATAAGAAAACCTTCTATGGAAAACACCATGTTGACTCTATAATATAGTTTAAATGATTAACTTCAACCTCCTTTAATACAGTTGAACTTGGATAATTCGAACCCCAAGGGACCATAAAAAAATTCGAATTATCCAAAAATTCGAATTAAAAACGTAAATTTAATTTATAGGGAATTCTAGGGACCAAGATAAATATTCGAATTAAAGAGGTTTTCGAATTAAAGAAGTTCGAATTATCCAAGTTCTACTGTACTATATTCCAAAGTGTCATTATTGATTCTCAGCGTGCTATACATGTTTTATATATGAGACCATTTAAAACCTGGCATCAAATAAGCTTCATCAAAATAGAATTTCTTTAATATGGATAGCAGTTGGTTGCTGGAATGTTGGAATAAAGTATTTGAAAAAAGGTTGAAGTAAATCATTTTAAAACTCCCCACTCTCTGCCAAATATTTTATATTAATAAAATATTCTGGTTTTGTGTAAAAATGTAAAAATACACAATCAAAAAGTTATACATATCAAAAATAGATGTTATTATCTTTAAAAGGCTCTTAAAAATCATAATAAAAGACATCTTTTGAGCAGCCAAAGAGAAACATAATAGAGAAATTATATTTTGCATAAATTTTGACAAAATATTTGAAGGATGCCTCTAAATATTTTATTGACATCATGCACAAGTCAATGGTAGCATAGATATATAAAAAGAGAGAAAATTAAAAAATAGAAAGAGTCAACTATATACAGTTATGTAAAGAGACTTCCCCAACGACAAAGAGTACAGACAGTAATCTCCCCTCATCTCATGGCTCAGAAAGAACCTGTGTATGATGGACTTGACAGACGTGGTGTCGTCATTCAGCCCTTGGCCGAAGAGCCAGTCCTGCAGGTCGGCTGTATGATGTTGAAGGCCACCCGTATGAGGGGTCTGATGGAGCTGCAGGACCAGTAGCGATGGTCAGGTCACTAGAACCACAGGCGATGCAGGTATCTCGAGCAGAGGCCGGATGTGCAGGATGGGGAAGAGCGTGCAGGAAAAAGAGAGAATAATAATTAAATGTTTAGCTTACAAAGAATTAAAATGAGTTATACCAGTCCTTAGTTAAAATATACACACAATCCTCAATTATTTTTATAAAGATAAAAACATATACAGTTAAAACTGTCTATAGCGCCCCTTTTTGGGACTCACTAAAATAAGGTGCTATAGAGAGGGGGGTGCTATAGACAGGTCACTTTTAATGTAAATCGCATCATACTACGTATTTAAAATCGGGCGCTAAAGAGATGGAGGCACAATTTAGAGGGGGCGCTATAGACAGGTTTAACTGTATATATACAGAAAATAGATTTTAGAATCGAAATTTGTTTTAAGTTTCAAAAATGTAGATGCTTATCCAAATTGCATTTTCATGTAAAATAAAATGGTAGCAATAAGATGATTAGAACAATGACCAAAACATTAGTATATAATTGAGGAAAAATATCAGGCTTCCAGGGATTGAACTACATAAAAATATATGCATTAATTTATTAATATCAATATGTTAATATATTATCAAACAAGGAGTGAAATATGTACGTTTATATATTGTATAATTTTCTTTCTATTCCAAATATTAGTTCAGCGATGGGAGTGGATTACTATGGAAAACAATAAGACAATAAATATCTCTTCGACACACTGGACACGTTCCTCTAATGTCAGTCCATTTCTTAAGACATTCATAGCACATAATATGGGGACAATCCTTATTCCTTGTCATGATTTTTATGTCCCCATAACATATAAAGCAATCTTCATCTGTCGAGATTCCTTCAGAAGACCTATATTCAATGGTATACTCGCGTTGAGGTGTTGTATTGGTAGGATAGTCATCTTCTTCTTCTGGAGAATCAAAATGATCATCTATAGGATTCTCATCATCATAATCTTCCATAGAATACTCATGTAGAACATACAAATAATCATCCACAGTATACTCATCATCATAATCTGCCATTGAATACTCATCATCATAATCCGCCATTGAATACTCATCAACACTTTCTTCCACAGAATCCATGTCACCATCCCCCTCTGAATAATCATCATTATCTATTTGTAAATTCCTTTCCAGAATCCTTCGGAAAAACATAAATACTGTTCTAAAATTCTCCTCTCTTTCTATGTTTGTCATATTGAAGGGCGATTGGAGTATGCCAAAAGAAGGTGCCAAAATAGTGTAGCCAAAATGTATGCCAAAAGTATGCCAAAATATTGACATATTTTCCAAAATATTAAAATCTCCTTGGGCAAGACTTAATTCTCCCGTTCTACAGGATTGTCCATTTGTGATAATTTGATGATTATCATTGAACTTAATTATAGATTCAATGAAGGGCACGAGAAAAACATATATCTCATGGTTTCCCTGCGGAGTAATGACATTTATGAGATGAGAATGAATTCTATTTCGTGACTCATGGTTTACTAAATTTTTAGCCATTACCATCCCCAAAGTTTGAGTCTCATCAGGTTCTATCCAGAGAACCAGGGTATAATCAGTAGGGAGGGCGGAAATCTCATAATTCCCAAAGATAACGCTGTCAGGAGTTGATGCCACTTCACCAGGCGCCACATCTGACCTCAGGATATTGATTGTTGGAATTTGGGTAAGATTCTGTAACCCTTCATTATTCCTTTCTTTAAATACTAAGCATAGTCTCGTTTCATTCATTTTGTGATTTAACAAAGTATTTGAATATTCAATCAAATAAATAACACGAGTGTTTTACTTTATTAATCTGGTCTAAAACATGAGAGAAAGAAATGGAGATTAAAATGAATAATTCTAAAATAATTATATTTATTTTATAAATATTTCAAATCTGTTTTAAAAAAATAATCTTTTTGAATATATATATTTTTTAATTATATATATTTGAATTTTTCAAAAAATTCAACTTTTACTAGCTCTTTATTCTCTTTTAAATCACCTTCAAATTTCTTCAAAGAAATTTTCACTATATAGAAAAAAATTAAGTTCTCAATGTTGAGAACTTGTTCATCGTCCAGGTTAGTTAAAATTTGGTGTAAAAATGGTAAATATGTAAATAAATTAGTTTTGATATTTAGTAAGCGCGGGTAATTTTGAAATTTTTTCTTGGTTTTTTTCTCCAATCATATATACATGACCATAAATATTTTTCTTTTTTTTTTCAAAACATTTCTCTCCTCTTCTATGATAATGTTTCGGCGCGGCGCACAGAAATCCGTTGGACGACATGTGCGCGCCAGAAAAAGCCGACCAATGACGGGGCGCGCTTGGAAGGGGTGACGTTGGGATGCTTCGTGTCCCATACAGCTTCTTGCTGCTCAAAATATTCGTCCGCTTGCCTATAATAGGCTAAGGTAAATAAAGCGAAAGGATATTGTTCTGCGATCCTGCGTTCCTCGTAATTATATTCGCATGATGGAAACCAGAACTTGTTTTTAGTACAATAAATGTTGAATTTTTATTTAAAAGTTTCTTTATATCATATATAATAGATTTTATCAATGAAATAAAATATAGGCACGATTCTATCTTTAACTGGGTATCTATATTAAAATGTATTAATAGACATGGCTATGAACTGGCAGACCTTGCACTTGTACATCCCCAAACAGACCCAACCTGCTATCAATGTTCAGAATAGACACAGACAGTTGATCATCTCCTCTTCAGCTGTCCAGCAATCCTGATATATAGGATACAAACAGCTATCCTGCTCGGACTGACCCACCTTAATCCTACACTTATTGCCAGCCTTCCAGGCTCAACATCTGCATGGAAATCCCTGGTCAACTGGTTCAGCGCCAACAATCAAAACAGGACGCGAGTAAAAGCACTATGCACTAGTCCATACTAGTGACTTCCTGGGTAGTTGGCGTTCTACGCTCCCTGGGTTATAAATATCTCTCTCTGTAAAAATACCAGATATCAATATTATATATCATTGATTATGATTTGATTTTGCTTTTTACCTTCATTTGCGGTAAATCCGCGGTAAATCCATGTATAATAAATTTATTTTCCTCAAATTTACCCAGACTATTAGTTTGATTGACTTTATATAATATTTCCTGTATATAAATATCATATTACCATTAAGGTACTATTACATTTTTCCTGAATATATCCTACATTTCTGCTTGGAGAATCTGAATAAAACTAGATGGTCTTAATAAAGCTTTTTTTGTTATTGTTGTTGTATAAATAGATATCAAACTATATATCAAATCTTTGCAACTCCAAATTCTTCTTATATAAAAGTCTATATAATATATATTTGGATTCCACACTCATCTTTTCAGTGATACCCTAACCTTGACATTAGTACGGTTGAATCTATGACCACTGGACATGCATCTGACCTGGAGGCTGTTGTTTGGTTCTGTGCTATTTGGGGTATAGGAGCTCCATTTTTACCCTTTCTTCCTGCTTTGAGGATCTGTATAAAACCCGTGGTCTTAATAAAGATGTATGTGTTTTTTTTTTGGATTTCAACCTCCTTTGAGGGCATTAAAAATGGCTTCAAAAATCAAGCCTCAACTTCCAACGGTTTCTGACTTGAAAGCGTTGCATCACAGACAGGCATCAATAAATCTGAATATTAATATATTTATATCCTCAAGTTCCTCAACCAATCAACTTTTAAACTTAGATTCTAGAGCATATTTTTCATTGTGATATTGTTACATCAATTTTAATGCGCCTTACATTTATTCAAGATATTCTATGATATAGTTTTTATAGTTTCACTCATTTTGTAATATTTATTGTACACTAGACGAATGACCCGGGCAACGCCCGGGTTTTACCCGATTAAATGTTTTTATTCAAATAATATTCGTTACGAATATTCATTCTGCTCGAATGAATGTTTTTCTGTTAGAATTTTGTTCCTGCGTACAAAATAATGAACTGGTTTCTTCCGTGGTCTCTGCTTTTTGGAATTTTTCCCGATATAATTATGTATCTAATAATCAAACATGATACAGCAATCTCGTCATCATCATTTTCTGACTAAAAATATATAGTTTTAATAAAAAAAAGTTAAAAATGTAAAAAAAAAGTTCTTCAAATGAAAAAAAGAAATAGCCAAAAATACTAATCAAAATGCAGCCGAAAATTTTCCTCAGGTTTATAAAACGCGACATGCAAAATTTGGTACCAATTGGTTCAGGAGTTTTTGAGTTTATCGCGAAACAGACAGACAGACAGACAGACAGAAATTGACTTTTATATATATAGAGATATATCTTTATGGCTTATTGGAGCGGGAGAGGACCTAGACGAAGACGGCGGATCGCAACCTACGAGGAAGACAAGGATAAATAAACACAATAACTTTAAAAGGTAATTTATTTTTATTTATTCACTTTTATTTATTGGCTTTGAATATGGAAACCCGCTCGGGAAACGTGTATAACACCAAGAAGGAAGAAACCAAGGTCGACGACCCTGCAAAGCTTCAACTTGGTGCAACAATTGGTAGAGATGCTGGTTTCGAACCAGTTGCTTTGAACCCCAATATAGAAATTCCGAAATATGGTGGGACAGAAGACCCTCGCCCATGGATAGAATCCCTCGACGTGATTGGTTTCCTCTATCATTGGGCAGACTACATAATTGCCCGTTATGCCGCCATGAACATGACGGGAAGCGCTAAAACCTGGTTGAATTTACACAAAGCTAGTTTCACGAGCTGGGAAAATATTAAAATCCGCCTCATTCAGGATTTTTCTCTGGACGCGAATAAAGAAGAGCTTAGAATGAAGCTCGACAGAATGCAACACTGGAATGTACCAGCAATCAGGTTCGCGGAAGACATTCTAGTGTTGTGCAACAAGGTTGACCCCGCAATGGAAGAAGAAACAAAAATTGAACATGTTATTGGAGGACTGAAAAAAGAGTACTCATTCGTGCTCTACCTGAACCCTCCTAAAACGACCGATGACCTTCTTGTCGTGTGCAAGAAAATGGATTCTTTTGAAAAGAAGTATCGGGAACATGTGGAGAAATCCAGAAACCTATATAACGGTCCACGCTATTCTAGACCCCAACAACAATCGAGGTACGTGCCGCCGACTGCCGCACGAAACTACCAGACCACTTCCAGGCCCCAAGCCCCTGTTTCCAATAATTACAAGAACGACTCCCTTCCTACTCCCAGGCAGTATCGAAACAACTTTCCCCAGCCCTCTACCCCTAGACGTCCTTATAATCCTAACTTTGTGCCGAAACCAAACCTTCAGAGAAACACCTACAATAAAAGCCAAGAAGTGAGCAAAAATAGGACGGAAGATGGAAGACCAATCTGCTTTAAGTGTAACAAGCCAGGGCACATGGCCCGTTATTGTAGGGTCAAGTTTATAAGAATCCTAGAAGAGGATCCAACAGATACCCAAGAGAAGGTAGAAGAGAAATGCCAAATGAATGAAATATCAGAGAAATCAGGACCTCGGCTTTATGCTGATGTATGTCATAGCACACAGACAAATATTCCTACCCGGAATAGATATTCCGTGTTGGAAGATTTAAACTAAGCGTCGCGCCTGAATCTGTCAATCAAAGCAAGTCGACCATAAACGGAATCAAGAAGTTGGACCCTAAATACAAATTAAAAATTAATGTGGACAAGATAGGGACTTTTGAAGCTTTGGTTGATACAGGTGCTGACCTCTCAGTGGTCGACCTCAGAACGGCCCTCGATACAGGCCATGGTATAAGTAAACTCGCAAAAATTTGTGCAGGACCCGATGGAAAAAAATTGGACATGGTAGGAAGTATATTTTTAAATATAAAAATTGATGAGACGAAACATTATCACACAACTTTGTGATATTGAAAACGCATTTACGGACATTAATTCTTGGAAGAGATTTCCTTAAGAAAATGAGCGCGAAAATAGATTGTAAGCAAGAAACTATTATATACGATTGACGAATAATCATGACGAAAGCAATTTTGATATGTTGAAAATAAAGAGTGCCAAGGATTCCATTGTACCGGAATGTTCCATTAAATTGATCAAGGCATTGGTAGAAACAGAAGTTGGGGAATATATTATCGAGGAGAGCAGCAAAATGTTTCAAACAAATGGTCTTCGTCTAGCAAGAAGCTTGATCAATGTTATAAATAGGGAAACACATATCTGGATAACTAATCCGTATCCTCGACCGTTAAAAATAATGAAAAAACAAACATTGGCTTTTGGAAGTAGTCCAGCGAAAATAAATGTGAATCGAGAAAGAGAGGTAGAAGAGAAAGAAGAACCTAGATTCCAAATAAACGAAAATCTTTCACCAAAGGAACAGAAAAAGTTAAAACAAGTTTTAGAAAGGTATGGAGATCTGTTTTCGTCGAGATTAGGGAGAACCAATTTGGCAAAACATCGGATAGACACAGAAGACGCGAAGCCAATTAAACACAAGCCTTACCGGGTAAGTGCTAAAGAACGAGATATTATAAAAGAGCGAATTGACGAGATGCTTACAGAAGGCATAATTAGGCCATCTTCTAGTCCCTGGTCTTTTCCAGTAATAATGGTCAAGAAGCGAGATGGTAAATACAGATTTTGTGTGGACTACCGAAAACTGAATAATGTGACAGTAAAAGATATCTATCCGATCCCTAGAATAGACAAAGTTATGGATACTCTCCAAGGATCTACATACTTCTCAGCAATAGACCTCAGATCTGGAAATTGGCAAGTTGAAGTCGAAGAAAGAGACAAAGAGAAAACAGCTTTCACTACAGCGCATGGATTATATGAATTCAACGTGATGCCTTTTGGACTTTGTAACGCGCCTGCTACCTTTGAGAGAAATATGGAGAATATGCTTGGAAATCTGAGATGGCAAATTTGTTTGTGTTATCTGGATGATGTTATCATATATAGCCCGGATTTTCCAACGCACCTCAAAAGACTTGAAGCTGTTTTTAGATGTTTTCGTGAATCTAATTTAAGGTTAAACGACAAAAAATGCCGATTTGCTTTTGAAGAATTGGAGATTCTCGGCTATATAACGAGCAAACATGGTATAAAACCCGCGGAACATAACATCAAAGCTGTCAGAAATTTTCCTCGGCCCACAAAGGTCAAAGAAGTACAATCCTTTTTGGGAATGTGTTCATATTATAGAAAATTTATCAAAGATATATCAAAAATTGCTGACCCTTTGACCAACCTTATAAAAAAAGGTGTATCATTTACCTGGACAGAAAGACAAGAGGAAGCGTTTCAAACCCTGAAAACAACACTATTAAGTCCACCAATTTTAGGTCACTTCAATCCAAATGCGCCTACTTATATTCATACTGATGCGTCCAACATCGGCATAGGTGCAACACTTGTCCAAGACATCGATGGTGAAGAGAAGGTGATCTCATATTTGAGTCGTACCCTAAGTAAAGCGGAGCAAAATTATTCAACCACTGAAAAAGAATGTCTGGCCGTTGTCTGGTCAATGTCAAAATTACGGCCCTACCTTTATGGAAGACACTTTAAAATAGTAACAGACCATCACGCCTTATGCTGGCTCAAAACCCTGAAGGATCCAACAGGTCGATTGGCAAGATGGGCATTAAAAATTCAAGAATATGACTTCGATATAATACATAAATCAGGAAAGAAGCATCTGGACGCCGATGGCTTATCTAGGGGACCCTTACCAGAAACTGATTGGGATGAGGATTTTGAAAGGCTATTTTTAAATCAAATAACAGACGAAGAGGATAAGTTTATTGAAAGTGTTAAGAAAAACCTTAATGGAATCAGGCGATCAATTGCACAAAACTTTAAAGAAGAAGATGGATGCCTCTTTAAGAAAAACCCGAACCCTGAAGGCAGCGCGTGGTTGCTTGTGGTTCCAGAGAAGAAAAAGAGAGAAATTATGAAAGAATATCACAATCATATGTCGAATGGCCATCTGGGTGTCGCCAGAACCATGTACCGAATAAAGAGTAAATACTTTTGGCCATCCATGCTAAAGGATGTCTCAGAATTCGTTAAGACGTGTCACCTTTGCCAAAGTAGGAAAGGCTCAAACCAATTACCTTCTGGACTACTACAGCCCATTCCCCCAGCCAACTTTCCTTTCGAAAGAATTGGAATTGACTTTGTTGGTCCATTGCCATCTACGAAAAACAGGAAAAAATGGATAATCGTGCTGACGGACTACTACACTAGATATGCAGAAACAAAAGCAGTCTCGGAAGCAACAGTGAAAGAAGTTTCTAAATTTCTAGTAGAGGATATTTTTCTCCGGCACGGAGCCCCACAATATCTTATTAGTGACAGAGGTTCTCAATTTACCAGTAATTTAATGAAAGAGGTGATGAAAATGTGCAAGATTAAACATTGCTTCACGACGAGCTATCATCCCCAGACTAATGGATTGACAGAGCTGTTAAATAAAACATTGATCAATATGCTCAGTATGTATGTGAACACTGATCAGAAGAATTGGGACGAAATACTCCCGTTCATCACTCACGCTTACAATACTACAATTCAGGAAACCACAGGATATTCTCCCTTTTTCCTGATGTTTGGAAGAGAACCCACGTCTCTTTTGGACGACAGGAATATCTCGGTGGACATTGACAAGGATGATTATGATGAATACATAAAACATCACTTAGACAAAATAGACAGAACAAGAAAATTAGTTATTAACAACACAATAAAGACTCAAGAAAGAATGAAAAAGAACTATGACAAGAAACACATGGAAAGAAGCTACGAACGAGGAGAATTAGTAGCAGTTTGGACACCAATTAGGAAAATAGGAAAGTGTGAGAAACTTCTGAGAAAATATTTTGGTCCATATAGAATATTAAAAAAGATGTCTAGCGTCAATTATCTAATAGAACCGAAAGATAATCCGGGCCAAGACCCTCTGATAGTTCATGTTTCAAGAATCAAGCCTTATTATGAGAGAATGGATGAGGTCATTCACGAGGACGTGACAACTTCTGGAGAGGGGGAAGTGTTACATCAATTTTAATGCGCCTTACATTTATTCAAGATATTCTATGATATTTAATATTTATTTAAAACAGAATATTTAGATTATGATCATTCCTTTTTTATAGTTTCACTCATTTTGTAATATTTATTGTACATATATCTTTATGGCTTATTGGAGCGGGAGAGGACCTAGACGAAGACGGCGGATCGCAACCTACGAGGAAGACAAGGATAAATAAACACAATAACTTTAAAAGGTAATTTATTTTTATTTAATTTTATTTATTCACTTTTATTTATTGGCTTTGAATATGGAAACCCGCTCGGGAAACGTGTATAACACCAAGAAGGAAGAAACCAAGGTCGACGACCCTGCAAAGCTTCAACTTGGTGCAACAATATAAATATCAATTTTTATAAATAGCATGTTTGTGCGTTGATGGCGCACGAATTTTAACCCTTTTGGGTTGTGAGCCAATATTTACAACCTTATTTTTAGAGAAAAAAATAAATATACAAGGTGTGTTCAAAAAGTATCGCGACTTTTGAATTTTCGCGGGTTACGTATATTCGAATTTCGATCTTTTTGTGGCTTTATGTTGGTACTCATGTCTCTCACTTATGCCGACAAGCTAGGCCATTTTGAATGTTCACTTAATTGTTGACAGCTGCTTTGCCTGCAGGTGTTTTGGATCGTCTTCAATTTTTACCTATTAAAAAAAAATGGATCAAAGAACCTGTATCAAATTTTGTGTGAAAAACGAAATTAAGTGCGCGGATGCATTCCGAATGTTGACTGTGGTATACGGAGAAGCTACCTTGGACCGAAGCAACGTTTATCGGTGGTACAAAATGTTCTCAGAAGGCCGAGAAGATGTAAACGACGAAGAGCGTGCCGGACACCCGAGCACTTCAACAACAGACGAAAAAATTAATGAAGAGGAGAAAATGATATTGGCCTATCGTCGAATCACCGTTAGAGAAGTTGCTGAGGACCAAAACATATCGATTGGCTCGTGCCATTCAATTTTTATCAATGATTTGGGCATGAGACGGGCGCCTCGAAATTCGTACCAAAATTGCTCAATTGCGACCAAAAACAGCATCGCATGAACATTGCTAATGAGATGTTGGACTCTGTCCGCGACGACCCAAATTTGCTCCAGAGGGTCAAAACTGGTGACGAAGCGTGGACGAAGCTCAATCATCTCAATGGAAGCTGCCGCATGAACCAAGACCGAAAAAAGCGCGCCAAGTTCGGTCGAATGTGAAAGTTTTGCAGACAGTTTTCTTCGATTGCAGGGGCGTGGTGCATCATGAGTTCTTGCCACAGGGTAGAACGGTCAATAAGGAATATTACCTGCAAGGTATGCGCAATTTTTGCGAAGCAATCCGCCAGAAACGCCCGGATTTGTGGAAAAATAAAAATTGGCTTTTGCACCACGATAACGCCCCTGCTCACACATCGTTGCTTGTGCGCGACCTTTTGGCCAAAAACAACACACTAATGATGCCGCAGCCACCGTATTCCCCAGATCTGGCCCCTGTGACTTTTCTTGTTCTCTACACTGAAGAGGCCCATGAAAGGACGACGTTGCGCTACGCTTGACGAGATAAAGACGGCATCGAAGGAGGAGGTGAAAAAGATTTTTTTAAAATGATTTTTTGAAGTACTTCGAAGATTGGAAAAACCTTTGGCACAAGTGTATAATATCTCATGGGGATTACTTCGGAGGGGACAAAATAGGTATTCATGAATATATAAATAAATTTTGAAAAAACACAAAAGTCGCGATATTTTTTAACACACCTCGTATGCATAAATATATCCAAACGCTTTAAAACTTTAACATTTTTATTGTTAAAAAAGCTTCAATAAACCTCAATTATGCATCTTTTATAGGCCATTGTTCTATTTTATAATAGTTGTGACCTCTTTTTTTTCTCTAAAAATAGATGCATAAATTCAAACTCTTCAAATTTTTACATTTTTATTGTTAAAAAAATGCTTTAATTAACGTCAATTATGAATCTTTTATAAGACATTATTCTATTTTATAATATTTGTGACATTATTTTTAGATAAAAATAAATATATACAGAAATAAATTCAAACTCTTTAAAATTTTAGCATTTTTATTGTTTAAAAAAAGCTTTAATAAATAGGCCACACGCATTGTTCTATTTTATAAAATAGAACCTAATAAAAATTTCTAATAATTGCATTATCATCGTGAGTGAATAAGTTGAAATAAAAGATGAAATGATCAAATTTGAATGTAAAGTAAATGAAAAAGGCTTTATATGGCTAAAATAAAAAAGAGGGTCTGTTGAAGAGAGCTCATCACATATAAAGTAAAGTCTACAATGAAAGCTGCCCAAAAAACATGGCAATCTCTGGGCCCTCAAAGAGATGGTCTTTTATCGGAAACTCAGTCATATGACAATTTTTGAAAGATTCTTTCAACGCAAAAAAGAAGATGTTTAACTTTATCATCTATGTAACCTACACAAGCTTAATAAGTAAACCTTCTATGGAAAACACAACGTTGACTCTATAATATATAATAACGAATATATTCAAAAAGGATAAGTTTCTTTATTTGAAAAATCAATTCGAGCTTTCGGGCGCAAGCTGCCCTTCTACAGGAATAATGGATACAATATATATATATATATATATTCTTTAAATGGTTTCTCGCTTTGTGACTATAATATAGTTTAAATGAATAACTTCAACTTTTTTAATACTATATTTCAAAGTGTCATTATTGATTCTCAGCGTGGTCTACATGTTTTATATTTGAGACCATTTAAAACCTGGCATCAAATAAGTTTCATCAAAATAGAATTTCTTTAATATGGATAGCAGCTGGTTGCTGAAATGTTGGAATAAAGTATCTGAAAAAAGGTTGAAGTGAATCATTTTATAACTCCCCCCCATTGCCAAACATTTTATATTATTAAAATATTGTGGTTTTGTTTGAAAAATAAACAATCAATAAGTTATACACATAAAATAAATGTTATTATCTTTAAAAGGCTCTTAAAAATCAAAATAGAAGAGATTTTTTAAGCAGCCAAAAATAATCTTATAGAGAAATTATATTCTGCATAAATTTTGACAAAATATTTGAAGGATGCCTCTAAATATTTATTGACATCATGCACAAGTCAATGGTAGCATAGATATATAAAAAGAGAGATAATTAAAAAATAGAAAGAGTCAACTATATACAGTTATGTAAAGAGACTTCCCCAACGACAAAGAGTACAGACAGTAATCTCCCCTCATCTCATGGCTCAGAAAGAACCTGTGTATGATGGACTTGACAGACGTGGTGTCGTCATTCAGCCCTTGACCGAAGAGCCAGTCCTACAGGTCGGCTGTATGATGTTGAAGGCCTCCCGTATGAGGGGTCTGATGGAGCTGCAGGACCAGTAGCGATGGTCAGGTCACTAGAACTACAGGCGATGCAGGTATCTCGAGCAGAGGCCGGATGTGCAGGATGGGGAAGAGCGTGCAGGAAAGAGAGAGAATAATAATTAAATGTTTAGCTTACAAAGAATTAAAATGAGTTATACCAGTCCTTATTTAAAATATACATACAATCCTAAATTATTTTTATAAAGGTAAAAACATGTACAGTTAAACCTGTCTATAGCGCCCCCTCTTGGGACTCACAAATAAGGTGCTATAGGCAGGTCACTTTTAATGTAAATCGCATCATGCTACGTATTTAAAATCGGGCGCTATAGAGATGGAGGCACAATTTAGAGGGGGCGCTATAGACAGTTTTAACTGTATATATACATAAAATAGATTTTAGAATCGAAATGTGTTTTAAGTTTCAAAAATGTATATGCTTATCCAAATTGCATTTTCATGTAAAATAAAATGGTAGCAATAAGATGATTAGAACAATGACCAAAACATTAGTATATAATTGAAGAAAAATATCAGGCTTCCAGGGATTGAAATACATAAAAATATATGCATTAATTTATTAATAACAATATCTTGATATATTATTAAACAAGGAGTGAAATATGTACATATTTATACTTTATAATTTTCTTTCTATTCCAAATATTAGTTCAGCGATGGGAGTGGAGTACTATGGAAAACAATAAGACAATAAATATCTCTTCGACACACTGGACACGTTCCTCTAATATCAGTCCATTTCTTAAGACATTCATAGCACATAATATGGGGACAATCCTTATTCCTTGTCATGATTTTTATGTCCCCATAACATATAAAGCAATCTTCATCTGTCGAGATTCCTTCAGAAGACCTATATTCAATGGTATACTCGTGTTGAGGTGTTATATTGGTAGGATAGTCATCTTCTTCTTCTGGAGAATCAAAATGATCATCTATAGGATCCTCATCATCATAATCTTCCAAAGAATACTCATCATCATAATCATCCACAGTATACTCTTCATCATAATCCGTCATTGAATACTCATCAAGACTATCTTCCACAGAATCCATGTCACCATCCCTCTCTGAATAATCATCATTAGCAATTTGAAAATTCCTTTCCAGAAACCTTCGTATAAATAATATAAATGCTGTTCTAAAACTTACCTCTCCTTCCATGTTTGTCATATTGAAGGGCGGTGGGAGTATGCCAAAAGAAGGTGTATACTGTATTGACATATTTCCCAAAATTCCAAAATCTCTTTGGGCAAGACTTAATTCTCCCGTTCTACAGGATTGTCCATTTGTAATAATTTGATGATTATCATTGAACTTAATTTTAGATTCAATGAAGGGCACGAGAAAAACATATATCTCATGGTTTCCCTGCGGAGTAATGACATTTATGAGATCAAATTGAATTCCATTTCGTGACTCATTGTTTACTAAATATTTAGTGATTACCATCCCCAAAGTTTGGGTCTCATCAGGTTTGATCCAGAGAACCAAGGTAAAGTCAGTAGGGATGGCGGAAATCTCATAATTCCCAAAGATAACGCTGTCAGGAGTTGATGCCACTTCACCAGGCGCCACATCTGACCTCAGGATATTGATTGTTGGAATTTGGGCAAATTCCTGTAGCCCTACATTACCCCTTTCTTTAAATACTAAGCATTTCCTCGTTTCAATCATTTTGTGATATTTAATAAAGTATTTGAATATTCAATTGAATAAATAACACGAGTGTTTTTACTTTATTAATCTGGTCTAAAATATGAGAGAGAGATTAAAATGAATAGTTCTAAAATAGTTTAAATCTGTTTTTCAAAATATTTTTTTTTGGAATATTTCTTTCATTAATTATATATATTTGAATTTTTAAAAATGTACACTTTTACTAGCTATTTCATCTCTCTTAAATCTCCCTCAAATTCCTTTAAAGAAATTTGAGAACTTGTTCATTGTCCAGTTTAGTTAAAATTCGGTGTAAAAAATGGAAAATATGTAAATATATATGTTTTGATATTCAGTAAGTGCGGGTAATTTTGAAATATTTTCTTGAGTTTTTTTCTCCAATCATATATACATGACCATAAATTCTTTTTTAAATTTATTTTTTCAAAACATTTCTCACCTTTTCTATGAAAATGTTTCGGCGACGCATATAGAAAGATAGTCAAAAGTTGACAGAATCCGTTGGACATGTGCGCGCCAGAATAAGCCGACCAATGAGGGGCGCGCATGGAAGGGGTGATATTAGTATGCTTCGTGTCCCATAGGCTTCTTGCTGCTCAAATTAATTGTCTGCTTGCCTGTATTAAGCTAAGGTAAATAAAGTGAACAGTTATTTTCCTGCGATCCTCGTAATTTATCTGTTAATTTAGTACCCACAGGTTACAGATCGTAACAATATATATGATAATAGAGCATCTGTTCGTTGAAGCCGAATAGGATTGGTCCATTCTGTGTCACGTGTTCAAACCTGCCACGCGGGCGGCTCGGGTTCGATTCCCGGCCGTTGCATTTTTTTTTTTTTTTTACAATTTTTAAAACTCATTTATATTATTATCACATATAATGAAGCGCCTGTTCGTTGTAGCCGAATAGGATTGGTCCATTCTGTGTCACGTGTTCAAACCTGCCACGCGGGCGGCTCGGGTTCGAATCCCGGCCGTTGCATTTTTTTTTTTTCACAATTTTTAAAACTCATTTATATTATTATCCCTATCAACATATATAGTCACGACCGTCATGGGTTCTGTCACGGATGCGCGCGCACATCATTATGATCATTATCATTGTCTAATGATAATAATAATAATAAAATAATAATAATAATAATTATTATTATATTATTATTATTATCCATCCATCAACATATATAGTCACGTCCGTCATGGGCCGGCCTGCCGGTTCTGTCACGGATGCGCGCGCATCATCATTATGATCATTATCATTATCTAATGATAATAATAATAATAATAATTTTATTTTCCAAAAGGTTACAAGTTTTTCTCTAAAAAGTGTAGCGAATGGTCAGTCTATTTACATATTTTTATTTACAACTTCAATAAATGACAACAGTAAAAGTAAACAAAGATATTTACATTTGCTATCATGACTCCTGGTCAGTGCTGTGGCCCTTGCCGTTATGGTCCCCTGATGTCCTGCAGCTCTCCAGCAGTCTTTCTATGGCCTCTACTAGTGGCTCCTCGATAAGATGGTCCCCTGGCCTTGATCCATTCTTGTCTGTCAGGTCTCCTGTCATCTGCTCTAGGTCGTTCTCCTGGATCTCTTCTATGGTCGTCGTATCCCTGTGCTCCATGTCCGGTGTTCCACCTTCCTCGTCATCACATGCCAGCTCCCTACATCGTTCCAACAATCTATCCATGGCTTCCATTTCTTTATTTCTCTGTAACTTATCGTAAGGTTCATTCTTCTTTTCTGTTGAGATAATTTCCATCGTCTTTTTTAGCACCAGGGATTGAATATATGCAAAGTCCCTTTTTCTTATGTTTATTTCCTTCCTGTATTGTTTGTTATATTTGGTTACTATTCCATCCCATGTTAAGACTATCGGCACAATAATAATAATAATAATAATAATAATAATTATTATTATTATTAAAAGCTGGACAACACGTAAAGTAAGATGAGTTTCTTTTAATCTTACTTTACGTGTTGTCCAGCTTTATAATTTACCAGTAAGAGTCCTTGAATTTTTCTAAGTATTATTATTATTATTATTATTATTATCAACATATATAGTCACGACCGTCATGGGCCGGCCGGCCGGTTCTGTCACGGATGCGCGCGCATCATCATTATGATCATTATCATTATCTAATGATAATAATAATAATAATAATAATTATTATTATTATATTATTATTATTATCCAACCATTATATATATAGTCACGACCGTCATGGGCCGGCCGGTTCTGTCACGGATGCGCGCGCTCAGGGAGGTCACCTGCTCGCCGGCAGCCAATGGGCGCGCGCCGCCGGCATCACGTCATAGATTATAAACACAAGGTAATAAGGCCAAATAAAAAATAGTGTGTGATAAGGCACAATTTGGATTATCTACTTATATAATTGCCTTATTCTCTCTGTGTGAAGTTCACTGTGTGAAGTTCACGGATAGATTTTGGTCAGAATGGATAAAATAAAAAAAGTGTCAAGGGATGGGAATCGAACCCACGACCTTCCGCTTACCGGGCAGATGCCATGACCACTATGCTACCCTGGACATATTTTTCCGTTCACATTTTTATTTTTATATTTTCAAGACACACACAGTTTGGGGCGGGACGTTTCACAAGAGAGACATCCACGGCGCCAATTTATAATTGTAACGAATAGTATTTTAATTAAAACATTTTTAAAATATATACACACTCGGGTAAAATCCGGGCGTTGCCCGGGCCATTTGTCTAGTATATGATAAACAGATATTCAGATTTTTATTTTAATTTGCTTATATATTCATGAGAAGGATATTATAAATATTTGGAACTCTATATTTTTATTTCAAAATTAAAGAATGATGTTTCCTCTATTCACTTAATTTTACTTGATGGAAATCAGAACTTGTTTTGACAACCATAAATGTTGAATTTTTAATTAAAATTTTCTATATATCATATATAATAATTTTAATCAATGGCCTTTAAAAATTAATTGATAAAATGGATGAATAATTTAGTGAAATATAGTACTTAAAAAAATCCAAAATAATTTACATAATACATATTTGAAAATATATTAGAAAGGCACATATTCTCTCACAAATATTTTCTTATTTAGCAATATTGTGGTAAAACTTTAATAAGGTTTAGCACTGGCTGTTGTTCAAGAACAATTCGATGAATGCAGGCCAATCCTCTAGTATTTTTTCTATAGAGATTGAACTAAAACTGGCGTTGTACCCGCGGTAAAACCGCCTTTATAAAATAGGTCTATTGCTTATAAATAATATTGAGAGAAGAGTTAAAACACAATATTAATACAAATATTATCAAAACCAAATGATACATATTAGAATATACATTTTGTTTAAAAAACTAAACATATTCTCACAAATATTTTATTACTTAGCAATATTGGGGTAAAACTTTAATAGGGCATGACAGTGGCGGTCGTTCAAGACCCATTCGTTAACAGGCTATTCATATATAATTTTCTAATATCTAGTAAATCAATATGGCACACCAAATGATACATATTAGAATATAGATTTTGTTTAAAAAACTAAACATATTCTCACAAATATTTTATTACTTAGCAATATTGGGGTAAAACTTTAATAGGGCTTGACAGTGGTGGTCGTTCAAGACCCATTCGTTAATCAGGCTATTCATATAGTATTTTCTACTATCTAGTAAATCAATATGGCACACCAAATGATACATATTTGAATATAGAACGACGTTTAACAAGTTTTACCGCAAATGTTTCTTTTTTACATAACAAAAAAATCATAATTTTCATTATTTAATAAGAAATAACGACTATTTCTATCCTCAGAGATAAGTGTGAAAGGATCAATTGTGACGAGTAATGATGAACGGAAAAATAAGAGTGTCCAGGGATGGGAATCATTTTTACTCTTAACAATTCATACTCCATCCCTAAGGATAGAAATAGTCGTTATTTCTCATTAAATATTGAAAAATATGATTTTTCGTTCTGTAAAAAGAAATATTTGAGGTAAAACTTGTTAAACGTTGCTCTAGAAGCATAGCCGCATTATATTGTATTATAAATATATTAGAATATACAAATATGCAATAAAAACAAAACTGTATTTATAGTCTCCAGAAAGAGGATACCTCTCCCTAAAGGACATTTTGGCTTTGCAACTAGGTGTTGTCCTTTACAGGGAGGTTCTACTGTATATTAATATATATAGTCACGACCGTCTGTCGTGGCCTCTGTCACGGATAATATACAGTTATCATCGTCATGCGTTCTTAATTCTGTCACCCTTTGCTTTTGGTTCAGTGGTAGAATGCTCGCCTGCCACGCGGGCGCCCCGGGTTCGATTCCCGGCCAATGCATTTTTTTTTTACAATTTTTAAAACTCATTTATATATTATACAAGAATGACATCCACGGCGCCAATTTATAATTGTAACGAATAGTATTTGAATAAAAGCATTTAATCGGGTAAACCCCGGGCGTTGCCCGGGTCATTCGGCTAGTATATGTATATATATAGGAAAATAGCTAATTTGCACCCAAAGTTTTGCGTGTGCGAAAAACCAACTAAGTAAGTACAGTAAGTGAGTGGATGGAATGATTGAGATGGCTGACAGAGGAAGAAGCTGATATGATAAGTGCTGAGGAAGGCCAGCAGGAGAGAAAGGAAGCTCCCCAAAGAATATCAAAAATAAATTCTGCCTTCAAAGCTCAGCTCTGAGTAGACAAAAGTGACAAGGGAGGGAGATAATACTCTGGTAAATGTGGGGGACAACTAGACGATCAACAACACTTTATAGTTCTTATAAGTCGCTCTTCATTGCTCGCCTGTTGAAGGGGTTTTACCCGAAAGCTTGCACCTATGCATCAATAAAAGAAACTCGTTTTCCTTCACCATGTTTTTCGTTTAAAAACAAAACTGTTGGATTGGTTCTTTCTGTCTTTCTTCTAAACAATTTAACGCTTCTTGATTCGCATTTTTCCAAAGATCCGATTCGGGTGAGCAAACAGCTTCTTCACAAGTTTGAGGTTAAGACACCTCGCATAAATTTAGTTCAACATTTGCAAGATTCAGTGTTTTTCTTTCAATTTCTCGACTACGGAGGCTCAAAGTATTATCAGAACTTTTCCCACTATATCTCTAACTTCTGAAGTCGACGGAACTTCTAGTTGACTGTCGTAACCTGGTTGTAGGTCAGGATCACGTGGCGGGAGAACTTTGCCCTGTTCCGGCAACCGAACGAAACTGTTTTTAGCCTCGCTACCCTCCGTTACGTCATCCTTAAGCTGGTTTAAACCGACTTTATTTTCGTCGAATCTAGCATGTTTAGTTATGAACACTTGTTTAGAATCATTATCCCAGAGTCTATAACCTTTGGATTGTGTTGAATATCCGACTAAGATACATCTTTAGTTCGATGGTAGAATTTCTTTCGTTTTTGCTTTAGAATATGAGCATAAGCTAGAGTTCCGAATATTTTAAAATGACGTACGTTCACTTTTATTGAAAGCCAAATTTCCTCTGGAACTTTGTTATCAAGAGCGCTACAAAGGCTTCTACTTTTAATGTATGCGGCACAATTAACGCTTTCAGCCCAGAATTTTTGAGGCAAATCAGCGTTGTGCATTGACGCTCTAGCCATGTCAAGTAACGAACGATTTAAACGCTCTGAGACACCATTTTGCTGAGGGCTGTAAGAATTCGTTAATTCGTGTTTTATTCCAAGGCTCTCAAGTTTTTGTTTAAAGTTTTTATTGCAATATTCTAACCCGTTATCTGTCCGCAAACGTTTAATCTTATGACCTGTTTTTCTTTCGGCTCTAGCCCTAAAAATGTGAAAAAATTGAATATCTTGATCTTTATGCTTTAAGAAATAAACAATAACTCTGCGGGAGAAATCGTCTGTAAATGTTAGAAAATAGCGTGACCCAGCAAAAGAATCAACTGGAAATGGTCCACACAGATCGCTATGTACTAACTCTAACAAATTTTTGTTTTTATTTTATATGGAGAGCTTTTATGTGGCGACATTGTTGACTTTGTCATACAGCAATCATCGTATATTGACATTTCTCCTTTGGAAATTTCAAGACCATTAACAACGCTATTTTTAGCTAACTTGTTTAAAGTTTTGCATTCATATGCATAAAGCGTTTATGCCAAAGTTCTAGTGTAGGCAGACTTGAACTAGCTAAGTGCGCATTTTGTAAGATAGTCTTACCTCTAACGATGTACAATCCGTTTAGGTTCCTTGCCACACATATCACTCTGTTGTCACTGAACACTCTTTCCTTGTGGTTACAAATCTTGATGGGCTTGCCTTTATCCTCTGTTTGCGACACAGAAAACAAATTTCTTCTTGCTTGGGGCACAGAAAGCACGTCGTTCAAGGTGACATCTTGCGTTCCAGTATCTAGGTACATCTTCATGTGGATATTTCCAACTCCCTCTACTTTTAGGTTGCCGCTCGCAGTCTGGATGGGCTCACACGTAGTAGGCTGGAAACTTGTCAACCATTGTCGGTTCTTACAGACGTGATGTGTTGCGCCGCTGTCCAAGATGAATTCATCTTCCGAAGAGTCCGCATTGAAGGCCATGAGCATATTCTCCGACAGAGTGTTTCTTCCTGCTGTAGCTTTTATCCGCCTTGTAGTCTCGGTTGATGGACGACCTGCAATCCTTGGCGATATGGCCGATTTTCGAACATCGGTAGCACTTGACTCCTTGTTTTCTGAAAGTCTTCCTAGTGTCGTCCTTTGAAAAATTGAGTGCTTCGCCGAGACCTGAACTTGCTCCTTCTCGAGCAGATCTTCTTTCTTACTCTGTGAGTAGAGTATTTCTAACCTTGTTCGATGTGAAGTCAGAGTCCTCGACATTTCCGAACGACATCACCAGGATATCGAAGCTGTCAGGTAACCCTGATAGCATGCTGAATGCTATATCTTGATCGTCGACTTCCGCACCTGCCTCTTTTTAAATGGTCCATGCAAATTTTCAATCTATTCAAATAGTCTAACATTGACTCACCAGTTTGAAGCTTGATGTTCACAAACTGCTTCTTTAACTGTAGTATCCTCAAACGAGATTTTGGCTCAAAAACCTGTTCCAGATTTTTGCACGCATCCTGTGGCGATGTACAGTCGATGATGTGGATTTGGTGTTCTGTATTTATCGACAACGCGATAACAGCCAAAGCTCTATCCTTTTAAGCTTTTAGTTGAGCATCTTGGGTATCTTCATCTTTAATCATCACATCCCACAAGCCCTTCTCAATTAGTAGCCTCTTGATGTTGTACTTCCATGAGCGGTAATTTTGGCAGTTCAATTTTTCAACCGCCGTCGTTGTTGCACTAATGGCCGCCATGGTGACGCAGCAACTTTTCGACGAGGGCAAGCGGAGGTAGCTTCGCTGAAGGAATTTTGCTCACGGGGATATGCAGAAATTGAACCACAGAGCTAGGGAACCACGCCCTGATACCACTTGTTGGATCGGTGGTTCAATCAGATGCAGAATAGATTGAAATATATAATTTTTAATATATCACGACATAGCAAGCAGCCAAACAAGGGAAGACATAAACAGGAAGTGAAGGGAAAGGTGCAGCGCCTCTAGTGGTAGTGGTTGGAAGCTCCTCAATGTCACGTCGTCCCGTGACGTAGGCGCACTGGAAGCCACTGCGTATTTGAAGGAAGCACACAGTTCAGCAAAAATAATCATATCCTCTCTCACAAATATTTAATTTTTTAGCAAAATTGAGTTAATCTTAATAGGGCTTAACAGTGTTCAAGACCCATTCTTTAATCAGACTATTCATCTAGGATTTTTCTATAAAGAGAGTGAACCAAAGTTTTGACTACTTTCTTCTCCCCATAATATATAACTACAACGAATTAGACCTAGCATTCAAAATTTAAGAAATCGTGTTGCACTGTCTTAAGCCAAATTTCAGCCAGTTGGGATGACACTATGAGTCTGGCCAACGTTTACTTGGAAGGAACGGCTAAAGTGGTCTATAAACCACGAGGATAACTGGGAATCCTGGGATTCTATTGAGGAAAATATCAAGGAAATTATTCGGATGAAAGGAGAAACTCGCGCATTGAGCTGAAGCCGCATTAAGAACACAAAGTCAGCACACATAATGAAAGTATAAAGTTTTATATACAGTTGCGATGAGCCTCTGCAAACATATCGAAATATAAAGCAATATCTATATGTAAGAAAGGAAAATATTAAGAAACTTGGTTTCTTTTAAAAATAAAACAAACTACTACTGCCCTTACTACGATGAAACGATTGGTTTACAAAATAAAAAATCTAGAAATGTTCATCATTTTTTAATGGGTGTACAAAATATTTAAATTATATTTAATTTATTTATTCTTGAAATATCCTCGTTCGCGTGTACTATGTGTGTATGTAGATTTTATATAAGGATATACATAAATTAGAAATAAATAAATACAAAATAGTGTCATTATAATAATATATACATATATTAAAAGATATTATATCAGTTTTTTCAAACATTCTTATCTTTTATTTTCTTTCATAAATTTCATTTTCTTTAAAAATAATATTTAAAAAAAAAATATTATTTCAAATCTGAATTTTAAAATCATAGGCATTAACCAATGATCTCTTGGTATTTACTTTTAAATGAACAATATAGTACGAATTAAAATGTACACATTTTATAAATATGAACATTGTTTTCTATACATACTAAAATCATTACTTGGAAAACGGCTGTTTACCTTTTAAAGATTGAACATAGATTTGAAATTTTGAATTTTTGCGCCTTCCCATGTGATTAATAAATATTATAGTTTAAATAGTATATAATCCAAGTTATAATATACACACAATCCCCTAAATTCTTTTTATGAAGATAATACTTAATGAATAAAAATATATTTTAAAATATATATTTTATTTATAGATGCACACTAAAAAGGAAAAAATAAAATATTTTATTATATATCATTTTGAACAATTAGATTTCTATGAGTGAAAATGAAAGCGGCGGGGGACGATCATCATCAATTTCGAACTTGATGTATGAAGCAATTGATTTGCGATTTTTATAAGTGTTTACTAAATTTTTATTTCGTTTTTTTTTTCAATATGATCGTCCCACGCTGCTTTATTTTCTTTCATATTAATCTAATTGTTCAATGATGGAAGTTAAAATATTTTATTTTTTACTTTTTAGTGCATCTAAATAAAAGCCTTTTATTAAAATGTATTTAATTTATTAATTACTTTTAGTCATGAATTTACAAAACTGAAAACAAATATTAAAATTATTACAAAATATCATCAAAACATGAATATTAAACCCAGTATTATTATCAACTTATAAAACCATTCAAACACTATGATATTAGAATACATAGTTAAAAATAATACGTATATGTAATGAGTTGAGTTACTGTAGCTCTTGTAGAATCCTGTCGACTAACTTTGTGATGATGAAGTATTGACTCTCGCTATACTGTGTTGACCGAGAGGAACAGTCAGAACGGGGAGTTTTCCAGTACCTCTCTGCACCTTATAAGACCTTTAAAAGTTCTCACAGAGTACAGGCAGTCGTGGTCGAGGCAGAGTGGAAAGCTTGGGAATGTCCATACACAAAACACGAAGACACAGTTGCACTAAGAAAGTTCCTTGAACAGATAAGAGTTGAGCTAGGAGCGAAAGATGGAGAGATAGAAGTTTCTTACTGGTCTACATGATGGATGAGATAGACCTGAGGTACAACCGACGTGGGCTCGCGCAGATGCTGAACTAACTGTATTTTTAGCTAGGACGGGGCTTTATATACCGTTTCTGAGAAAGGGGGTTTTGCATGTCAACACATGTGAAGAGTGCGGATCGTCTGGTGACATTCTAAACTGGCGCCGTCCTGACAGCTTCCAATCTATCTTTAGATGTTGCTTTGTGGCTCTTTCATCTATCTCGAATTTAGACGTGTTTGACTTCTATCTCTCTAGCTCAACTCTTAATCTATTACAGAGTTTTATTTATTAGTCCTCAGTTTGTACAAAGTACAATACATATGATGATGTAATGACACATGTCAATCATGCATATAACCATTTACAGATGTGTTTATACTATACAACATTAAAATCTTGTTATAAGTTATATACAATATGGGGTTGTTGGTTTAAATTACCATATATATAATTAATCCAGGTTCTTTAGGCATTCAAGAGATCTCTCTAACTACTCATGCTATCAGCCAGATTTAAGTATTTTCGGTTTTATATTTACAATGGCTGTGGAAGTCCAAGAATTTAGGTAGTGTCAACCAGATATTTATTTATAGGAAGATTTTTCATTGAGCAATGTTGAGATTTTAAAAACCGTTATCAATGAGGCTTAGGCTTTAAATAGATGCAATTCTGCTCGCAGCGGATTGGCCCATTCCTTGTACAAGGCGCGGAGAAGTGACGTAACCAAAAAACCTAACTGAAATATCTCTTTTGGTTTGGGGAACCCCTAAATTTATTGATTTACATTACAACGTTACAGAAAAACATTGAATTATTGTTGAGATTAATTGAAACATATTTGATTTAGATTATGATATTTATTAATTTTAGTTAAAAAAGTAACAAAAGATTAATTAAGATAGGGGAACTATTTATAACAGTATCGTGAAATATGTGATCTTATATTATCATATATACATGTTATGAATAATTTTTTTGTTGTAAATAAAGGATTGATAAGACAAAGAATCGATGAGATAAAGGGTTGAATGTGCAGTCGTGATGAAAAAGATAATTATTTACTATCAAGTAGCTTTTATTTTCCATTACTTAAGGAAATGTTACAAATTAGTTATTTTCACTTTATATAGAATTTATAAAGTTAATCCTATATTAGTGATTCGAAAAGATAGATATTTTAACTATGCATATTTACAACAAAACTGAAAGTCATTCTAAAAACGATGATAACAAAAAGAAGAAATATCAATGAATAAAAAATATATATATATTTTCAAAAATATAGAAATATTTTAGTTTTTGGATTATATAATATATATAAAATATATGCTTGATGTAATTGAAATCAGATTACTGAATTATAACAAATTATAATATTTATTGACTTTTGGCAGATTTTACTTGTAGTTCCAAGGAGGTTTTAGATAGGAAACCGAGTATTCGAATTTATAACTCCTTTGAGTTCTTGAAAAATCGCTGAAAAAATCAATTCACAAATCCCAACAGTTTCCGATTTGACATCGTGTAACAGATAGACTCAAAAAGAAATTGGTTCATTCCCGGCTACTCTGACCACATAGAGGTCTGAAAATTTGTACACTTGCATTGCCATCCGGTTCTGAAAATTTTACAAAATTTCAGATTCCTATGTATTCTATAAGTATACTAAAAATCGATTACAAGATTTGTGGATAGACAGACACATGGAAGCAGGTTAAATAAAAGTTTTTAAAAACATGTATATTCTAACTTGGGTAATTCGAAGCCCAAGGGGCAAAAAAAAAAGTATAAAAATTCGAATTAAAAACGGAAATTCTATTTAAACAAAATTTTAGGGAACAAGATAAATATTCGAACTGAAGACGTTAGAATTATCCAATTTATACTGTAAATACACAGGAAAAAAGATTTTACATCAAAATTTTATTTTATATTACAAAGTGTAGATGCTTATTCAATTTGCCTTTTGATTAAAACACAATGGTAGCATTTAGATACCTAGAATAATGTCCAACACATTTTGTTATAAACAAACGTTCTTCCCTGATTCAACACATAAAAGAAACAGGCCATACATTTAACTTATCTCAACCGAAAGTGTATATATATATTGTGACAATATCTATAGAAAATACCAAAGATTTTTAAAATAATCTATGATAATCAAACAGCAAAAGAGATGCATTGAAATATCAGAAACAATATGTATGAATACTCTCCCATAGATGTAGGCACTCTTCTATATATAACACAATAGTTCATGAATTTATTAAATTTAATTTCAAGTCTCGAGATATCATTAAACCAGCACATATAATCCATCATCCATCCACAACGCATGTATATTTTCAAAAAAATTGTTTTTCAAACTGAAATAATGTAGTATATTTTTATCTCAATATATAATAAGTATTTAAAAGTTTTTAATGTGATAATACTGTTGAAGGACTGACAAGTCCGAAAGCTTGAAAATAAAAAGTTGCTCAAGAAACTTAAACCTGGCAACTTCATTTATTTTATAACATTCTGTTATGTGAAAATATTTTAGTTTATTGATAAAAATAACTTAATATATTATCAAACAAGGAGAGAAATATGTACAAATATATACTTTATAATTTTCTTTCTATTCCAGATATTAGTTCAGCGATGGGAGTGGAGTACTATGGAATACAATAAGACAATAAATATCTCGGCGACACACTGGACACTTTCCTTTAATGTCAGTCCACTTCTTAAGGCATTCATAGCACATAATATGGGGACAGTCGTTATTCCTTGTCATGATTTTTATGTCCCCATAACATATAAAGCAATCTTCATCTGTCGAGATTCCTTCAGAAGACCTATATTCAATGGTATAATGGTGTTGAGGTGTTGTATTGGTAGGATCATCATTTTCTTCTTCTGGAGAATCAACATAATCATCTATAGGATCCTCATCATCATAATATTCCATAGGATCTTCATCATCATAATCATCCACAGGATACTCATCATCATAATCTTCCATAGGATCCTCATCATCATAATAATCCAAAGAATACTCATCATCATAATCTCCCACAGTATACTCATCATCATAATCCGCAATTGAATACTCATCAACACTATCTTCCACAGAATCCTGGTCACCATCCCCCTCAGAATTATCATCATTATCTATTTGTAAATTCCCTTCCTGACTACTTTGTATAACTCTAAATGCTGTTCTAGAACCTACCTGTCCTTCCATTTTTTTCATATTTAGGGGCGGTTGGAGTATGCCAGAAGAAGGTGTATACTCTATTGTAATATTTTCCAAAAAGTTAAAATATACATGGGATAAACTTAATTCTCCCGTTCTACAGGATTGTCCATTGGTGACTATTTGATGATTATAATTCAAATTAATATAATTTTCAAAGGAGGGCAAGAGCGAAACATATATCTCATGGTTTCCATGCGGAGTATTGACATTTATGAGATGAGATTTAATTCTATTTCGTGACTCAAGGTTGACTAAATCTTCAGTAATTACCATCGCCAAAGTTTTGGTCTTATCAGGTTTGATCCAGAGAACCAGGGTAAAGCCAGTAGGGAGGGCGGAAATCTCATAATTCCCAAAGATAACGCTGTCAGGAGTTGATGCCACTTCACGAGGCCCCACATCTGACCTCAGGATATTGATTGTTGGAATTTGGGTAAGATCCTGTAGCCCTACATTATCAATTTCTTTAAATACTAAGCATTGCCTCGTTTCACTCATTTTGTGATTTAATAAAATTTTCAATATTCAATCAAATAAATAACACGAGTGTTTTTACTTTATTAATCTGGTCTAAAACATGAGAGAGAGAGAGATTAAAATGAATTGTTCTAAACACACACACACACACACACACAAAGCCTTTATTAAGACATTAGTCTTATACAGATTCTCCGTACAAGGTGCAATATCAGGAAAAGAGCAGCACAGGAAACCAGTAGTTCCGCAACTATATACAATTATTAGAAATAAGGAAAAGTAAGATTTAATATGAAAGGTCGACCCCTCAATGTTTCATCATTCTGAGGTGTAAGAACAATAGCTTCCAAGTTCTCTTTTCTCCCTCTTTACACCTACTGCCTTGTAAAAATTATATAGGGCCTGAGCAACTAGTCTGCTTGTTTGGGCATTGGTTAACATCATTTGGATTGATCTAAGTTGGCTGGTGTCTACCATTGAAAAGAATGTCCTTCTCTCCTCACTAATATCTTGGCATTCATAGATATAATGAGATAGTTCAGTTTCCATATTTTCTTTGCAGAGATCACAAATCTTATCACCCTCTTTGAAAATGTTTGTATGGTTTTCCTTGAAAAACGAATATAGTATTCTCTGTTGTGCGATATAGCGTTTTACTGGGAATAGAAAGTTGCTAAGTAAATAGTTTTCAATTTGGAATGAACTGTGTAAATACTTATAGTGAGGGTAGAATTTAGAATTCTCTATTTTTGCCTGGTCACTTCGAATAGATTGTTCTATTGCAATTTTAGTTATAAAAGGTATTTCTTGCCGGATAATCCTTGCATCATTGCAGTTAATTAACCATGAAAATCCTGTTGAGTTGAGTATGTTGGCCAAACTTTCCGCAAGTCCAATATAAATATTTCTATTTCTTGATATCTCATATAGTTGAGCTAAGCATATATGGGGGAGTCGGCTGCTGTTCATTTTTAGAATTCTAAGCCAGAACCCGAGTGTAAGTTTCAGCACCGTAACTCCCAGTGACGTTCTTCCGCACTCCATACGTAGAATAAAACCAGGAGTATATCTGGGTAAATTTAGAAGTCTCCGTAAGAAATTGTCTTGTACCCTGTCAACCAAGTTTTTTTGGTTGTTTGCCCAAATTGGAGCTGCGTAGAGCAAGGTTGACAGAACCATTGAGTCTAGAAGCTTGAGTGAGGATCTGATAGAATTGATTCTTGTTTTAGTCGATATTGCCCAGACCGCATTAATAGCCTTTAGCGCCTTGTTTTTAAAATGCTTTGCCGCCTGTTGAGTTGAGTTTGACGCTGTCAGCTGGTAACCCAGATACGTGTATTTAGATGTTATAGTGAGAGGCAATTGTCCCCAGAACCAAACATCCGATCGGGCATTTCGGCCTCCATTTCTAAACACCATAACCTTTGATTTGCTCTGATTCAGCGTTAAAAAATTATCTTCGAAGTATTTTCTGAGTACATTGATCTTTTTTTTAAATTTATCTTGGATTCTCCGAGAAGTACGATGTCGTCTGAGAACAGAAGGAGATGTATATTTCCATAATTCGGTAAATAAATACTTGGCAAATCAGCGTCATCGTACAGAGAAACCAAGTCGTTTAGAAAAAGGATAAATAGATAAAGTGACAGGGGTTCACCTTGTAGAACACCAGCTTGTATTTTTATAAATTCTGTAAGTGATCCGTTCCATCTTTTTGATGCTGACATTTGATTATAATAGCTTTGTATAAGGCTGATAAATCGGGTACTTAAACCATAAACTGTCAACTTTTTCCAAAGCAAGGAGTTTGGTACTGTATCAAAGGCCTTTTTGACATCTACGAAGAAGGCATATAACTTCCTCCTTTTGCGGCTCAGCGTCATCTGTATCAGTGAGGTAAGGGTAAAAATATGGTCTTGACAGGAATATCCACTTCTGAAGCCCGCTTGGTTTTCCGCTAAGATTCCCCTTTTTTCAATCCAATTATTCAATCTTGTCTTTAATATGGATGTAAAGAGCTTTGATAAGTTGGATAACAATGATATTCCTCTATAGTTTGATGGTATATTTGGGTCGCCATTTTTGAAAATAGGATGAATAATTGTTCTAGTCCACACTGATGGAACCGAGGATGTCGTCAATATTTTGTTGTATATATTTGTTAATAAAATCAAATATTCGTCAGGTAAAACTTTGATTGCTTCATTTGGTATGTTATCCAGTCCCGTTGCTTTATCCTTCTCTAGATTGGATATTTCCGTGGTGACCTCCATAAGCGAAATTTCTGAATCCAGATCCGGGTCCATATATGTTAGCGCCGGTGATATATACGCGTCCATTATAGGTGGGGAAGACAGCAGTCTTCGATAAAAATCCTCCCAATCACACATCGGGATATTGCCTTTAATTGTGGTTCTTTGCTTAAAAGATTTTATTATCTTCCAAAATTGAGAAGCGTTTCTAGCATTACAGAGGGCATTCTGTATATCATCAAAGTATTGGTTCTTTTAAAGTTTAATTAATGATAAATATTCTTTCTTGCTTGTGATAAACAAATCTTTGTTAACTACATTATTTTGTAATAAATACAGTTTAAGACTTTCTTTCATTTTTTTCTTAGCCGTATAACATTCCTCATCGTACCACGGTTTAGACCTTAAACCACCAGATCTTATCTCACGTCTCATTCCTTCCTTTGACATTGCAGTTTGGATTTCAATTGTAAGCCTTTCGACTTGTGAGTCCAATGTGGAGCCCGTCAATGGTAAAATGGCTAAATCTCTCAAGTTGCCTTTAAAAGATATAGCCTTGTCTGCAACCCAGGAATACTTTGTTCCAGGACAAAACTTCGTAGAATCTTTTGACTTCATGTTATCTAAGCCCTTGAGTTTTAAAACAAGTGGTAGATGATCCGAATATGGCATGCATTCAACACTTAGATCAACAATGAGTTCCAGTAATGCCGGTGAGACAACAGCAAGGTCTATAACTGAGGATCCTTGACTTGAGATAAAAGTAAAGTTTCCATTTCTGTCACTAGTAGATCTACCATTCAGTATAGTGAGGGAATTTTCATCGAAGAAATCAACAAGAGTTTCTGAAAGAGATGGTGAGACCGGATCGCTAGAAGCACGGCTGGCAGAAAGCAGAGTCGGGGTATCTAGCAAGTTATGAAAATCTCCAAGGTCACCGGTGCGAACATTTAGATCACCGTATAGAACTATCTCAAAGCCCTCCTGGATTTTATTCTCAATGTAACTAAATAGTTTTTTAAGATTCTCTAGCTGTGTTTGAATTGGTGGTAAATAGACAAAAATCATACAAACTAGTAGTGAATCTGCAGTTGGAACTAATTTAAAGATTGCTGAAATCCATTGAGATTCCACTTCGACTTTTTCAATTAATGGCTGGATTCTTTTACTGACTCCCATAATAATACCACCTGAACTTCTCCCTCGTTTTAATGTCTTTAAAGCCGGTGAGTGGTAAATTTTGTATTTCTCAACTGCAAAGTTCAATGGGTTTTGACACCAAGTTTCAGTCAAAACGAAGATGTCGAACTGTTTGAGATAATCAATAAGAGGAAATACGGAAATCATTCTAAATAATCTATTTATGTTCCAGTAAATAATTCCAGAGGGCTTGCCATTTGTTGTTAAATAACTTTTATTTGAACGAAATAAGTGTTCATGCTGCAGCAATTGGTTGGGCCGTGATTCAGTGAGTTCGCTATCGGTGGGTTGCTATATTACGTCCCCGCTGGCGCTAATAACGCGGCCATTAGAAGCATAGTAGTTTATGCCACGGACAATTAACTTATTATCTCTCAACTTGGAGACAATTCCCTTAGAAAAAAGCTCTTTTCGTTTATTAATCAGTATTTTCCTTTGCTCTCTAACAGTGGCAGGGTAATCTTTGTTCAAGAATATCTTTTTATCCCGGAGTTTAAATGCGTTTCTAAGTAACAGAATTCGTTGTTTGTAGTCAGGCACTTCAATAAGGAGCGGTGAATTAGCTTTTCTTGATAATCTTCGGCATTGCTCTAACCCAATCTCCTCGGAAATCTGCATTGAACTCGAAATCAGATTGAAAACACGGGAGCGAGATTCGTCCGGGGTTTCATTTTCAGTTCCTTCGAATCCGTAAAAAATTAGGTTTCTTTCCCGCTGCCTTATCTCACAATGCTCCAGGCGTCCCTCAAGATCAGTTATTCTTTTTGAATTGTCCGACGCAGCCTTTGATGTAGTTTCGAGGGAAGTCTCAAGCTGTTGTAGACGCTGATTTATTTTCTCTAATCCCTGTTCCACTGAGGCAAATCTAGTCTCGATTCTTTGTCCCCAGTCATCCATTTTGGCTGAAAGCGCTGTGATTAAACCACCTATATCTTTATCTTTATCCAATTCTAAAGTTGTTTGTCTTGTAGATCTTGGGCCTGGATTTGACTCAATACCTGCCATAAGTAATAGCATTATTATAATACATCTACGGTTGCTTTTTCCAGCATAAACAAATGTGTTTGCCTTTGAGTACTTTGCATAACAAGTTACAGTTTTGCTGCTTAAATTTACATATTTAGCTATTAGAGAATTTTCCTTGGAAAAAAATAAACAAATTGAATATGGCTATTAATAAAATTAGCTTCATGATTCTCATAGAATATAAATAGTAGATTGCCTATCAGGTATTACTAAGAAAGCAACAAAAGGAAAGAAATAGAGTTAAATAATAATTTCAAAAATACTTATCAGGAGACGAAGAATTCTGCGTCCGCTCTACTTGGCCACCTGGCGGAGAATCGAATTGTTCTAAAATAATTATATTCATTTTCTAAATACAGTCGAACTTGGATAATTCGAACCCCAAGGGACCATACAAAAGTTTGAATTATCCAAAAATTCGAATTAAAGATGTTTTGAATAAAAAGGCTTAAAACAATAAAAATCTCACAATTTCGATCAATTCCTTTATTAAGAATAACATTAGTTGCTGTAAATTTACATTTTTACCGTATATTTAGATTATGTGCAATAATTGTATGTATATACTATATACATATTAAAAAAATTCAAACCTGATGTATTAATATACAAAAAAAAAGGCAGATTGCTGGTTAAAAAAAATGTACAGATTATTCTGCTTCGTTGGAACTCTGAAATTTAATTTTTGCCAAAGAAGTCAGAAATCTTAGCCTGTTTTCTAGAATTAAGTCTTTCAGTAAGGACAAAGGATTCTAACATATTCAACGAGTGGAAAATAGAGGGACTTACGTCATTTTTACTTTCAAAAAAGCGTCTAAGTTGCATGATATAGTTCGTTGCTTCGGCCGCACTTGGAACGTTCATTTCCCCGGCAAATGATGACTCGTCTTCATCACCCGATGCCTCGTCGCCGTCTTGTTTTTCAATGTTGTGGTTGAGCACTTCAGCGATGATATCTGCGTCGGTTATCTCACCACATACTGCAACATCGTCATCCACGTTTAAGAAATCGTCATACGAGATGGTAGGATTAGAAATGACGTCCTCCCAGCCGTCAACTGAAGGCATCGTTTCCGCTATAATATCATCTGCATTTTCTTTATCCTCCTCCTCCTTTTTTACGAAACCAGCTTTTTTAAAACAGTGTTTGATCGTTTCGGACGTTACTTGGTCCCAAGCTTTCTTACACAATCGAGAGGCTTGAAGAACGTCTAGTTTGATTTTAAGGGCTTCGGAATCTCCTGTCAATATGTTTTCAACTAGAAACCGTCTGTAAAAATGCTTAAGATTTTTGATGACTCCCTTGTCCATGGGCTGGATAACCGAAGTAATGTTGGCAGGAAAAAAAATTACTTCCACATTTTCCATTGGAGGGATTGAGTTGTGTGCAGTACAGTTATCGATAAATAAAATAACTTTTCGTTTTTATTTTGTGAACTTTTTGTCCAAGTTCAACAGCCACTTCTCAAAAAGATAAGTAGTCATCCAAGCTCTTGCGCTGTTTGCATAGTCCACTGGCTTCGTTTTGACGTTCTTGAAACATCGTGGATTGGCTGCCTTGCCTATCATCAATAGAGGAAGCTTTTCAGATCCATCCATATTTGCACCAACCAGGAGAGTGACTCTCTCTTTGCTTAGTTTTCCCCCGTGACATTTTTCATGCTTAAAAGCTAGCGTTTTGTCAGGGGTGTATTAAAAAAAAAGACCCGTTTCATCAACATTGAAGACGTCTCTAGCGTCTTTATACTGGATGAATTCCCGTAAATTATTTTTCCATTGTTCGGCTACTTGTAGATTAACGGCCCCACTTTCTCCACAAATGGTTTTGAACGAAATTTTGTTGCGTTCTTTGAAGCCATCTAGCCACCCAGAACTCGCCTTAAAATCGGTTTTCCCCATTTCAGTAGCAAATTGTTCAGCTTTGCTTCTTATAAGGTGACCACTCACGGGAATCTTCTTATCTCTTGCTTGCTTGAACCATTTTAAAACACATTTGTCCAAATCAGGATTTCCCGGCTCCCTTAACCTTTTTCGGCCTTTATCACACTCACTTTCACTCCTGATAATTTTTTCTTTATTTTTTAAGTACGTCGACAACGTGTTTCGAGGAATCCCAAAGTCCTTAGCAATATCGGATTTTTTTTCATCCCCATCTCTACTTCTTTAATCGCCGCTATTTTTTCAGCCAACGTCAAAGTTTTGTATGTTCGAAGCGCCGACATATTCGCTCCTTTTAGCTTTCTTGATAAATAAGGAGTCTCAAAAATCCAATAAAATAAATTTATTATATATAGTACTTCTCTTGCGGCAAGATATTGCCACGTGGAAAATTAGGAAAGACAAACTTCGGCGTGACACAGCAATTTATTTAAAGCAAGGACAAACTATAATTGATAAAATAAAAGATAAGCAATGAGGGAAGTTTACAGAGTAGCAAAATATAAACATAAAAATTGATAACTCTGTTAAGAAAATAATTAATAATAATAAAATAACAAATTCGTTGTTACAATATTACAACGTCATTTCGCAAAATTTCACGCCTTGAACCGGCATCAGGTCCTTATTTTAACTCGTAAAAGTTCGAATTATCCAAGACATAATTCGAATTAACCACGATTTTTTAACATTATTTATATAGGAAATTCTAGGGACCAAGAAAAATATTCGAATTAAAGAGGTTTTCGAATTAAAGAAGTTCGAATTATCCAAGTTCTACTGTATTTCGAATATGTTTGTCAAAATATCAATTTTATTGAATATATATATATATTTTAAATTATATATATTTGAATTTTTCAAAAATTAAACTTTTACTAGCTCTTTCTTCTCTTTTAAATCACCTTCAAATATCTTCAAAGAAATTGTCACTATATAGAAAAAACTTAAGTTCTCAATGTTGAGAACTTGTTCCATGTCCAGTTTAGTTAAAATTTGGTGTAAACAATTTTAAATATGTGAATATAAATTAGTTTTTATATTTAATAAGCGCGGGTAATTTTGAAATTTTTTCTTGAGTTTTTTTCTCCAACCATAAATGACCATAAATTCTTTTCTTTTTTTTTTCAAAATATTTCTCACCTATTATATGAAAATGTATCGGCGACGCACAAAGAAAGATAGTCAAAAGTTGACAAAATCCGTTGGACGACATGTGCGCGTCTGAAAAAGCCGCCCAATGAGGGGGCGCGCATGGAAGGAATGATATTAATATGCTTCGTGTCCCATAGGCTTCTTGCTGCTCCCATTATTTGTCTGCCTACCTGTATTAAGCTAAGGTAAATAAAGCGAACAGATATGTTCTGCGATCCTGCGTTCCTCGTAATTTTTTTCGCATGATGGAAACCAGAACTTGTTTTTAGTACAATAAATGTAAATCTATTTATATACAGTGGACCCTCGGTTTACGAGCACCTTGGAGTACGAGCTTTTCTCTACGAGCAAAATTTTGCTGCAAAATTGTTCTAGCAAGAAGAATTGCCCGAGTTTCAATTATTAAAAATAAGAAATTAGTTTCGCACTACGAGCGTTTTGGAGTACGAGCATGGCTCTGGAACTGGAACGGATTGTGCTCGCAAACCGAGGGTCCACTGTATATAAAAATGAATGTATGTGTGTGTGTGTCTGTCCTTTATGCCTGACCAAACCACTCATTGGAACGCCATGAAACTTTGGGAAATTATTTAGTGTAATACTGGGAAGGTTTCTAGCAAATAAAATATTTGAAATAACTTTTCGCCTAAAAATAATCAAGATAATTATTCTAATTTAACTGTTATAATCCAACAATCTGCTCTAAATATTATCATGATAATACGATGATTTTGTAATGTAGAAAATTAGGAAAGACAAAATTCAGGATGACATGGCAATTTATTTGAGACAAGAATAATGATACAATTCCAAGGCAAAATACTATTCCTTTAACTTCCAATTACCGAGGGAACCCATTAATATTGATTTTATTCAACTTATCGAGTATCTTTCAAGGGACTGGGAAAAAATCTTCACTTTATTGAGAGATTCTTTAGACAAACCTTTGCTCGGGTAAACCGGGCGAAGCCGGGTACATCCATACAAGAATAATGATACAATTCCAAGGCAAGATACTATTCCTTTAACTTCCAATTACCGAGGGAACCAATTAATATTGATTTTATTCAACTTATCGAGTATTTTTCATGGGACCGGGTAAAAATGTTCACTTTATCGAGAGATTCGTTAGACAAACCTTTACTCAGGTAAAACCCTGGCGAAGCCGGGTACATCCGCTAGTTTTAAATAAAAAGTTTCTTTATATCATATATAATAATTTTTATCAATGAAAAAAAAATTAATTCACGATTTTATTTTCAATTGGGTATGTATATTAAAATGTATTAATAGACATGGCTATGAATTGGCGGACATTAAACTTGTAGTTTTTCAAACAGACCCTACCTACCCTCACTGTTCAGACGAGCCACAGACAGTTGATCATCTCCTCTTCAGCTGTCTAGCATTCCTGATATATAGAATACAAACAGCTCACCTCAATTCCACACCTATGGCCAGCCTTCCAGGCTCAACCTTTGCATGGAACTTCCTGGTCAACTGGTTCAGCTCAACAATCAAAACAGGACGCGAGTAAAAGCACTATGCACTAGTCCATACTAGTGACTTCCAGGGTAGTTGGCGTTCTACGCTCCCTGGGTTATAAATATCTCTCTCTGTAAAAATACCAGATATCAATATTAGATATAATTGATTGTGATTTGCTTTTGCTTTATTACCTTCATTTGCGGTGAATACGCGGTAAATCCATGTATAGTAAATTTAATTTTTTCAAATTTACTCAGACAATTAGCTTGATTGACTTTATATAATATTTCCTGTATATAAATATCATATTACCATTAAGATACTATTACTTCTTTTCCTGCATATATCCTACATTTCTGCTTGGAGAATCTGAATAAAACTAAATGGTCTTAATAAAGTTTTTTTTTGTTTATGTTGTTTTATAAATATATCAAATCTTTGCAACTTCGAATTCTCTTTATATAAAAGTTTATATATATATTTGGATTCCACACTCATCTTTTGAGTAATACGCTAGCCTTGACGTATGCACGGCTGAATCTATGACCACTGGACATGCATCGGATCTGGAGGCTGTTGTTTGGTTCTGTGCTACTTGGAATATAGGAGCTCCATCTATACGTCCTCCTGCTGTAAGAATCTGCATAGGACCTGTGGTCTTAATAAAGCTGTATGTGTGATTTTATTTTGTATTTCAACCAGCTTTGAGGGCATTAAAAATGGCTCAAAAGGTTTCTGACTTGAAAGCGTTGTATCACAGACAGGCATCAATTAATCTGATTATTAATATATTTATAGCCTCAAGTTACTCAACCAATCAACTTTTAAACTTAGATTCTAGAGCATATTTTTTATTGTGATATAAATATCAATTTTTATAAATAGCATGTTTGTGCGTTGATGGCGCACGAATTTTAACCCTTTTGGGTTGTGAGCAAATATTTGCGACCTTATTTTTAGAGAAAAAAACAAATATACGAGGTGTGTTCAAAAAGATTCGCGACTTTTGAATTTTCGCGGGTTACGTATATTCGAATTTTGATCTTTTTGTGGCTTTATGTTGGTACTCATGTCTCTCACTTATGCCGACAAGCTCGGCCATTTTGAATGATCACTTAATTGTTGACAGCTGCTTTGCCTGCAGGTGTTTTGGATCGTCTTCATTTTTTACCTATTAAAAAAAAATGGATCAAAGAACCTGTATCAAATTTTGTGTGAAAAACGAAATTAAGTGCGCGGATGCATTCCGAATGTTGACTGTGACATACAGAGAAGCTACCTTGGACCGAAGCAACGTTTATCGGTGGTTCAAAATGTTCTCAGAAGGCCGAGAAGATGTAAACGACGAAGAGCGTGCCGGACACCCGAGCACTTCAACAACAGAAGAAAAAATTAATGAAGTGAAGAAAATGATATTGGCCAATCGTCGAATCACCGTTAGAGAAGTTGTTGAGGACCTAAACATATCGATTGGCTCGTGCCATTCAATTTTTATCAATGATTTGGGCATGAGACGGGTCGCCGCGAAATTCGTACCAAAATTGCTCAATTGAGACCAAAAACAGGATCGCATGAACATTGCCAATGAGATGTTGGACTCTGTCCGCGACGACCCAAATTTTCTCCAGAGGGTCATAACTGGTGACGAAGCGTGGACGAAGCTCAATCATCTCAATGGAAGCTGCCGCACGAACCAAGACCGAAAAAAGCGCGCCAAGGTGAAAGTTTTGCTGACAGTTTTCTTCGATTGCAGGGGCGTGGTGCATCATGAGTTCTTGCCACAGGGTAGAACGGTCAATAAGGAATATTACCTGCAAGTTATGCGCAATTTGCGCGAAGCAATCCGCCAGAAACGCCCGGATTTGTGGAAAAATAAAAATTGGCTTTTGCACCACGATAACGCCCCTGCTCACACATCGTTGCTTGTGCGCGACTTTTTGGCCAAAACAACACACTAATGATGCCGCAGCCACCGTATTCCCCAGATCTGGCCCCTGTGACTTTTCTTGTTCCCAAACTGAAGAGGCCCATGAAAGGATGACGTTACGCTACACTTGACGAGATAAAGACAGCATCGAAGGAGGAGGTGAAAAGATTTAAAAAAAATGATTTTTGAAGTGCTTCGAAGATTGGAAAAACCGTTGGCACAAGTGTATAATATCTCATGGGGATTACTTTGAAGGGGACAAAATAGGTATTCATGAATATATAAATAAATTTTGAAAAAACACAAAAGTCGCGATACTTTTTGAACACACCTCGTATGCATAAATATATCCAAACGCTTTAAAACTTTAACATTTTTATTGTTAAAAAAGCTTTAATACACCTCAATTATGCATCTTTTATAGGCCATTGTTCTATTTTATAATAGTTGTGACCTCTTTTTTTTCTCTAAAAATAGATGCATAAATTCAAACTCTTCAAATTTTTACATTTTTATTGTTAAAAAAATGCTTTAATTAACGTCAATTATGATTCTTTTATTAGACATTATTCTATTTTATAATATTTGTGACATAATTTTAGATAAAAATAAATATATACAGAAATAAATTCAAACTCTTTAAAATTTTAACATTTTTATTGTTTAAAAAAAGCCTTAATAAACGTCAATTATATATATTTTATAGGCCACACACATTGTTCTATTTTATAAAATAGAACCTAATAAAAAATTTCTAATAATTGCATTATCATCGTGAGTGAATAAGTTGAAATAAAAGATGAAATGATCAAATTTGAATGTAAAGTAAATAAAAAAGGCTGTTAGGTAGCGGAACGAGAATACTAGAAAGGTCCGCCACTTTTATATAACAATTCAAGTGTTCTGTCCAAGTTGATCCTTTCTAACTACTTTGCTGGAAAAATAGGAGATAAACTTCGTAAAACTATTTATTAGGCTCACTAATTGCTTGCCCTAATATTTCAAATAAATAAAGTTAACAATTAAAAGAGTTAGAGCCAAAGGAACTAAAACAAGGACAGCGACAATCCCAGCTGCTCACTCGAAGCGCACAAAGCCTCGTCTTCTTGGGGACTCCTCCGGCACTTGATGTTCTCCTAGTTTTTATAGGAAACGCGCTGTACCTAATTTTAATCTGTGGAAGTCAATTTGCATAGATCTTTTCCTAAAGCCTAGTTTGCATAAAGTCTTCTTTCTTTTAATCTTGCAAAATTTGCCTAGGCTTTCTTACATACTCCCCACAAAATTATTGGCAAATAATTTTCCCAAATTAGCATCCAACACTATCTTGGAATCGATTCGAAATTTCTTCCGAAAAATCCAACTCCATTGGGCAAAGACGTTGTACAGGTCTTATTACAATCCCGCCTCCTGTCTTTAATTTGGCAACACGAACAATGCCATCCTTTCCTGGATACAGTTCTATAATTCTTCATAGAGCGAATTAAACGCTTCCACCAACCTCCCCACCAAGCCGCAAAAGGAGGATCAAATCTCCATTGTATAGGTGTGTCCCATTTAATTTTTTGAATCCAAGTCCGTTGTAGAAGAGATTTCGTAGGTATCAACGCTGGTCCTAATATACCGAAAGGATCAAAAATACTTTGTACCGTAGACAAAATTGTCCGTTTAGTTACTTCCGACGGCAAATCAATTTTGCTTGTATCAATAAACAACAAATCTCTTCTTCGATCCCATCGAACTCCTAGAATCATGGTAATGGCTTCCGTATCGTGTTGAAATTCTTCCGCATTTGATTGCCAGATTCTCAAATCCATCTTAGCATCCCTTAATAATTGGATCGATTTTTCTTTAAAAGCTGAATATGATTCCAAACTATCCTCGGATCCAACGCTGTTATCTATGTAAAAAGAGTTTAAACAATTTTTCAGCGATCTTCGAATCTTCCATGTTCATATGATTCAGATGATATTCTAGTACAGCTCCCAAAATAAATGGACTACATGTAGCGCCAAACATAACTCTTGTATGACGATATACTTGTACTTGATTTTCGTATTGATTCTGCCACCACAGGAATCGCATTGCATCTCTATCCTCTTCTCGAACCTTAATAGTCTGAAATGCTCTTCTAATATCAGCCGTAAAACCAATTCTTTTTTCTCGAAAGCGCATCAAAAGTTCCATAATTTTCTTAACACAATTACTTCCAGTCCATAAGCAATCGTTGAGTGAAGGATGTTTATCAATTTTGCACGACGCATCAAACACTGGGCGAACTGGCGTAGAAGCACCCTCTTTGTAAACAGGTCGATGTGGAAGATAATGAACAATTTCAGTAGGCTTAGCATTGTTTACATTTTCAATCAAGCCTTCCCTTTCCCATTCCTTGAAAAGACAATCATATTCGTCGTATTTACTGCTAGTTTTAAGCTTCCTGGTGGTACTGACTAATCTTTTATGCGCAGCAATTTAGTTTGTAGGTAGTGGAGGATGACCCTCGATCCAAGGCAATGGAACCACGTATCGTCCATCTTTGTTTCTGGAGATGTTCTTCAAAAATTCATTTTTAAAAGCAGTTTCTTGTTCTACTGAAGATTTCACTTCTACCGGATCTCTCACTCCAATAGTATCCAAATCCCACAGTTGCGAGATGGAAAAATCCTGTCTTGAATCTCCAAACATAGTATTCATGGACATAACTAGCATAGAATTTTATTCATCAGACCAGCTGCCTAATAACGTCCAACCAAAATGGGTAAGCATAGCTGTTAAACCACAATCCAGTTGCAGCGTTTTTCCAGTCATCAATTTTCCGTAAATATCTGCACCGATGAGGAGCTCTATAGGTGGGTTGTCATTTCCAAGATCTGTAACTTTAATTTTTCTTTGTTCCAACTCTCTAGAAATTAAACTTGTTTTGGGAATTCTTGGAAGGGCTTGACAGATCTTTGACTGATCACGAACAGTGACTTTGCAAACAAAATTTTCATCGTCTGCCTTTAACTGAACATCATATAAATTATGCGTAACAGCCGTTGTTTGAATTCCGCCAAATAAAGCATGATGAACAATCTCTTTCGTCACAGGTTTCAGTCCTAATTCTTCCGCTGTTGTCTTCAAAATATAAGTATGTTGAGAACCCCCCCCCCCCCCCCCCCGAATCAAAAAAGGCGCGCACCAATTTCCTCCCCTTTGGTGCAATAACATTCAACATCAAAGTCTGAAGAGCAACATTCCGCTGACAAACATGGTTGGAACAATCATTATGCTTTTTCAGATCTTCGTTTGGTTTCACCGTGGCATCAAAGGATTCAAAATTTTCGCGATGTGAAACCCGTTGTTTAACCCTTTCTGAATTTTGATTAGTCAATTCTGGTTCAATTCCCAATTGAGCAGCCTCTTTATTATTTCTATCTCCTCGAGTGCACATAATTAAAAAATGAGACGAGCCACAGTTGTAGCACCTAACCCTTGTTCTGCAATATCTAGCAAGATGGCGTCCCTTTAAACATTTGAAGCAAACCTTCTTTTCACGGATGACCTTTCTTTTTTCTTCTAAAGACATCTTTTTAGCGGCAAAACAATTTTGACTCGCATGCTTTTTCTCACAAAATATACATCCGCCTAATTCTGTTTGTTGCAATCCGGTCACCGTTGGAATATCATTTTTCTTCTTATAAAATCCTTTCTTTCTTTCTTGGTCGGAAGTTTCAGCAATTTGGAAACAGCCTTTAGCTAACTGGATATTCTGTTGAATCAAAATCTCCCTTTCCAAAAAGTCCATCAGTTGATCTAGTCTCGTCTGATGTTCAACATCAAGCTTGATGAACTGAGATCTTCTCTTCCACGCTAGCAATAGTTCGTCAGATAGACACAATTCCACTAAGGGATACAGCCATGTGTCCGGGCTTGCACTTTCCAAATTCAAATTTTTAAAGAACACACCAAGATAAGATTGAATTTTATAATATAGTTCATGAAAAGATAATTTTTTCTTTCCGCTAGCGCTATCGATGACCAACTTGAGCAGTTCTCTCACATATACTTGTAACAACAAATCAGGATTAGCATAACGTCTTCTTAAAGCATCAATCGCCTTAGAATAATTTTCCTCAGTAAGCGGATAATTAGATACGATTTTATAGGCCTCAGTGTCTACACTCAGACTTTGAAGCAAATAATAGAACTTGTCGCTATCCTTTAGTCTGATATCAAGATGAATTTTCTCAAATTGAGCCCAAAAAGTTAACCAATCTATCAAATTACCACTAAACTTCGGTAATTCAATGGTGGGAAGCCTTATTTTCTCTGTAGTATCCAGAAAAGAATCTTGAACTACAACCTTTTTTGCAAATTGTTTTTGAGCATCTTAATAAGCAACAATTGCTTCAATTATGATTTTTTGATAATGTGCACATTCATCCATTTCCTTTTCTAGATCCGCTTCATCATCTTCTGCCAAAATGTCGATTATCTCTTTATCAGACGACAACAGTACTTTCTGTACATCCTGAATTCTTCTGACTCCAACTGTTGCCTTAAAATAATCCTTGGGTTCACTTTCCAAATTAGAAATAATTTCCTTGTAAATTTTTGTAACTTGACTTCTCACGGGGGCTCGTTTCATGACACACAAACTTAGAGCCATTGTATCCTTTCAACTTCTTGAACTTTATCCTTTTGACTTTAACTTTACCTCACTTTAAACTTTAGCCTCAGCTACACTTCTTTAGACTTTACTTCACTTCAAACTTTTAGCTTCACTTCCAAATATCTCCGATAAACAATAATCCACTTGAGCAGAATCACGTCTGGGGCTCACCAAAAAATATTAGGTAGCGGAACGAGAATACTAAAAAGGTCCGCCACTTTTATTTAACAATTCAAAGAGTTAAAGCCAAAGGAACTAAAACAAGGACAGCGACAATCCCAGCTGCTCACTCGAAGCGCACAAAGCCTCGTCTCTTGGGGACTCCTCCAGCACTTGTTGTTATCTTAGTTTTTATAGGAAACGCGCTGTACCTAATTTTAATCTGTGGAAGTCGATTTGCATAGATCTTTTCCTAAAGCCTAGTTTGCATAAAGTCTTCTTTCTTTTAATCTTGCAAAATTTGCCTAGGCTTTCTTACAAAGGCTTTATATGGCTAAAATGAAAAAGAGGATCTGTTGAAGAGAGCTCATCACATATAAAGTAAAGTCTACAATGAAAGCTGCCCAAAAAACATGGCAATCCCTGGGCCCTCAAGGAGATGGTCTTTTATCGGAAACTCAGTCATATGACAATTTATGAAAGATTCTTTCAACGCAAAATAGAAGATGTTTTACTTTATCATCTATGTAACCTACACAAGCTTAATAAGTGAACCTTATATGAAAAACACCATGTTGACTCTATAATATAGTTTAAATTATTAACTTCAACCTTCTTTAATACTATATTTCAAAGTGCCTTCGAGCTCTTTAAATTTTTACTTTTGAAAAACACTTTAATAAACGTCAAATTATATATCTTTTATAGGCCATTGTTCTATTTTATAATATTTGTGACCTTATTTTTAGAGAAAAATAAATATATGCATAAATAAATCCAAACTCTTCAAAATTTTAACATTTTTATTGTTAAAAAAGCTTCAATAAACGTCAATTATATATCTTTTATAGGCCACACACACATTGTTCTATTTTATAAAATAGAACTTGATGAAAAATCCTAATAATTGCATTATCATCGTGAGTGAATAAGTTGAAATAAAAGATGAAATGATTAAATTTGAATGTAAAGTAAATAAAAACGCTTTATATGGCTAAAATAAAAAAGAAGGTCTGTTGAAGAGAGCTTATCACATATACAGTAGAGTGTCCAATGAAAGACCGCCCAAAAAAACACGGCAATCCCTGGGCCCTCAAGGAGATGGTCTTTTATCGGAAACTCAGTCATATGACAATTTATGAAAGATTCTTTCAACGCAAAATAGAAGATGTTTTACTTTATCATCTATGTAACCTACACAAGTTTAATAAGAAAACCTTCTATGGAAAACACCATGTTGACTCTATAATATAGTTTAAATGATTAACTTCAACCTTTCTTTAATACTCTATTCCAAAGTTTCATTATTGATTCTCAGCGTGCTCTACATGTTTTATTTATGAGACCATTTAAAACCATCAAATAACCTTAATCAAAATAGAATTTCTTTAATATGGATAGCAGCTGGTTGCTGAAATGTTGGAATAAAGTATCTGAAAAAGGTTGAAGTGAATCATTTTTAACTCCCCCCCCCCCCTGCCAAACATTTTATATTATTAAAATAGTGTGGTTTTGTTTGAAAAATACACAATCAATAAGTTATACACATCAAAAATAAATGTTATTATCTTGAATAGGCTCTCAAAAATCAAAATAGAAGAGACTTTTTAAGCAGCCAAAAAGAATCTTATAGAGAAATTATATTCTGCATAAATATTGACAAAATATTTGAAGGAAGCCTCTAAATATTTTATTGACATCATGCACAAGTCTATGGTAGCATAGATATATAAAAAGAGAGAAAATAAAAAATAGAAAGAGTAAAATATATACATTTATGTAAAGAGACTTCCCCAACGAAAAAGAGTACAGACAGTAATCTCCCCATATCTCATGGCTCAGAAAGAACCTGTGTATGATGAACATGATAGACGTGGCGTCGTCATTCAGCCCTTGGCCGAAGAGACAGTCCTACAGGTCGGCTGTATGATGTTGAAGGCCTCTCGTATGAGGGGTCTGATGGAGCTGCAGGACCAGTAGCGATGGTCAGGTCACTAGAACTACAGGTGATGCAGGTATCTCGAGCAGAGGCCGGATGTGCAGGATGGGAAGAGCGTGCAGGAAAGAGAGAGAATAATAACTAAATATTCAGCCTACAAAGAATTAAAATGAGTTATACCAGTCCTTTTTAAAATATACACACAATCCTAAATTATTTTTATAAATATAAAAACATGTACAGTTAAACATGTCTATAGCGCCCCCTCTTGGGACTCACTAAAATAAGGTGCTATAGGCAGGTCACTTTTAATGCAAATCGCATCATACTACGTATTTAAAATCGGGCGCTATAGAGACGGAGGCACAATTTAGAGGGGGCGCTATAGACATGTTTAACTGTATATATACAGAAAATAGATTTTAGAATCGAAATTTGTTTTAAGTTTCGAAAATGTAGATGCTTATCCAAATTGCATTTTCATGTAAAATAAAATGGTAGCAATAAGATGATTAGAACAATGACCAAAACATTAGTATATAATTGAAAAAAATATATATCAGGCTTCCAGGGATTAAACTACATAAAAATATTTGCATTAATTTATTATTAACAATATCTTAATATATTATCAAACAAGGAGTGAAATATGTACATATATATATATTATAATTTTCTTTCTATTCCAAATATTAGTTCAGCGATGGGAGTGGAGTACTATGGAAAACAATAAGACAATAAATATCTCTTCGACACACTGGACACGTTCCTCTAATGTCAGTCCATTTCTTAAGACATTCATAGCACATAATATGGGGACAATTCTTATTCCTTGTCATGATTTTTATGTCCCCATAACATATAAAGCAAACTTCATCTGTCGAGATTCCTTCAGAAGACCTATATTCCATGGTATACTGGTGTTGAGGTGTTGTATTGGTAGGATAGTCATCTTCTTCTGGAGAATCAAAATGATCATCCATAGGATCCTCATCATCATAATCTTCCATAGAATACTCATCATCATAATCATCCACAGTATACACTTCATCATAATCCGCCATTGAATACTCATCAACACTATCTTCCACAGAATCCATGTCACCATCCCCCTCTGAATAATCATCATTAACAATTTGAAAATTCATTTCCAGAAACCTTCGTATAAATAATATAAATGCTGTTCTAAAACTTACCTCTCCTTCCATGTTATTCATATTGAAGGGCGGTGGGACTATGCCAAAAGAAGGTGTATACTGTATTGACATATTTCCCAAAATGCAAAAATATTCTTGGGCAAGACTTAATTCTCCTGTTCTACAGGATTGTCCATTTGTGATAATTTGATGATTATCATTGAACTTAATATTAAATTCAATGAAGGGCAAGAGCAAAACATATCCCTCATGGTTTCCCTGCGGAGTATTGACATTTATGAGATGAGAATGAATTCTATTTCGTGACTCATGGTTTACTAAATTTTTAGTCATTACCATCGCCAAAGTTTGGGTCTCATCAGGATTGATCCAGAGAACCAGGGTAAAATCAGTAGGGAGGGCGGAAATCTCATAATTCCCAAAGATAACGCTGTCAGGAGTTGATGCCACTTCACCAGGCGCCACATCTGACCTCAGGATATTGATTGTTGGAATTTGGGTAAGATTCTGTAGCCCTGCATTATTCCTTTCTTTAAATACTAAGCATTGCCTCGTTCCACTCATTTTGTGATTTAACAAAGTATTTGAATATTCAATCAAATAAATAACACGAGTGTTTTACTTTATTAATCTGGTCTAAAACATGAGAGAGAGAAAGGGAGATTAAAATGAATAGTTCTAAAATAATTATATTATTTTATAAATATTTCAAATCTGTTTTTTTTTAATAATTATTTTGAATATATATATTTTTAATTTTATATATTTGAATTTTTCAAAAAATTGAACTTTTACTAGCTCTTTATTCTCTCTTAAATCACCTTCAAATTTCTTCAAAGAAATTGTCACTATATAGAAAAAAATTAAGTTCTCAATGTTGAGAACTTGTTCATTGTCCAGGTTAGTTAAAATTTGGTGTAAAAAATGGTAAATATGTAAATAAACTAGTTTTGATATTTAGTAAGCGCGGGTAATTTTGAAATTTTTTCTTGAGTTTTTTTCTCCAATCATATATACATGACCATAAATTATTTTTCTTTTTTTTTCAAAACATTTCTCTCCTCTCTTATGATAATGTTTCGGCGCGGCGCACAGAAATCCGTTGGACGACATGTGCGCGCCAGAAAAAGCCGACCAATGACGGGGCGCGCTTGGAAGTGGTGACGTTGGGATGCTTCGTGTCCCATACAGCTTCTTGCTACTCAAATTATTCGTACGCTTGCCTATAATAGGCTAAGGTAAATAAAGCGAACGGTATTGTTCTGCGATCCTGCGTTCCTCGTAATTATATTCGCATGATGGAAGTCAGAACTTGTTTTTAGTATAATAAATGTTGAATTTTTATTTAAAAGTTTCTTTATATCATATATAATAGATTTTATCAATGTAATAAAATATAGGCACGATTCTATCTTTAACTGGGTATCTATATTAAAATGTATTAATTAGACATGGCTATGAACTGGCAAACCTTGCACTTGTACATCCCCAAACAGACCCAACCTGCTCTCAATGTTCAGAATAGACACAGACAGTTTATCATATCCTCTTCAGCTGTCCAGCATTCCTGATATATAGGATACAAACAGCTATCCTGCTCGACTGACCCACCTCAATCCTACATCTATGGCCAGCCTTCCAGGCTCAACCTCTGCATGGAACTCCCTGGTCAACTGGTTCAGCGCCAACAATCAAAACAGGACGCGAGTAAAAGCACTATGCACTAGTCCATACTAGGGACTTCCAGGGTAGTTGGCGTTCTACGCTCCCTGGGGTATAAATATCTCTCCCTGTATAAATATAAATATCATTGATTGTGATTAGCTTTTGCTTTTTTTACCTTCATTTGCGGTGAATCCGCGGTAAATCCATGTATAATAAATTTCTTTTCCTCAAATTTACCCAGACTATTAGCTTGATTGACTTTATATAATATTTCCCTCATATAAATATCATATTACCATTAAGGTACTATTACATTTTTCCTGCATATATCCTACATTTCTGCTTGGAGAATCTGAATAAAACTAAATGGTCTTAATAAAGCTTTTTTGTTATTGTTGTTGCATAAATAGATATCAAACTCTATATCAAATCTTTGCACTCCAAATTCTTTTTATATAAAGTCTATATATATATATATATATATTTGGATTCCACACTCATCTTTTCAGTAAATACCCTAACCTTGACATTAGTACGGTTGAATCTATGACCACTGGGACATGCATCGGACCTGGAGGCTGTTGTTTGGTTCTGTGCTACTTGGAGTATAGGAGCTCCATTTATACCCTTTCTTCCTGCTTTGAGAATCTGTATAAAACCCGTGGTCTTAATAGAGATGTATGTGTTTTTTTTTTTGGATTTCAACCTCCTTTGAGGGCATTAAAAATCGCTTTTTTATTGTGATATAAATATCAATTTGTATAAATAGAATGTTTTTCCTTGATGGCGCATTAATTTGAACCCTTTTGGTTGTGAGCCAATATTTGCGACCTTATTTTTAGAGAAAAATGAATAAATATATGCAGATATTTATTCAAACTCTTTAAAAATTTTAACATTTTCATTGTTAAAAAGGCTTTAATAAACGTCAATTATGCATCTTTTAG
>CP092883.1:16401021-16715352 GCA_030710605.1 Cordylochernes scorpioides | reverse complement strand
TTAAAGCTGGACAACACGTAAAGTAAGATTAAAAGAAACTCATCTTACTTTACGTGTTGTCCAGCTTTTAATAATAATAATAATTATTATTATTATTATTATTATTATTATTGTGCCGATAGTCTTAACATGGGATGGAATAGTAACCAAATATAACAAACAATACAGGAAGGAAATAAACATAAGAAAAAGGGACTTTGATATATTCAATCCCTGGTGCTAAAAAAGACGATGGAAATTATCTCAACAGAAAGAAGATGAAACTTACGATAAGTTACAGAGAAATAAGAAATGGAAGCCATGGATAGATTGTTGGAACGATGTAGGGAGCTGGCATGTGATGACGAGGAAGGTGGAACCACCGGACATGGAGCACAGGGGGATACGACGACCATAGAAGAGATCCAGGAGAACGACCTAGAGCAGATGACAGGAGACCTGACAGACAAGAATGGATCAAAGGCCAGGGGACCATCTTATCGAGGAGCCACTAGTAGAGGCCATAGAAAGACTGCTGGAGAGCTGCAGGACATCAGGGGACCATAACGGCAAGGGCACAGCACTGACCAGTAGTCATGATAGCAAATGTAAATATCTTTGTTTTACTTTTACTGTTGTCATTTATTGAAGTTGTAAATAAAAATATGTAATAGACTGACCATTCGCTACACTTTTTAGAGAAAAACTTGTAACCTTTTGGAAAATAAAATTATTATTATTATTATTATCATTAGATAATGATAATGATCATAATGATGATGCGCGCGCATCCGTGACAGAACCGGCAGGCCCATGACGGACGTGACTATATATGTTGATGGATGGATAATAATAATAATATAATAATAATTTTATTATTATTTTTTATTATTATTATTATCATTAGACAATGATAATGATCATAATGATGTGCGCGCGCATCCGTGACAGAACCCATGACGGTCGTGACTATATATGTTGATAGGGATAATAATATAAATGAGTTTTAAAAATTGTGAAAAAAAAAAAATGCAACGGCCGGGATTCGAACCCGAGCCGCCCGCGTGGCAGGTTTGAACACGTGACACAGAATGGACCAATCCTATTCGGCTACAACGAACAGGCGCTTCATTATATGTGATAATAATATAAATGAGTTTTAAAAATTGTAAAAAAAAAAAAAAAATGCAACGGCCGGGAATCGAACCCGAGCCGCCCGCGTGGCAGGTTTGAACACGTGACACAGAATGGACCAATCCTATTCGGCTTCAACGAACAGATGCTCTATTATCATATATATTGTTACGATCTGTAACCTGTGGGTACTAAATTAACAGATAAATTACGAGGATCGCAGGAAAATAACTGTTCACTTTATTTACCTTAGCTTAATACAGGCAAGCAGACAATTAATTTGAGCAGCAAGAAGCCTATGGGACACGAAGCATACTAATATCACCCCTTCCATGCGCGCCCCTCATTGGTCGGCTTATTCTGGCGCGCACATGTCCAACGGATTCTGTCAACTTTTGACTATCTTTCTATATGCGTCGCCGAAACATTTTCATAGAAAAGGTGAGAAATGTTTTGAAAAAATAAATTTAAAAAAGAATTTATGGTCATGTATATATGATTGGAGAAAAAAACTCAAGAAAATATTTCAAAATTACCCGCACTTACTGAATATCAAAACATATATATTTACATATTTTCCATTTTTTACACCGAATTTTAACTAAACTGGACAATGAACAAGTTCTCAAATTTCTTTAAAGGAATTTGAGGGAGATTTAAGAGAGATGAAATAGCTAGTAAAAGTGTACATTTTTAAAAATTCAAATATATATAATTAATGAAAGAAATATTCCAAAAAAAAATATTTTGAAAAACAGATTTAAACTATTTTAGAACTATTCATTTTAATCTCTCTCTCTCATATTTTAGACCAGATTAATAAAGTAAAAACACTCGTGTTATTTATTCAATTGAATATTCAAATACTTTATTAAATATCACAAAATGATTGAAACGAGGAAATGCTTAGTATTTAAAGAAAGGTAATGTAGGGCTACAGAATTTGCCCAAATTCCAACAATCAATATCCTGAGGTCAGATGTGGCGCCTGGTGAAGTGGCATCAACTCCTGACAGCGTTATCTTTGGGAATTATGAGATTTCCGCCATCCCTACTGACTTTACCTGGTTCTCTGGATCAAACCTGATGAGACCCAAACTTTGGGGATGGTAATCACTAAATATTTAGTAAACATGAGTCACGAAATGGAATTCAATTTGATCTCATAAATGTCATTACTCCGCAGGGAAACCATGAGATATATGTTTTTCTCGTGCCCTTCATTGAATCTAAAATTAAGTTCAATGATAATCATCAAATTATACAAATGGACAATCCTGTAGAACGGGAGAATTAAGTCTTGCCCAAAGAGATTTTGGAATTTTGGGAAATATGTCAATACAGTATACCCTTCTTTTGGCATACTCCCACCGCCCTTCAATATGACAAACATGGAAGGAGAGGTAAGTTTTAGAACAGCATTTATATTATTTATACGAAGGTTTCTGGAAAGGAATTTTCAAATTGCTAATGATGATTATTCAGAGAGGGATGGTGACATGGATTCTGTGGAAGATAGTCTTGATGAGTATTCAATGCGGATTATGATGAAGAGTATACTGTGGATGATTATGATGATGAGTATTCTTTGGAAGATTATGATGATGAGGATCCTATAGATGATCATTTTGATTCTCCAGAAGAAGAAGATGACTATCCTACCAATAACACCTCAACACGAGTATACCATTGAATATAGGTCTTCTGAAGGAATCTCGACAGATGAAGATTGCTTTATATGTTATGGGGACATAAAAATCATGACAAGGAATAAGGATTGTCCCCATATTATGTGCTATGAATGTCTTAAGAAATGGACTGATTAGAGGAACGTGTCCAGTGTGTCGAAGAGATATTTATTGTCTTATTGTTTTCCATAGTACTCCACTCCCATCGCTGAACTAATATTTGGAATAGAAAGAAAATTATAAATATATATATGTACATATTTCACTCCTTGTTTAATAATATATAAGATATTGTTATTAATAAATTAATGCATATATTTTTATGTATTTCAATCCCTGGAAGCCTGATATTTTTCTTCAATTATATACTAATGTTTTGGTCATTGTTCTAATCATCTTATTGCTACCATTTTATTTTACATGAAAATGCAATTTGGATAAGCATATACATTTTTGAAACTTAAAACAATTTCGATTCTAAAATCTATTTTCTGTATATATACAGTTAAACTGTCTATAGCGCCCCCTCTAAATTGTGCCTCCATCTCTATAGCGCCCGATTTTAAATACGTAGTATGATGCGATTTACATTAAAAGTGACCTGCCTATAGCACCTTATTTGTGAGTCCCAAGGGGGCGCTATAGACAGTTTAACTGTACATGTTTTTCTTTATAAAAATAATTTAGGATTGTATGTATATTTTAAATAAGGACTGGTATAACTCATTTTAATTCTTTGTAAGCTAAAATTTAATTATTATTCTCTCTCTTTCCTGCACGCTCTTCCCCATCCTGCACATCCGGCCTCTGCTCGAGATACCTGCATCGCCTGTAGTTCTAGTGACCTGACCATCGCTACTGGTCCTGCAGCTCCATCAGACCCCTCATACGGGAGGCCTTCAACATCATACAGCCGACCTGTAGGACTGGCTCTTCGGTCAAGGGCTGAATGACGACACCACGTCTGTCAAGTCCATCATACACAGGTTCTTTCTGAGCCATGAGATGAGGGGAGATTACTGTCTGTACTCTTTGTCGTTGGGGAAGTCTCTTTACATAACTGTATATAGTTACTCTTTCTATTTTTATTATCTCTCTTTTTATATATCTATGCTACCATTGACTTGTGCATGATGTCAATAAATATTTAGAGGCATCCTTCAAATATTTTGTCAAAATTTATGCAGAATATAATTTCTCTATAAGATTATTTTTGGCTGCTTAAAAAATCTCTTTATTTTGATTTTTAAGAGCCTTTTAAAGATAATAACATTTATTTTTATGTGTATAACTTATTGATTGTTTATTTTTCAAACAAAACCACAATATTTTAATAATATAAAATGTTTGGCAATGGGGGGGAGTTATAAAATGATTCACTTCAACCTTTTTCAGATACTTTATTCCAACATTTCAGCAACCAGCTGCTATCCATATTAAAGAAATTCTATTTTGATGAACTTATTTGATGCCAGGTTTTAAATGGTCTCAAATATAAAACATGTAGACCACGCTGAGAATCAATAATGACACTTTGAAATATAGTATTAAAAAAGTTGAAGTTATTCATTTAAACTATATTATAGTCACAAAGCGAGAAACCATTTAAAGAATATATATATATATATATTGTATCCATTATTCCTGTAGAAGGGCAGCTTGCGCCCGAAAGCTCGAATTGATTTTTCAAATAAAGAAACTTATCCTTTTTGAATATATTCGTTATTATATATTATAGAGTCAACGTTGTGTTTTCCATAGAAGGTTTACTTATTAAGCTTGTGTAGGTTACATAGATGATAAAGTTAAACATCTTCTTTTTTGCGTTGAAAGAATCTTTCAAAAATTGTCATATGACTGAGTTTCCGATAAAAGACCATCTCTTTGAGGGCCCAGAGATTGCCATGTTTTTTGGGCAGCTTTCATTGTAGACTTTACTTTATATGTGATGAGCTCTCTTCAACAGACCCTCTTTTTTATTTTAGCCATATAAAGCCTTTTTCATTTACTTTACATTCAAATTTGATCATTTCATCTTTTATTTCAACTTATTCACTCACGATGATAATGCAATTATTAGAAATTTTTATTAGGTTCTATTTTATAAAATAGAACAATGCGTGTGGCCTATTTATTAAAGCTTTTTTTAAACAATAAAAATGCTAAAATTTTAAAGAGTTTGAATTTATTTCTGTATATATTTATTTTTATCTAAAAATAATGTCACAAATATTATAAAATAGAATAATGTCTTATAAAAGATTCATAATTGACGTTAATTAAAGCATTTTTTTAACAATAAAAATGTAAAAATTTGAAGAGTTTGAATTTATGCATCTATTTTTAGAGAAAAAAAAGAGGTCACAACTATTATAAAATAGAACAATGGCCTATAAAAGATGCATAATTGAGGTTTATTGAAGCTTTTTTAACAATAAAAATGTTAAAGTTTTAAAGCGTTTGGATATATTTATGCATACGAGGTGTGTTAAAAAATATCGCGACTTTTGTGTTTTTTCAAAATTTATTTATATATTCATGAATACCTATTTTGTCCCCTCCGAAGTAATCCCCATGAGATATTATACACTTGTGCCAAAGGTTTTTCCAATCTTCGAAGTACTTCAAAAAATCATTTTAAAAAAATCTTTTTCACCTCCTCCTTCGATGCCGTCTTTATCTCGTCAAGCGTAGCGCAACGTCGTCCTTTCATGGGCCTCTTCAGTGTAGAGAACAAGAAAAGTCACAGGGGCCAGATCTGGGGAATACGGTGGCTGCGGCATCATTAGTGTGTTGTTTTTGGCCAAAAGGTCGCGCACAAGCAACGATGTGTGAGCAGGGGCGTTATCGTGGTGCAAAAGCCAATTTTTATTTTTCCACAAATCCGGGCGTTTCTGGCGGATTGCTTCGCAAAAATTGCGCATACCTTGCAGGTAATATTCCTTATTGACCGTTCTACCCTGTGGCAAGAACTCATGATGCACCACGCCCCTGCAATCGAAGAAAACTGTCTGCAAAACTTTCACATTCGACCGAACTTGGCGCGCTTTTTTCGGTCTTGGTTCATGCGGCAGCTTCCATTGAGATGATTGAGCTTCGTCCACGCTTCGTCACCAGTTTTGACCCTCTGGAGCAAATTTGGGTCGTCGCGGACAGAGTCCAACATCTCATTAGCAATGTTCATGCGATGCTGTTTTTGGTCGCAATTGAGCAATTTTGGTACGAATTTCGAGGCGCCCGTCTCATGCCCAAATCATTGATAAAAATTGAATGGCACGAGCCAATCGATATGTTTTGGTCCTCAGCAACTTCTCTAACGGTGATTCGACGATAGGCCAATATCATTTTCTCCTCTTCATTAATTTTTTCGTCTGTTGTTGAAGTGCTCGGGTGTCCGGCACGCTCTTCGTCGTTTACATCTTCTCGGCCTTCTGAGAACATTTTGTACCACCGATAAACGTTGCTTCGGTCCAAGGTAGCTTCTCCGTATACCACAGTCAACATTCGGAATGCATCCGCGCACTTAATTTCGTTTTTCACACAAAATTTGATACAGGTTCTTTGATCCATTTTTTTTTAATAGGTAAAAATTGAAGACGATCCAAAACACCTGCAGGCAAAGCAGCTGTCAACAATTAAGTGAACATTCAAAATGGCCTAGCTTGTCGGCATAAGTGAGAGACATGAGTACCAACATAAAGCCACAAAAAGATCGAAATTCGAATATACGTAACCCGCGAAAATTCAAAAGTCGCGATACTTTTTGAACACACCTTGTATATTTATTTTTTTCTCTAAAAATAAGGTTGTAAATATTGGCTCACAACCCAAAAGGGTTAAAATTCGTGCGCCATCAACGCACAAACATGCTATTTATAAAAATTGATATTTATATTGTTGCACCAAGTTGAAGCTTTGCAGGGTCGTCGACCTTGGTTTCTTCCTTCTTGGTGTTATACACGTTTCCCGAGCGGGTTTCCATATTCAAAGCCAATAAATAAAAGTGAATAAATAAAATTAAATAAAAATAAATTACCTTTTAAAGTTATTGTGTTTATTTATCCTTGTCTTCCTCGTAGGTTGCGATCCGCCGTCTTCGTCTAGGTCCTCTCCCGCTCCAATAAGCCATAAAGATATATGTACAATAAATATTACAAAATGAGTGAAACTATAAAAAAGGAATGATCATAATCTAAATATTCTGTTTTAAATAAATATTAAATATCATAGAATATCTTGAATAAATGTAAGGCGCATTAAAATTGATGTAACACTTCCCCCTCTCCAGAAGTTGTCACGTCCTCGTGAATGACCATCATCCATTCTCTCATAATAAGGCTTGATTCTTGAAACATGAACTATCAGAGGGTCTTGGCCCGGATTATCTTTCGGTTCTATTAGATAATTGACGCTAGACATCTTTTTTAATATTCTTATGGACCAAAATATTTTCTCAGAAGTTTCTCACACTTTCCTATTTTCCTAATTGGTGTCCAAACTGCTACTAATTCTCCTCGTTCGTAGCTTCTTTCCATGTGTTTCTTGTCATAGTTCTTTTTCATTCTTTCTTGAGTCTTTATTGTGTTGTTAATAACTAATTTTCTTGTTCTGTCTATTTTGTCTAAGTGATGTTTTATGTATTCATCATAATCATCCTTGTCAATGTCCACCGAGATATTCCTGTCGTCCAAAGAGACGTGGGTTCCTCTTCCAAACATCAGGAAAAAGGGAGAATATCCTGTGGTTTCCTGAATTGTAGTATTGTAAGCGTGAGTGATGAACGGGAGTATTTCGTCCCAATTCTTCTGATCAGTGTTCACATACATACTGAGCATATTGATCAATGTTTTATTTAACAGCTCTGTCAATCCATTAGTCTGGGGATGATAGCTCGTCGTGAAGCAATGTTTAATCTTGCACATTTTCATCACCTCTTTCATTAAATTACTGGTAAATTGAGAACCTCTGTCACTAATAAGATATTGTGGGGCTCCGTGCCCGGAGAAAAATATCCTCTACTAGAAATTTAGAAACTTCTTTCACTGTTGCTTCCGAGACTGCTTTTGTTTCTGCATATCTAGTGTAGTAGTCCGTCAGCACGATTATCCATTTTTTCCTGTTTTTCGTAGATGGCAATGGACCAACAAAGTCAATTCCATTCTTTCGAAAGGAAAGTTGGCTGGGGAATGGGCTGTAGTAGTCCAGAAGGTAATTGGTTTGAGCCTTTCCTACTTTGGCAAAGGTGACACGTCTTAACGAATTCTGAGACATCCTTTAGCATGGATGGCCAAAAGTATTTACTCTTTATTCGGTACATGGTTCTGGCGACACCCAGATGGCCATTCGACATATGATTGTGATATTCTTTCATAATTTCTCTCTTTTTCTTCTCTGGAACCACAAGCAACCACGCGCTGCCTTCAGGGTTCGGGTTTTTCTTAAAGAGGCATCCATCTTCTTCTTTAAAGTTTTGTGCAATTGATCGCCTGATTCCATTAGGTTTTTCTTAACACTTTCAATAAACTTATCCTCTTCGTCTGTTATTTGATTTAAAAATAGCCTTTCAAAATCCTCCTCCCAATCAGTTTCTGGTAAGGGTCCCCTAGATAAGCCATCGGCGTCCAGATGCTTCTTTCCTGATTTATGTATTATATCGAAGTCATATTCTTGAATTTTTAATGCCCATCTTGCCAATCGACCTGTTGGATCCTTCAGGGTTTTTGAGCCAGCATAAGGCGTGATGGTCTGTTACTATTTTAAAGTGTCTTCCATAAAGGTAGGGCCGTAATTTTGACATTGACCAGACAACGGCCAGACATTCTTTTTCAGTGGTTGAATAATTTTGCTCCGCTTTACTTAGGGTACGACTCAAATATGAGATCACCTTCTCTTCACCATCGATGTCTTGGACAAGTGTTGCACCTATGCCGATGTTGGACGCATCAGTATGAATATAAGTAGGCGCATTTGGATTGAAGTGACCTAAAATTGGTGGACTTAATAGTGTTGTTTTCAGGGTTTGAAACGCTTCCTCTTGTCTTTCTGTCCAGGTAAATGATACACCTTTTTTTTATAAGGTTGGTCAAAGGGTCAGCAATTTTTGATATATCTTTGATAAATTTTCTATAATATGAACACATTCCCAAAAAGGATTGTACTTCTTTGACCTTTGTGGGCCGAGGAAAATTTCTGACAGCTTTGATGTTATGTTCCGCGGGTTTTATACCATGTTTGCTCGTTATATAGCCGAGAATCTCCAATTCTTCAAAAAGCAAATCGGCATTTTTTGTCGTTTAACCTTAAATTAGATTCACGAAAACATCTAAAACAGCTTCAAGTCTTTTGAGGTGCGTTGGAAAATCCGGGCTATATATGATAACATCATCCAGATAACACAAACAAATTTGCCATCTCAGATTTCCAAGCATATTCTCCATATTTCTCTCAAAGGTAGCAGGCGCGTTACAAAGTCCAAAAGGCATCACGTTGAATTCATATAATCCATGCGCTGTAGTGAAAGCTGTTTTCTCTTTGTCTCTTTCTTCGACTTCAACTTGCCAATTCCAGATCTGAGGTCTATTGCTGAGAAGTATGTAGATCCTTGGAGAGTATCCATAACTTTGTCTATTCTAGGGATCGGATAGATATCTTTTACTGTCACATTATTCAGTTTTCGGTAGTCCACACAAAATCTGTATTTACCATCTCGCTTCTTGACCATTATTACTGGAAAAGACCAGGGACTAGAAGATGGCCTAATTATGCCTTCTGTAAGCATCTCGTCAATTCGCTCTTTTATAATATCTCGTTCTTTAGCACTTACCCGGTAAGGCTTGTGTTTAATTGGCTTCGCGTCTTCTGTGTCTATCCGATGTTTTGCCAAATTGGTTCTCCCTAATCTCGACGAAAACAGATCTCCATACCTTTCTAAAACTTGTTTTAACTTTTTCTGTTCCTTTGGTGAAAGATTTTCGTTTATTTGGAATCTAGGTTCTTCTTTCTCTTCTACCTCTCTTTCTCTCGATTCACATTTATTTTCGCTGGACTACTTCCAAAAGCCAATGTTTGTTTTTTCATTATTTTAACGGTCGAGGATACGGATTAGTTATCCAGATATGTGTTTCCCTATTTATAACATTGATCAAGCTTCTTGCTAGACGAAGACCATTTGTTTGAAACATTTTGCTGCTCTCCTCGATAATATATTCCCCAACTTCTGTTTCTACCAATGCCTTGATCAATTTAATGGAACATTCCGGTACAATGGAATCCTTGGCACTCTTTATTTTCAACATATCAAAATTGCTTTCGTCATGATTATTCGTCAATCGTATATAATAGTTTCTTGCTTACAATCTATTTTCGCGCTCATTTTCTAAGGAAATCTCTTCCAAGAATTAATGTCCGTAAATGCGTTTTCAATATCACAAAGTTGTGTGATAATGTTTCGTCTCATCAATTTTTATATTTAAAAATATACTTCCTACCATGTCCAATTTTTTTCCATCGGGTCCTGCACAAATTTTTGCGAGTTTACTTATACCATGGCCTGTATCGAGGGCCGTTCTGAGGTCGACCACTGAGAGGTCAGCACCTGTATCAACCAAAGCTTCAAAAGTCCCTATCTTGTCCACATTAATTTTTAATTTGTATTTAGGGTCCAACTTCTTGATTCCGTTTATGGTCGACTTGCTTTGATTGACAGATTCAGGCGCGACGCTTAGTTTAAATCTTCCAACACGGAAATATCTATTCCGGGTAGGAATATTTGTCTGTGTGCTATGACATACATCAGCATAAAGCCGAGGTCCTGATTTCTCTGATATTTCATTCATTTGGCATTTCTCTTCTACCTCTCTTGTGATATCTGTTGGATCCTCTTCTAGGATTCTTATAAACTTGACCCTACAATAAACGGGCCATGTGCCCTGGCTTGTTACACTTAAAGCAGATTGGTCTTCCATCTTCCGTCCTATTTTTGCTCACTTCTTGGCTTTTATATGTAGGTGTTTCTCTGAAGGTTTGGTTTCGGCACAAAGTTAGGATTATAAGGACGTCTAGGGGGTAGAGGGCTGGGGAAAGTTGTTTCGATACTGCCTGGGAGTAGGAAGGGAAGTCGTTCTTGTAATTATTGGAAACAGGGCTTGGGGCTGGAAGTGGTCTGGTAGTTTCGTGCGGCAGTCGGGCGGCACGTACCTCGATTGTTGTTGGGGTCTAGAATAGCGTGGACCGTTATATAGGTTTCTGGATTTCTCCACATGTTCCCGATACTTCTTTTCAAAAGAATCCATTTTCTTGCACACGACAAGAAGGTCATCGGTCGTTTTAGGAGGGTTCAGGTAGAGCACGAATGAGTACTCTTTTTTCAAGTCCTCCAATAACATGTTCAATTTTGTTTCTTCTTCCATTGCGGGGTCAACCTTTGTTGCACAACACTAGAATGTCTTCCGCGAACCTGATTGCTGGTACATTCCAGTGTTGCATTCTGTCGAGCTTCATTCTAAGCTCTTCTTTATTCGCGTCCAGAGAAAAATCCTGAATGAGGCGGATTTTAATATTTTCCCAGCTCGTGAAACTAGCTTTGTGTAAATTCAACCAGGTTTTAGCGCTTCCCGTCATGTTCATGGCGGCATAACGGGCAATTATGTAGTCTGCCCAATGATAGAGGAAACCAATCACGTCGAGGGATTCTATCCATGGGCGAGGGTCTTCTGTCCCACCATATTTCGGAATTTCTATATTGGGGTTCAAAGCAACTGGTTCGAAACCAGCATCTCTACCAATTGTTGCACCAAGTTGAAGCTTTGCAGGGTCGTCGACCTTGGTTTCTTCCTTCTTGGTGTTATACACGTTTCCCGAGCGGGTTTCCATATTCAAAGCCAATAAATAAAAGTGAATAAATAAAAATAAATTACCTTTTAAAGTATTGTGTTTATTTATCCTTGTCTTCCTCGTAGGTTGCGATCCGCCGTCTTCGTCTAGGTCCTCTCCCGCTCCAATAAGCCATAAAGATATATCTCTATATATATAAAAGTCAATTTCTGTCTGTCTGTCTGTCTGTCTGTTTCGCGATAAACTCAAAAAACTCCTGAACCAATTGGTACCAAATTTTGCATGTCGCGTTTTATAAACCTGAGGAAAATTTTCGGCTGCATTTTGATTAGTATTTTTGGCTATTTCTTTTTTTCATTTGAAGAACTTTTTTTTTACATTTTTAACTTTTTTTTTATTAAAACTATATATTTTTAGTCAGAAAATGATGATGACGAGATTGCTGTATCATGTTTGATTATTAGATACATAATTATATCGGGAAAAAATTCCAAAAAGCAGAGACCACGGAAGAAACCAGTTCATTATTTTGTACGCAGGAACAAAATTCTAACAGAAAAACATTCATTCGAGCAGAATGAATATTCGTAACGAATATTATTTGAATAAAAACATTTAATCGGGTAAAACCCGGGCGTTGCCCGGGTCATTCGTCTAGTGTACAATAAATATTACAAAATGAGTGAAACTATAAAAACTATATCATAGAATATCTTGAATAAATGTAAGGCGCATTAAAATTGATGTAACAATATCACAATGAAAAATATGCTCTAGAATCTAAGTTTAAAAGTTGATTGGTTGAGGAACTTGAGGATATAAATATATTAATATTCAGATTTATTGATGCCTGTCTGTGATGCAACGCTTTCAAGTCAGAAACCGTTGGAAGTTGAGGCTTGATTTTTGAAGCCATTTTTAATGCCCTCAAAGGAGGTTGAAATCCAAAAAAAAAACACATACATCTTTATTAAGACCACGGGTTTTATACAGATCCTCAAAGCAGGAAGAAAGGGTAAAAATGGAGCTCCTATACCCCAAATAGCACAGAACCAAACAACAGCCTCCAGGTCAGATGCATGTCCAGTGGTCATAGATTCAACCGTACTAATGTCAAGGTTAGGGTATCACTGAAAAGATGAGTGTGGAATCCAAATATATATTATATAGACTTTTATATAAGAAGAATTTGGAGTTGCAAAGATTTGATATATAGTTTGATATCTATTTATACAACAACAATAACAAAAAAAGCTTTATTAAGACCATCTAGTTTTATTCAGATTCTCCAAGCAGAAATGTAGGATATATTCAGGAAAAATGTAATAGTACCTTAATGGTAATATGATATTTATATACAGGAAATATTATATAAAGTCAATCAAACTAATAGTCTGGGTAATTTGAGGAAAATAAATTTATTATACATGGATTTACCGCGGATTTACCGCAAATGAAGGTAAAAGCAAAATCAAATCATAATCAATGATATATAATATTGATATCTGGTATTTTTACAGAGAGAGATATTTATAACCCAGGGAGCGTAGAACGCCAACTACCCAGGAAGTCACTAGTATGGACTAGTGCATAGTGCTTTTACTCGCGTCCTGTTTTGATTGTTGGCGCTGAACCAGTTGACCAGGGATTTCCATGCAGATGTTGAGCCTGGAAGGCTGGCAATAAGTGTAGGATTAAGGTGGGGTCAGTCCGAGCAGGATAGCTGTTTGTATCCTATATATCAGGATTGCTGGACAGCTGAAGAGGAGATGATCAACTGTCTGTGTCTATTCTGAACATTGATAGCAGGTTGGGTCTGTTTGGGGATGTACAAGTGCAAGGTCTGCCAGTTCATAGCCATGTCTATTAATACATTTTAATATAGATACCCAGTTAAAGATAGAATCGTGCCTATATTTTATTTCATTGATAAAATCTATTATATATGATAATAAAGAAACTTTTAAATAAAAATTCAACATTTATTGTACTAAAACAAGTTTCTGGTTTCCATCATGCGAATATAATTACGAGGAACGCAGGATCGCAGAACAATATCCTTTCGCTTTATTTACCTTAGCCTATTATAGGCAAGCGGACGAATTATTTTGAGCAGCAAGAAGCTGTATGGGACACGAAGCATCCCCAACGTCACCCCTTCCAAGCGCGCCCCGTCATTGGTCGGCTTTTTCTGGCGCGCACATGTCGTCCAACGGATTTCTGTGCGCCGCGCCGAAACATTATCATAGAAGAGGAGAGAAATGTTTTGAAAAAAAAAAGAAAAATATTTATGGTCATGTATATATGATTGGAGAAAAAAACCAAGAAAATATTTCAAAATTACCCGCGCTTACTAAATATCAAAACTAATTTATTTACATATTTACCATTTTTACACCAAATTTTAACTAACCTGGACGATGAACAAGTTCTCAACATTGAGAACTTAATTTTTTTCTATATAGTGAAAATTTCTTTGAAGAAATTTGAAGGTGATTTAAAAGAGAATAAAGAGCTAGTAAAAGTTGATTTTTTGAAAAATTCAAATATATATAATTAAAAAATATATATATTCAAAAAGATTATTTTTTTAAAACAGATTTGAAATATTTATAAAATAAATATAATTATTTTAGAATTATTCATTTTAATCTCCATTTCTTTCTCTCATGTTTTAGACCAGATTAATAAAGTAAAACACTCGTGTTATTTATTTGATTGAATATTCAAATACTTTGTTAAATCACAAAATGAATGAAACGAGACTATGCTTAGTATTTAAAGAAAGGAATAATGAAGGGTTACAGAATCTTACCCAAATTCCAACAATCAATATCCTGAGGTCAGATGTGGCGCCTGGTGAAGTGGCATCAACTCCTGACAGCGTTATCTTTGGGAATTATGAGATTTCCGCCCTCCCTACTGATTATACCCTGGTTCTCTGGATAGAACCTGATGAGACTCAAACTTTGGGGATGGTAATGGCTAAAAATTTAGTAAACCATGAGTCACGAAATAGAATTCATTCTCATCTCATAAATGTCATTACTCCGCAGGGAAACCATGAGATATATGTTTTTCTCGTGCCCTTCAATTGAATCTATAATTAAGTTCAATGATAATCATCAAATTATCACAAATGGACAATCCTGTAGAACGGGAGAATTAAGTCTTGCCCAAGGAGATTTTAATATTTTGGAAAATATGTCAATATTTTGGCATACTTTGGCATACATTTTGGCTACACTATTTTGGCACCTTCTTTTGGCATACTCCAATCGCCCTTCAATATGACAAACATAGAAAGAGAGGAGAATTTTAGAACAGTATTTATGTTTTTCCGAAGGATTCTGGAAAGGAATTTACAAATAGATAATGATGATTATTCAGAGGGGGATGGTGACATGGATTCTGTGGAAGAAAGTGTTGATGAGTATTCAATGGCGGATTATGATGATGAGTATTCAATGGCAGATTATGATGATGAGTATACTGTGGATGATTATTTGTATGTTCTACATGAGTATTCTATGGAAGATTATGATGATGAGAATCCTATAGATGATCATTTTGATTCTCCAGAAGAAGAAGATGACTATCCTACCAATACAACACCTCAACGCGAGTATACCATTGAATATAGGTCTTCTGAAGGAATCTCGACAGATGAAGATTGCTTTATATGTTATGGGGACATAAAAATCATGACAAGGAATAAGGATTGTCCCCATATTATGTGCTATGAATGTCTTAAGAAATGGACTGACATTAGAGGAACGTGTCCAGTGTGTCGAAGAGATATTTATTGTCTTATTGTTTTCCATAGTAATCCACTCCCATCGCTGAACTAATATTTGGAATAGAAAGAAAATTATACAATATATAAACGTACATATTTCACTCCTTGTTTGATAATATATTAACATATTGATATTAATAAATTAATGCATATATTTTTATGTAGTTTCAATCCCTGGAAGCCTGATATTTTTCCTCAATTATATACTAATGTTTTGGTCATTGTTCTAATCATCTTATTGCTACCATTTTATTTTACATGAAAATGCAATTTGGATAAGCATCTACATTTTTGAAACTTAAAACAAATTTCGATTCTAAAATCTATTTTCTGTATATATACAGTTAAACCTGTCTATAGCGCCCCCCTCTAAATTGTGCCTCCATCTCTTTAGCGCCCGATTTTAAATACGTAGTATGATGCGATTTACATTAAAAGTGACCTGTCTATAGCACCCCCCTCTCTATAGCACCTTATTTTAGTGAGTCCCAAAAAGGGGCGCTATAGACAGTTTTAACTGTATATGTTTTTATCTTTATAAAAATAATTGAGGATTGTGTGTATATTTTAACTAAGGACTGGTATAACTCATTTTAATTCTTTGTAAGCTAAACATTTAATTATTATTCTCTCTTTTTCCTGCACGCTCTTCCCCATCCTGCACATCCGGCCTCTGCTCGAGATACCTGCATCGCCTGTGGTTCTAGTGACCTGACCATCGCTACTGGTCCTGCAGCTCCATCAGACCCTCATACGGGTGGCCTTCAACATCATACAGCCGACCTGCAGGACTGGCTCTTCGGCCAAGGGCTGAATGACGACACCACGTCTGTCAAGTCCATCATACACAGGTTCTTTCTGAGCCATGAGATGAGGGGAGATTACTGTCTGTACTCTTTGTCGTTGGGGAAGTCTCTTTACATAACTGTATATAGTTGACTCTTTCTATTTTTTAATTTTCTCTCTTTTTATATATCTATGCTACCATTGACTTGTGCATGATGTCAATAAAATATTTAGAGGCATCCTTCAAATATTTTGTCAAAATTTATGCAAAATATAATTTCTCTATTATGTTTCTCTTTGGCTGCTCAAAAGATGTCTTTTATTATGATTTTTAAGAGCCTTTTAAAGATAATAACATCTATTTTTGATATGTATAACTTTTTGATTGTGTATTTTTACATTTTTACACAAAACCAGAATATTTTATTAATATAAAATATTTGGCAGAGAGTGGGGAGTTTTAAAATGATTTACTTCAAACCTTTTTTCAAATACTTTATTCCAACATTCCAGCAACCAACTGCTATCCATATTAAAGAAATTCTATTTTGATGAAGCTTATTTGATGCCAGGTTTTAAATGGTCTCATATATAAAACATGTATAGCACGCTGAGAATCAATAATGACACTTTGGAATATAGTACAGTAGAACTTGGATAATTCGAACTTCTTTAATTCGAAAACCTCTTTAATTCGAATATTTATCTTGGTCCCTAGAATTCCCTATAAATTAAATTTACGTTTTTAATTCGAATTTTTGGATAATTCGAATTTTTTTATGGTCCCTTGGGGTTCGAATTATCCAAGTTCAACTGTATTAAAGGAGGTTGAAGTTAATCATTTAAACTATATTATAGAGTCAACATGGTGTTTTCCATAGAAGGTTTTCTTATTAAGCTTGTGTAGGTTACATAGATGATAAAGTAAATCATCTTCTATTTTGCGTTGAAAGAATCTATCACAACTTGTCATATGACCGAGTTCCCGGTGAGAGAGGGTCTTCTTGAATGCCCAGGGATTGCCGTGTTTTTTGGGCGTCTTTCATTGGAGACCCTACTGTATATGTGATAAGCTCTCTTCACCAGACCCTCTTTTTTATTTTTGCCATATAAAGCGCTCTTGTATTTACTTTACATTCAAATTTAATAATTTCATCTTTTATTTGAACCTATTAACTCACGATGATAATGCAATAATTAGGAATTTTTATTAGGTTTTATTTTATAAAATAGAACAAAGTGTGTGTGGCCTATAAAATATATATAATTGACGTTTATTAAAGCTTTTTTTAACAATAAAATGTTAAATTTTAAAGATTTTGAATTTTATATTTCTGTATATATTTATTTTTTCTCTGATATTGAGGTCACAAATATTATAAAATAGAACAATGGCCTATAAAAGAATCATAATTGACGTTTATTAAAGCTTTTTTTTAAACAATAAAAATGTAAACATTTAAAGAGTTTGAATTTATGCATCTATTTTTAGAGAAAAAAAAGAGGCCACAACTATTATAAAATAGAACAATGGCCTATAAAAGATGCAAAATTGACGTTTATTAAAGCTTTTTTAACAATAAAAATGTTAAAGTTTTAAAGAGTTTGGATATATTTATGCATATATTATTTTTTTTCCTCTAAAAATAAGGTCGCAAATATTGGCTCACAACCCAAAAGTGTTAAAATTCGTGCGCCATCAACGCACAAACATGCTATTTGTAAAAATTAATATTTATATCACAACGAAAAACTATGCTCTAGAATATAAGTTAAAAGTTGATTGGTTGAGGAACTTGAAGCTATAAATATATCAATAAGCAGATTAATTGATACCTGTCTGTGATGCAACGCTTTCAAGTCAGAAACCTTTGGAAGTTGAGGCTTGATTTTTGAAGCGATTTTTAAGGCCCTCAAAGGAGGTTGAAATAAAAAAAAATCACACATACAGCTTTATTAAGACCACGGGTTCCATACAATTTCTCACAGCAGGAAGGAAGTATAGATGGAGCTCCTATACTCCAGGTAGCACAGAACCCAACAATAGCCTCCAGGTCCGACCCATGTCCAACGGTTACAGATTCCACCGTGCATACATCTAGTTTAGCGTATCACTGAAAGGATGAGTGTAGAATAAAAAAAAAATAGGCTTTTATATCAAAATAATTTGGAGTTTCAAGGAACAAACTATCAAGATTTGATATAGAGTTTGATATCTATTTATATGGAACGGGAGAAGAAGCTCCCCTAACACATTCTGAACTCATGCCCACTGGTGTCAAACCTAAGACAGCAGAGCAAGAAGGAAAGAACCGACCTGGATTAAATAGTTTATAATAGGGAAAGATTTATGAAATTTAATAAGCATACATTTTATTATAAATAAACAGCTTCATGCAGCTTGAAGAACTACAATACTATGCGACTTGGTTTACATCAATGTAAATAATTAAAATGTTACTTTAGAAATATTACCTATTGTAAATAGCTCAACTTGATCATCTTTTTCTCTCTGAGATACTAATTATTACAGATAACTATATTGAATCAACTTCCATCATTGCTTAAAATATCTACTTATATATTTGCCTTATTCTGTCTGTTTGTCTGTTTGAAGCTCACGGATGGGATTTTTCATAACCATCGGTGGTTCAGTGGTAGAATGCTCGCCTGCCACGCGGGCGGCCCGGGTTCGATTCCCGGCCGATGCATTTTTTTTTTTTTACAATTTTTAAAACTCATTTATATATTATACAAGAATGATATCCACGGCGCCAATTTCTAATTGTAACGAATAGTATTTGAATAAAAGCATTTAATCGGGTTAAAACCCGGGCGTTGCCCGGGTCATTCGTATATAATAATTGTATAAACGAATGCAAGACAAAATCACCGCGAATGTTTCTTTTTTTTAAGGCAATTTCTTTTTAAGGCAATTATCGTTATTTATCGTTAATTTTTGTTTCGATTTTATCGAAAAAAAACGATATGGTACCTTTAAAAAATGATCTTTATTACTATGCAGTTTTCTATTTAGTCAATATACCTAAGTTCATGTTGCAAATGTAATTATCTCTATCGATTTAGTAGGTGAAATGCAAAAATAAAAAAAGAAAAAATGAAATCTTTATGAAAATTCACATTTTTATTTTTATATTTTCAAGACACACACAGTTTGGGGCGGGACGTTTCACAAGAGAGACATCCACGGCGCCAATTTATAATTGTAACGAATAGTATTTTAATTAAAACATTTTAAAAACACACAGTTTGGAACGGGGCGTTTCACAAGAGTGACATCCATGGCGCCAATTTATAATTGTAACGAATAGTATTTGAATTAAAACGTTTTTAAAATATATACGCACTCGGGTAAAACCCGGGCGTTGCCCGGGCCATTCGTCTAGTTGTAAATAACTACCTTGCGATTTCGTCTATCTGCTTATGTTGTTGCTTATTTTTTAATGTATATGTTTATTCAAAGCTCTTTCTCTTAATTGTTTATTTTCTTTTTGAAATTTCCGTTACCTACTCTACTACAATATGAATTATTGTAAATAGTTTCACGCGTAATTATCCAGATCGGATTTAGCGTGTCTTATTTGCAACTGGTAATAAATAAATATTTATATAGAAAGATATATTTATAACCCAGGGAGAGAGCAAAACACCAACTACCTGGGAAGTCAAGGTCACTATTATGGACTAGTGCAAAGTGCATTTACTCGCGTCCTGCTTTGATTGCTGAATTGAGCCAGTTGACCAAGAAGTTCCATGCTAAGGTTGAGTCAGGAAGTCTGACCATAGATGTAGGATATGGTGGGTCAGTCCAAGCAGGATAGCTGTTTGTATCCTATGTGTCATGAATGCTGGACAGCTGAAGAGAAGATGATCAACTGTCTGTGGATTATTTGAACAGTGAGAGCAGGTTGGGTCTGTTTGGGGATGTACAAATTCAAGGTCTGCCAGTTCATAGCCATGTCTATTAATACATTTAATATAGATATCCAATTAAAAATAAAATCGTGCCTTTATTTTATTTCATTGATAAAATCTATTATATATGATATAAGAAACTTTTTATTTAAAATTTACATTTATTGTACTAAAAATGAGTTCTGATTTCAATCATGCGAAAGGATCGCAGAACAATATCTGTTCGCTTTATTCACCTTAGCTTAATACAAGCAAGCAGACAAATAATGTTAGCAGCAAGAAGCCTATGGGACATGAAGCATATTAATATCACCCCTTCCAAGCGCGCCCCCTCATTGGTCGGCTTTTTCAGGCGCGCACGTGTCGTCCAACGGATTCTGTCAACTTTTGACTATCTTTCTTTGTGTGTCGCCGAAACATTATCATAGAATAGGCGAGAAATGTTTTGAAAAAAAAAAATAAAAATAATTTATGGTGATGTATATATGATTGGAGAAAAAACTCAAAAAAAAAATTCGAAATTATCCGCGCTTACTAAATATCAAAACTAATTTATTTACATATTTAACATTGTTTACACCAAATTTTAATTAAACTGGACAATGAACAAGTTCTCAACATTGAGAACGTAAGTTTTTTCCAATATAGTGACAATTTCTTTGAAGAAATTTGAAGGTGATTTAAGAGAGAATAAAGAGCTAGTAAAAGTTCAATTTTTTGAAAAATTCAAATATATATAATTAAAATATATATATGTAATAATATGTTGTTGTTCTGGTTGTGTTCTTGTAGTACCTCGTCGACTCTCGCTATAAGCTGTGGCAACCGAGGGTCAAACCTGTAATAACCGAGAGGGACAGTCAGGGCGTGGAGAGTTTTCCAGTACCTCTCTGCACCTTGTAGGACCTTTAACAGTTCTCACAAAGTACAGGCAGTCGTGGTCGAGGCAGAGTGGAAAAGCTTGGGAATGTCCACACACACAAAAAACGAAGCGACACAGTTGTAGAAGGAAAGTTCCTTGAATAGATAAAAAGCGAGCCAAGAGCAAGATGGAGCTAGAGTAGATTTCTTACTGTTTTACATGGTCGATGAGTTGGTCCTTGGAGACGATAAGGGGTGACGCTGAATGAACGACTCACTGGAAGGCTGGCTGTTGCCAAGCGGGGGGTCCTATTTATACAACTCTTTGGACCAGGAAGGGGACCAGGAAGTATTGTCTTTCTGCACGTGTCGTCGTTAATCGACACTGGCACCGGTCTGTCGGCTTCCAATCTATCTTTAGAAGTTACTTTGTGATTCTCTCAATCTTGCTTTTAACTCAGTTTTTAATCTATTATATAGTTTTATATATTCATCCTCAGTACATTACATATGGTGATGCAAGGACACATGTCAATTATGCGTATAATTATTTATAGATATGTTTCTATATACAACATCTTGTTATAAGTATTAATATAGGGTTGTTGGTTTAAATTATCATAGATGGGCCCCGGGAGTGAAAGGGTTTATCCGGGTTTAAGCGGGTAAAGCCTCTCTAACACAGGTAAGTAATTAAAATTTCTTTTAATTAATAAAAACTGTGAGGGTAAAGGGCTATAACAAGATGTTTATTTGGATATATCTGAAAATTATAAAAATAAAGCTTATGTTTAATTTAAAAGTTATGATATTCATTATAAAAGAGAACTGTAGATTAAAACTTTATTTGATAAAAATTAATGATGATGTTCTAAGAGATTGTTGGCGGGCGATGGAAAGGGTTAGGAGTTGAAGAATATGCAATTGTAAGTGTTGCACGGACAATCAAATACTGAGATCCAGGTGCAAAGCGAGGAAATAGACTTGTGCGTCTTCCTTGGCAATGTTTCACCTGTGATCCTGTATAAGGTTACAGTGCTTTGTCACAATTGTAGGGTTATTGGATTGAAAAGTTGTTGAAGAAAAGAATTAATATGATTGAAAGGGGTGGTAGAGCCATGCGATAAGTAGAATTGTTGTATCGACAGTAGGTGGTCTGACTTGACTTGAAATCAAAGGTTGATTGTGGTCCGCTAGAGCTGAAAAAATTGAAAGTTGAAAAAAGTGAACGCTTTGTGCATGCGTTGGTGATGTGCTCTGCGGATGATTGAAATAAACTTTTGAAACGTGTTCAGACCAGAAGTTTGGATTTGTACGTCTGGGGAACTGTGTTCTCAAAGAGTTTGTTGAATTACGAAATCAAAAAATAAATATTGTCAAGCAGTACTGTCGTTTCTACGATGGTTTGAAGCAATGGCTGAAATAGGTAGTGATGACAAAGTATAGGGAAGTGGTTAGTGAGTAGGATGGTTGAAAACGATTGTTGTATGCCCGATAGTTGATGATAAATAAACGTTGTCATATAATAAAGTTATTTAAACAAAAATATGGTGAATAAAAAGGTAGAAATATGATTGCGGATAAAAAGTGTAAGTGGATAGGATCAAACATGTGATATATAAAAGATATAATAATGAATTTAAAATGATTATTGAAACAATTAAATGTTTTGTCATACTGAAATAATATCATAAAAAATAAATTTGTTAAAATAAAGTTGTTAAAATAATGTTGGAATAAAAATTTGATTATATAATTGAAAAGTAAAAAATAAAAATAATTATTCAAGATTTTATACAAAGTTATAATATAATTAAAGGATATTAATGATTAGATAAATGTTAAGCAGTGAAAAATGGAACAAAAATTGTCTCTTTTGAAGAAAAGTTACAACTGTGGTGGTAACTAGATCATTTCCCTTTGGTAAACATCGGTGTTTCTATGTCTCTCTGAAACTGGGAATACGTGAACTGACATGTTCATGGTGATATGTAGAGAATGTTTTCTCTTTTGCATCATAAAGTCTATAAGACTTAACCAAGTTGTTTTAATTGTTGATATCAAAAAAAAAAAACATGTAAAATCTTTAATGTATGTTGTGTTGTGTTTTTGAGTTTGGCGTTGGTGAGATGTGTAAGAAATAGATTCAATTTTGGGGATGGCTGATGATGGCTGAGTGTGCTGGGGTATAGAAAAACAGAGACATATAGCATACAAATATGAAATAAATGATAACTTGATTGATTCTTAAAAAATGGATGGCATTAACGAAGATGATTGTAATATAACAATAAAGGGTTAACATTATATAAAAGATGGCGTTCTAGTTTAGAAAAAAATATTCCACACTGGGCGTGAAAACAATGTAAAAAGTGTAAAACACACAATGATAATTAAAGATATAAAGTGTTATAATATTTCAATATTAAAGTTCAGATTAATAAGTGAGATAAGAGGATGCCAGCGGGCGACGCTGGCATGGGACGCCGGGAATTCTGCGAGCTGGCCAGCCGGCCTGCGCGCGCACCGGGGGCTGCGCGCGCACTTTTCGAACACCGCCTGATGTCAGCCGGCTGTTTACCGCGCGTCGCTACAACCTGCGGCGTTTCCTTCCATTATATAATACTCTAGGCGCTGGTGGAGTAAAAACTGTACTCCATCTGCCTCTTATAATTGTATGTAATTTTTGGACTTATTAAAATATAAATTATTAATTTATAGTTCTCACTGCAGCTCGAACCTTTACCCTAACGCGGTAGAACATGGCGCAGTCGACATTCGGTTAATTATAGCCGTTTTTTAAGTGACAGCTCAGTGACAATTAGTAATCAAGATGCCCTCAAGAAGGAATCGCCGACCATCCCAAACCCCTCCAGAGAACCCTGCCTCGCCGACCAGCACCGACATCCTCAGGTCCATAGCCGCACTGTTGCAGCAGATGGCTACTCGGAATCCGACACCGACAGTCCCATTAGGAACTCCTCCTCACCACGCCACAAAAATCATCCAGCTTCCTAAACTGGCTTCCCCGGAGGAGTTAACGATGTCTTTTTTCCGTGATTGGAAACAACGTTGGAACGACTACGTGGACGCCCAACAAGTAGCCACCTTCCCGCTATCCACACAGCAAGCGACTTTGCGTGCCGCCCTCCATTCCGAATGGACCATCCTTTGGCAATCAGGCCGCCTTCATATTTCTACCACCACCACCCTCGATGAAGCCGTGAATGCTCTCGAGGCCTACCTACGCAAGAAGCGAAACCCCCTCCTTGATCGGCAAGATTTTCATCGTAGGGACCAACAAACCGGAGAATCGGTGGATCGCTACTTCGCAGCCCTTAAAGCTCTTGATGACTCGTGTGCACATGAGCTGGATTTTAAGTGCAGCACATGCGGCGACCCGTGTATTACAATATGCACAAAAAGAGCTTGTGGGAAAACGTTTGCCCTTGCTGGTTATCAACAGCAACTCCGTATCCGTGACAGGTTAATATGTGGCCTGTTTGATAAAGACCTCCAACGAAAAGTACTGGCGGAGCAGTACAACTCCGACCTCTCCCTGGACCGAGTCCTCTCAATTTGCATCGCACATGAGAGTGCTACCGCCGTGGGCGCGACTCTTTCACCCTCCCCAACCACCTCCCCCGAAGCCTTCATTGCAACCAGACGTGCACCATCAACCTACAAGCAGCAACAAGCCAGCTCGTCTGAAACCTCACCTAAGGCCAACCGTTTCTTTCAGAAACCCTATGATCCTAACGACCCCTGCTCCGGATGTGGGGCTAACCCAAGACACCGCCGTGACCAGTGCCCAGCAAAAGACATAGAGTGTAACAAATGCGGCATCACCGGGCATTACGGAAGGGTTTGCCGACAACTGAAACGGAAACCCACAACCAAACCTAATATCCCGCCACCCGCAACCAGAAACAATCAGTCCCAACCAGGACCCTCAAACACAGTTGTTGCAGCTGGAGTACGCAACGAACTCATAACCATTCCGACCGATATCAACCATAAGTTACACCAAATCCGTTGGCTGGCGGACCCGGGGTCAGATCTGGATCTAATCCCAGAATCAGAATTCCTGTTACTGGATGAGCAGACCCGATCAGCACTCAACCCGAAGAACGTCCCTTGCGTAGGAGCCAACGGCATCAGCTTAAGTCCTTGTGGATCGTTCGTCGCGGCACTGCATCTCAACGGGAAAACATACAGTACTACCGTTGGAGTCTGCAAGCACCTGAACGCCCCTCTCTTGAGCAAGAGCGGATGCAAAGCCTTAGGACTTCTGCCGGATAACTGGCCCCATTCAATGATCGTCAATGCCATAACCAACGGACAAGTTCTAACGTTCCCGCAGACCCCGGTGAGAGCCAATGAGATCGATAAGCAGTCTATCCTTACCCATTATGCTAGAGCGTTCGACGACACAGTGTTAAAACCCATGCAAGGACCCCCCATGTCTATCGAACTAGTTAAAGATGCCGTTCCTTGCAAACGTTCCCTTTCACTGGAGAGACCCCGTCAAAACTCAACTCGATACCATGTTGGCGAAAGGGATAATCGAACAGGTACCCGTCAGCGAAGCCATCGATTGGTGCCATCCTATGGTAGTCGTCCCGAAAAAAGGCTCATCAGAACCGCGCGTAACCGTGGACCTCACCGGACTGAACAAATACGTCCGACGACCCGCCTATCCAGTCAGGGTACCCCGCGAGGTTGTTGCTCGCATCCCACCAGGCATGCAGTTTTTCAGCACGCTAGATGCCCGTCACGGTTATTGGCAAGTCCCCCTCGATGAAAAGAGTAAAAAACTAACCACCTTCATCACACCATGGGGAAGTTACCGCTATTGTCGCAACGTGATGGGATTGTGTTCCGACGGAGACGAGCACAACCGTCGTGGAGACGAAGCCCTATTTGGAATACAGAACGTAGAAAAAGTGGTAGAGGACATCATTATTTTCGATTCAGACTACAAAACACACGTCCAACGTGTTCGACAGGTCATTTCCCGGTGTCAGGAACATGGAATCACCCTCAACCAGAAGAAGTTCGTATTCGCTCAGCCAGAAGTCGACTGGTGCGGCTTCCGTATAAATTCTTCCGGTTACACACCTTCTCCACATTTGTACTCCGCTCTAAAGAATTTCCCGATACCAACCAACAAGACCGACGTGCGTTCCTTTAACGGCCTTGTTCAACAGTTTGAGGCCTTTTCCCATCATCTAACCGAGCTATCCGCGCCAATCCGATCACTTTTGTCAGCCAAAGCCGCCTTCGTTTGGGAGAACCCCCACCAGCGAGCTTTTGACGCAGTCATTCAAGAACTCTGCAGCTCACGCATCCTAGCACAGTTCTCCCCAGGACAACCCCTCCGCCTAGAAACGGACGCAGCACAGACCCAGGGACTAGGATATGCCCTTTATCAACAACAACCTGATAGTCAATGGAGACTTCTCCAGGTAGGATCCCGCAATGTGACTCCTGCAGAGTCCCGGTATAGCGCCACGGAAATTGAGTTATTAGCTGTCGTGTGGGCAGCCAAGAAATGCAAGTTATTTCTTATGGGATCTCATTTCGAACTTATAGTCGACCACCGTCCCCTTATTCCCATACTGAACTCCAAAACTCTGGACGAGATAGAAAACCCAAGGCTCCTCCGGCTAAAGGAAAAGCTGACTCCGTACCTCATTACGGCAGTTTGGCGTCCGGGAAAGAAACATACCGTTGTCGACGTGCTCTCTCGCCACCCATCCCCAGTCCCGACGTTTACGATACCGATGATCATCCTGATTCTGATCCCGCACCTCTCATTGCCGCTGCAGTAGTAGACCCGGTCGACGGATCCAGGGTAATGGAGGATTCGTTAATACGACAAATCAGAGCAGCCGCAGAGCATGATGGAGAGTACAAACGTATACGCAATATCATCCCTCAAAAGATTCAATGTAAAGAAGACCTCGACGAAGATCTTCGCCCCTACTGGAGAGTATTGCACCAACTAAGCGTACGCGAAGAACTCGTTTTCTTAGGCTCTCGCCTACTCATCCCAACACCATTACGCTCAGAAGTGCTAAAAATACTCCATGCGTCGCATCAAGGCCAAGACCGGACTCTTCGACGCGCTGGCCAATCTGTCTTTTGGCCGAGCATCACTAATGACATCCGGAACGTAGTAAAAACGTGTGCCGAGTGTTCAGCCTATCTACCCTCGCAACAGAAAGAACCACTCTATTCCGACCCGCCGCCTAGCTACCCATTTCAACATGTTTCCTGCGACCTTTTTTCGCACGCTGGATACCAATATCTCGTTATGGTCGACCGCTTTTCAGGTTGGATCAACGTGACGCAATGTGGCAGAGCCCCCACGTCCACCACGGTCATCCGTCACCTTCAAAAGTGGATGGCAGATTACGGCATCCCAGAGATACTCACATCCGACAATGGTCCCCAATTCTCCTCTCAAGAGTTTCGGAGTTGGACAAAGCGTTGGAACATCGAGCACTCCACCTCATCTCCACACTTTCCTCAATCAAATGGACTTGCCGAAGCGGCCGTAAAAGCGATAAAGTACCTAATCAGCAAGACCACCACCAATGGGAATCTCAAGTCCGACACATTTTTAGAAAGTTTGATGGAGTTCCGAAACACGCCCAAAGCAGAGGGACGAAGTCCAGCGCAGATTGTGTTTGGTGCCCCGACACGTACCAAGCTACCGCTTCACCGTAGTCAGTTTGCCAAGGAATGGAGAACAAGGATTTCAGAATGCGATCAACGAGCCCAGAACTTAAGGCAGAAAGCCCTCAAGCGATACAATCGCAACGCCAAGCCACTCTCACATTTGGAAGTGGGAGCAATAGTCCTTGTCCAGGATCACCGCACAAAACATTGGACCCTCCTTGCTGAGGTTCTCGAGCAACTTCCACGCGGTCGCAGCTACCTCATCCGGACCGACGCCGGACGCCTTCTTCGCCGTAATCGCAGATTCTTACGACCTTTCGTGCCTCCACCGTACACCACCCCACCCAACTCAGCTCAACATCAGCAGACCTTCTCCCCTCGAACCCGAGAACCGAACCCGCGTTATAGCAACTACGTTGGATCGGTCCCAAGTCCCAATCTCCAGGGGGGGCATGAGATAAGAGGATGCCAGCGGGCGACGCTGGCATGGGACGCCGGGAATTCTGCGAGCTGGCCAGCCGGCCTGCGCGCGCACCGGGGGCTGCGCGCGCACTTTTCGAACACCGCCTGATGTCAGCCGGCTGTTTACCGCGCGTCGCTACAACCTGCGGCGTTTCCTTCCATTATATAATACTCTAGGCGCTGGTGGAGTAAAAACTGTACTCCATCTGCCTCTTATAATTGTATGTAATTTTTGGACTTATTAAAATATAAATTATTAATTTATAGTTCTCACTGCAGCTCGAACCTTTACCCTAACGCGGTAGAACAATAAGTAAATTGGGTAATGATTGGTAAGTCAATTAATTGATAATTGACAGGTTAATTGGTGGACACGAAAGTCTAACATACAGGTGTACCAAGGTACAGGCGTACTGAAACTGGAGGTGTCATTTTAACATGGCGACTGCAACTGGTGTCTATATCAACATGTGTCATGTCCTTTGATGCCGACCGACATAGCTGGGTTGTTTATTTTTGCTGGCGCGGTGTGGTGAATCATCCTGCTGGCTAGAAGTAAATCTCTCAGCACAGTGGTACTTGGTTTCTGGCCTATTTGAAAATATAGTTTTCTTGGTGTTCGTAAGTGTTGTGTTTCGACGATGTTGCGGACTTATAAAAAAATGTTATTCAATGATGTCAGGTTTAGATGTGATCAAAATTGCGACTTTCGACGTAGAGACACGCTTTGGGGTGTTAAGTGTCACAGGCATGAAGGCGTCTTTGTGGCCTATTAAGTGAGAAAAATTGTTGTGATGCGCTGTGTGACACTAGTGCGTGAATTGAATAGAAAGGTGTCACGTGAAGTCTTTGTTTTTGGCACAGCATCTAACTTGTTTCCGATTAAATAACAAATTTTTTAGTCATGGGTGGTTGTTGTACGAAACACATCGAGAATTTTCAGATTGTTATAGAGGTGGTATGTTTATTGCGAAAATTTTTTTGTTCGCGACGATATGGCGTTCGTGTGACTCGAAATTGGACGTGTTGTTAAATCGCGCGTTAATAGCTGGTGGCCAATTGGATAAAGTGATGTGGGAGTGTAGCTATGCTGGAATTTTTAACTTGTTTTGGGGAAGGAGAGTTACTTTTCTAGTTGTGCTTTTGAAGATATTGTATCTTTCGATTTTTGTATTTAAAAAAAATGCGTTTCATCTATGTTTATTAAAATTTGAATATATATTTTTTAATCGTTGCTTATGGTAGTGCAAAAATTATACTTGTAAAAGGGCAATGGCATGATAGTGACTTATAATTTGAATGGGGCGTGTACATGAAATAGTGAACATAACAATGATTTTTGAAAAGTTTTGTGTATTTAAGTAAGACATTGGTGTTTTTGGTATAAAAATAAGGTATTACGGAGGGTGTTTCCTTTCAAATGAAACGATTTTCGAGCGCTCGCGTTTTGCACGTGCAGGCATGCTGCACACAACACTGGTTCCAATAGATCTAGAATCTTCTGGAGAATTCATTTTCATCAGGTATCATGATTTTTGCAACATGGGGGGAGAGAGACTAACGCTCCAAGTCGAACAAACAATTCGGACCCTTTCCAAAGAAGGAAACAGTTATAGCGTCATAGTGAAAAAGCTAAAAGCTGAAGGACTAGATGTTGGCAAAGCTACAATATGTAGGGTAGTAAATGGCATCGGAAAGAAAAGGGAAGCTGAATCCAATAGGCAAAAATTTCAAGTCGATCGACCACGTCCGGTGCGGACCCCCGCCACGGTTTCCAAGGTAAAGCGGCTAGCAACTACTGAAAATCCACCATCTCAGCGCCAACTTTCCAGAATGTGTGGAACATCGCTAAAAACGATAAATAACATCATTCACAAAGATTTGGAACTGGATACCCGACGAAAAGGCAAGGTTCACAAGCTCACCCCTTTCCACATGAAAAACCGTGCAACGAATGCCCGGAAGCTCTACGAGGAACACCTGGCCGGTTCCAGATCGGAATATACTGCAACATTGGACGAAGCATGGATGTATGTGACGTATTGCAATGGAATCCGGAAGATCTGTTACATCAAAAGAGGCAATCAGGTCCCGGATAATTGGGTTCACCAATGCTCCGAAACTTTCCCTAAAGGTTTCATGGTTGTCGGGGTAATGACTGGCCGTGGAGTCCTTCCGCTCATAAAGGTTCCATCGAAGGTGAAGGTGAACTCAGAATTCTATATAGAATGCGTTCTGAAACCTGTCATCGAACAACTGAAGGACCTTTACCCAGGGGAAATGGACAAAGTGTTCCTTCATCACGACAAAGCCTCTTCCCATACCTCCAACAAAACCCAACAGTTCCTACAAGAAATGAAGGACACCCTAGGCCTAAATTTTATCAGGAACTCGGACATTCCAGTGAAGTCTCCCGACGCCAGCCCACTGGATTTTTACGGGTTCGGTATGTTGAAACAACGGCTCTTCAACCGACGTCCCAAAACTGAGGCCGGACTTTGGAAAGCCGCACAAGAGGAGTGGTCGAATGTTTCGCTCTCCAAAGTCAAGGAAGTGTTCGCAGCTTGGAAAGTCCGATGCAGGGAGATAGCCAAGAAGAAGGGGAAGCACATAGAACACATGAAAAAAATTCACGTTCGAAAAATAAAGTTCTAACGGACGTTTGAAATCGTTTCATTTGAAAGGAAACACCCTCTGTAAGAGAAACACACAAATAAGTTTAGAAAATAGGATTCGAGTAGTTAAAATATAATATGAGTTTTTTCCATGTAAAATTGAAAGTAATGAATTAAAATTTAAAAGTTGCTTAAAATAAAGTAAAAATTGATAAATGAGGGTGTACAAGATTTAAAATTTGAATTGAAATGCTATAAAAATGGTAAAATTTGACTAAAAAATGATTACAGTGAAAATAAACATAAAATATATGGAGAATCAAGTTGTTAGCATGAAGAGAGAGTTAAGTAGATTTTTTTTAAAACTCACAGTTTTTATGATTGTTCAGTCAGGAGACTTGGTCTTTGTTTGTTGTTCTGATGACGTGGAAGGCGTCCCATGTAGAGCTTGTAGAAGCTTGTGGATTCTGTTTGGCGATGATGGCATGTCGTTTGGATGGTTGCGTTGTAAGACCGAAGGTGGGTAACTTCTCACCGGCTTATTTTGCGGGAATTTCGGTTGTGTCTTTGAGGGGAGATCGCTTGGTCGTTTCGTTGGAATGGCGTGCTTGTTCCTCCATCTTTGCTCTTTCTCTTCTACCTATCTAGACAGTCTTTTTACCTTCTTCGCTATGGTCTCCTTCGTCGTGGTTATCCTGTCGACTATCTGTAATAATATGTTGAAGTTCTGTAAGCCTGTTGTAGAACCTCGTCGACTCTCGCTATAAGCTGTGGCAACCGAGGGTCAAACCTGTAGTAACCGAGAGGGACAGTCAGGGCGTGGGGAGTTTTCCAGTACCTCTCTGCACCTTGTAGGACCTTTAACAGTTCTCACAAAGTACAGGCAGTCGTGGTCGAGGCAGAGTGGAAAAGCTTGGGAATGTCCACACACACAAAAAACGAAGCGACACAGTTGTAGAAGGAAAGTTCCTTGAATAGATAAAAAGCGAGCCAAGAGGAAGATGGTGCTAGAGTAGATTTCTTACTGTTTTACATGGTCGATGAGTTGGTCCTTGGAGACGATAAGGGGTGACGCTGACCGAACGACTCACTGGAAGGCTGGCTGTTGCCAAGCGGGGGGTCCTATTTATACAACTCTTTGGACCAGGAAGGGGACCAGGAAGTATTGTCTTTCTGCACGTGTCGTCGTTAATCGACACTGGCACCGGTCTGTCGGCTTCCAATCTATCTTTAGAAGTTACTTTGTGATTCTCTCAATCTTGCTTTTAACTCAGTTTTTAATCTATTATATAGTTTTATTTATTCATCCTCAGTACATTACATATGGTGATGCAAGGACACATGTCAATTATGCGTATAATTATTTATAGATATGTTTCTATATACAACATCTTGTTATAAGTATTAATATAGGGTTGTTGGTTTAAATTATCATATATATATTCAAAAAATATATTTTTTTTTTTAAAACAGATTTGAAATATTTTTATAAAAAAATATAATTATTTTAGAACAATTCATTTTAATCTCCCTCTCTCTCTCTCATGTTTTAGACCAGATTAATAAAGTAAAAACACTCGTGTTATTTATTTGATTGAATATTCAAATACTTTATTAAATCACAAAATGAGTGGAACGAAGCAATGCTTAGTATTTAAAGAAAGGAATAATGAAGGGCTACAGAATCTTACCCAAATTCCAACAATCAATATCCTGAGGTCAGATGTTGCGCGTGGTGAAGTGGCATCAACTCCTGACAGCGTTATCTTTGGGAATTATGAGATTTCCGCTCTCCCTAATGACTTTACCCTTGTTCTCTGGATAGAACCTGATGAGACACAAACTTTGACGATGGTAATGACTGATAATCATTCAGGAAATATAATTCAACCTCATCTCATAAATGTCAATACTCCGCAGGGAAACCATGAGAGATATGTTTTTCTCGTGCCCTTCATTGAATCTAATATTAAGTTCAATAATAATCTTCAAATTATCGCAAATGGACAATCCTGTAGATCGGGAGAATTAAGTCTTGCCCAAGGAGATTTTGGAATTTTTGGAAATATGTCAATACAGTATACACCTTCTTTTGGCATACTCCCACTGCCGAGTGGAACGAGGCAATGCTTAGTATTTAAAGAAAGGAATAATGAAGGGCTACAGAATCTTACCCGAATTCCAACAATCAATATCCTGAGGTCAGATGTGGCGCCTGGTGAAATGGCATCAACTCCTGACAGCGTTATCTTTGGGAATTATGAGATTTCCGCCCTCCCTACTGACTTTACACTGGTTCTCTGGATAGAACCTGATGAGACCCAAACTTTAAGGATGGTATTGGCTAAAAATTTAGTAAACCATGAGTCACAAATTATAATTCAACCTCATCTCATAAATGTCAATACTCCGCAGGGAAATCATGAGAGATATGATTTGCTCGTTTTCTCCATTGAAGCTAATATCAAGTTCAATGATAATCATCAAACTGTCACCAATGGACAATCCTGTAGAACGGGAGAATTAAGTCTTTCCCAAGGATATTTTTGCATTTTGCAAAAAATGTCAATACAGTATACACCTTCTTCTGGCACACTCCAACCTCCCCTCAATATGACAAACATGTTTATACGAAGTATGCTGGAAGGGCATTTACTAATTGATAATGATGATTATTCTTCGGATGATTATGAGGATCCTATGGATGATTATGTTGATTCTCCAGAAGAAGATGATCCTACCAATACAACACCTCAACACCAGTATACCATTGAATATAGGTCTTCTGAAGGAATCACAACAGACGAGGATTGCTTTATATGTTTCAGGGATATAAAAATCATGACAAGGAATAAGGACTGTCCCCATATTATGTGCTATGAATGCCTTAAAAAGTGGACTGACATTAGAAGAACGTGCCCAGTGTGTCGAAAAGATATTAATTGTCTTGTTGTTTTCCATAGTACTTCACCCCCATCACTGAACTAATATCTGGAATATAAAGAAAATTATAAAGTATATATATATGTACATATTTTTCTCCTTGTTTGATAATGTATCAAGATATTGTCCTTAATAAATTAATGCATGTATTTTTATATAGTTCAATCCCTGGAAGCCTGATATTTTAACTCAATTATATACTAATGTGTTGGTCATTGTTCTAATCATCTTATTGCTACCATTTTATTTTACATGAAAATGCAATTTTGATAAGAATCTACACTTTTGAAACTTTAAACAAATTTCAATTCTAAAATCTATTTTCTGTATATTTACAGTTAAACCTGTCTACAGCGCCCGATTTTAAATATGTAGTATGATGCGATTTACATTAAAAGTGACCTGTCTATAGCACCCCCTCCCTATAGCACCTTATTTTGGTGAGTCCCAAGAGGGGGCGCTATCGACAGGTTTAACTGTACATGTTTTTATCTTTATAAAAATAATTTAGGATTGTGTGTATTTTTTAACTAAGGACTGGTATAATTCATTTTAATTATTTGTAAGCTAAACATTTAATTATCATTCTCTCTCTTTCCTGCACGCTCTTCCCCATCCTGCACATCCGGCCTCTGCTCGAGATACCTGCATCGCCTGTGGTTCTAGTGGCCTGACCATCGCTACTGGTCCTGCAGCTCCATCAGACCCCTCATACGGGTGACCTTCAACATCATACAGCCGACCTGTAGGACTGGCTCTTTGGCCAAGAGCTGAATGACGACACCACGTCTGTCAAGTCCATCATACACAGGTTCTTTCTGAGCCATGAGATGAGGGGAGATTACTGTCTGTACTCTTTGTCGTTGGGGGAGTCTCTTTACATAACTGTATATAGTTGACTCTTTCTATTTTTTAATTTTCTCTCTTTTTATATATCTATGCTACCATTGACTTGTGCATGATGTCAATAAAATATTTAGAGGCATCCTTCAAATATTTTGTCAAAATTTATGCAGAATATAATTTCTCTATAAGATTATCTTTGGCTTCTCAAAAAATGTCTTTTTTTATGATTTTTAAGACCCTTTTAAAGATAATAACATTTATTTTTATGTGTATAACTTATTGATTGTGTATTTTTTTATTTTTACACAAGCCGCAATATTTTATTAATATAAAATGTTTGGCAGGGAGTGGGGAGTTATAAAAAGATTTACTTCAACCTTTTTTCAAATACTTTATTCCAACATTCCAGCAACCAACTGCTATCCATATTAAAGAAATTCTATTTTGATGAAGCTTATTTGATGCCAGATTTTAAATGGTCTCATATATAAAACATGTAGAGCACGCTGAGAATCAATAATGACACTGGGAATATTGTATTAAAAAAGGTTGAAGTTAATCATTTAAACTATATTATAGAGTCAACCTGGTGTTTTCCATAAAAAGTTTACTTATAAAGCTTGTGTAGGTTACATAGATGATAAAGTAAAACATCTACTATTTTCTGTTGAAAGAATCTATTATAAATTGTCATATGACTGAGTTTCCGATGAGAGACCGTCTCCTTGAGAGCCCAGAGATTGCCACGTTTTTTGGGCGTCTTTCATTGGAGACTCTACTGTATATGTGATAAGTTCTCTTCAACAGACCCTCTTTTTTATTTTAGCCTTATAAAGCGCTCTTATATTTACCTTACATTCAAATTTGATCATTTCATCTTTTATTTCAACTTATTCACTCACGATGATAATGCAATAATTATGAATTTTTTATTAGGTTTTATTTTATAAAATAGAACAAAGTGTGTGTGGCCTATAAAGGATATATAATTGACGTTTATTAAACCTTTTTTAACAATAAAATGTTAAAGTTTTAAAGAGTTTGAATTTATTTCTGCATATATTTTTTTCTCTAAAAATAAGGTAACAAATATTATAAAATAGAACAATGGTCTATGAAAGATTCATAATTGATGTTAATTATAGCTTTTTTAACAATAAAAATGGTAAAATATAAAGAGTTTGAATTTATGCATCTATTTTTAGAGAAAAAAATAAGAGGTCACAACTATTATAAAATAGAACAATGGCCTATAAAAGATGCATAATTGACGTTTATTAAAGCCTTTTTAACAATGAAAATGTTAAAATTTTAAAGAGTTTGAATAAATATCTGCATATATTTATTTTTTTTCTCTAAAAATAAGGTCGCAAATATTGGCTCACAACCCGAAGGGTTCAAATTAATGCGCCATCAAGGAAAAACATTCTATCTATACAAATTGATATTTATATCACAATAAAAAACTAGGCTATAGAACAGTGTCGGGCAACCGGTGTGCCGTGGCACACTGGTGTGCCGCGAAGAATTCTAGGTGTGCCGCGAACATTTTTGTAGGTATTTAGAACTTTTGGTTAAATTTAAAAATATTGTTTCAAAAAATATTTTTTATAATTTTTATTCAATTTTAATAATATTTTTCAAAAATTTTCATATAAAAAATGAAATTAAAAAAAGCAAATTTCATTTTATATAAAACTTATTTTGGTATTATAATTACAACAGTTTGCATAATTTTATATTTCATATAACGTATGTACATAATCTTGACGTACATAACTGGCACGTGCCATTATTAAAAAATAAAAATGCAAATAGGTACGTACCTATTTAAAATCATAAGTTAAAAAAAAAACAATCCGCGAAAACAACTTTATTTAATAAAGTTGAATACATACTGCGGGAAAATACCTAATTTTTAAAATAATATGTCCAAACTTAACCGTCATTTACAATCTTTGTCACAGCTGTTTATTAATAGAGACTCAAAGCTACAAAGCTTAAAAAAAAGAAAACAAAAAAAATTATAAATTTATTTAAAAATTTTATTCGGAGTTTTCGTCAAAGTATTGCTGTAGTTGTTGTATATTTATTATTTAATTAAACATTACTCACCAGATGAAATTATTATTACAAACTATTTATTACACTTTATATTTATATTTTTACATCAACACGTTGTTTACATTATACATCGTATTATTATTGTTTATGATGATGATCTATTATATATTTTAAAACACAGAATACTACATTCCCTCCTTCCTTTAGATGAAAGGAATCATGTCTTTATATCTTGATGATGGCTTGACGAATCTTCCACTCCTGGTGATCACGGGTTCCTTGGTAGTCGGCAAGGGTGGAGAAACCTCTGGTGGCAACTGGTGAAGAGCCTCGGCATCAAGTCTATCTGAAACAACTGGGTTAAATGTAGACCCTGTTCTACTTGAACTTGGTCGGTTTAAAGAAGTGTCCTTGTCTTGGTTTGAGGAATTATCATCTGGTATTTGTACATCAGAAGAGTTGAGGTGTTCAATTCTTGTCGAATCTGAACTAAGATTTTCCTGGCTCTCTTCTGGAATCAAGTCAGAAATGCCTTGATTGGTCTCTTGAGTAGGAACATGTTTCAAATGTTTAGCATTTCTATGAATTATTTTCCCATTTTTAGTGTTGACTAATTTAAAAGAATTTATTGAAGTGTTTTCAAGAATGACATGATGTTCTGATCTGAAATTTGAATCAAGTTTTCCATTATTTGGATTTGCCACATAAACTAAATTTCCAATTTCAAAATTATGAGGACTAGCTTTCCGAATTATATCATTATATGTTTTCATTTTTTCTTTGTAGACCATATTGAATTCTTTGATGTTGGATTCATCTTCTTCTGCATCATTAACAAGTGAGCTTAATTTAGTTTTGATTTCTCTTGAAAATAATAGGAATGCTGGAGTCTTTCCTGTAGATCTTTTTGCAGTAGTTCGGTAAGACATTAAAATTCTGGATAAATCTTCTTTCCAATCTTTCCCTTCTTCAGAACTTGAATTGAATTGTTTCTTTAGAAATCTATGGAATCTTTCTATCTTCCCATTACTTTTTGGGTAATAGGGTGAGGCTTTGATGTGCCTGATTCCACATTCTTTTAAAAATCTTTCCATTGATGTACTTACAAACTGTAAGCCATTATCTGTTACAACTTCATGTGGATAACCATGTCTTGCAAAAATCTCCATCAATTTTTTAAATAATTGTCTTGCTGGAAATGTTTTCAATTATCATTGCTTCAGGATATGAAGAATAGTAGTCGATCACTGTTAAAACATAATGATGGCCAATTGGACCAACTATGTCAATTCCAAGTTTCATCCAAGGTTTTGATGGTAACGGAACTATTTGCAATGGTTGATCATTTATCAATGGTTGATTCCTTACACAAATTGGACAGTTTCTTATCAAATTTTCAATGTCAAAGTCCATGTTTTTCCAAAAATATTTTTCTCTTAACAGTTGTTTGGTTCTTGTCATTCCTTGATGTGTTTCATGTGCAATTCTCAAGACTCTCTTTATTAGTTTTGAAGGTAGCAAAATTCTACTTCCTTTTAAGATAAGATTATCAAAAATTGAGAGCTCATCTTTAAACTTATAAAAACATTTGAATTCTCCATTCAAAGGATATGGCCAAACTCCCTTTTGAACCATCTCTTTCAGTTTTTGAAACAAAGGATCTTGCTCTGTACAAACTTTTATCTCTTTCAAAGACAGTGCTTGAAGCTCTTCAGAAGTGATGGATAAGACTTTATGAACATAGTCCTCCAGCCATTTTTCATCACTTGTGTTAGAAAGAGGTTGTCTTGAAAATATATCTGCAATATTTTGCTTTCCTTGAATGAATTCAATTTCAAAGTCATATGGTTGTAATCTCCAACTCAATCTTTGAATTCTTGGAGGCAAAACAGCTCCATTTTTAGGATTCAGCATATAGATTAGAGGTTTGTGATCTGTTTTTAACACAAATTTCCTTCCCCAAATATAGGTGTTAAAATGTTCAATTGCCCATACACATCCCAATGTCTCTTTTTCTATTTGTGAATATCTTTTTTCAGTATCAGTTAAGGATCTGCTGGCATATGCAATGGGTCTTTTAATGCCATTTTGTTGTGTTTGTATTAATACTGCTCCAAGACCAATAGGGCTTGCATCTGTGATTAATTCAGTTGGTGAGTTCAAGTTGTAATATGCCAAGCATGGCTCTTTTGTTAGTGACTCTTTAAGATCCTGAAATGCTTTATTTGTTTTCAAATCCCAATTCCACCTAACATTTTTTCTAGTCAAATTATTTAAAGGTTCTGCCAATTTAGAAAAATTAGGTATGAATTTTCTTAAAAACCCACAAGTTCCTAAGAATGACCTTAACATCTCAATATTTTTTGGTATTGGAAAATTTAAGACTGCTTCTATTTTCCTATTATCAGGTTTAATACCTTCACTACTAACAATGTGACCTAAAATATCCAATTCTTCCATTGCAAATTTGCACTTATTCCTGTTGAGCCTAATGCCTACTTTATCAAATCTTTGTAAGACTTTTCTAAGCCTTTCTTCTAGTTCTTGTCTATCTTTGGCGTAAACTACGACATCGTCCAAGTAACAAATTACACCTTTCAAATCAAGCAAAATTGAATCTATTCCTTTCTGATATGCCTCTGGAGCACTTGATAGACCAAAAGGAACTTTACAAAAACTGTAACAACCACGGTGCGTGATGAAAGTTGTAAGGGGTCTTGATTGAGGGTCTAAGTCAACCTGCCAAAACCCTTTTTTGCATCCAGCTTTGCAAATACTTTAGCACCTTTAAGGGCATGTAACATATTGTCAATAGTAGGAATTGGATGTCTTTCTCTCAATATTGCTTTATTCACTTCCCGAAGGTCTATGCATAGTCTAATTTCCTCACTATCCCTTTTTGGAACAACTATTATGTTAGAAACCCATTCAGAACCTTGATGCACTTCTTCAATGATTCCATTCTCTAGCATCTTATCAAGCTCTTGATTTACTGCTTCTACCATTGCATAAGGTATACGACGGCATCTCTGGGCAATGGGCCTATAGTTGTCTTTCAATGTCACTTTATGACTATAGCCTTTTATAGTTCCAAGTCCATGGAAAAGATGTTCATGTTCTTGAACAAGAGTTTCTATATTAGTTGACATTGATTCATTTACATGATTTACCCTTTTAATTATACCTAGTTCAAAACTAGCCTTGCCTCCCAACAAAGATTCAACTTTTTTATCAATCACATAAATTTCTTCTGAAACTCAATTTTCTTTCCAAGAAATCACAGCATTGAAATAACCATAACATGGAAGAGGTCTATCTTGACTATAGGCAAAAAAGGTTCGGTTGGTGTCATGTAATTTTGGCATAATTTTATGGCCATATAAATCAAGCATCTTATTATAGCTCATGAAAGTTCTATCACTCCCTGTATCAATTATCATATTTATTTCACTACCATCTATTTGCACTTTTTCTTTATTTTCAGCACCTGTATAGTAGGTATATTCATCTGAACTTTCACCTACTTCAGTCTTATTTTCTTCTTGTATGGTCTTAACTTTATTTTGATTGAAACTTTTGTGGTTTCTATTATTATTTTGATTTGGGCGGTTCCTGCAAGCTCTAAAAAGATGTCCTAATTTATTGCAATATGAACAAGTCATTTTTTTAGCACCACATTCTTGTGCTGAATGTGTATCTAATCCACAGCGATAACATTTAGGCTTTGAGGCACCTGAAAATGATGGGGTACCTTGATTAGTGAATCTACCTTTGTTGAAATTATTAGCATTATAGTGCTTTTTAGGTTTATTTTGAACTCTATTTAGTGTTTGATCATTTTGAGGTTCAAGAAGTCTAATTTCTTTTCTAGAAATTTCTAACATTCTAGCAATATCAATGGTTTTTGACAGTGTCAAATTTTCTTGTTGCAACAATTTTTCTTTAAGTTTTTTGTTGTTACATTTTCAATTATTTGGTCTCTTATCATATCAGCTTCTAAATTCCCAAATTCACAAGATTTAGAAAGCTCTCTTAAAGAAATTAGGTAGTTGTCGATCGATTCATCATCTTTCTGGACTCTTTGTCTAAATTTAAATCTCTCAGTGACCACATTTTTATGAGGTGTGAAATATTTATCTAAAGCCATTTTAGTTTGTTCATAATTTTCCTTTTCATCTGGCAAGTTGAAAAATATACGTTGTACATTTGGCCCTAAACAATGCAATAGAGTTGCTCTCTTAATTTCATCCGATTTTTTTGAAATTCCAGATGCTATTTCAAAAATGGCATAGGATTCCATCCATTGCTTATATTCCGCAAATAAATTGCTTGCATTCATATTCATGGGTAAAGGTGGCGTCAGGTTGGCTGCCATACTTGTTTTTTTTTTTTTAGGGCTACAGTTATATTTTCAAATTCTCGCCGCCAATTTATGTTGTATTGTTATTGTTGTATAGTTATTATTTAATTAAACATTACTCACCAGATGATATTATTATTACAAATTGTTTATTACACTTTATATTTATATTTTTACATCAACACACGTTGTTTACATTATACATCGTATTATTATTGTTTATGATGATGATCTATTATATATTTTAAAACAGAGAATACTACAGTAGTAATTCTTCATTTTTTTGCATGTTGTAAAACACACACACATTCACACAATAAGTTTTGTACACCGTAAAATCTGTTGGTCAAAAAAGGAAAAAAATATTTTTGTTACGAAATTCTCACAGGTGCGCCGCGAAAAAAAGAAATTAAGCTTAGTGCGCCGCAACTCGGAAAAGGTTGCCCGACACTGCTATAGAATCTAAGTTGAAAGTTGATTGGTTGAGTAACTTGAGGATATAAATATATTAATAATCAGATTATTCGATGCCTGTCTGTGATGCAATGCTTTCAAGTCAGAAAGCGTTGTAAGTTGATGCTTGATTTTTGAAGCGATTTTTAATGCCCTCAAAGGAGGTTGAAATCCAAAAAAAAAAACACATACAGGAAGAAAGGGTATAAATGGAGCTCCTATACTCCAAGTAGCACAGAACCAAACAACAGCCTCCAGGTCTGATGCATGTCCAGTGGTCATAGATTCAACCGTACTAATGTCAATGTTAGGGTATTACTGAAAATATGAGTGTGGAATCCAAATATATATATAAATATACACTTTTATATAAAAAGAATTTGGAGTTGCAAAGATTTGATATAGAGTTTGATATCTATTTATACAACAACAATAACAAAAAAAGCTTTATTAAGACCATTTAGTTTTATTCAGATTCTCCAAGCAGAAATGTAGGATATATGCAGGAAAAATGTAATAGTACCTTAATGGTAATATGATATTTATATGAGGGAAATATTATATAAAGTCAATCAAGTCAATAGTCTGGGTAAATTTGAGGAAAATAAATTTATTATACATGGATTTACCGCAAATGAAGGTAAAAAAGCAAAAGCTAATCTCAATAAATGATATCTATATTTATACAGAGAGATATTTATACCCTAGGGAGCGTAGAACGCCAACTACCCTGGAAGTCACTAGTATGGACTAGTGCATAGTGCTTTTGCTCGCGTCCTGTTTTGATTGTTGAGCTGAACCAGTTAACCAGGGAGTTCCATGCAGAGGTTGAGCCTGGAAGGCTGGCCATAGATGTAGGATTGAGGTGGGTCAGTCCGAGCAGGATAGCTGTTTGTATCCTTTATATCAGGAATGTTGGACAGCCTAAGAGGAGATGATCAACTGTCTGTGTCTATTCTGAACATTGAGAGCAGGTTGGGTCTGTTTGGGGATGTACAAGTGCAAGGTCCGCCAGTTCATAGCCATGTCTATTAATACATTTTAATATAGATACCCAGTTAAAGATAGAATCGTGCCTATATTTTATTTCATTGATAAAATCTATTATATATGATATAAAGAAACTTTTAAATGAAAATTCAACATTTATTATACTAAAAACAAGTTCTGATTTCCATCATGCGAATATAATTACGAGGAACGCAGGATCGCAGAACAATATCCATTCGCTTTATTTACCTTAGCCTATTATAGGCAAGCGGACGAATATTTTGAGCAGCAAGAAGCTGTATGGGACACGAAGCATCTCAACGTCACCCCTTCCAAGCGCGCCCCGTCATTGGTCGGCTTTTTCTGGCGCGCACATGTCGTCCAACGGATTTCTTTGCGCCGCGCCGAAACATTATCATAGAAGAGGAGAGAAATGTTTTGAAAAAAAAAATAAAAAGAATTTATGGTCATGTATATATGATTGGAGAAAAAACCCAAGAAAAAAATTCAAAATTACCCGCGCTTACTAAATATCAAAACTAATTTATTTACATATTTACCATTTTTACACCAAATTTTAAATAACCTGGACAATGAACAAGTTCTCAACATTGAGAACTTAATTTTTTCTATATAGTGACAATTTCTTTGAAGAAATTTGAAGGTGATTTAAGAGAGAATAAAGAGCTAGTAAAAGTTTAATTTTTTGAAAAATTCAAATATATATAATTAAAATATATATATATTCAAAAAAAATATTTTTTTAAAAAACAGATTTGAAATATTTATAAAATAAATATAATTATTTTAGAACTATTCATTTTAATCTCCCTTTCTCTCTCTCATGTTTCAGACCAGATTAATAAAGTAAAAACACTCGTGTTATTTATTTAATTGAATATTCAAATACTTTGTTAAATCACAAAATGAGTGGAACGAGGCAATGCTTAGTATTTAAAGAAAGGAATAATGAAGGGCTACAGAATCTTACCCAAATTCCAACAATCAATATCCTGAGGTCAGATGTGGCGCCTGGTGAAGTGGCATCAACTCCGGACATGGTTATCTTTGGGAATTATGAGATTTCCGCCCTCCCTACTGGTTATACCCTGGTTCTCTGGATAAAACCTGATGAGACTCAAACTTTGGGGATGGTAATGGCTAAAAATTTAGTAAACCATGAGTCACGAAATAGAATTCAATCTCATCTCATAAATGTCATTACTCCGCAGGGAAACCATGAGATATATGTTTTTCTCGTGCCCTTCATTGAATCTAAAATTAAGTTCAATGATAATCATCAAATTATCACAAATGGACAATCCTGTAGAACGGGAGAATTAAGTCTTGCCCAAGGAGATTTTGGAATTTTGGGAAATATGTCTATACAGTATAGACCTTCTTTTGGCATATTCCCATTGCCCTTCAATATGACAAACAAGGAACAAGAGGTAAATTTTAGAACAGGATTTATGTTTATACGAAGGATTCTGGAAAGCAATTTACAAATAGATAATGATGATTATTCAGAGGGGGATAGTGACATGGATTCTGTGGAAAATAGTGCTGATGAGTATTCAATGGCGGATTATGATGATGAGTATACTGTGGATGATTATGATGATGAGTATTCTATGGAAGATTATGATGATGAGGATCCTATAGATGATCATTTTGATTCTCCAGAAGAAGAAGATGACTATCCTACCAATACAACACCTCAACACGAGTATACCATTGAATATAGGTCTTCTGAAGGAATCTCGACAGATGAAGATTGCTTTATATGTTATGGGGACATAAAACTCATGACAAGGAATAAGGATTGTCCCCATATTATGTGCTATGAATGTCTTAAGAAATGGACTGACATTAGAGGAACGTGTCCTGTGTGTCGAAGAGATATTTATTGTCTTATTGTTTTCCATAGTAATCCACTCCCATCGCTGAACTAATATTTGGAATAGAAAGAAAATTATAAAATATATATATGTACATATTTCACTCCTTGTTTGATAATATATTAAGATATTGTTATTAATAAATTAATGCATATATTTTTATGTAGTTCAATCCCTGGAAGCCTGATATTTTTCCTCAATTATATACTAATGTTTTGGTCATTGTTCTAATCATCTTATTGCTACCATTTTATTTTACACGAAAATGCAATTTGGATAAGCATATACATTTTTGAAACTTAAAACAAATTTCGATTCTAAAATCTATTTTCTGTATATATATACAGTTAAACCTGTCTATAGCGCCCCCTCTAAATTGTGCCTCCATCTCTTTAGCACCCGATTTTAAATACGTAGTATGATGCGATTTACATTAAAAGTGACCTGTCTATACACCCACTCTCTATAGCACCTTATTTTAGTGAGTCCCAAAAAGGGGCGCTATAGACAGTTTTAACTGTATATGTTTTTATCTTTATAAAAATAATTGAGGATTGTGTGTATATTTTAACTAAGGACTGGTATAACTCATTTTAATTCTTTGTAAGCTAAACAATTAATTATTATTCTCTCTTTTTCCTGCACGCTCTTCTCCATCCTGTACATCCGACCTCTGCTCGAGATATCTCCATCGCCTGTGGTTCTAGTGACCTGACCATCGATACTGGTCCTGCAGCTCCATTTGACCCCTCATACGGGAGGCCTTCAACATCATACAGCCGACCTGTAGGACTGGCTCTTCGGCCAAGGGCTGAATGACGACACCACGTCTGTCAAGTCCATCATACACAGGTTCTTTCTGAGATATGAGGAGATTACTGTCTGTACTCTTTGTCGTTGGAGAAGTCTCTTTACATAACTGTATATAGTTTACTTTTTTTTTTACTTATCTTTCATTTTATATATCTATGCTACCATTGACTTGTGCATGATGTCAATAAAATATTTAGAGGCATCCTTCAAATGTTTTGTCAAAATTTATGCAGAATATAATTTTCTATAAGATTCTCTTTGGCTGCTCAAAAAATCTCTTTTATTATGATTTTTAAGACCCTTTTAAAGATAATAACATTTATTTTTATGTGTATAACTTATTGATTGTGTATTTTTCAAACAAAACCACATTATTTTAATAATATAAAATGTATGGTAAGGGGGGAGTTATAAAATGATTTACTTCAACCATTTTTCAGATACTTTATTCCAACATTTCAGCAACCAGTTGTTATCCATATTAAAGAAATTCTATTTTAATGAAGCTTATTTGATTTCAGGTTTTAAATGGTCTTATATATAAAACATGTAGACCACGCTGAGAATCAATAATGACACTTTGAAATATAGTATTAAAGAAGGTTGAAGTTAATCATTTAAACTATATTATAGAGTCAACATGGTGTTTTCCATAGAATGTTTACTTATAAAGCTTGTGTAGGTTACATAGATCATAAAGTAAAACATCTACTATTTTGCGTTGAAAGAATCTATCATATATTGTCATATGACTGAGTTTCCGATGAGAGACCGTCTCCATGAGAGCCCAGGGATTGCCATGTTTTTTGGGCGGCTTTCATTGGAGACTCTACTGTATATGTGATAAGCTCTCTTCAACAGACCCTCTTTTTTATTTTAGCCATATAAAGCGTTTTTATTTACTTTACATTCAAATTTGATCATTTCAACTTATTCATTCACGATGATAATGCAATTATTAGGATTTTTTTATTAGGTTCTATTTTATAAAATAGAACAATGTGTGTGTGGCGTATAAAAGATATATAATTGACGTTTATTAAACCTTTTTTTAACAATAAATGTTAAAATTCTAAAGAGTTTGAATTTATTTCTGCAAATATTTTTTTTCTCTAAAAATAAGGTAACAAATATTATAAAATAGAACAATGGTCTATGAAAGATTCATAATTGATGTTAATCATAGCTTTTTTAACGATAAAAATGGTAAAATATAAAGAGTTTGAATTTATGTATCTATTTTTAGAGAAAAAATAAGAGGTCACAACTATTATAAAATAGAACAATGGCCTATAAAAGATGCATAATTGACGTTTATTAAAGCCTTTTTAACAATGAAAATGTTAAAATTTTAAAGAGTTTGAATAAATATCTGCATATATTTATTTATTTTTCTCTAAAAATAAGGTCGCAAATATTGGCTCACAACCCAAAAGGGTTCAAATTAATGCGCCATCAAGGAAAAACATTCTATTTATACAAATTGATATTTATATTACAATAAAAAAGCGATTTTTAATGCCCTCAAAGGAGGTTGAAATCCAAACAAAAAAAACCACATACATCTCTATTAAGACCACGGGTTTTATACAGATTCTCAAAGCAGGAAGAAAGGGTATAAATGGAGCTCCTATACTCCAAGTAGCACAGAACCAAACAACAGCCTCCAGGTCCGATGCATGTCCAGTGGTCATAGATTCAACCGTACTAATGTCAAGGTTAGGGTATTTACTGAAAAGATGAGTGTGGAATCCAAATATATATATATATATATATATATATATATATATATATATATAGACTTTATATAAAAAGAATTTGTAGTTGCAAAGATTTGATATAGAGTTTGATATCTATTTATACAACAACAATAACAAAAAAGCTTTATTAAGACCATTTAGTTTTATTCAGATTCTCCAAGCAGAAATGTAGGATATATGCAGGAAAAATGTAATAGTACCTTAATGGTAATATGATATTTATATGAGGGAAATATTATATAAAGTCAATCAAGCTAATAGTCTGGGTAAATTTGAGGAAAAGAAATTTATTATACATGGATTTACCGCGGATTCACCGCAAATGAAGGTAAAAAAGCAAAAGCTAATCACAATCAATGATATTTATATTTATACAGGGAGAGATATTTATACCCCAGGGAGCGTAGAACGCCAACTACCCTGGAAGTCCCTAGTATGGACTAGTGCATAGTGCTTTTACTCGAGTCCTGTTTTGATTGTTGGCGCTGAACCAGTTGACCAGGGAGTTCCATGCAGAGGTTGAGCCTGGAAGGCTGGCCATAGATGTAGGATTGAGGTGGGTCAGTCCAAGCAGGATAGCTGTTTGTATCCTATATATCAGGAATGCTGGACAGCTGAAGAGGAGATGATCAACTGTCTGTGTCTATTCTGAGCATTGAGAGCAGGTTGGGTCTGTTTGGGGATGTACAAGTGCAAGGTCTGCTAGTTCATAGCCATGTCTATTAATACATTTTAAAATAGATACCCAGTTAAAGATAGAATCGTGCCTATATTTTATTACATTGATAAAATCTATTATATATGATATAAAGAAACTTTTAAATAAAAATTCAACATTTATTATACTAAAAACAAGTTCTGACTTCCATCATGCGAATATAATTACGAGGAACGCAGGATCGCAGAACAATACCGTTCGCTTTATTTACCTTAGCCTATTATAGGCAAGCGTACGAATAATTTGAGCAGCAAGAAGCTGTATGGGACACGAAGCATCCCAACGTCACCACTTCCAAGCGCGCCCCGTCATTGGTCGGCTTTTTCTGGCGCGCACATGTCGTCCAACGGATTTCTGTGCGCCGCGCCGAAACATTATCATAAGACAGGAGAGAAATGTTTTGAAAAAAAAAAAAAGAAAAATAATTTATGGTCATGTATATATGATTGAAGAAAAAACTCAAGAAAAAATTTCAAAATTACCCGCGCTTACTAAATATCAAAACTAGTTTTTTTACATATTTACCATTTTTTACACCAAATTTTAACTAACCTGGACACTGAACAAGTTCTCAACATTGAGAACGTAAGTTTTTTTCAATATAGTGACAATTTCTTTAAAGAAATTCAAAGGTGATTTAAGACAGAAGAAAGAGCTAGTAGAGAAGTTTAAATTTTTGAAAAATTCAAATATATATAATTTAAAAAAGAAATAATCAATAAAAATAATATATTTAAAAACAGATTTAAAATATTTAGAAAATGAATATAATTATTTTAGGACTATTCATTTTAATCTCTCTCTCTCATTTTTTAGACCAGATCAAGTAGTAAAAACACTCGTGTTATTTATTTGATTGAATATTCAAATACTTTATTAAATCACAAAATGAGTGGAACGAGGCAATGCTTAGTATTTAAAGAAAGGAATAATGAAGGGCTACAGAATCTTTTCCAAATTCCAACAATCAATATCCTGAGGTCAGATGTGGCGCGTGGTGAAGTGGCATCAACTCCTGACAGCGTTATCTTTGGGAATTATGAGATTTCCGCTCTCCCTACTGACTTTACCCTGGTTCTCTGGATAGAACCTGAGGAGACACAAACCTTGACGATGGTAATGACTGAAGATTCAGTAAACCATCAGTCAAGAATTATAATTCAACCTGATCTCATAAATGTCAATACTCCGCAGGGAAACCATGAGAGATGTGTTTATCTCGTGCCCTTCATTGAATCTAATATTAAGTTCAATAATAATCTTCAAATTATCGCAAATGGACAATCCTGTAGATCGGGAGAATTAAGTCTTGCCCAAGGAGATTTTGGAATTTTGGGAAATATGTCAATACAGTATACACCTTCTTTTGGCATAGTCCCACCGCCCTTCAATATGACTAACATGGAAGGAGAGGTAAGTTTTAGAACAGCATTTATATTATTTATACGAAGGTTTCTGGAAAGGAATTTTCAAATTGTTAATGATGATTATTCAGAGGGGGATGGTGACATGGATTCTGTGGAAGATAGTGTTGATGAGTATTCAATGGCGGATTATGATGAAGAGTATACTGTGGATGATTATGATGATGAGTATTCTATGGAAGATTATGATGATGAGGATCCTATGGATGATCATTTTGATTCTCCAGAAGAAGATGACTATCCTACCAATACAACACCTCAACACCAGTATACCATTGAATATAGGTCTTCTGAAGGAATCTCGACAGATGAAGATTGCTTTATATGTTATGGGGACATAAAAATCATGACAAGGAATAAGGATTGTCCCCATATTATGTGCTATGAATGTCTTAAGAAATGGACTGACATTAGAGGAACGTGTCCAGTGTGTCGAAGAGATATTTATTGTCTTATTGTTTTCCATAGTACTCCACTCCCATCGCTGAACTAATATTTGGAATAGAAAGAAAATTATAAAATATATATTTGTACATATTTCACTCCTTGTTTGATAATATATTAAGATATTGTTAATAATAAATTAATGCAAATATTTTTATGTAGTTTAATCCCTGGAAGCCTGATATATATTTTTTTCAATTATATACTAATGTTTTGGTCATTGTTCTAATCATCTTATTGCTACCATTTTATTTTACATGAAAATGCAATTTGGATAAGCATCTACATTTTCGAAACTTAAAACAAATTTCGATTCTAAAATCTATTTTCTGTATATATACAGTTAAACCTGTCTATAGCGCCCCCTCTAAATTGTGCCTCCGTCTCTATAGCGCCCGATTTTAAATACGTAGTATGATGCGATTTGCATTAAAAGTGACCTGCCTATAGCACCTTATTTTAGTGAGTCCCAAGAGGGGGCGCTATAGACATGTTTAACTGTACATGTTTTTATATTTATAAAAATAATTTAGGATTGTGTGTATATTTTTAAAAAGGACTGGTATAACTCATTTTAATTCTTTGTAAGCTAAACCTTTAATTATTATTCTCTCTCTTTCCTGCACGCTCTTCCCCATCCTGCACATCCGGCCTCTGCTCGAGATACCTGCATCGCCTGTAGTTCTAGTGACCTGACCATCGCTACTGGTCCTGCAGCTCCATCAGACCCCTCATACGAGAGGCCTTCAACATCATACAGCCGACCTGTAGGACTGTCTCTTCGGCCAAGGGCTGAATGACGACGCCACGTCTATCATGTTCATCATACACAGGTTCTTTCTGAGCCATGAGATATGGGGAGATTACTGTCTGTACTCTTTGTCGTTGGGGAAGTCTCTTTACATAACTGTATATATTTTACTCTTTCTATTTTTTTATTTTCTCTCTTTTTATATATCTATGCTACCATAGACTTGTGCATGATGTCAATAAATTATTTAGAGGCATCCTTCAAATATTTTGTCAATATTTATGCAGAATATAATTTCTCTATAAGATTCTTTTTGGCTGCTTAAAAAGTCTCTTCTATTTTGATTTTTGAGAGCCTTTTAAAGATAATAACATTTATTTTTGATGTGTATAACTTATTGATTGTGTATTTTTCAAACAAAACCACACTATATTAATAATATAAAATGTTTGGCAGGGGGGGGGGAGTTAAAAAATGATTCACTTCAACCTTTTTCAGATACTTTATTCCAACATTTCAGCAACCAGCTGCTATCCATATTAAAGAAATTATATTTTGATTAAGCTTATTTGATGGTTTTAAATGGTCTCATAAATAAAACATGTAGAGCACGCTGAGAATCAATAATGAAACTTTGGAATATAGTATTAAAGAAAGGTTGAAGTTAATCATTTAAACTATATTATAGAGTCAACATGGTGTTTTCCATAGAAGGTTTTCTTATTAAACTTGTGTAGGTTACATAGATGATAAAGTAAAACATCTTCTATTTTGCGTTGAAAGAATCTTTCATAAATTGTCATATGACTGAGTTTCCGATAAAAGACCATCTCCTTGAGGGCCCAGGGATTGCCGTGTTTTTTTGGGCGGTCTTTCATTGGACACTCTACTGTATATGTGATAAGCTCTCTTCAACAGACCTTCTTTTTTATTTTAGCCATATAAAGCGTTTTTATTTACTTTACATTCAAATTTAATCATTTCATCTTTTATTTCAACTTATTCACTCACGATGATAATGCAATTATTAGGATTTTTCATCAAGTTCTATTTTATAAAATAGAACAATGTGTGTGTGGCCTATAAAAGATATATAATTGACGTTTATTAAAGCTTTTTTTAACAATAAAAATGTTAAAATTTTGAAGAGTTTGGATTTATTTATGCATATATTTATTTTTCTCTAAAAATAAGGTCACAAATATTATAAAATAGAACAATGGCCTATAAAAGATATATAATTTGACGTTTATTAAAGTGTTTTTCAAAAGTAAAAATTTAAAGAGCTCGAAGGCACTTTGAAATATAGTATTAAAGAAGGTTGAAGTTAATCATTTAAACTATATTATAGAGTCAACATGGTGTTTTTCATATAAGGTTCACTTATTAAGCTTGTGTAGGTTACATAGATGATAAAGTAAAACATCTTCTATTTTGCGTTGAAAGAATCTTTCATAAATTGTCATATGACTGAGTTTCCGATAAAAGACCATCTCCTTGAGGGCCCAGGGATTGCCATGTTTTTTGGGCAGCTTTCATTGTAGACTTTACTTTATATGTGATGAGCTCTCTTCAACAGATCCTCTTTTTCATTCTAGCCATATAAAGCCTTTGTAAGAAAGCCTAGGCAAATTTTGCAAGATTAAAAGAAAGAAGACTTTATGCAAACTAGGCTTTAGGAAAAGATCTATGCAAATCGACTTCCACAGATTAAAATTAGGTACAGCGCGTTTCCTATAAAAACTAAGATAACAACAAGTGCTGGAGGAGTCCCCAAGAAGACGAGGCTTTGTGCGCTTCGAGTGAGCAGCTGGGATTGTCGCTGTCCTTGTTTTAGTTCCTTTGGCTTTAACTCTTTGAATTGTTAAATAAAAGTGGCGGACCTTTTTAGTATTCTCGTTCCGCTACCTAATATTTTTTGGTGAGCCCCAGACGTGATTCTGCTCAAGTGGATTATTGTTTATCGGAGATATTTGGAAGTGAAGCTAAAGTTTGAAGTGAAGTAAAGTCTAAAGAAGTGTAGCTGAGAGGCTAAAGTTTAAAGTGAGGTAAAGTTAAAGTCAAAAGGATAAAGTTCAAGAAGTTGAAAGGATACAATGGCTCTAAGTTTGTGTGTCATGAAACGAGCCCCCGTGAGAAGTCAAGTTACAAAAATTTACAAGGAAATTATTTCTAATTTGGAAAGTGAACCCAAGGATTATTTTAAGGCAACAGTTGGAGTCAGAAGAATTCAGGATGTACAGAAAGTACTGTTGTCGTCTGATAAAGAGATAATCGACATTTTGGCAGAAGATGATGAAGCGGATCTAGAAAAGGAAATGGATGAATGTGCACATTATCAAAAAATCATAATTGAAGCAATTGTTGCTTATTAAGATGCTCAAAAACAATTTGCAAAAAAGGTTGTAGTTCAAGATTCTTTTCTGGATACTACAGAGAAAATAAGGCTTCCCACCATTGAATTACCGAAGTTTAGTGGTAATTTGATAGATTGGTTAACTTTTTGGGCTCAATTTGAGAAAATTCATCTTGATATCAGATTAAAGGATAGCGACAAGTTCTATTATTTGCTTCAAAGTCTGAGTGTAGACACTGAGGCCTATAAAATCGTATCTAATTATCCGCTTACTGAGGAAAATTATTCTAAGGCGATTGATGCTTTAAGAAGACGTTATGCTAATCCTGATTTGTTGTTACAAGTATATGTGAGAGAACTGCTTAAGTTGGTCATCGATAGTGCTAGCGGAAAGAAAAAATTATCTTTTCATGAACTATATTATAAAATTCAATCTTATCTTGGTGTGTTCTTTAAAAAGTTTGAATTTGGAAAGTGCAAGCCCGGACACATGGCTGTATCCCTTAGTGGAATCGTGTCTATCTGACGAACTATTGCTAGCGTGGAAGAGAAGATCTCAGTTCATCAAGCTTGATGTTGAACATCAGACAAGACTAGATCAACTGATGGACTTTTTGGAAAGGGAGATTTTGATTCAACAGAATATCCAGTTAGCTAAAGGCTGTTTCCAAATTGCTGAAACTTCCGACCAAGAAAGAAAGAAAGGATTTTATAAGAAGAAAAATGATATTCCAACGGTGACCGGATTGCAACAAACAGAATTAGGCGGATGTATATTTTGTGAGAAAAAAGCATGCGAGTCAAAATTGTTTTGCCGCTAAAAAGATGTCTTTAGAAGAAAAAAGAAAGGTCATCCGTGAAAAGAAGGTTTGCTTCAAATGTTTAAAGGGACGCCATCTTGCTAGATATTGCAGAACAAGGGTTAGGTGCTACAACTGTGGCTCGTCTCATTTTTTAATTATGTGCACTCGAGGAGATAGAAATAATAAAGAGGCTGCTCAATTGGGAATTGAACCAGAATTGACTAATCAAAATTCAGAAAGGGTTAAACAACGGGTTTCACATCGCGAAAATTTTGAATCCTTTGATGCCACGGTGAAACCAAACGAAGATCTGAAAAAGCATAATGATTGTTCCAACCATGTTTGTCAGCGGAATGTTGCTCTTCAGACTTTGATGTTGAATGTTATTGCACCAAAGGGGAGGAAATTGGTGCGCGCCTTTTTTGATTCGGGGGGGGGGGAGTTCTCAACATACTTATATTTTGAAGACAACAGCGGAAGAATTAGGACTGAAACCTGTGACGAAAGAGATTGTTCATCATGCTTTATTTGGCGGAATTCAAACAACGGCTGTTACGCATAATTTATATGATGTTCAGTTAAAGGCAGACGATGAAAATTTTGTTTGCAAAGTCACTGTTCGTGATCAGTCAAAGATCTGTCAAGCCCTTCCAAGAATTCCCAAAACAAGTTTAATTTCTAGAGAGTTGGAACAAAGAAAAATTAAAGTTACAGATCTTGGAAATGACAACCCACCTATAGAGCTCCTCATCGGTGCAGATATTTACGGAAAATTGATGACTGGAAAAACGCTGCAACTGGATTGTGGTTTAACAGCTATGCTTACCCATTTTGGTTGGACGTTATTAGGCAGCTTGAAGGAATGGTCTGATGAAGAAAATTCTATGCTAGTTATGTCCATGAATACTATGTTTGGAGATCCAAGACAGGATTTTTCCATCTCGCAACTGTGGGATTTGGATACTATTGGAGTGAGAGATCCGGTAGAAGTGAAATCTTCAGTAGAACAAGAAACTGCTTTTAAAAATGAATTTTTGAAGAACATCTCCAGAAACAAAGATGGACGATACGTGGTTCCATTGCCTTGGATCGAGGGTCATCCTCCACTACCTACAAACTAAATTTCTGCGCATAAAAGATTAGTCAGTACCACCAGGAAGCTTAAAACTAGCAGTAAATACGACGAATATGATTGTCTTTTCAAGGAATGGGAAAGGGAAGGCTTGATTGAAAATGTAAACAATGCTAAGCCTACTGAAATTGTTCATTATCTTCCACATCGACCTGTTTACAAAGAGGGTGCTTCTACGCCAGTTCGCCCAGTGTTTGATGCGTCGTGCAAAATTGATAAACATCCTTCACTCAACGATTGCTTATGGACTGGAAGTAATTGTGTTAAGAAAATTATGGAACTTTTGATGCGCTTTCGAGAAAAAAGAATTGGTTTTACGGCTGATATTAGAAGAGCATTTCAGACTATTAAGGTTCGAGAAGAGGATAGAGATGCAATGCGATTCCTGTGGTGGCAGAATCAATACGAAAATCAAGTACAAGTATATCGTCATACAAGAGTTATGTTTGGCGCTACATGTAGTCCATTTATTTTGGGAGCTGTACTAGAATATCATCTGAATCATATGAACATGGAAGATTCGAAGATCGCTGAAAAATTGTTAAACTCTTTTTACATAGATAACAGCGTTGGATCCGAGGATAGTTTGGAATCATATTCAGCTTTTAAAGAAAAATCGATCCAATTATTAAGGGATGCTAAGATGGATTTGAGAATGTGGCAATCAAATGCGGAAGAATTTCAACACGATACGGAAGCCATTACCATGATTCTAGGAGTTCGATGGGATCGAAGAAGAGATTTGTTGTTTATTGATACAAGCAAAATTGATTTGCCGTCGGAAGTAACTAAACGGACAATTTTGTCTACGGTACAAAGTATTTTTGATCCTTTCGGTATATTAGGACCAGCGTTGATACCTACGAAATCTCTTCTACAACGGACTTGGATTCAAAAAATTAAATGGGACACACCTATACAATGGAGATTTAATCCTCCTTTTGCGGCTTGGTGGGGAGGTTGGTGGGAGCGTTTAATTCGCTCTATGAAGAATTATAGAACTGTATCCAGGAAAGGATGGCATTGTTCGAGTTGCCAAATTAAAGACAGGAGGCGGGATTGTAATAAGACCTGTACAACGTCTTTGCCCAATGGAGTTGGATTTTTCGGAAGAAATTTCGAATCGATTCCAAGATAGTGTTGGATGCTAATTTGGGAAAATTATTTGCCAATAATTTTGTGGGGAGTATGTAAGAAAGCCTAGGCAAATTTTGCAAGATTAAAAGAAAGAAGACTTTATGCAAACTAGGCTTTAGGAAAAGATCTATGCAAATTGACTTCCACAGATTAAAATTAGGTACAGCGCGTTTCCTATAAAAACTAGGAGAACATCAAGTGCCGGAGGAGTCCCCAAGAAGACGAGGCTTTGTGCGCTTCGAGTGAGCAGCTGGGATTGTCGCTGTCCTTGTTTTAGTTCCTTTGGCTTTAACTCTTTTAATTGTTAACTTTATTTATTTGAAATATTAGGGCAAGCAATTAGTGAGCCTAATAAATAGTTTTACGAAGTTTATCTCCTATTTTTTCAGCAAAGTAGTTAGAAAGGATCAACTTGAACAGAACACTTGAATTGTTATATAAAAGTGGCGGACCTTTCTAGTATTCTCGTTCCGCTACCTAACAGCCTTTTTTATTTACTTTACATTCAAATTTGATCATTTCATCTTTTATTTCAACTTATTCACTCACGATGATAATGCAATTATTAGAAATTTTTTATTAGGTTCTATTTTATAAAATAGAACAATGTGTGTGGCCTATAAAATATATATAATTGACGTTTATTAAAGCTTTTTTTAAACAATAAAAATGTTAAAATTTTAAAGAGTTTGAATTTATTTCGGTATATATTTATTTTTATCTAAAAATAATGTCACAAATATTATAAAATAGAATAATGTCTAATAAAAGATTCATAATTGACGTTAATTAAAGCTTTTTTTAACAATAAAAATGTAAAAATTTGAAGAGTTTGAATTTATGCATCTATTTTTAGAGAAAAAAAAAGAGGTCACAACTATTATAAAATAGAACAATGGCCTATAAAAGATGCATAATTGAGGTGTATTAAAGCTTTTTTAACAATAAAAATGTTAAAGTTTTAAAGCGTTTGGATATATTTATGCATACGAGGTGTGTTCAAAAAGTATCGCGACTTTTGTGTTTTTTCAAAAAAGCGGGACGTTTCACAAGAGTGACATCCACGGCGCCAATTTATAATTGTAATGAATAGTGTTTTAATAAAACATTTAATCGGGTAAACCCGGGCGTTGCCCGGGTCATTCGTCTAGTGATAATATAATATCACATATTTCACGATACTGTTATAAAGAGTTTCCCTCTCTTAATTAATCTTTTATTACTTTTAACTAAAATTAAAAAATATCATAATCTAAATAAAATATGTACCAATTAATCTCAACAATAATTCATTGTTTTTCTGTAACGTTGTAATGTAAATCAAAATATTTAGGGGTTCCCCAAACCAAAAGAGATATTTCATTTAGGTTTTTGGTTAGGTCACTTACCCCCGCTTTGTACAAGGAATGGACCAATCCGCTGCGAGCAGAATTGCATCTATTTAAGCCCTAAGCCTCATTGATCACGGTTTTTAAAATCCCAACGTGGCATCAATGAAAATTCTTCCTAGAAATAAATATCTGGTTGACACTACCTAAAATCTTGGACTTCCACGGCCATTGTAAATATAAAACCAAAAATATTTAAATCTGACTGATAGCATGAGTAGTTAGAGAGATCTTCTGAATGCCAAAAGAACCTGGATTAATTATATATATGTGATAACCGAGGGTCAAACCTGTAGTAACCGAGAGGGACAGTCAGGGCGTGGAGAGTTTTCCAGTACCTCTCTGCACCTTGGAATACCTTTAACCGTTCTCACAGAGTACAGGCAGTCGTGGTCGAGGGGATAGCTTGGGAATGTCCACACACAAAAAACGAAGAGACACAGTTGTAGTAGGAAAGTTCCGTGAACAGATAAAAGTCGAGCTAAGAGAAAGATGGAGATAGAAGAGTTTTTACGGTTCTACATGGTCGATGAGGGTGGACCTGGGTACAACCGACGAGGGCTCACGCTGATGGTGAAGTGACTATATTTTTGGCTAGGGCAGAGGTCTTATATATCTTTGCCGAGGGGGTGGTATACGGGAGAATGGACTTTGAGCGGGTGCAAAGGGCGTGGGGCGTCGGCGAATTCTACACCCTTTGACCTTGATGGCAACGACTTGCCAAATTCCTCTTTAGGGTTGTTGGACTTCTATCTCGATCTCTTGCTTAGCTCAGCTCTTAATCTATTACATAGTTTTATTTATTCATCCTCAGTTTGTACAAAGTACATTACAAATGGTGATGCAATGACACATGTCAATCATGCGTATAATTATTTATAGATGTGTTTCTATATATAACATGACAATCTTGTTATAAGTATTATACAATATAGGGGTGTTGGTTTAAATTACCATATATATGAATTATTTGTTAATTGTGTATTCAAATATCATAGTGTGTGAATGGTTTTATAAGTAGATAATAATACTGGGTTTAATATTCATGTTTTGATGATATTTTGTAATCATTTTAATATTTGTTTTAAGTTTTGTATGTCGTCATGAATAAAAATAATTAATAAATTAAATACATTTTAATAAAAGGCTTTTTTTAGATGCACTAAAAATAAAAATGAAATATTTTATCTTCCATCATTGAACAATTAGATTTATATGAAAGAAAATAAAGCAGCGGGGGACGAGCATATTGAAAAAAAAAACGAAATAAAAATTTAGTAAACACTTATAAAAATCGCTAATCATTTAGTTCATACATTAAGTTCGAAATTCATGATCATCATCCCCCACCGCTTTCATTTTCACTCATAAAAATCTAATTGTTCAATGATATATAATAAAATATTTTCCCCTTTTTGTGCATTTATAGAAAAATATATTTTTTTAATATATTTTTATTTATTAATTATTATCTTTATAAAAAGAATTTAGGGGGGATTGTGTGTATATTATAACTTGGATTATATACTATTTAAACTATAATATTTATTAATCACATGGGAAGGCGCAAAAAAATTCAAAATTTCAAATCTAAATTCAATCTTTGAAAGGTAAACAGCCGTTTTTTAAGTAATACTTTTAGTATGTATTGAAAACAAGGATCATTTTCATATATTGTGTACATTTTCCACATTTTAATTCATACCATATTGTTCATTTAAAAGTAAATACTAAGAGACCTTTTGTTAATGCCTATGATTTTAAAAATCAGATTTGAAAGAATATTTTGTAAAAAAATTATTATTTTTAAAAGCAAATGAAAATTTTTATGGAATTTTTGAAAAAGAATAAAAGATTTGAATTTTTGGAAAAAAAACTGAAATAATATCTTTTAATATATGCATATATAATTATGATGATACTATTTTACATTTATTTATTTCTAACTAGCGGACGTACCCGGCTTCGCCCGGGTTTTACCCGAGTAAAGGTTTGTCTAACGAATCTCTCGATAAAGTGAACATTTTTTCCCGTTCCCTTGAAAAATACTCGATAAGTTGAATAAAATCATTATTAATTGGTTCCCTCGGTAATTGGAAGTTAAAGGAATAGTTTCTTGCCTTGGAATTGTATCATTATTCTTGTCTCAAATAAATTGCCGTGTCATCCTGAATTTTGTCTTTCCTAATTTTCTACATTACAAAATCATCGTATCATCATGATAATATTTAGAGCAGATTGTTGAATTATAACAGATAAATTAGAATATTTATCTTGATTATTTTAAAGCGAAAAGTTATTTCAAATATTTTATTTGCTAAAAACCTTCCCAGTACTATACTAAATAACTTCCCAAAGTTTCATGGCGTTCCAATGAGTGGTTTGGTCAGGCATAAAGGACAAACAGACACACATACATTCATTTTTATATATATATACTAGCGGACCCGCCCGGCTTCGCCCGGGTTTTACCCGAGTAAAAGTTTGTCTAACGAATCTCTCGATAAAGTGAACATTTTTTTCCCAGTCCCTTGAAAAATACTCGATAAGTTGAATAAAATCAATATTAATTGGTTCCCTCGGTAATTGGAAGTTAAAGGAATAGTATCTTGCCTTGGAATTGTATCATTATTCTTGTATGGATGTACCCGGCTTCGCCCGGGTTTTACCCGAGTAAAGGTTTGTTTAACGAATATCTCGATAAAGTGAACATTTTTTCCCGGTCCCTTGAAAAATACTCGATAAGTTGAATAAAATCAATATTAATTGGTTCCCTCGGTAATTGGAAGTTAAAGGAATAGTATCTTGCCTTGGAATTGTATCATTATTCTTGTATGGATGTACCCGGCTTCGCCCGGATTTTACCCGAGTAAAGGTTTGTTTAACGAATCTCTCGATAAAGTGAACATTTTTTCCCGGTCCCTTGAAAAAATACTCGATAAGTAGAATAAAATCAATATTAATTGGTTCCCTCGGTAATTGGAAGTTAAAGGAATAGTATCTTGCCTTTGAATTGTATCATTATTCTTGTCTCAAATAAATTGCCGTGTCATCCTGAATTTTGTCTTTCCTAATTTTCTACATTACAAAATCATCGAATCATCATGATAATATTTAGAGCAGATTGTTGAATTATAACAGATAAATTAGAATAATTATCTTGATTATTTCTAGGCGAAAAGTTATTCCAAAAATTTTATTTGCTAGAAACCTTCCCAGTACTATACTAAATAACTTCCCAAAGTTTCATGGCGATCCAATGAGTGGTTTGGTCAGGCATAAAGGACAAACAAACAGACATACATTCATTTTTATATATATAAGATATTAACAGTAATTAAACGTAACAGTAAGAAAATGTTGATTTTAAAATATTTTAATTTTAAAATATTTTAATTTTTTCATATTTTAAATATGTAAATAGAGTCTCTTAAGAAAGACCACCTAAAAACATGAATCAACTTGTTTCTCCTGTTGGTGGTCTCTCATTGAAGATTATAATTGCTATTAAAGAATCTCTAATAGACCTTTAATAAGAGACTGCCTCTTGGAGAGACGGTGTAGCTACGAAATGGATATTCCCGGCTTCGCCCGGATTTTACCCGAGTAAAGGTTTGTCTAACGAATCTCTCGATAAAGTGAACATTTTTTCCCGGTCCCTTGAAAAATACTCGATAAGTTGAATAAAATCATTATTAATTGGTTCCCTCCGTAATTGGAAGTTAAAGGAATAGTATCTTGCCTTGGAATTGTATCATTATTCTTGTCTCAAATAAATTGCCGTGTCATCCTGAATTTTGTCTTTCCTAATTTTCTACATTACAAAATCATCGTATCATCATGATAATATTTAGAGCAGATTGTTGAATTATAACTGATAAATTAGAAAATTTATCTTGATTATATCTAGGCGAAAAGTTATTTCAAAAATTTTATTTGCTAGAAACCTTCCCAGTACTATACTAAATAACTTCCCAAAGTTTCATGGCGATCCAATGAGTGGTTTGGTCAGGCATAAAGGACAAACAGACATACATTCATTTTTATATATATAGATTTATGTATATCCTTATATAAAATCTACATACACACAGTACAGGCAAACTAGGATATTTTAAGGATAAATAAATTTAATATAATTTAAATATTTTGTACACCCATTAAAAAATGATTAACATTTCTAGAATTTTTATTTTGTAAACAAATCGTTTCATCGTAGTAAGGGCAGCAGTAGTTTGTTTTATTTTTAAAAGACACCAAGTTTCTCAATATTTTCATTTATCACATATAGATATTGCTTTATATTTCGATCTGTTTGCAGAGGGTCATCGCATTCTGTATATAAGACTTTATACTTTTATTATGTGTGCTGACTTTGTGGTCTTAATTTGGCTTCAGCTCAATGCGCGAGTTTCTCCTTTCAACCGAATAATTTCCATGATATTTTCCTCAATAGAATCCCAGGATTCCCAGTTATCCTCGTGGTTTATAGACCACTTTAGCCGTTTCTCCCAAGTAAACGTTGGCCAGACTCATAGTGTCATCCCAACTGGCTGAAATTTGGCTTAAGACGGTGCAACACAATGTCTTATATTCTGAATTCTAGGTGTAATTCGTTGCAGTTATATATTATGGGGAGAATGAGGTAGTCAAAACTTTGATTTACTCTCTATATAGAAAAAACCTAGATGATTATCCTGATTGAAGAATGGGTCTTGAACAGTGTTACGCTCTATTAAAATTTTACCTCAATATTGCTAAAAATTTGAATATTTGTGAGAGGATATGATTAGTTTTGTTTTTATTGAATAATTGTATATTCTAATATGTTTATAATACAATAAATTGCGGCTATGCTTCTAGAACGACGTTTAACAAATTTTACCTCAAATGTTTCTTTTTACAGAACGAAAAATCATATTTTTCAATATTTAAGGAGAAATAACGATTATTTCTCTCCTTAGGAATGAAGTATGAATTGTGAAGAGTAATAATGATTCCCGTCCCTGGACACTTTTATTTTTCTGTTCATCATTACTCTTCACAATTCATCCTTTCATACTTTATCCCTAAGGATAGATATAGTCGTTATTTCTTATAAAATATTGAAAAATATGATATTTTCGTTCTGTATAAAAGAAACATTTTCAGTAAAACTTGTTAAACGTCGTACTATATTCTAATATGTATCATTTGCTGTGCCATATTGATTTACTAGATAATAGAAAATACTATATGAATAACCTTATTAACGAATGGGTCTTGAACCACCGCCAGTGTTAATCCTTATTAAAGTTTTAACTCAATATTGCGAAATAATAAAATATTTGTGAGAGGATATTTTAGTTTTGTTAATTGCCTTAATGTATATTCTAATATGTATCATTTGGTTTTGAAAATATTTGTATTAATATTTATGTTTTAACTTTTTCAATATTAATTACACAGGTCTACAAAACTCAAAGTAGTTGTACCTTATAGCATATATATATCTCTCAGAGTTTTTTTTCTGAATCCCGATATATATATGCTATAAGGTACAACTACTTTGAGTTTTGTAGACCTGTGTTATAAGCAATAGACCTATTTTGTAAAGGCTGTGTTTCCGCGGGTACAACGCCAGTCACTTTTCTTATTTCATTATTAGGAAACTTTTAGTTCACTCTCTATCGTATTTTCTAATTTTCTACATTACAAAATAATCGTTTTATCTAGTGAACATTTTTTCCCGGTCCCTTAAAAAATACTCGATAAGTTGATTCCGCACGTGACTTCCCAGGGCCCGCCAGGGCGTTGCCTTGTCCATATAAGGACAGGGAAGTCACGTGCTCGCAGGCAGAGGGAAGTCACGTGCTCGCAGGCAGCCAACTGGCGCGCGCCGCCATCAGATCGCCCGCGTTCTAGAGGGCGCTGCTCGTGAGCTAAGTAAAATAATTTGAATATATAGTTTTAATAATTGATTTATATATTTTTTAAAATAGCCTATCGTCACTCCCGTTATTTTTTACCTATGTATGGAAATTTTGGTTTGAATTAGTGAACTACTGCGAATTTGTATACAGGTCATACAAACCAACAAACCAACAAACAAACAAACAGACAAACATAAAAACATTCATTTTTATATATATAGATATTGTTACGATCTGTAACCCGTGGATGCAGAATTGACAGATAAATTATTACTAGGATCGCAGGAAAATAACTGTTCACTTTATTTACGCTAGCTTAATACAGGCAAGCAGACAAATAATATGAGCAGCAAGAAGCCTATGGGACACGAATCATACTAATATCACTCCTTCCATGCGCGCCCCTCATTGGTCGGCTTATTCTGGGCGCACATGTCCAACGGATTCTGTCAACTTTTGACTATCTTTCTATATGCGTCGCCGATATATTTTCATAGAAAAGGTGAGAAATGTTTTGAAAAAATAAATTAAAAAAATAATTTATGGTCATGTATATAGGTATTGGAGAAAAACTCAAGAAAAAAAATTCAAAATTACCCGCACTTACTAAATATCCAAACATATATATATACTTATTTTTCATTTTTTACGCCGAATTTTAACTAAACTGGACAATGAACAAGTTCTCAAATTTCTTTAAAGGAATTTGAAGGAGATTTAGGAGAGATGAAATAACTAGTAAAAGTGTAAATTTTTAAAAATTTAAATATATATAATTAATAAAATAAATATACAAAAAAAAATATTTTGAAAAACAGATTTAAAATATTTAGAAAAAATATATAAATATTTCAGAACTATTCATTTTAATCTCACTCTCTCATGTTTTAGACCAGATTTCTGTACGCTCCAGGAACCTGGGTTACTTAAATAAATAATAGACCAGATTAATAAAGTAAAAACATTCGTGTTATTTATTCAATTGAATATTCAAATACTTTGTTAAATCACAAAATGAGTGAAACGAGGCAATGCTTAGTATTTAAAGAAAGGGGTAATGAAGGGCTACAGGAATTTGCCCAAATTCCAACAATCAATATCCTGAGGTCAGATGTGGCGCCTGGTGAAGTGGCATCAACTCCTGACAGCGTTATCTTTGGGAATTATGAGATTTCCGCCCTCCCTACTGACTTCATCTTGGTTCTCTGGATCAAACCTGATGAGTCCCAAACTTTGGGGATGGTAATGACTAAAAATTTAGTAAACCATGAGACACGAAATAGAATTCAATTTCATCTCATAAATGTCAATACTCCGCAGGGAAACCATGATAGATATGTTTTGCTCGTGCCCTCCATTGAAGCTAATATTAAGTTCAATGATAATCATCAAATTGTTACCAATGGACAATCCTGTAGAACGGGAGAATTAAGTCTTGCCCAAGTAAATTTTTGCATTTTGGAAAATATGTCAATACAGTATACACCTTCTTCTGGCATACTCCAACAGCCCCTCAATATGACAAGCATGAATGGGCAGGTAGGTTCTAGAACAGTATTTAAATTTTTACAAAGGATTCAGGAAGGTAATTTACAAATTGATAATGATGATAATTCTGAGGGGGATGGTGACCAGGATTCTGTGGAAGATAGTGTTGATGAGTATTCTATGACGGATTATGATGATGAGTATTCTATGGCGGATTCTGATTATGAGTATCCTGTGGATGATTATGATGATGAGGATTCTGTGGAAGAATATGATGATGAGTATTCTCTGGATGATTATGTTGATTCTCCAGAAGAAGATGATCCAACACCTCAACACCATTATACCATTGAATATAGGTCTTCTGAAGGAATCTCGACAAATGAAGATTGCTTTATATGTTATGGGGACGTAAAAATCATGACAAGGAATAAGGACTGTCCCCATATTATGTGCTATGAATGCCTTAAGAAGTGGACTGACATTAGAGGAACCTGTCCAGTGTGTCGAAGAGATATTGATTGTCTTATTGTTTTCCATAGTACTCCACTCCCAACGCTGAACTAATATCTGGAATAGAAAGAAAGTATATATATGTACATACTAGCGGATGTGTACCCGGCTTCGCCCGGGTTTTATCCGAGTGAAAGTTTGCCTAACGAATATTATATATTATGAAGAATAATAAACAATGCTAAAGATTAGTTTTAATTATTAATCAAGATTGTGTGTGAATATGTGAGAAAGATGTAATATCGTTGTTGTTTTCTTGGCCGACTGTTTTACATATGGTGTTATCTTAAAATTGCTTGTTTTGAATATTTTTTTAGATTGAGTTGAATGAATTGCTGATTTTTTTTTTGTATTTATATATAAATAAAATTAACTCTGTTGAATTTTTTGTATTTTATCGATAACAGCAAAGTTATGTATTTTAAAGTTAGGAAAAATATTTTGATGTTAAGCAAAACCTGCTCCATCTCGTTTTACATAAATGTTGAAAATTTGGTCGAAATTGATGCATTGTAACGAAAGTTTTTAGCGAACACCACTTATGAAATTTCCATTTATATAGAAGATATAATATAAATGAGTTTTAAAAATTGTTAAAAAACAAAATGCATCGGCCGGGAATCGAACCCTGGCCGCCCGCGTGGCAGGCGAGCATTCTACCACTGAACCACCGATGCTTTTAAAAAATCAAATTCATTTATCATCGCGACCAGTGCTGCGCCCTAGCGGTAAAAGACTGGAACTAACGCTTTTTGGTTTTTTATTTTTTAAAAAAAGCACATTAACTTTTTTAGTTTTTTGAATAGCTTATATGTTAAACGAAATCTTCAGCTACCTACATGCGAAATTCCATAATGATTGAGTCATTAGATTTTGCGTGATGCGATAACAAACATCGATTTCGCATTTCATTTATATATATATAAAGGAAAGGAAAGGAAGGATATAATATAAATGAGTTTTAAAAATTGTTAAAAAAAAATGCATCGGCCGGGAATCGAACCCTGGCCGCCCGCGTGGCAGGCGAGCATTCTACCACTGAATCACCGATGCTTTAAAAAAATCAAATTCATTTATCGTCGCGACCAGTGCTGCGCCCTAGCGGTAAAAGACTGGAACTAACGCTTTTTGGTTTTTTATTTTTTAAAAAAGCACATTAACTTTTTTAGTTTTTTGAATAGCCTATATGTTAAACGAAATCTTCAGCTACCTACATGCGAAATTCCATAATGATTGAGTCAGTAGATTTTGCGTGATGCGATAACAAACATCGATTTCGCATTTCATTTTTATATATATAAGGATTTCTCTCCATGTTTGATAATATATTAAGAAATTGTTGACAATTCTATAAAATAATCCATTGCATAAATATTGAGTAAAATCAATCATTCCCTGGAGGAATGATTGATTTTACTCAATAAGAAATTGTTATTAATAAATTAAAGCATATATTTTTACTAGTTCAATCCATGAAAGCCTGATATTTTCTTCAATTATTGTTAGGTCGGATTTAAGACGTGTCGGAATAAAATACTAAATTGTTGGACAACTGACAAAACACATCAAAGCAAATACACAAACCATATGCCATTAATCTAATTAAAATAATAGAACAAGGAATGAAGAATTACATCCATTCCATGTATAGACATATTTCTAAATGTTAGGTCGGATTTAAGATGTATCGAAATAAAATACTAAGTTGTTGAACAACTGACAAAACACACCTAAGCAAATTCACATCCAATTTTAGATAATATATATATGCATACACAATAAAATGAAGGGAATGAAATTGACTTAAAAGTTAACATGTGTTATATATATATAGGCATGGTAATTGTTTATGGGTAGAACTGACCATGGAAGTACCATTGTATGTCTAGTCTGGTATAAATACGAATTATATTAACGAATAGATTCAAGAAGGATAAGTTTCTTTATTTGAAAAATCAATTCGAGCTTTCGGGCGCAAGCTGCCCTTCTACAGGAATAATAGATACAATTTTAAGTAGTCATGTATGTACAGATAAAAATATATATTTTAAAATGGTTTCTCGCTTTTTTCTTGTAGAGCGTGAGTGGATCTCATACCCACGTGATTTAGTTTAACTCAAAGAAAAGCCTAGATAAAGAGAGGCGTGTTGCCCCTAGAAATACTAGCTGATTAATAATTTATATCCAGTATATGCCCAATATTTATTTATACATATATATAAGCTATTTTTTGCATATCTAGGATTATTTATGAAGTTTTATATTTTATTATTTAAGTAAAATTATTGCTATGTAAATTAGTCAATTGGTTATTATTATTATATGCTAATTGTTAAGTGGTGTGATGAAGAGAAAACGGATAATTCTATTTTAGTTTTTGGACCAGCCTATCATATGTCTCCGGGATATCTATGTGTCTATTTATACTATTATATTTTGATGAAATCAGTGCTTCCAATATTATTCTTTTGTATTTACTATTTATGTTTGTATAATTTTCTTTGAGTTAAACTAAATCACGTGGGTATGAGATCCACTCACGCTCTACAAGAAAAAAGCGAGAAACCATTTTAAAATATATATTTATATCTGTACATACATGACTACTTAAAATTGTATCTATTATTCCTGTAGAAGGGCAGCTTGCGCCCGAAAGCTCGAATTGATTTTTCAAATAAAGAAACTTATCCTTCTTGAATCTATTCGTTAATATAATTATTGAAAGGATTATTCGTCTTAAATAAATACGAATTGATAAAAAGAAATATATGTGAAATTTTATTATATCTAAAATTTATCTATATTATGAGACAAAAAGGGATATTATATAATGGTGAAAGGTTATAATCTCTGCTTGATGCTCGATAACATGGAGATAAAATTCATGGAGTGAGGCAGAAAATTCTTAGAGATTTCTTCTTAAATGATTTTAAGCATAATGCATATAAAATTTTACTTGGGTTGTTAGTAACTGTATGAAAATCTGTGTTAATCAAATAAATGATACATTCAAATCAATATTAAATAAAAGGATGTAAAAGCGCGAATGTTTCTTTTATACATAAAACGAACTTCTACTGTCCTTACTGCGATGAAAAAATATATTGGGAGGGCCTGGCCCACCAGTGGTGAACCCTCCCAGCGGCCTCGCCAATTCAATCCACCAGACCGCTTCTCAGAGTTCTAATACTGTATTGGATCATTCTGTTTTTATATGCTATACTGAATTAAATCTTTTTATTTTATATGTATAGATGGCGCGTTATTGCTTTGTGTTAATTCAAATCGATGCTTATTTTTATTTTTAGCGTGTTTATATAATGCCCCTACAATGATTATAAACTTGCTCGTGATTTGAGCTATATTGGTTATTTAAGAAAATATATTGTACTTTTTAAATTGATTTTCTCTACTTTAGGAGGGGCACATACATATCAATTATAGAGGATAAATTTCAAAACTAGCTTAATTTATTCTTTTTAGAACAAAATATAGCCAAAATAAGATTTATTTTCGAAAATATAATTTTATTGAACGCACAGAGTATCGTATTTTTAAAAGAGGTAAGACCTCAGACGTTATTAATATTTGTATTTTTGGCGGTTCAACCTGTTTGTAAACTAACATTTATTTAAAAATTATAACAAGAACTATTTGACGAATAAATATTTAAATTATTTATAATCGAAATGCCTTCAGAAAATGGCGAGAGGGAGTTTACTTTAAACGATTTTCAAATCGGTCGACCGTTAGGTAAAGGTAAATTTGGAAATGTATATTTGGCTAGAGAGAAAAAGAGCCAAGTCATCGTTGCGCTTAAAGTTTTGTTTAAAAGCCAACTCGTTAAATATGGCATGGAGCCTCAATTGAGGAGAGAAATTGAAATACAATCTCATTTACAGCATCCACATGTGTTAAGACTCCTCAATTATTTCTGGGATAGCAGACGGATATATTTAATTTTAGAATTTGCACCAAGAGGAGAACTTTTTAAGGAACTTCAAAAGCAGAGAAAGCTTTCACAACAAAGAACAGCTACTTGTATTTATCAGCTTTGCCTAGCTCTCAAGCATTGTCATGCAAAGAAAGTAATACATCGAGATATAAAACCAGAAAACATTCTTGTAGGCTTGAATGGTGAATTGAAAATAGCAGATTTTGGGTGGTCAGTTCATGCACCATCAAACAAAAGAAAAACAATGTGTGGAACATTGGATTATCTACCACCAGAAATGATAGATACAGACTATTACGATGAGAAAGTTGATCATTGGAGTATTGGTGTACTTTGCTATGAACTTCTTGTAGGTAATCCACCATTTGAATCGACATCTCAGCAGCTGACATATAAGAAGATCTCCAGCGTGGAATATGTCTTCCCATCCCATGTTCCAGAAGGTGCCCGGGATCTTATAAAGAAACTGCTCCGTAAGAATCCTAAGGAACGGATTACTCTGGATGAGGTAATTAACCACCATTGGATTCAAGAGAACGCCGACAAGAGAGTTTATAAATAAGAAAGAAAAACTTTTCATCATTTCAATGTATACATCTAACTTGGGATAACCTGTCTATTTTTCTATTACAATGTGCATTTTTTATATATTTGAAACATTTGTATGTATAGCTTTATAAAATAAATGTGTATTACTTTGTGCTAAAAAAGATTCTATCTATGATGAATTAATACAGGAATAGAAAGAGTACATAAAAAAAATTGTTTTGTGCCAATCTGGAACCATTTAATGATAAACTTTAGTTGACATCTTATGGATTTGGTCTTATTACCTTGTGTTTATAATTAAGACTACTTCGGATGTCAAATATTTACTCCCTGGATGGAATTTTTTCTCAAATTTGATCTGTTAGTAAACATTACTCACAGCTCATTTAACGACCTTGTGGTAGCTCCCTTGACCCCTTCTATCTCATTGCAGGTCTTCCTTTTCTTTACTTTAACCAAATATAATTCAACACACCAACCTCAACTGAAAATTCTGATCTCTTGGGAGGTTGAATTAAAGAAGTTGAATTGCTTTATAAAATTGTTTGAATATGTTAGGACTTTTACTAGCCATTTCACACATTATTGACTCGTCCATTGTTGAGCTATACTCATCCCCAGCAGACACCATCAACGAGCTCTACAAGCTTGATACCCTGATATGATTGAGTGGAGATAAGAAAGAAGAGAAGAAGACTAGCTATTTCTATCCCCTTGTGTAAAGATAACAAGAATTCCATGAGTTCATGCACCTCGATATTTTCTTAATTTTATATTTTATTATTACAGAAGCACGAAGACTATTGTACTATATTAGAATTATTTACATATATATCTTTAATTATTTACCCAATGAATTAGTAGTGATTTATAAATCTGTGTACAAATACCTCTAAACTTACCAAATTTTTCATAAGATTGAGTATATACAGAAAGATTGCATTATGTCAAAGTAAGCAAGTACAATTTGGTTAGTCAGAGGGCAAGCCAACACTCTGGTGTTTCAACATCTAGACAGCATGTTGGATCATTTATAACTCTCAAGTCAAAGAGAAAACTTAAAAAGGGTCCTCGAGCTAAATGATAAGTAGCGGCCTCTTCTAGAGGTGCTGTTTAGTACATCTAATGCAAGCTAAAATGTGTTCTGGAGTTGCAGGTGCCAAGCTACATTTTGGGCAAGTGGGGTAGATTTCTATCCTAGTATAAGTTAAACAAATTGAGTTTGTTTTGCACTAGAATTTTGTATTTTGGCATCTAGTTTTGTCACCTACTCTCTTTGACACTTGAGTTTTACAATAAACAGCTACTTTTGTAAAAAATCAGCGGAGTGTCAATCGCACAACTTTTTATCAACAATTTAATAGAAAGTTAACAAAACCATATAATTGATAAGGCACAATTTGGATTATAGATTATAAACACAAGGTAATAAGACCAAATCCAAATAAATAAATAGTGTGTGACGTTTCGGTAACAGCGTTGTTACCATCTTCAGACAAAAGTACTGAATGAGAGAATTTTACCACAGCATGCTTTTAAATAGTTCCTGTTATCAAGTGTGAAAACAAGATAACAGATAAGAATAAGATATTTATCTGATAAACAGATGAGATAAACACATGGTGATTATTATTCTTAGAATTAAAAGTTTTTTCAAATATAATTAAAAGCATATCTATAAATATCATTTATATTTCCTCTTTCTTCCATTCTGTTAATTGTAGCACATTTCTTTTGAATGAAAAATGCTTCTTTAAATTGTCTCTTAAAATATTTTTTCTCATAATCTAGTATCTTTGTTTCTTTTAGGTTAAAATTATTATGTCCTGTGATTTTTCTATGTTCTACAAGTGCAGAATTCTCAATTTTATCCCATTTCAGAGCATATTCATGGTTTTTCATTCTTTCTTTTAAAGTTCTGGATGTTTGTCCTACATAACATTGGTCACATTTCACTTCATAAATTAAACCTGCTCTATTTGGTATGTGAGTGTTCTTATGGTTGTTGATATATTGAAAGATAGGGTTACATGGTTTCCATGCAAAGTTTATTTTTTCATACTTTTTGAATATATTAGTAAAATTTCTCTCTTGCAAACTTTTGGTTTATAAATGGCAATGTGATAAATTTGGCTTCTTTGTTTTTGCACTTTAGATTTTGAATTAAAGTATTATTCTCATATTTTTGGTTCATGTCCTCTATTATTCTATTTATCAATTTGATGGGAAAATCTTCATTGATTAGTTCTTTTTTGATGTTGTTAATTTCTATATTTCTTTTAGTTGTATCATTAATGAGTGTAAAAGCTCTATATATAAGAACTTTTATTAATCCTACTTTTTTGGCTGAAATGGTGCTGTGAGCTAAAGTTCCAATAAGTTCCTCTATGTGTTGGTTTTTTTGTATATAGAGGTTGTAATATTGTTATTATTGTATGATAAGTTCATGTCCAGGAAATTTATTGATTTGTTGTTATCTACTTCCATTACTTTCCATTTGTTGTTAGATAACAACAAATCAATAAATTTCCTGGACATGAACTTATCATACAGTAATAACAATATTACAACCTCTATATACAAAAAACCAACACATAGAGGAACTTAAGTTTTGTCCATGAGCATAGATTGATTTCTCAATGTTTTCTTCTTCAATTCATTTGATGATTCAGCCAATACCGTAGATTCTCCCATGAGAGACCACAACCTAAAAACATGGTTAAACCTGGACTCTCCTGGAGGTAGCTTCTCATCAGAAACCTTGATATGTCTGGCCAAGCCTTGAGTAGTGTTTCAGCTGAAACAGAATCTCTGATGAGAGACCACCTCCAGGAAATACTTAAGTCTATCTATTGTTTGAGGTCATGGTCTCTCATAAGGAATAGATCACTGTATATACAGTAGAACCTCCCTGTAAAGGACACCTAATTGTAGAGCTAAAGTGTCCTCTTACCGGAGAGTTGCTAAATAGTTTTTTTTTTTTTTTTGCTTATCCCTAGTACACGTGGTACAGGCCATGATAATCATGGTGGGTAGTTAGCGACTGCTTTTTACTGTAAGCGCACCACATGTCTACACATGTGAAAGCAGTTCGACTTTGCACTTACAAATGTGCCAGAGCCCCGTTTGGTTACTTGCACTCGCTGGTGGGGTTGGACTTTTGCAAGAATCGGGGGGGCCATTGGAGCATTTTTTTTTTTTTTAAACATAAAAAGTGTCCAATGCGGGAATCGAACCCGGGTCGTAGTGGTCGAAACCAAACGGTTTAACCAGCCTTCCACTGACCCCCGATAGTAAAAATGGTTATTTTGTAAATGAAAACTGCTCTTTATAGAGAGGTATCCTTTAGTGTGAGTGTCCTCTCATGGAGGTTCTACTGTACTATAAAGAATAAAACATCATACACTCAACTTAAGGAAGTCGTACGGTAGCTTTAAATAAGTAAGACTGTATATAGTCACAGGCTTTAATTCAACACCTCTATTGACAACAAAATGTCAGTGAATGTTGTGATTAGTTTATAATAAACTGACTAAAATTTAATCAAAGATTTTCAGGTTGTTTTGAGTATTCTTTCTTATAAAATGAAAGGATTTAAAAGCACGAATGTTTCTTTTATACATAATACAAACTTCTACTGTCCTTACTGCGATGAAAAAAATATATTGGGAGGGCTTGGCTCATCAGTGGTGAACCCTCCCAGCGGTTTCGCCAATTTAATCCACCAGACCGCTTCTCAGAGCTCTAATACTATATTGGACGATTCTGCTTATATATGCAGCACTGAAGGATGGAATCTCAGAAATGGTTTTCAAGAGTAAGGACAGTAGAAGTTTGTATTATGTATAAAAGAAACATTCGTGCTTTTAAATCCTTTCATTTTATATGTATAGATGGTGCGTTATTGCTTTGTGTGAATTCTTTCTTATCTCCACTCAATCATATTAGGGTATCAAGTTGTGACCCTTGATGGTGTCTGTTTGACAACCATCATGACTGGGTGAAGTAGATGCATTTGCCTTTGTCATTAAGACTGGGAGCACTACTCAGTGGCAGGCCAACTTAGCTCAAAAAGAAATGGCCGCCTCTGACATGAGGAACAGACGCCATGTGCAGCCACTCCTAACATGGAGTACAAACACTGCTCATCCTGTATCCCTGGATTAAGAGACCTTACAGGGTACTATCAGCCAGGCCAGCTGAACCCAGGTTTTTTAGCAAGCTTGTTACTGCTCCCCCTCCTCCTTTTTCACCCGTGCTTGGGACTGGCAAAGGCAGAGTTGTTTTGAGTGTTGAATTAAAGAAGCTTCAACATGATCAATCTTCCTCAGGGAACACCTGTAAACCCTTCTACAGAGTTGAGAGTCAATGTTTAAGCAAATTGGAGTAGAAGAACTACTTTGTAGAAACCTCTAATATGTATTAAATAGTAATACAAATCTACTATTTTACCCATATGCATTTTAACAAGGTATATATATATATAAAATTTGGATTTGGTCTTATTACCTTGTGTTTAAGGTATATATATACAGTAAAACCTCCCTGTAAAGGACAACACCCAATTGCAGAACCAAAGTGTCCTTTAGAGAGACGCGTCCTCTCACCAGAGAGTTGCAAAATAGAAAAAATGGTAATTTTGCAAATGAAAACTGTCCTTTGTAGAGAGGTGCAAGTGTCCTCTCATGGAGGTTCTACTGTATATATATGGAAATTTTTGCTGAGAGGATATTGATCTACAAAGACAAAGGTTGCCTCTCCTGTCAAAATAGACGTAAAAGCCAGTTAAACATCTCTTTGGCAAATTGTAAAGATCCATTGTGGATCTCATGGAATAAAGTTCCGCCCTAAGTTGACAAGGGCCATTAGCCCAAAACCATGGTCACTAAATGGATGCTTTTCATTTTGCCAAAACTGATGTTGTGGCTTTGTCACCGACTCGAGACCTCTAGTTTGCGGCAATGGTCAATAGATGGTGTCTATTTTGACGGGAAAGGTGACCTTTGTAGATAGATATATATAAACAGTAGAGAGAACCTCCATTAGACACTCACTAGAGACTTCTCTACAAAGGAATGTGTTCATTACCCAAATTTACCATTTTTACTAATTAGTAGCTCTCTATCAAGTGAACACTTCTATCTCTCTAAAGGACACTTTGGCTCAGCAACTAGTCTTTTAGAGTGGTTCCACTGTATATAGTGTGGTGTGTCGATTTATTAGTCCAGCGATGGCTCAGAAAAGTATCTTTAAGTTAGTGTTTTATTGTCAAACTGTTGGAGAACTGATCCAACTGCCCAATCTGAAGCATCTGTACAGAGTGAGATAGGCAGTTCAGTATCGGGGTAGGCTAACAGTGCTGTATTAGCTAGGGCTTGTTTGCATTGTTCAAACTGAACTTCAGCTTCTTCAGTCCATTTTATTTCACTTCTATCTTTTTTCTTGGCACCCCTCAAGCATATCAGAAGGTTTTTTTTTTACTTATCCCTAGTACACGTGGTACAGGCCATGATAATCATGGTGGGTAGTTAGCGACTGCTTTTACTGTAAGCGCACCACATGTTTACATATGTGAAAAGCAGTTCGACTTTGCACTTACAAATGTGCCAGAGCCCCGTTTGGTTACTTGCACTCGCTGGTGGGGTTGGACTTTTGCAAGAATCGGGGGCCAATGGAGCATTTTTTGCGGGAATCGAACCCGGGTCGTAGCGGTCGAAAACCAACGGTTTAGACCATCCTTCCACTGACCCCCTAGTATTAATCTACAAGTATGTTGTTGTTTCTTATCCCCTTGTGTAAATATTACATGAATTCCATGAGTTCATACTCCTCAAGCTGTTTTGAGCATTTTTTTTTAACAGAAAAAAGTGTCCAATGCGGGAATCGAATCCGGGTCCTAGTGGTCGAAAACCAAAGGGTTTAACCAGCGTGTTTGAATCACGTCTGGCTCTCTCACCAATGTGGTGTGTCAATTTATTAGTCCAGCGATGGCTCAGAAAAGTATCTCAAAGTTAGTGTTCCTTTGGTCTTCCTCTAAAAATGTAGCTAATAAGTAATACCAATAAAACACTAACTTTGAAATACTTTCTGAGCCATCGCTGGACTAATAAATCAACACACTACAATAGTATATAATAAATAAACCTTTTTATTACACCACATTTGGCCAAGCTAAAACCTACCAGTGTATTATTTCTGGGCTGTTAACACAAGGTAATAGACTAAATAAATAGTGTATGACGTTTCGGTAACAGCGTTGTTACCATCTTCAGACAAAAGTACTGAATGAGAAAATTTTACCACAGCATGGTACAGTTCTCATTCAGTACTTTTGTCTGAAGATGGTAACAACGCTGTTACCGAAACGTCACGCACTATTTATTTATTTGGATTTGGTCTTATTACCTTGTGTTTATAATCTATAATCCAAATTGTGCCTTATCTACCAGTGTATTATTTCTGGGCTCAAGGTAATAAGACCAAAGCCAAATAAATAAATAGTGTGTGACGTTTTGGTAACAGCGTTGTTACCATCTTCAGACAAAAGTACTGAATCATTCAGTACTGAAGCTTTCAGTACTTTTGTCTGAAGATGGTAACAACACTGTTACCGAAACGTCACACACTATTTATTTATTTGGATTTGGTCTTATTACCTTGTGTTTATAATCCAAATTGTGCCTTATCTATTTCTGGGCTGTTAACACAAGGTAATAAGACTAAATAAAATAAATAGTGTATTACATTTTGGTAACAGCATTGTTATTGAAATGTCACACATTTATTTATTTACTTGGTCTTATTACCTTAGGTTTCTAATTCATAATACAAATTGTGCCTTATTATTCAAGGTACAATTTGGATTATAGATTATAAAAAAAAAAAAAAAAACACAAGGTAATAAGACCAAATAAATATATAGTGTGTGTTTTTTCGGTAACAGCGTTGTTACCATCTTCAGACAAAAATATCACAGCATGTTTTACATTATATTTGATAACAGTAACTATTTAAAACATGCTGTGATTTTTTTTTCATTCAGCACTTTTGTTTGAAGATGATAACAACGCTGTTACTGAAATATCACACACTATTTATTTGGATTTGGTCTTATTACCTTGTGTTTATAATCTATTGTTCTCTTCAAGTACAGGGGAGTGGCTATGATTTCATTAACACCCTACTGTATCTGCTATTTTGGCTTAATCATCAATTTGCAGGCTTTATGGCTAGAGTAGGTAGTGTGCATGGTTGTTCCTGGTGGAGCAATTTGCCAATTCCACTGACGAATGAGACCCTAATCTACTAAAAAAATAAACCCAGGGTCCTTAGTACCATGAGTTTGTCTTCTTAGAGGATCTGGCAGCTTATACCTGCATGAAACGGAGCAATAACAGAAACCTAAGGTAACAAGACCAAATCCAAAATAAAAATTTAAAAAAGTGTGTGAAGTTTCATTAACAGTGTTGTTACCAATAAGATACAATTTGGATTATTCTATATACAGTTACGAGCGTCATGCGTTCTTAATCAATTCTTCAGTTTTCATCTCTGTCACCGTTTGCTTCTTTTTTGGAATGGTGCTCTTCTATTGGTTGGCTACAATCACGCCACCTTTGCCCCCCCCCCCCCACTCGCTTTTTCGTTTTTGTAACTATTGTGTTGGAGCGGGTCGCTCCTTAAATAAATGCATATATTAGTTAATAACTAAATGGAATCCTCTCTTTCTTTTTCCCAGTATGAGACGCCTACGGAAGCCAACAGTACATAGACAGATAAAGCACATAGGCTATAGTTATTAACTAAAATATGCATTTATTTAAGGCGCCAATTTATAATTGTAACAAATAGTATTTGAATCAAAACATTCAATCGGGTAAAACACGGGCGTTGCCCGGGTCATTCGGCTAGTATATTATAAACACAAGGAAATAAGACCTCACACACTATTTATTTATTTGGATATGGTCTTATTACCTTGAGTGTTGTTACCAAAACATCATACTATTTATTTATTTGGATTTGGTCTTGTTACCTTGTGTTTCTAATCTATAATCCATGATGAAGTTATCAGCACGTGTCTACATCTTTGTATGAAAATAATGGGTAACCCTCTGAACCTCTTCCGTGATGGGAATTGTAATCCTTCAACCAAGGAATTCCCAGTAAGCATGAATCATAAGCCTGCGTTGATTATGTCCTTTGTGGACTCCACCCATTGCTACTATTGATAGTCTTCTTTCTTATCTCCACTCAATCACAACCATCATGACTGGTTGAAGTAGAATGTGTCTGCCTTTGTCATTAAGACTGGGAGCACTACTCAGTGGCAGGCCGACTTAGCTCCAAAAGAAATGGCTGCTTCTGACATGAGGAACAGACGTCATGTGCAGCCGCTCCTAGCATAGTACAGTGCATACAAACACTGCTCATCCTGTATCCCTGGAGCCCTTACAGGGTACTATCAGCTGAGCCCAGGTTTTTTAGTGAGCTTGTTACTGCTCCTCCCCCTTTTTCATCCGGGCTTGGGACCAGCAAAGGCGGAGTTACTATTGATAGTAAAACACTGGAACAGAGAGAAAGTATTATGGGCTGGTTATAATAGATGATCCTATTGGTGGATGATTCATTAAAGCAATCTAATCATGTAAGGCACAATTTGGATTATAAACACAAGGTAATAAAACCAAATCCACATAAATAGTGTGTGATGTTTCGATAATAGTCACACTATTTATTTGGATTTGGTCTTATTACCTGGTGTTTATAATTCAAATTGTGCCTTATCAATTTGGAATATAGATTAGAAACACAAAGAGAAATAATAAAAGAAAATAAGACCTAATCCAAATAATTTATTAGTGTGTGACGTTTCGGCAACAACATTGTCACCATCATCAGACAAAAGAATAAATGAATAGATTTCATTTATTCTTTTGTCTGATGATGGTGACAATGTTATTCCCGAAACGTCACACACTAATAAATTATTTGGATTAGGTCTTATTTTCTTTTATTATAATTTATAATCCAAATTGTGCTTTATCAACAAAGAGAAATTAATTGTTATATGGTTTTTCACATCCTTTTTTAGCTTTGTTAAGATAAAAACTTTAATAAGCCCTCGAACTGGCTGTTGTTCTAGACCTGTGGTCAATATTCTAGTATTATAAAAAATAAATTCATTGAAAGATAATTTCTGTAGTTTTTAAACGCTTTTCACAATTTTATCTTGAATCACAAAGTAATAAGACCAACTCCAAATAAATGAATAGTGCGTGATATTTCAGTAACATTGTTACATAAATATATATAGATGGAAAATTTGCCGGGAGGAAATTGATCCATAGAAGCATAGGGCACCTCTCGTCAAAACCAGTGCCAGCAAAACACCTCTTTGGTAGATTGTGAAGATTCCATTAGATCCCATGTAGATCTCATGGAATAAAGTCAGCCCTAGAGGGACGAGGGCCATTAGCCCGAAACCATGGTCTCTAGGTGGACGCTTCTCAGTTTGCCAAAGCTGTTGTTGTGGCTTTGTCACCGACCCGAGACCGCTAGTTGCTGCGACAGTCAATAGATGGTGTCAGGTTTTGACGGGAGAGGTGCCCTATGATTCTATAAATATATATTTGGTCTTATGACCTCGCTGTGGGGCATATGTTACATAAAAAATTCTGACTGAGTAGTGGAGACAAGATGGTTTCCACACATAACGAACTGGCTGATGAGCAATTGTAGGATCCAGTTGACCATTCAGTTGGGATCCTTAAAGAACTTTATTAAGATGCATTATACAGAGCTCTCACAAAGCCATCTCCTATTAACACTCCAAAGGAGATTAAAATAGTGAAACCGCTGGGAGGGTTCTCCATTAATAAGCCCTACCTTCCCTTTTTCAATTTTATTCATTGCAGGATAAGGGCTGTAAAGTTTTATTATACAGTAAAACCTCCATAAGAGGACACCTCTCTACAAAGGACAGTTTTCATAGGTAAAATTACCATTTTTACTATTTGGGGGTCGGTGGAAGGCTGGTTAAACCGTTTGGTTTCGACCACTACGACCCGGGTTCGATTCCCGCATTGGACACTTTTTATGTTTAAAAAAAAAAAATTCTCCAATGGCCCCCCGATTCTTGCAAAAGTCCAACCCCACCAGCGAGTGCAAGTAACCAAACGGGGCTCTGGCACATTTGTAAGTGCAAAGTCGAACTGCTTTTCACATGTGTAGACATGTGGTGCGCTTACAGTAAAAGCAGTTGCTAACTACCCACAATGATTATCATGGCCTGTACCACGTATACTAGGGATAAGCAAAAAAAATTATACAGTAAAACCTCCATAAGAGGACACCTCTCTACAAAGGACAGTTTTCATTTGCAAAATTAGCATTTTACTATTTAGAAATTCTCCTGTAAGAGGACACCTCTCCCTAAAGGTCACTTTGACTCTGCAATTAGGTGTATTTACAGGGAGGTAGTTCTACTGTATATATTTTAGAAGTAGCATTAAAAATGTTTATCATTTTTAATACTCCACTACTGCTAGCTTAATTTATAATAGTGCTCTGATTTCTACTGGTATAGATGTGATGCACACTGGTGTAAAAGTGAGTTGTTAGCTACCCACCAAGATTGACATGTCCTGTACCATCTGTATTTGGGATAGTAAAAAATAATTATGGGTGCAATACAAGAAAATAAGACCTAATCCAAATAATTTAATAGTGTGTGACGTTTCAGCAACAGCATTGTTACCATCACCAGACAAAAGAATAAAATGATATTAATACATTTTATTATTTTGTCTGATGATGGTGACAATGTTGTTGCCGAAACGTCACACACTAATAAATTATTTGGATTAGGTCTTATTTTCTTGTATTATAATCTATAATCCAAATTGTGCTTTATTAATTATGGATGGAAATTTTGCCGGAAGGATATAGATTTATAAAGGTCACCTCTCCCATCAAAATAGACGCCATCTATTGACTGTTGCTGCAAACTAGCGGCCTTGGGTCGGTGACAAAGCCACAACACCAGCTATATATATATTACTAGCCGAATGACCCGGGCAATGCCCGGGGTTTACCCGATTAAATGCTTTTATTCAAATACTATTTGTTACAATTATAAATTGGCGCCGTTGATGTCATTCTTGTATAATATATAAAAGAGTTTTAAAAATTGTAAAAAAAAAAAAAAATGCATCGACCGGGAATCGAACCTGGGGCGCCCGCGTGGCAGGCGAGCATTCTACCACTGAACCAAAAGCAAACAGTGACAGAATTAAGAAAGAATTGTGCATGACGCTGATAACTGTATATATTAATGTTAAAAATTGAGCAATTCATTTTAAGAACATTTTTTTAAAAGACGGGCATATATATAGCATGAGAAGTTTTTAGAACAGGCCATCTAAAGCCATTGAAGATAGGAAATAACAACAAAATCTACCCCACTTGCCCAAAATGTAGCTTGGCACCTACAGCTCCAGAACACATTTTCGCTTGCATTAGATGTACTAAAAAGGCCCTTTGGGGAGAGCGCTGCTTATCATCAAACAGCTCGAGGAGCATGAACTCATGGAATTCGTGTAATCTTTACACAAGGGAATAAGAAACAACAACACGAGAAATATTTCTCATGTACCATATGGATAATGGACATACAAGGAGTTTGAATTCCTAGAAGATAGGTGAATGGCCTCTTCGGAATATTGGAAATATGTTTTAATGAATAATATTGATCCAAAATATGCATTTTAATATACAGTTAAACCTGTCTATAGTGCCCCCTCTAAATAGCGCCTTCCTCTCTATAGTGCCAGATTTTAAATACGCAGTATACAACGCAATTTACATTAAAAGTGACCTGTCTATAGCACCCTATTTTGACGAGTCCCAAGAAGGGGCGCTATAGACAGGTTTAACTGTATATAAAATAGAAGACAGTTGGAGCTAAGCCTAAAGAACACCATTGATCAGTGGTGTCACCTTGTTGGGTGATTACTGGTAATTGGGTTACCAGTTATTTGGGTTACTTAGGTAATTGTCACCTTTGCTGTGTTGAGAGTGCCACAACAAACTTGGCATCATGGTATGGGATATCTCTGATATACCTCCCTTGTCATACATGTCAAAGTAAAAGGCCATTTAGATCATTATATTAGTACACTCATGGAGAAGGAAGTGGAATGTCTTTGTTGTCCATTGATGAGACAAAGGCGGGGATGTACTACTCAGATGGTTTATTTGGTGCAGTGCTGGGCTCATAGTACAGTCCAGGAAGATCATTAAGTTTGGGGTCTCACTGGGCTGGTTGTAGGAGGGGATGGATCTGTAGCTGGACATTTCTAAATCGCCGGGTCAAAATCCAAACAGAAGGAAGATTAATTTATCACTGGCAGGTTGTATTTAACACATTGCCGCGAAATGGTGGTTAATGGTCAAATACAATTTATCCCCGTCAATCTCTGTGGTGCCGTTTCTCTGATAAAAGTAATTAATAAAAAAAGTGAACAAAAATTAAAATAATTTGTACTGCTCCTGTGTACCATCGGTCGGCTACTTGTTGACACACAACACTATTTTTTAAAGGAGACAAAGGCAATTTTGTTGACATTTGGTTATCTCATGTCTTCCATCTTCTTCTTTCTTATCTCAAAGCCATGATAATCATTGTGGGTAGTTAGCGAATGCTTTTACTGTAAGCGCACCACATGTCTACACATATGAAAAGCCGTTCGACTTTTGCACTTACAAATGTGCCAGAGCCACCGTTTGGTTACTTGCACTCGCTGGTGGGGTTGGACTTTTGCAAGAATCGGAGGCCATTGGAGCATTTTTTTTTTTTTTTAACAGAAAAAAAGTGTCCAATGCGGGAATCGAACCCGGGTCGTAGTGGTCGAAAACCAAACGGTTTAACCACCCTTCCACCGACCCCCATGTCTTCCATAAAGATCACTGTGTATCAAATATCTTTTAGTTATTATCTCAACATTATCTATCATTACTAATTAGTTTTTTCCTGCATGTATCCTACAATTCTACTCTGAGAATCTGTATAAGACTAAAAGGTCTTAATGATGATTTTTGTTGTTGTATTATCTTAATTCTAATATACATGCTAAAAGGTACAACTTCCTAATTAAAAAAAAATGCTCCAATGGCCTTCTGATTCTTGCAAAAGTCCAACCCCACCAGCAAGTGCAAGTAACCAAACAGGGCATATTTGTAAGTGCAAAGTCGAAATGCTTTTCAGATGTGTAGACATTTGGTGCACCTACAGTAAAAGCAGTCACCTACTTCTACCTACCATGATGTTGTTCCTTATCCCCTTGTGTAAAGATTACACGAATTCCATGAGTTCATGCTCCTCGAGCTGTTTTATGATAAGCAGCAGCCTCGCCCAAAGGTCCTGTTTAGTGCATCTAATGCAAGCCAAAATGTGTTCTGGAGCTGCAGGTGCCAAACTTAATTTTGGGCAAATGGTGTAGATTTTGTTATTATTTTCTATCTTCATTGGCTTGAGATGGCCTGTTCTAAATCTTGTGTCGTTTGATGCTGACCCACCATGATTATCATGACCTGTACCCCGTGTTGTTGTTTCTTATCCCCTTGTGTAAAGATTACACGAATTCCATGAGTTCATGCTCCTCGAGCTGTTTTATGATGAGCAGCGGCCTCTCCCAAAGGTCCTGTACCCCGTGTACTAGGGATAAGTAGAAAAATACTAGTAAAGTACAGTAAAGTTTGTCCAAAATTTAATTTTTAAATAATTAAAATAAAAATAAGCCCCAATTTGGATTATAGATTATAAACATAAGGTAATAAGACCAAATCCAAATATATAAATAGTGTGTGACGTTTATGTAACAGAATTGTTACCATCTTCAGACAAAAGTACTGTATTGTGGTAAAATTTCTCATTCAGTACTTTTGTCTAAAGATGGTAACAACGCTGTTACTGAAACGTCACAAACTATTTATTTATTTGGATTTGGTCTTATTACCTTGGTAACAACTGTATTTTACTCTAAGGGCTAACCCTCTTTACCAAAGCTATACCATCCATTGTGATGTGTTTGATGGAAGAAATGAAGATATCAAAAACGGATGAAGTGAAAATAGCTCAACAAACATGTTTATTACAGAAAAAGTCCAATAGATTTATTTCCATTCCAGGAATGATCACAATTGAAAGCTAAAAAAAAAAAACATTAAAAAAATAATTAAAAAGTTATTAATCGTTGGTTGTTATATACTTCTTACTGTTTTTTTTTTTCCCCACAAAAATTTTTCAAAAAAAAAAAAAAAATTGAGAGAAATAGAAAAAAAAAAACATTGGTTATAAAGAAGAGAAAGAAAAAAAGGAATTGTTAACAACAGTATAGAAGTAATAAAGAGCTATCAAACTATTTAATTAAAAAAAAAAAGGCAAAAGAAAAAAAAAAAGGCTTAGTGAAGAAAAAAATTTGAAGCCAAAAATATACACACAAAAATTTTGGTGCTTTTTTTTCTCAATCTCTCTTTTAATTTTTTTAAAATATAAACTGTTATCTTTTTTTTAATATATGAAGAATAATGAGAGAAAGAGAAAAGAAAAAAAAAGAAAGAATTTATAACAATTATAATAAATAATACATGCATATATATAAAATATACACATGTATATATACATTTATTTATTTTTTTAAATATATAAATATCAAAAAAAAAAAAAAAGTTTAGTATTGAAAAAAAAAAAAGGGAAAAAAAATGTTTTTTCTTAATCCCAATCACTTTTTTTTGGGGGAGGGTTCAATGAAAGGTAAATTATATTAAGGAAAAAAAAAACAGAAAACAACAACAAAAAAAAAGGTTGGAAGAGAAATCAATGAGAGAAATTTACAAATTAATCAAAAAAAAAAATGCCAGTAGATATTTATACTTGAGGGAAAAAAAAAATACAAAAAAAAAGTTTTATTTATTATATAAATATGGAAAAATAAACATGTGCTGTAATTCTTTAACCAGTCTCTACCCATTTAAAAAAAAAAATAAACAAAAAAACAATAATAATAATAACAGAAAGGAAAAGAAAAAAAAAAAAAGGCATTTTTAAAAAAATTTATTATTATTTTTAGAGTAATAAAAAGTGGTGACTTTTTTTTAGAGTTGTAATTTATTATTATATATATATTTTAAAGGATTTCTCCCGCAGCTTTTCAAAAAGAGCTTTTTTTTTTCCTTCTTCGGTTCTTCCACTCCATCATTCCCACTCCGTTGTGCCGGGAGGTTTGGGTGTGATGTCGTACAGTACGCGCGAGATCCCAGGCACGTTGGACATATCCGCCACCATCCTTTTCACAACCTGCACAACACAGATGTGTTCTAGCATGTGTGTGTTTACATTGGCAAATTATATTGACAAATATTTGCTCTTTTATCTCAGGTTTTAGAGGGGGTTGGTGGAAGGATGGTCTAAACCATTGGTTTTCAACCACTACAACCCGGGGTTCAATTTCTGATTTAAAAAAAAATGTTCCAATGGCCCCCTTTTCTTGCAAAAGTCCAACCTCACCAGCGAGTGCAAGTAATCAAACGGGGCTCTGTAACATTTGTAAGTGCAAAGTCGAACTGCTTTTCACATGTGTAAACATGTGCACTTACAATAAAAGCAGTCACCTATTTCTACCCACCATGATTATCATGACCTGTACCATGTATACTAGGGATAAACAATAACAGAATTTTGTTTTCGTTTGTTAGTGAACCAATCTCTCTCGCCTTCTCATTGGACGAATGTGGCCATGTTTGTATATAAAAGGGAGTTATGGTATTGCGAGAGGAGTGTGTTGGATTATTGTGTTGAGACACTTAAAGTGTTCTCTGTGTGTTTTATCCGTGCCTGGTGATCTCCTCACATACCTGTGTAACCCCGGTCCGATCCCTACCAACGCTACAATAAAGGATAAGTACTGTTCTGTTTTTATTTAGTAAATCGTGAGTTTTTATTTTGCTCCTTTTTATTGTTGTTGTTGTACTCTTAAGTGTACACTTTTCTGTGTGTTAGTTACTATTACTTTAGGCCCTAGTAATTTGCGACTTTGTGTGTTATCCTGTAAATAGAAACTTTTGTCAACATATGCTAAGTAGTACAGGTTATGCTCAAGTAGCACGGACTCATGGAAGTTGTGTAATCGTTATACAAAGGGATAAGAAACAACAACAGGTCATGGTCCTAGCAGAGCATTGAATACTTCAGAAATCAGAGAGAAACAAGTACCTCAAGAGGGAGGTGAACATTAGGAGTAGCAGGAATGCCAGTCATAAAGTCCTGGGTGATGAAGGTCCGGATGACCACGGAGTGCTGACAGGAGGGCTGGCGCGACACCACGTCCCGGTCAAAGTGGATGGGGATCAGCACCACGGGCATCTGGGCCAGCAGCTTGGTGCAGCCAGTGGACTCTAGGACCTGGTGGGCCACGTAGTCTGCCTGCCGCAACGTGGCCAGCACTCCCGGGGTCAGCAGGGTGGAGGTCACATCCTGAACTGGGAATATCACGGGCTCCCCGAAGATGTAACACACTCTGCAACACAAACTCTTTCCTGTTTACATACTGAGCAGGCTAGGCAACACAAACTCTTTCATGTTTACATACTGAGCAGGCTATGCAACAACACTTTCCTGTTTACATACTGAGCAGGCTATGCAACAACACTTTACTGTTTACATACTGAGAAGGCTATGAAACACAACACTTTCATAATTACATACTGAGCAGGCTATGCAACAACACTTTCCTGTTTACATACTGAGCAGGCTATGCAACAACACTTTACTGTTTACATACTGAGAAGGCTATGAAACACAACACTTTCATAATTACATACTGAGCAGGCTATGCAACAACACTTTCCTGTTTACATACTGAGCAGGCTATGCAACAACACTTTACTGTTTACATACTGAGAAGGCTATGGAACACAACGCTTTCATAATTACATACTGAGCAGGCTATGCAACACAACTCTTTCCTATTTACATACTAAGCAGGCTATGCAACATAACACTTTCCTGTTTACATACTGAGAAGACTATTGAACACAACTCTTATCAGTTTACATACTGAGCAGGCTATGCAACAACACTTTCCTGTTTACATACTGAGCAGGCTATGCAACAACACTTTCCTGTTTACATACTGAGCAGGCTATGCAACAACACTTTCCTGTTTACATACTGAGCAGGCTATGCAACAACACTTTCCTGTTTACATACTGAGCAGGCTATGCAACAACACTTTACTGTTTACATACTGAGAAGGCTATGGAACACAACGCTTTCATAATTACATACTGAGCAGGCTATGCAACAACACTTTCCTGTTTACATACTGAACTGGCTATGCAACAACATTTTCCTGTTTACATACTGAGCTGGCTTTGCAACACAACTCTTTCCTGTTTACATACTGAGCAGGCTATGCAACACAACTCTTTCCTATTTACATACTAAGCAGGCTATGCAACATAACACTTTCCTGTTTACATACTGAGAAGACTATTGAACACAACTCTTATCAGTTTACATACTGAGCAGGCTATGCAACAACACTGCAGGATACCCAAGAAAATTCATAGATAGACACACGTTTGATCCCACTGCTCCGAGGACCTCCACGACTTATAGAGCAGTCTGCTATCTTTCATATTCCTCGTTCTCTGTTGCCATTTCCAGAATCCTTCGCCCATATGGTATTCAGGTTTATTTTAACAGCCCTCCCAATCTTGCTGCCCTCCTCAGGAACCCTATCACCAAAGCAGACGCACCCAACAATCCCATCCACTCCACCGGAGCAGTATACGCGGTTTCTTGCCAGGATTGCCCAGCCTCCTATGTGGGGGAGACTGGCAGAACCGCGTATATCAGAATCACCGAACACAAACGAAACATAAACAATAGAGACCCGAAATCACTTATATACCAACATATTTCAAACACAGGCCATAACTTCAACTTAGATCATCCTAAAATCCTATACCAGCACATAAACAATAAGCAGCACAGATTGGTACTGGAATCCCTCATATCAACACAAACAAACAGCATAAATAGGAAAATAGATCTACCGGAAATATATCATATAATATCTCAATAGTTACACCGTGATACACTCGGGTGTGTGGTCGGGAGGAGTGGATCCCAGCTTGGTTTTTCTGTGTTGAGATGTTTAAAATTTTACTGGTTTTAAATGTTACGAAATTTTAAAGTGTCACACGGCTTACATATAGTGAATATCATTATTTTACTTAACTTTTATCGCATTCAAAAGTTTTTGCCATAATTTCATCTAAATTTTAAAAATCTATAAGTTCATTTACATAGTTTTATTTTTATAGTCATGTTCCTAGTTCTATTTTATTACGATTGAAATATCACTCCGCATGTAAATTTATATATTGTATATAATGGCTCAAGCGCGCTTATACCCTGTTAGTGTAGTCATACTAGCCACGCCTGTGGAAGAACCGAAAGGTTCGAAAGCTTGCAAGAGTATAATAAAGAGGCTCCTCCGCAAAACTTTTATTCGTTATTCCTTTATACTAATTATACAGAGTGTACCTGTAGAACACTTTCCTGTTTACATACTGAGCAGGCTATGCAACAACACTTTACTGTTTACATACTGAGCAGGTTATGCAACCCTACTCTTCTCTCACAGATCACTCTTCCTCCTATTGAACACAACAGACCTACAGGGAGGTGAAAGAGCACGTACCTGTTGATATTGTGGCAGACCCGGGGGATGATCTTGGCCAGGTACATCAGATCCTTCCAGTCTGTAATCTCCTCTTTGGAGGACAGCCCCACCACGTAGCTGTAGGTCCTGCAGTCTCCCTGTACACAGCAGGTCAGCACTTCACTCTACATATAGATAAGACAAAAACACACGTACCTGGACTCCTACACTCTTGATAGGCAGCAGCGTGGGGAAGAGTTGATACTTCTGGGAGACGGTCATTAGGAACTGTCTCTCGTCTTCCGACGTGCCAGCTTGGACCCGGTTGATGAGGGCGTGTTTCTAAAACCACAGGATGAGGGAGCAGTTAGGGAACCTGTCTACTGACTGAAATGCAGCAAACCAAGGCCTTCTTTTTGGTTGGTGTGTCCTTCGTAAACAGGACAACTCTGGCTGGCTTTCTTTTTTTTTAACCCTTTCCAGACAGATTAGTCTTGTTTAATGGCCACGAGTCAAGCTGTGTGGTGATCGTGATTTAAGGACTCATCAGAAAATTAACATAAAACTACAAAAATAAACATTTTTGGAATTGAATGTGTATATGCAACTTAGGACTGAACTAAAATTTAAAAAGAAGAAAAATACCATCAAACACATCAACTGGTTATAATATCATGATTCTATAGTTCCAAGTTCCAAATATTTTTTTTTAACAGTGGATATAATGATAGCAATGAAATTTTGGTCCTTAAGCGATGCTGTTATAGCAAGGTTCAACAACCACACTCATGGACAAAACGTATGGAAGTGGAAAGTCTTTGATGTTGTTTATTTTGAAGGAGACAGAGGCAATTTAATCCACACTTGGTTGTTTATCTATTATATCTTTAATAAAAATCACTGTATCAAATATCTTTCAGAGTTATTGTCTGAAACCCGATATACATGCATTAAATTTTGCCCATGAATGTAATGCAGGTTTTTTGAAGTGTCGAATACCATCAGAAAATCTGTGTGGAAAGGGTTATAAAGCTAAGAACCTCTATAAGAAAATGTATGCAAATAAGAAAATCAAAGGGTAAGGGAAAAAAAAAGAGCAAATTCACATAATTAAGAAGAAAAAAAAAATCTTTTTGCACATAATTCAAATTAGCTTACAAGGTGAGAGGCATCTCAAATTGAGTACAAGAGTCAGGTGTACAATACTATTGTGGCCATGAAATGCTGTGTATGATTCAGTTATGGACATCCTTTGATATTCTTTTTTTACAATGTTGAATTCAATTCAATAATTGAATGAGAGAATCATAAAAAAAATAAAATAATAATAAAGGCCTTGGTTTACTTGTAAAAAAAAGGTTAAGTTTTTTTTTTTAATTAAAAATAAAAAGCATGCAACTAACCTAAAAAAAAAAAAGATGAGGAAATATAGATGCAAATAGGTTAGGTATTATTGAAATTTTGGTGAATTAAGGCCTTATATACAAAAAATAGTCCCAAGTGATTATTCTCCGTTGTTTAAATCAACCTAAAGACATTGATAAGGCTCATAAAAAAACAATACCTTTCCCTTCAAAATTACACTTAAGACTAATCATTCCTTGAGTAGTTGGCATTCTGTGCTTCAGGAACCTGAGTTATCTCTCCAATCAAATATAATCCCTTGAATCAATATTAAGATGAGGAAATAGATATGCAAATAGGTTAGGTATTATTGAAATTTTGGTGAAATAAGGCCTTATATACATATAATTTCAATATTCCCAATAAAAAAGACAACTTGTCAACCTATAGACATTGCTAAGGCTCACAAAAAATGACACCTTTCCCATCAAAATAGCATTTAAAGACTAATCATTCCTTGAGTAGTTGGCATTCTGTGCTCCAGGAACCTGGGTTATAAATATCTCTCTTCAATACAATGATCCCTTGTATTAAGGTGAAACCATCAATCAGGGCTAAGTTTCTTTTTTGGGGAGAAATTTAATTTAGATCTCTAGACAAGACACCAAATCCAAATAAATAAAGTGTGTGGCATTTCTGTAACAGCATTGGTACCATCTTCACAGATAAAAGTACTGAATCTTAAAAGGACAAGGTAATAAGGGGATAAGAAACAACAACAACACTATTTAGATTTGGTCTTATTACCTTGTGTTTTTTCAATCTATTTCAATCTCCCACTGTCTCCATAGATTCCTCAAGTCCATGGACCAAGCCACAGAGCTACCACATCCTCAATCCCAGCTTGCTAGAACTGTAAAGATTTGATTTTGGTTGCCATTAGAGATTCCACTTTAAAAATGGCTTCGACATTTTGATCTTTTTTCAAAACTCATTATTTGAATGTCTAAAGTCGGGGGGAGAGGCAGCAGTTAAAAATGCTGAAATAGTCAATTTTCACATTTTTAAAATGCTTTTATATGACTTGAATTAAAATGAAGAGTGTAGGATGTCATCATATAAATTGATAAAATGGATAAAAAGAACTATATGAAACATTATAGCTATTTTTAAAATGAATCATTTGGCATGAAACACATTCTGGCTTGTATTAGATGCACTAAACAGGACCTTTGGGAGAGGCTGATGTTTATCATAAAACAGCTTGAGGAGCATTGGAATTTGTGTAATCTTTACACAAGGGGATAAGAAACAACAACATATGCAACATATCTCTTGTGAAAAAATAGTACAAATGTAATATTGTACTGGGATAAGGTGCATAAATTAAGAAAAAGGCTTCTTCTTATCGAGCAACTGAAAGTTGCTGATGGCTTGCGCCATCTATCGGATGGCGTGGTTAGCTTTTCTTGATTAATCAAGAATGGGTATTTGGCCAATTCTGGAATAATTAAAAATCAACGAGAATAGTTGATATTTATTCCGATAGATGGCGCAAGCCATCAGCAACTTTCAGTTGCTCGATAAGAAGAAGCCTTTTTCTTAATTATAACTCTTGTTAATCAGATTTACCCCCATTTATTTACATTAGGTAGAGTTAAACATCTATTGGTGAAACATCTCTCTCACATTTACTTCATTTTTGCTTTAATGAAGTAGAACTTTAAATACAAATATATAGATTATCTTTTCATACACTCTCCATATTTCTACATTAACATTTTTGCATACTGTTGTTGTTGCTTATTCCTCGAGTCGTTTAAACGATCTCCATTAGGTTCCATTGTCTCAGCTTTTCTATTATAGTCCTGGGGTTTTCCCAGAGGTCTTTTTAATATTTCTACTTGCATACTTCTTCACTGTTATATATTTTGGGATTGTCTATTTTAAATGTCTGGACGACAATGTCATCCTGGCGTCTGCCAAGACATGTCTCTATAAGTATCATCTCAACATTAAACTGAGAGTCCTTATCTGGAGGAGGACACTGTAGACAGCCTCCCTTTCTGAGAACAGCTATTTTATCACCAAAATTGAAAATACATTTAAACCTGTCTATAGCGCCCCCTCTTGGGACTCACCAAAATAGGGTGTTTTAGAGAGGGGGTGCTATAGACAGGTCACTTTTAATGTAAAATGTTTACATGTTTTAATGTTTAAAATCGGGTGCTATTTAGAGGGGGCCCTATATACAGGTTCAACGGTATATATATATATTTTTTGCTTATCCCAAGTACACGTGGTACAGACCATGATAATCATGGTGGGTAGAAGTTGGCGACTGCTTTTACTGTAAGTGCACCACATGTCTACACATGTGAAAAGCAGTTGGACTTTGCACTTACAAATGTGCCAGGGCACCGTTTGTTTACTTGCATTCGCTGGTGAGGTTGGACTTTTGCAAGAATCGGGGGTTATTGGAACAGAACTTTAGATATGGTTTTTTAGAACTATCATTCTAGACTCTTTCATAGAATTAGCTATATTCTATCTAGTATTATGTTCTATCTAGTACTATATTTAAGAAACATAAATGCCAAAAATATTCACCAAATGTTTAAAAAACACTCCTACAAAAAAAACTACACACACACAACACACTACAAACCAGTTAGGCAAAAATCACCAAAAAAAAAAAAAAACTTCGTATAAAAAGCAAAAAATTTTTTTTTTTAGGTTAGTTGCACGTTAGCATGTTATATAAATGTGAAATAAAATGAATAAAAAAGGGGGGGAAAGAAGCTAATAGTAAAAAAAAAAAGAGGGGGGAAAAAAAGTAATAAATTAATAAAATTAAATTTAGAAAATAAAAAAAAAGAAGCAAGCTTTAAGAAAAAAAATAATAAAAACAAAAAAAAAAGGTGGTAGGGGGCATATATACCAAGCTAATGTATTTGTCATTGATTTTCCTGTCTTGTTCCATCTGTGAAACAATAAAACAACACACATCACACATTGCGGGCACAAACACACATGAGGGAGGATGGGATAGAAGAATAGCAAAGAGGGGCAACAATGGAAAGATGAAACAAAGAGCTGGAATACTGTAGAGGATGGCCACTTGAGGCCAGTGCAAAAGAGAAATGGAAGGGAGGCAAAAACAAAAGAACAAAGTAGCATGGATGGGTCAGTATTGAGATGGAGTGTACAGTACAACTAAGGAAAGATGAAACAAAGAGCTGGAATACTGTAGAGGATGGCTACTTGAGGCCAGAGCAAAAGAGAAATGGAAGGGAGGCAAAAACAAAGTAGCATGGATGGGTCAGTATTGAGATGGAATGTACAGTATCTCTGTGTAAAGGAGAAGTCGGTGGATGAGTGGTAAAACCCTTGATTCCCGATAGCCATGAACCGGGATCGAATCCCACATTGGACACTTTATTTTAATATGTGAATAGCCCATAAGCTAGGTTGCTCTTTCTGAGCGGCACCTAATAAAGTTATTTTGGAATCAGGATCTCTCTATCTCCACACTGGGTGAAGTAGAATGTGCCTGCCTTTGTCATTAAGACTGGGAGCACTACTCAGTGGCAGGGATCTCTCTGTAAAGGGAAACACCTAGTTAGAGAGCCAAAGTGTCCTTTAGAGAGAGGTTGCCATGAAACCTACTGCCTTTCACAGATTCAATCACCTCTCTACACCATCTTTGGCTGAAAATGGCAAATAAAATTCTTTTTGGGATATTTAGGATTGAGAATCCAGTCCTAGTAGCATCACACTTGGTGGAATTGCAGTTAGGATAAGATTTGGTTTGAGGTAATATGAATGGAGGTAAATTATATTTATACAATCTCTCTAATGATGGACTTCTTAGAGTGAGAGAGAGAAAAAACAATGATTGGAACAGTTCCTTGCCAATATGTAAAAGTGTAAGGGGTAAGAGGAGGAAAAGCCAACACATCCAATAAGCTATCAGAGGGGGAAAGATGGAAGAGGAAAGACAAAAAATATTTGTAAAAAAGTAAAACTAAAAAGTAAAAATGCCTATCTCAGGGAGAGAGGGGAAGCTAGGGTACTTACCTTCTGTAGGGAATTTGCATAGTCCACAATGACCTTAACCAACACTGACGTCTCCGAGAAGTCCTTCTCCATGTAGGGCTCAGTGGCACAGATGACCCGCACCGCCAGTCCAGGTCCGGGGAACGGGTGCCTCTGTACCAAGGCTTCAGGCAGCTTCAGGTCCCTTCCCAGTGCCCGGACTTCATCCTTGTGGAAGTCCCTCAGTGGTTCCACCACCCTGCCTTGCTCCCTCAGCTTGCGCACCAGGAAGGTGTCATTGTGGTGGGTCTTAATGGCATCTGCCTTGTTGCTAGCCAGGGAGGAGGCACTCTCAATCAGGTCCGGCCTCAGGGTACCTGGATAGTACCTGGTTAGCAGGTCCACACTGTAGACAGACAGTCAGATAGACATACCTTGGCCAAGGAACACTTCCTCCGGCTTGAGGTTTAGTTGGGAGATGTACTCATCCGCCACCTGCACAGGTGGTCAGTGCCGGAGTCCCCTGTAGAATGCATACACCAGGACTTACCCGCATGAATGTATCTCCGATTATCTTCCTCTTCTCCTCAGGGTTGGTGACCTGGCAGAGCATCTGAGTGACCTTCTTGCGGCTTGGGTCCTTAGGGTCAATGGGCACTGTGGTGGTGGCAGTGGAGAAGGTGATGGCAGCATTCTTGACTGCCCACACAACCACACTGTTTCTGGGACAGGATCATCAACTACATCATATTTGTGACTGCCCACACAACCACACTGTTTCTGACACCATTTCTGAAAGATATTACAGTCACCTTTATTGAAGAAACACGAGATAACCAAGTGTAAACAAAATTGCCTTTCTATTCTTTAAAAAAACAGACAACCAGCGACATCAAAGACTTGTCCATGAGTGTAGTCCAAATTTCCATTAACAGATGGCAGGCTAATGCATTAAGTTTATAAATCAACAGACTGTTCCCATCCAACACACATTCTTCTAATTTCCAGTACAGTAGAACTATCTCTCTGTAAAAAGGCATCTTCAAGAAAAAATAAAAAATTTAAAAAAACTACAAATATTTCTCACAATGTCTTTTTCTTTTAAAATGTTATTTTTCAAGCGATAATCTCTCCTCAACGGCCTTAATTTAAAAAGAATCGACTGTTTCTTACAAGAAGTGTTTACAAATATACCCGCGTATCGTGTTCTAATTAAGCCTGTTGAAGGAAGATTGTCACTTGAAAAAGCTATCATTTTGAAATAACAAGAAACTCATTGTGTGAAATATTTCTTTTTTTTTGCTTATCCCTAGTACACGTGGTACAGGCCATGATAATCATGGTGGGTAGTTAGCGACTGCTTTTTTACTGTAAGCGCACCACATGTCTACACATGTGAAAGCAGTTAGACTTTGCACTTACAAATGTGCCAGAGCCCCGTTTGGTTACTTGCACTCGCTGGTGGGGTTGGACTTTTGCAAGAATCAGGGGTCCATTGGAGCATTTTTTTTTTTTTAAACAGAAAAAAGTGTCCAATGCGGGGATCGAACCCGGGTCGTAGTGGTCGTAAACCAAAGGTTTAACCAGCCTTCCACCGGCCCCCCGAAATATTTCTAGTTTTTAAAAGAACACTTAAGGGGGTTGGTGGAAGGATGGTCTAAGCCGTTGGTTTTTGACCACTATGACCTAAGTTTGATTCCCGCATTGGGCTTTTTTTTTTTCTGATTTAAAAAAAAAAGCTCTAATGGCCCTTGATTCTTGCAAAAGTCCAACCCCACCAGCGAGTACAAGTAACCAAACGGGGCTCTGGCACATTTGTAAGTGCAAAGTCGAACTGCTTTTCACATGTATAGACATGTGGTGCACTTACAATAAAAGCAGTTGCCTACTTCTACTCAGCATGATTATCATGGCCTATATCACATGTACTAGGGATAAGCAAAAAAAAAAAGAAGAAAAGAACACCTAGTTGCAGAGCCAAACTGTTATTTAGGGAGAGATGTCCTCTTAGCAGAGTTGATGAGTACTAAAAAAAGATAATTTTGGCCATGAAAACTGTCCTTTATAGAGAGGTGTCTTCTAGCACGTCCTCTCATGGAGGTTCTACTGTGTAAACAGAAGCACAAAGAGATCTAACTCACCGTGAAGCTGACCCACCACCTCTCTTAGTGACTTCTCCACTAAGGCGCTCTCATTCTTGCGCATGAAGCCATTATCAATGTGGATGGCAATCACTTGTTCCTTGCGCAGGGCGTTGCCCAGCAGAGCTGTGCACACCGTCGAGTCCACTCCTCCACTGATGAGCATCTGTACATACACACATACCACTCAATTAGAGAGGATCGTAAACCAAAGCTGCTACAGAAATATGCAAAATGAACAAACTTAATAATAAAGAAGGTTGTACTGTTGTTTCTTATCCCCTTGTACAATGATTAAACAAATTCCATTCCAATACGATGACTTTCTTTTCTTCATATTGAAGTAAAACTCCCCGCAAAAACACATCATTTGGTACAAAGGTTGACATTTTAGGAACAAACAAAAACAGGGTTGTTTACACTTCAGAGAAATGACAGTTACTGAAAAAGGAAGCCTAATGATGACGCTTCAAAATAATGGGTGTTGCCAGATGAAACAATGGAATAATAAACTAGTAGCACCATCTTTATCAAAACTGCACAAACTTATTTATGTTGTTGTTGTTTCTTATCCCCTTGTGTAAAGATTACACAAATTCCATGAGTTCATGCTCCTCGAGCTGTTTTATGATGAGCAGCGGCCTCTCCCAAAGGTCCTGTTTAGTGCATCTAATACAAGCCAAAATGTGTTCTGGAGCTGCAGGTACCAAACTACATTTTGGGCAAGTGGGGTAGATTTTGTTGTTATTTTCTATCTTCAATGGCTTGAGATGGCCTGTTCTAAATCTTGTTAGTGTTGTTTGATGCTGTCTATTTATACTCTCAATATGTGACCGTTGACCACCATTTTCCACACAGCAACGTGTCATAGATAATGAGTTAGTTATCTTTTGCCCCCTCAATCGGAATACACCTTGAGGGATACTTATATAACATGTGGTGGTAGAGCAGTAACACCCCCTACAACCAGCCCGACAGAACCCAAACTCTACGACCCCATTGGCTCCACAACCTAGCTATGCCATCATAATTCTAAGGTGTCCCAAGTCTTCTTCTTTCTTATCTTCACTCAATCATATTAGGGTATCAAGCTTGTAAAGCTTGTTGATGGTGTCTGCTGGGGATGAGTAGACTCCAACTCCAACAAATCCGCCTTTGCCGGTCCCAAGCCCGGAAGAAAAAGGAGAAGGGGGAGCAGTAACAAGCTCACTAAAATACATGGGCTCAGCTGGCCCAGTTGATAGTACCCTGTAAGGGCTCCAGGGATACTGGATAAGTCTGTACTCCATGTTAGGAGCGGCTGCACATGGTGTCTGTTCCTCATGTCAGAGGCGGTCATTTCTTTTGGAGCTAAGTCGGCCTGCCACTGAGTAGTGCTCCCAGTCTTAATGAAAAAGGCAGACACTTTCTACTTCACCCAGTCCCCATTCACCCATGATGGCTGTCAAACAGACACCATCAAGAATCACAACTTGTAACCCTAATATGATTGAGTGGAAATAAGAAAGAAGAGAAGATGACAAAGGCAGACACATTCTACTTCACCCATTCATGATGGTTGTCAAACAGACACCATCAAGAATCACAACTTGATACCCTAATATGATTGAGTAGAGATAAGAAAGAAGAAGAGAAGATGACAAAGACTTCAGCCAGTCATGATGGTTGTCCAACACACACCATCAAGAGTCACAACTTGTTACCCTAATATGATTGAGTGGAGATAAGAAAGAAGAAGAGAAGATGACAAAGACATTCTACTTCAGCCAGTCATGATGGTTGTCAAACAGACACCATCAAGAGTCACAACTTGTTACCCTAATATGATTGAGTAGAGATAAGAAAGAAGAAGAGAAGATGACAAAGACTTCAGCCAGTCATGATGGTTGTCAAACAGACACCATCAAGAGTCACAACTTGTTACCCTAATATGATTGAGTAGAGATAAGAAAGAAGAAGAGAAGATGACAAAGACTTCAGCCAGTCATGATGGTTGTCAAACAGACACCATCAAGAGTCACAACTTGTAACCCTAATATGATTGAGTAGAGATAAGAAAGAAGAAGAGAAGATGACAAAGACTTCAGCCAGTCATGATGGTTGTCAAACAGACACCATCAAGAGTAACAACTTGTAACCCTAATATGATTGAGTAGAGATAAGAAAGAAGAAGAGAAGATGACAAAGACTTCAGCCAGTCATGATGGTTGTCAAACAGACACCATCAAGAGTCACAACTTGTAACCCTAATATGATTGAGTAGAGATAAGAAAGAAGAAGAGAAGATGACAAAGACTTCAGCCAGTCATGATGGTTGTCAAACAGACACCATCAAGAGTCACAACTTGTAACCCTAATATGATTGAGTAGAGATAAGAAAGAAGAAGAGAAGATGACAAAGACTTCAGCCAGTCATGATGGTTGTCAAACAGACACCATCAAGAGTCACAACTTGTAACCCTAATATGATTGAGTAGAGATAAGAAAGAAGAAGAGAAGATGACAAAGACTTCAGCCAGTCATGATGGTTGTCAAACAGACACCATCAAGAGTCACAACTTGTAACCCTAATATGATTGAGTAGAGATAAGAAAGAAGAAGAGAAGATGACAAAGACTTCAGCCAGTCATGATGGTTGTCAAACAGACACCATCAAGAGTCACAACTTGTAACCCTAATATGATTGAGTAGAGATAAGAAAGAAGAAGAGAAGATGACAAAGACTTCAGCCAGTCATGATGGTTGTCAAACAGACACCATCAAGAGTCACAACTTGTAACCCTAATATGATTGAGTAGAGATAAGAAAGAAGAAGAGAAGATGACAAAGACTTCAGCCAGTCATGATAGTTGTCAAACACACACCATCAAGAATCACAACTTGATACCCTAATATGATTGAGTAGAGATAAGAAAGAAGAAGAGAAGATGACAAAGACTTCAGCCAGTCATGATGGTTGTCAAACAGACACCATCAAGAGTCACAACTTGTAACCCTAATATGATTGAGTAGAGATAAGAAAGAAGAAGAGAAGATGACAAAGACTTCAGCCAGTCATGATGGTTGTCAAACAGACACCATCAAGAGTCACAACTTGTAACCCTAATATGATTGAGTAGAGATAAGAAAGAAGAAGAGAAGATGACAAAGACTTCAGCCAGTCATGATAGTTGTCAAACACACACCATCAAGAATCACAACTTGATACCCTAATATGATTGAGTAGAGATAAGAAAGAAGAAGAGAAGATGACAAAGACTTCAGCCAGTCATGATGGTTGTCAAACACACACCATCAAGAATCACAACTTGATACCCTAATATGATTGAGTAGAGATAAGAAAGAAGAAGAGAAGATGACAAAGACTTCACCCATTCATGATGGTTGTCAAACACACACCATCAAGAATCACAACTTGATACCCTAATATGATTGAGTAGAGATAAGAAAGAAGAAGAGAAGATGACAAAGACTTCACCCATTCATGATGGTTGTCAAACACACACCATCAAGAGTCACAACTTGTTACCCTAATATGATTGAGTAGAGATAAGAAAGAAGAAGAGAAGATGACAAAGACTTCACCCATTCATGATGGTTGTCAAACACACACCATCAAGAGTCACAACTTGTTACCCTAATATGATTGAGTAGAGATAAGAAAGAAGAAGAGAAGATGACAAAGACTTCACCCATTCATGATGGTTGTCAAACACACACCATCAAGAATCACAACTTGATACCCTAATATGATTGAGTAGAGATAAGAAAGAAGAAGAGAAGATGACAAAGACTTCACCCATTCATGATGGTTGTCAAACACACACCATCAAGAGTCACAACTTGTTACCCTAATATGATTGAGTAGAGATAAGAAAGAAGAAGAGAAGATGACAAAGACTTCACCCATTCATGATGGTTGTCAAACACACACCATCAAGAGTCACAACTTGTTACCCTAATATGATTGAGTAGAGATAAGAAAGAAGAAGAGAAGATGACAAAGACTTCAGCCAGTCATGATGGTTGTCAAACAGACACCATCAAGAATCACAACTTGATACCCTAATATGATTGAGTAGAGATAAGAAAGAAGAAGAGAAGATGACAAAGACTTCAGCCAGTCATGATGGTTGTCAAACAGACACCATCAAGAATCACAACTTGATACCCTAATATGATTGAGTAGAGATAAGAAAGAAGAAGAGAAGATGACAAAGACTTCACCCATTCATGATGGTTGTCAAACACACACCATCAAGAGTCACAACTTGTTACCCTAATATGATTGAGTAGAGATAAGAAAGAAGAAGAGAAGATGACAAAGACTTCACCCATTCATGATGGTTGTCAAACACACACCATCAAGAGTCACAACTTGTTACCCTAATATGATTGAGTAGAGATAAGAAAGAAGAAGAGAAGATGACAAAGACTTCAGCCAGTCATGATGGTTGTCAAACAGACACCATCAAGAATCACAACTTGATACCCTAATATGATTGAGTAGAGATAAGAAAGAAGAAGAGAAGATGACAAAGACTTCAGCCAGTCATGATGGTTGTCAAACAGACACCATCAAGAATCACAACTTGATACCCTAATATGATTGAGTAGAGATAAGAAAGAAGAAGAGAAGATGACAAAGACTTCAGCCAGTCATGATGGTTGTCAAACAGACACCATCAAGAGTCACAACTTGTAACCCTAATATGATTGAGTAGAGATAAGAAAGAAGAAGAGAAGATGACAAAGACTTCAGCCAGTCATGATGGTTGTCAAACAGACACCATCAAGAGTCACAACTTGTAACCCTAATATGATTGAGTAGAGATAAGAAAGAAGAAGAGAAGATGACAAAGACTTCAGCCAGTCATGATGGTTGTCAAACAGACACCATCAAGAGTCACAACTTGTAACCCTAATATGATTGAGTAGAGATAAGAAAGAAGAAGAGAAGATGACAAAGACTTCAGCCAGTCATGATAGTTGTCAAACACACACCATCAAGAATCACAACTTGATACCCTAATATGATTGAGTAGAGATAAGAAAGAAGAAGAGAAGATGACAAAGACTTCAGCCAGTCATGATGGTTGTCAAACAGACACCATCAAGAGTCACAACTTGTAACCCTAATATGATTGAGTAGAGATAAGAAAGAAGAAGAGAAGATGACAAAGACTTCAGCCAGTCATGATGGTTGTCAAACAGACACCATCAAGAGTCACAACTTGTAACCCTAATATGATTGAGTAGAGATAAGAAAGAAGAAGAGAAGATGACAAAGACTTCAGCCAGTCATGATAGTTGTCAAACACACACCATCAAGAATCACAACTTGATACCCTAATATGATTGAGTAGAGATAAGAAAGAAGAAGAGAAGATGACAAAGACTTCAGCCAGTCATGATGGTTGTCAAACACACACCATCAAGAATCACAACTTGATACCCTAATATGATTGAGTAGAGATAAGAAAGAAGAAGAGAAGATGACAAAGACTTCACCCATTCATGATGGTTGTCAAACACACACCATCAAGAATCACAACTTGATACCCTAATATGATTGAGTAGAGATAAGAAAGAAGAAGAGAAGATGACAAAGACTTCACCCATTCATGATGGTTGTCAAACACACACCATCAAGAGTCACAACTTGTTACCCTAATATGATTGAGTAGAGATAAGAAAGAAGAAGAGAAGATGACAAAGACTTCACCCATTCATGATGGTTGTCAAACACACACCATCAAGAGTCACAACTTGTTACCCTAATATGATTGAGTAGAGATAAGAAAGAAGAAGAGAAGATGACAAAGACTTCACCCATTCATGATGGTTGTCAAACACACACCATCAAGAATCACAACTTGATACCCTAATATGATTGAGTAGAGATAAGAAAGAAGAAGAGAAGATGACAAAGACTTCACCCATTCATGATGGTTGTCAAACACACACCATCAAGAGTCACAACTTGTTACCCTAATATGATTGAGTAGAGATAAGAAAGAAGAAGAGAAGATGACAAAGACTTCACCCATTCATGATGGTTGTCAAACACACACCATCAAGAGTCACAACTTGTTACCCTAATATGATTGAGTAGAGATAAGAAAGAAGAAGAGAAGATGACAAAGACTTCAGCCAGTCATGATGGTTGTCAAACAGACACCATCAAGAATCACAACTTGATACCCTAATATGATTGAGTAGAGATAAGAAAGAAGAAGAGAAGATGACAAAGACTTCAGCCAGTCATGATGGTTGTCAAACAGACACCATCAAGAATCACAACTTGATACCCTAATATGATTGAGTAGAGATAAGAAAGAAGAAGAGAAGATGACAAAGACTTCACCCATTCATGATGGTTGTCAAACACACACCATCAAGAGTCACAACTTGTTACCCTAATATGATTGAGTAGAGATAAGAAAGAAGAAGAGAAGATGACAAAGACTTCACCCATTCATGATGGTTGTCAAACACACACCATCAAGAGTCACAACTTGTTACCCTAATATGATTGAGTAGAGATAAGAAAGAAGAAGAGAAGATGACAAAGACTTCAGCCAGTCATGATGGTTGTCAAACAGACACCATCAAGAATCACAACTTGATACCCTAATATGATTGAGTAGAGATAAGAAAGAAGAAGAGAAGATGACAAAGACTTCAGCCAGTCATGATGGTTGTCAAACAGACACCATCAAGAATCACAACTTGATACCCTAATATGATTGAGTAGAGATAAGAAAGAAGAAGAGAAGATGACAAAGACTTCAGCCAGTCATGATGGTTGTCAAACAGACACCATCAAGAGTCACAACTTGTAACCCTAATATGATTGAGTAGAGATAAGAAAGAAGAAGAGAAGATGACAAAGACTTCACCCATTCATGATGGTTGTCAAACACACACCATCAAGAGTCACAACTTGTAACCCTAATATGATTGAGTAGAGATAAGAAAGAAGAAGAGAAGATGACAAAGACTTCAGCCAGTCATGATGGTTGTCAAACAGACACCATCAAGAGTCACAACTTGTAACCCTAATATGATTGAGTAGAGATAAGAAAGAAGAAGAGAAGATGACAAAGACTTCAGCCAGTCATGATGGTTGTCAAACAGACACCATCAAGAGTCACAACTTGTAACCCTAATATGATTGAGTAGAGATAAGAAAGAAGAAGAGAAGATGACAAAGACTTCAGCCAGTCATGATGGTTGTCAAACAGACACCATCAAGAGTCACAACTTGTAACCCTAATATGATTGAGTAGAGATAAGAAAGAAGAAGAGAAGATGACAAAGACTTCAGCCATTCATGATGGTTGTCAAACAGACACCATCAAGAGTCACAACTTGTAACCCTAATATGATTGAGTAGAGATAAGAAAGAAGAAGAGAAGATGACAAAGACTTCAGCCAGCCATGATGGTGTCCCAAGTGATGTTATAGAGGGAGAAGGACTCACCAACACCTTGCTGTCCCCCACCACCTTCTTGATGTACTCGATGCACTCGGCCTCCCTGCTCTGCATCGTGAAGTTGCCCGACAGTCCCGCAATGTCGTACAGGAAGTTCTGCATCATCTGCTTGCCACTAGGGGTCAGGTCCACCTCGGGGTGGAACTGGAGGCCATAGATCCGTTTACTCTCATTGCCTATAGCTGCACACAGCAAACGAGCGGTTAGTACCTTCCTTCTAACTACTGAAATACAATTGCTTCTTATTCAATCTTATGTGCAAAGATTACTCAAATTCCATGAGTCCATGCTCCTTAAACTGTTTGATGATAAGCAGCGGCCTCTCCCAAAGGTCCTGTTTAGTGCATCTAATCCAAGCCAAACTGAAATACTGTGATGTGACTGCACAGTTGGTGCCATCTAGTTCCCCTGGCACCACAAGAAGAAGCTCCAGTCTGTCTAGATCTGTCCAAGTGTTTGTACACAATCATTTTTGTTTCATTCTATTTCTTTTACCTCTTTCCTTTCATATTGATAAGGTACAATTTTGATTATAGATTAGAAACAAGGTGTTACAAATCTAAATCCAATTTATTGATTTTGATTCAATCTTGTTACCTTATGTTTCTAATCTATAATTCAAGATTTTACCCCTTGTCATTTTGAGATGGAAATTTTACTGGGAGGTTATTACTCTACAAGTCATTTCTTCCATCAGAATAAGATGCTAAAACTAAGCACCATATTGACCATTTCCACATATTAGAGAACTTGTGACAAACCCACAACACCAGCTTTGGTAAAATCAGAATGCTGTGGCTTTGCCGATGACCAGAGTTTGCTAGCTTGTGAAGATGGTCGTCAATAGATGGTACTTGGTTTTGACGGGGCGAAGCGACCTTTATTTTATAGCTATTTATCATTTTGATATACACCAATAGACAAAACGTAGACAAGTTGTACCTTTTACCATGTATATCAGGATTCAGACTGTAATATACCTTATAATAATATTATAATATACTCTGTTTAATTAATTTATTTTTTATTGTTTGGATTTGGCAGCACTGTAATTATTGTTGTTGTTATGAATCTATTAAAAAAGTGTACATTTGACATTAAAAATATATATACTAAAAATTAGTTTATTAATTTAATAAAGCATATTTATTTATTTAATCGAAGAGGAACATTACACAGACAATAACTGAAAGATATTTGATACGCAGTGAACTTTAGTAAAGACACGAGATAACCAAGTGTAAACAAAATTGCCTCCGTCTCCTTAAAAAAAAAAAAATAGATGATCAGTGACATCAAAATAAGAAACTTCAAGTTTTGTTCATGAGTGTACTTCAATGAACAATTTAATTGATTAGGTCCTGATACTATGTTTACAAAATTTGTATACAGTAGAACCTCCTTGAAAGGACACTCTCACTAGAGGACAACTCTTTAAAAAGACAGTTTTCATCTGCAAAACTACCATTTTTTACTATTTAGCAACTCTCCAGTAAGAGGACACCTCTCCCTAAAGGATACTTTGGTTCTGCAATTAGGTGTCCTTTACAGGGAGGTTCTACTGTATTAAAATACTTGTTAAATCAATCATTTGCTGTAAGTATATAAAGCAAGCATTTTCCTTCATGTCAAAATAGACAGAAATAGCCAGGTACCTGCGATATGGTTGCCCACGGAGGTGGCAATGACCTTGAAGGAGTCAGCCACGTGGTCCACACTGTCGCCGTGGGTTAGGAGCACCACTTGCTCCCGCTCCATGTTCCTACGTGGCCCAACCATCCTGTTAATACCAAGGAAGTAAGGAGGGTCGGACAGAAACTTACTTGAAAATAGGGGAGCGGTTGTCCACTTGGATGGTGAACTGGCCATCTTCCCTGGTGTCTTTCTTCTGGACGGTCCCTCCAAACTCCTTGTTGATCATCTGTCAGTCCATACACCAACTTTTGTGTTCTCATTATTTGACTAGGTGAACAAATACAATTTATTTTTATTTATTTATTTTTTACTTATCCTTTTATTAGTCTTTTTTTTTTTTTGCTTATCCCTAGTACACGTGGTACAGGCCATAATAATCATGGTGGGTAGTTAGCGACTGCTTTAATTAGTCTAAATTAAACAAGATCTTGGAGGTCGTGCTCATAAAGAAGTTCAAGAACTCTTTTTGGTTATCTGTACAGGGATCCTTTGTCCTTTCCAATACAATTTAGTATATGTTGGGGAGTGGCCTCTTTGGTTTTGCACCTAGTGCACATGGGGAAGCTTTTGGCTCCCTCTATTCCAATTTATTAAATAGGTGACATTCAGGTGGTTGTTGTTTCTTATCCCTTTGTGTAAAGGTTACATGAATTCCTTGAGTTCATGCTCCTCAAGCTATTTTATGATAAGCAGCAGCCTCTCCCGAAGGTCTTGTTTAGTGTTATCTAATGCAAGCCAAAATGTATTCTGGAGCTGCAGGTGTCAAGCTACATTTTGGCCAAGTAGGGTAGATTTTGTTGATATTTTCTATCTTCAATGGCTTGAGATGGCCCGTTATAAATCTTGTTTGTGTTGTGTGATGCTGTCTGAGGTTCAGAGCTCTTCCTGGGTCCACTCCACTGTACTTAACCATGCTTAGTTGGGATTCTCCAGTTCTTGTTTATTTTTGTTTTGGTTACTGTCTCTATTTATTTTTCAGCATTGTTAACAAAATGCCGCATATAACAATTTGGATTGGGTTTTTCCACCGCTGATGATAAATAATGATCAACTTCTTACATAAAAGCTATACAAGATAGGAAATTAACTTTCAATTACAAAATAAGTGAACAATATGCTGTTTCTGTTCTTCTTTCTTATCTCCACTCAATTATATTAGGGTATTAAGCCTGTAGAGCTTGAGATGGTGTCTGCTGGGGTTGAGTATAGCTCAACAATGAATGAGAAAATACAATCTATGATTTGTTTGGGGTTGCAGGTTGAGAATTGCACTCAGTACATTATCTGTTTCTGTAAAAACCTTGAGTATATGGAACGCTTCACGATTTAGCGTGTCATCCTTGCGCAGGGGCCATGCTAATCTTAAACCTTGAGTAGTATGATGATGAGAGTGGAGTACATGGTGATTGCTGTGAAGATGAACACATCTCTACTTCCTCTCAACCATCCATAGGTAGTGGCAGCTTTCCTGTCTTCTCAGAACTTCCTATGCCAGTTTTTATTATGATAGTTGAGCAAGATTTTATTTTTAAAGTGTTCAAAACTCCATTCTCAGCCTTCCCTCCACGAAACAATCCTTCAGTAATTCCACTAACCACTCCTGGCCAAGATGTCCAAACATGCTGTTTCTCCTCAGTCAACCCCAATAAGCACCATATCCCTTTTTAATTATTATTCCCTGCCTAGTCTGTTAGTCCATGGCATGGCACCGCCAACATCCTGGTCTCGCAGAAATCCACATACTCTAAATGAAGCATTTGATAAATTGACTTTTAGTATAAAGTGACAAGTTTTTAATGCTGAGAGCTCTTTTTTTCTTTGTTGAGTGACATTTTCTCTTAAAGCTATTCTTGCCTTTACATTTGCCTATATAGGGTTGGTATAAAATGTGTATAGACACTTTTCATAATTGGAGAACTATATATCAGGGCAGTTTCACGAAACCATCAAGTGTGTCACACATTACTTACCTGCATGCCGTAGCAGATCCCAAGGACTGGTATTCCACATCGGAATATCTCAGGGTCATACTTCAGAGCTCCTTCGGCATTGACAGACCCCGGACCTCCGGAGATTATGATGGCTCTGCCAACACCCAATGTGGTTTATCAACAGTACTTCCCCCACTGACCCTCTTCAATGGTGTAAACTGTTGTAATTTTACCTAAAATGATGAAGAGGAAGGAGAGACAAGCAATCTTTATATTTTAAAAGAAAAACAGCATTAAAACCACTTTAATTCAACAATTTTTCAAATCCCAATATAGTCTTCTTCTTCTTTCTTATCTCCATTCAATCACACTAAGGTATCAAGCTTGTAAAGCTTGAGATTTTTGATGGTGTCTGCCGGGGAAGAGTAGAGCTCATCAATGGATGAGACAATACAGTCAATAATGTGTTTTGGGGTTGCAGGCTGAGAATCCCAATATAGCAGAACCTACCAGTAAAGAACACCTAGTTGCAGAGCCTTATTGTCCTTTAGAGGAGGGGAGGTGTCCTCTTACTGGAGAATTGCTTAGTAGTAAAAGTGGTATTTTTGATAATTAAAACTGTCCTTTGTAGAGAGGTGTCCTTTATCAAGGGTGTTCTCTCATGGAGGTTTTACTGTATTCATAAAAAAAATAATAATAATAAATACAATTCCCATCCCTGGACACTGTTTTTCCGTTTATCATTGCTCTTCACAATTCATCCTTTCATACATCATCCCTAAGGTTAGAAATAATCATTATTTCTCCTTAAAATAATTTTTTCTTTTTCGTTCAAAAGAAACATTTGCGGTATAGTTGTCAAACTTTGTTCTACAATCATAAGCCGCATTATATTGTATATTAAATACAATAATAAATTAATCCATAAAGGGTTAAACAAAACTGCTCTGAGGTGTGAACCATCAACATTCACTGCCATGGGAGCTTTCTTGGACCATTGCCAACAGCACAGTATATCAGGTAAACAAACAACAATTTGGGACCCAAGCCATAAGTGTTATGAAATGTCCATAAGTAGGTTCCATAAATGTGGCAGAATATCATAAGCAGGGGCATTATAGCAAATTTTTACACATGCTAAACTCCGCCTTTACTGGTCCCAAGCCCGGATGTAAAAGGAGGATGGGTAGCAGTAACAAGCTCACTAAAAAACCTGGGTTCAGCTGGCCCGGCTGATAGTACCCTGTAAGGACTCCTGGGATACAGGATGAGCAGCGTTTGTACTCCATGTTAGGAGCAACTATACATGGCATCTGTTCCTCATGTCAGAGGCGGCTATTTCTTTTGGAGCTAAGTCGGCCTGCCACTGAGTAGTACTCCCAGTCTTAATGACAAAGTCAGACACATTCTACTTCACTCAATCATGATGGTTGTCAAAGAAAAGAAGACACATGCTATAATATACCTGGGAAATAACAGATTATAGCCAACTGGCTGAAAAAAAGAGTGCCTTACCCATCACCCATTTCTACCAGATGGTTCTCTGATTACATTTAGCATTATTCTAGTTCACCCAGCAGTAGTACTTTGACAATGGCCACATTCCAGTTGGGTATATCCATGCTACATAAACATAGTTGAACTGCTTTTCACATGCGTAGACATGTGGTGCACCTACAGTAATAGCAGTCACCTACCTCTACCCACCATGATTATCATGGCCTGTACCACACAAGTGTCGTATATTTATATTTTAATAATATAATATAATATTGTATATAATATTGTTACGTAGAAATAAAAGCACATTCCAGATAGAGAGAGAGAATATTCTAGAACATTTAAGAATCATGTAGAAAAAGCGGAAGACAACTGATTGGCCAATCAGTAGCGATTGCGCAATCGTTTTGTGCTGGCGGCTTTCTGATTGGCTGACCAACCGTGACCATTCTGGAAAGATCTACTCCGGGATATATAGGGATGAGAAACTCATGCCGGGGAGAAGAAGATAAGAAGTCGGTCGAAGAACGAAGCTACGTGGTGGACTCCAAGCAAGCTGCTGTCTCAAGAGGTCAGACTGCTGCTTACCGCCGACGCCGGTGTACTTCTTAGAATATTCTAGAAGGTTCTACGAACTTCTGTCTCCTGTTCTGCTCCTGATTTCCCTCACCGTGCTGCAGTTGGTGAGTTTGTAACTGCTGTTTTCTTTATTGTTGTTTTATTTTTGCACTCTTCTGTAATTATTTTATCGATTAGGCTTAAATAAAGATCCTTTGTACCCACGGAAGTTATTCTTTGTTAACCAACAACGCAACAATATGTTAATATAATAATAATATTAAATCCACAGATTATTATTCTGCGATATATTGTATTTATACCATAACATATAATTTATCATCATATAATTTGATTGTTAACTTGTAATTCTTAAGCTTGCATCTAATACGGTGTAATATAATAAAAGCCATTTAAATAAATAAAACCTAAAATATATTTCTACTTTTAAATTAATCTAAATACACCATAACATGTACTAAGGATAGGCAAAAAAAAGGTATTAAGACCAAATAAAAAAAAATAATATTTTTTTGTCTTATTGCCTTGTTTATAATCTATAATCCAAATTGTGCCTTATCATCTATGCTTACATCTTTCTTCTTCTTCTTTCCACTCAATCATATCAGGGTATCAAGCCTGTAGAGCTTGAGATGGTGTCTGCTAGCGATGAGTAGAGCTCATCAATGGATGAGTCAATACATTCAATAATGTGTTTTTGGGGGATTGTAGGTTGAGAATTGCACTTAGTACATTGGTAAAACCTTGCAACCATTCTGGAAAGCCATTGTCAGTAGATGACCAGACTTGGAAAGCAAAGTTCCCTTGCTACATGTTGTGGTGGGTCAATCAATCTATATAAATCTGATCCACAATTCAGCAGCTGGAGACAGAGGAAATGACTTCCTCTACATCTGCCACAGTTAAAGCCCATTCATCTAAAATGTGCCCATCTGGGTGGTGGTGGTGGAAACACAGATTTTTTTTCCAATTCCATATGTAGAAAAGATAGCAATCTCCTTCCAATTAAATCCAAAATATAAAAACTATGGCTTTGTTTAAAAATAACTTCCTCTAATAAGACTTTCCTGTTTTAAATCAGTGAATGTAACCACCTCGTTGTTAGATCAGCAACTTGGTTATACAGGGATATAGCATCGTACAGTCAAACCTCTCTATAACAATGACAAGGCACAATTCCACAGCACAACATGGTTATAACATTCTCAAGTCCCAAGTTTTAGTTTTATTCATTGTTTATAACAACATAACTGGTGATCAAGTACAATTTGGATTAGATTAGAAACAAAGGATATAATAAGACCAAATAGTGTATGACATTTTGATAACAGTGTTGTTACAGTCACACACTATTTATTTGGATTTGGTGTTGTTTCCTTTTGTTAACAACATCACCCTGTTCCTGGCCCCAAGCAATGTTGTTATAAAGAGTAAACACAAGGTAATAAGACCTAATCCAAATAAATAAATAGTGTGTGATGGTAACAGCACTGGTATCAAAATGTCACACGCTATTTGGTCTTATTATATCCTTTGCTTCTAATCTATAATCCAAATTGTGCCTGATCACCAGTTATGTTGTTAAAAACCATGAGTAAAAAACAAGTAAGGCCTTAAACTTGGGACTTTAGAATGATGTTATAACCATGTTGTGCGGTTATAAAAGAGACTGTTATAATGAGATTCCACTGTAATTCTAAGGTCTCCCCCCAAGTTTTAGGTAGAATTGTTGGAACCGTAGTTAACATACAACATAAAATCTTGGTCCCCAAGTGAAGTTGTTAGAGTGAGGTTCAACTTTAAATTTACCCATGCCACCAGCCGACCCCTGCACTCTGATATTTCATAGACAAAAAAATAAAATAAATAAAGATAGATAGAAATAACTCTTCTGACCAATCTAATGCTGTACATGACTGGTAAAAAACAAGAGGGACAAGCACCAATTCTGTTCTCCAAAGGGAACAAACAACAGTCTTTGATTTCCAGACTTAAGTCTGGTCATCAAAGGACAATGACTTTCCAGAATGGTTGCAAAGTTTTCCCACTATGTACTAAGTGCAATTCTCAACCTACAACCCCAAACCACATCATTGACCTTATTAACTCATCCATTGATGAGCTCTACTCTTCCCCAGCAGACACCATCTCAAGCTCTACATGCTGAATACCCTAAGATGGTGAAGATAAGAAAGAAGACTCTTCTGACCAACTTTCCTGTGGTAACTGTGAAAGTTGGACCATTCAAAAGGCATATAAGAGATGTCTTTGAGCTGTAGACTTGGAGATGGCAACTGAAAATGTTCTGGACTTAAAAAAGATAATCATCACATGCAATTCTCAATAGCAGCATTCTTAGCCTGAACCTCTATTTTAAAAATATTATTATCCCTAGTACACGTGGTACAGGCCATGATAATCATAATCATGTTTGGCAGAATTTGGCAACTGCTTTTACTCTTAAGTGCACCACATGTCTACGCATATGGAAAGCACATACACTTTTGCACTTACAAGTATGCCGTAACCTTATTTAGTTACTTGCACTGGCTGGTGGAGTTGGACTTTTGCAAGAATTGAGGGTCTCATTGGAGCATTTTTTTTTTTCTTATTCCAGGTCTAGACTTCAAGTCTAGACCAGATCCTGAAGGCCTCTTTATCACCTCGATGACCACAGCTGGGTCGGTGTAGATGTCTGTTCGGCAATGCCCGATGTGATGTGTTCTGGGCTCGCTGGAGAATCCTGACATTTGGTGCAATTCGGAAAGGTTTTGGATCCACTTGTGAAAATCATTGGACATAGATGGCCTGTTCTAAGACGGGAAAGCATGATGAAGTCTGATCTGTTAAGTTGTGAGTTGATTTTCTGGAGCATTTTTTTTTTTTTTGAAATTAGAAAAAAGTGCCCAGTGCAGGATTCCATCCCAGGTTATAACGGTTGAAAACCAACGGTTTAGACCATTTATCCACCAACCCCCAGGAATATCCATTATAGAAGCTGGAATGAACACAATTACAGCTAATCCATTTTGGAAACCTCATAAGACCAGATGACCCTGAAGACCATTTGACTTAGGGAAGACCTACTAGGGGACAGTAGTCAAGGATGACATAGCAGTTAGACACCTATCTAGGAGATAAAAAGATGCTCTCTCCAATATCTGAAGGAGATTGTGATAAGCATGGAGGCTGAAGTCATTAAAATAACAGTCTTTCACAGGTGCTGTCAACCCCCAAACAGGAATCCTCTGAACAAGTCTTGAAGATAAGAGGTTGCCTGGCCGGCATTCATTGTTTTTGAAATAACAGATACTTCGGGCAGTAGACTTTTTATTGTTTCAACAAAAATCTTTTGTTCTCATCAGAAAAAAAACATTTTTAATGCCTTTCCATAAAGTTTCTTTTTTTCCTTGATGAGGACAAAAGATTTTTGTCAAAACATTGAAAAAATAAGACTCTAGTGGTTGAAGTGTTTCTTTATTTCAAGAACAATGAAGAGAGAAAGGTTTGCATCTGTTGAGTCCAATCTCTTCCCTAGCATTCTTATGGAAGTACATACACCACAGCTTCAATGTTCATAACCTTTCTGAAATTTTTTCCCCATTTGGAATTCCTTATTATTTTTGTCCTAATTTTTACAATGTGCAGTTCATTACAATTCATTGTAATTTTGTAGAATTTCTGGCGAAAATCGGGACAACGGATGATCCTAGCTGTTTCTGTAGAAAGGAAAACCAAAACTCAATACATTTATTGATAGAATGTCCGATATTTCACAGCTATAGAAGTAATCATTTTTATTCCATTGAAGAAATGTGTGAATTGGTATATAACAAAGACACCTATGTAAAATTCAATAATTTTTGTAGACTAATTTTAGATTATCTTTTCTGTTTGAGAAAACCAACCTTTCAGTTTTAAATCTGTTTTTAGTCTTGTTTATTGAATTGTATATAAACTGCTAAAATGTATTTAGGTGCAAGTATCCCAAGCTGGGATTTCACATCCGATATGTCAAATAAAATAAAAATAAGGGTGGTCACAAGTTGTTTGGAACATGTTGTTGTTGTTTCTTATCCCCTTGTGTAAATATTACACAAATTCCATGAGTTCATGCTCCTCGAGCTGTTTTATGATAAGCAGCGGCCTCTCCCAAAGGTCCTGTTTAGTACATCTAATGCAAGCCAAAATGTGTTCTGGAGCTGCAGGTACCAAACTACATTTTGGGAAAGTTTGCAACATAACAAAGGCAGATCTCCTTAATGACAAAGATTTGCTGAAAAAAAAGTGATTTGTGAAGTTTTAAATTCAATCTTAAACCCCACTTAATAACATCCCTTGGGACCTTTGAGTAAATTATGGAGTTAAAATACAAACATTAACCCCTCCAGGGAATTTTTTTACAAATCTTTTATTTATAAATATCTCTAACTTTCAGGTAAGAAAGCCTTTCAACATTAGAAAATATTTTACACGGAATCGCCAATAAGAATTAAAATCAAATAAAATGCTTTGAGTGTTTAGAGTTATTTGAATGCAGGATCAACGCAGGACTCCATTGTGAGTGGTTATCGAAGTTTGCTGTAAATAACTGTAAACACCCGAAACATTTTATTTGATTCTTAATTCTTATTCTATTGGCAGTTTTATGTAAATAGGTTCTCCTGTAGAAGGGGTTTTCTTGTCCGAAAGCTTGAGATATTTATAAATAAATGATTTTTAAAAAAGAAACTTTTCCCGGAGGCTTAATGTTTGTACACCTATCCCCCCGATTTACACGGTAGATACGTTCCTGAGAAAGACGTGTAAATCGGGGGATAGGTGTACACAGAAATAAAAATAAAATGCATTGGCAGGTTAAAATATGTAGACAGCACATAAGCTCGGGATTCCTCGTGAGATGTGTACACAGCGCATGTGTTCAATCACAGTAGCATTTAGTATAGTGCGATAAAAACAACAACAAAAAAATTATTTGGAAAACCGTGTAAAAGCGAAAACGTGTAAAACAAGTACCGTTTAAATCGGGGGATAGGTGTATTTTAATATTGATTCAAGGGATTATTTTATCGAATTATGAAGTAATAACCAAGTTGCTGTTATAACAAAATTGCTATATGTGTATCTATTTATATAATTGCCTTATTCTGTCTGTGTGAAGTTCACGGATAGATTTTGGTCAGAATGGATAAAATAAAAAAAGTGTCAAGGGATGGGAATCGAACCCACGACCTTCCGCTTACCGGGCAGATGCCATGACCACTAGGCCACATGACCACAATTTATAATTGTAACAAATAGTATTTGAATCAAAACATTCAATCGGGTAAAACACGGGCGTTGCACGGGTCATTCAGCTAGTTACTTATATTTATTGATTTTTTTTCTTATCCCTAGTACACGTGGTACAGGCCATGGTAATCATGGTGGGTAGTAGTAGGCGACTGCTTTTACTGTAAGTGCATCACATGTCTACATATGTGAAAAGAAGTTCAACTTTGCACTTACAAATATGCCAGAGCCCTGTTTGGTTACTTGCATTCACTGGTGGGGTTGGACTTTTGCAAGAATCGGGGATCATTGGAGCATTTTTTTTATATCAGAAAAAAAGTGCCCAATGCGGGAATCGAACCCGGGTCGTAGCGGTCGAAAACCAACGGTTTAGCCCCTCCTTCCACCGACCCCCTACCTATATTTGTGAGCAGGTAAAGTCTCTATAAATGACTCACCGGTAACCCTGAGCAGTTATAGACTTGGCGGGGGTGTCGAGAGGCAGTATCACAGACTCGACGCAGAGCTCCCGCACCCTCCTGTCTATCACCTTGCCGTACTGAGCCCCGGCATCCAAGAGGGCCACACGATCTGAGTGCATGATTCCGTTCATGTGGGTGTCCTCCGCTCCTTCGTGCATTGCACGGTCACCACAGCAGCACTGCCACCAACACCAAAGTCACAATCACAACACTATAATAAAACTCCACCTTTGCCGGTCCCAAGCCCGGATAAAAAAGGAAGAGGGGGAGCAGTAACAAGCTCACTAAAAAACCTGGGCTCAGCTGGCCCGCATGAAAGTACCCTGTAAGGGCTCCTAATCCAGGGATACAGGATGAGCAGCGTTTGTACTCCATGTTAGGAGCGGCTGCACATGGCGTCTGTTCCTCATGTCAGAGGCGGCCATTTCTTTTGGAGTAAGTCGGCCTGCCACTGAGTAGCGCTCCTAGTCTTAATGACAAAGGCAGATGCAATCTACTTCACCCAGTGTGGAGATAAGAAAGAAGAAGAAAATAAGACCTAATCCGATGAAGTAGAGGAGAGCTTCAGATGCTGAACTCTTTAAAATAGAATTTTCAAATGATGGCATCAACATTGATATTCACTTTGGAATTCATTTTCTTCAGCTCATGGATTAGGTCTTATTTTCTTTTATTATAATCTATAATCCAAATTGTGTTTTATCAATCACAACACTATTTTTATTTATAAAACCAAACAAAAAAAGAAGTAATAAAGCACAATTTGGATTATAGATACAAGAAAATAAGACCTAATTCAAATAATTTATTAGTGTGTGACGTTTTGGCAACAGCATTGTCACCATCATCAGACAAAAGAATGAATGATTTTTTATTTATTTGTTTCATTTATTCTTTTGTCTGATGATGGTGACAACGCTGTTACCAAAATGTCACACACTAATATATTATTTAGATTAGGTCTTATTTTCTTGTCTCGAGATATCGTTCAACCTGCACTTATATAAAATATATATACAGTTAAACCTGTCTATAGCACCCCCTCTAAATAGCACCTTCCTCTCTATAGCACCCAATTTTAAACATTAAAACATGTAAACATTTTACATTAAAAGTGACCTGTCTATAGCACCCCCTCTCTATATAGCACCTTCCTCTCTATTGCACCTGATTTTAAACATTAAAACATGTAAACATTTTACATTAAAAGTGACCTGTCTATAGCACCCCCTCTCTATATAGCACCTTCCTCTCTATTGCACCCAATTTTAAACATTAAAACATGTAAACATTTTACATTAAAAGTGACCTGTCTATAGCACCCCCTCTCTATATAGCACCTTCCTCTCTATTGCACCCGATTTTAAACATTAAAACATGTAAACATTTTACATTAAAAGTGACCTGTCTATAGCACCCCCTCTCTATATAGCACCCTATTTTGGTGAGTCCCAAGAGGGGCGCTGCTATAGACAGGTTTAACTGTATTTTCAAAAAAAATTTTCTTTATATGTTGTATTAATGCACAATTTAGATTATAGATTATAAACACAAGGTAATAAGACACAAGGAAATATTTATTTATTTGGTCTTATTACCTTATGTTTAAATGTTGTAATATATTTCTTACTCAACATCAAGTATTTGAAATATGTAAATAATAATTTGCTATAGAAGATTCTTCTTTGTAAAATATGTAGCGAATTTACCAAATGAAAGAAGACAAGTTTCTTTATTTATTCGACGACGCAAACTTTCGGGTAAAAACCCTTCAACAGGCAATAAAATATATTATAGTGCCAAGTTTGATGCTGTAATCACGCCTGTAGAAGGGTTTTTGCCCGAAAGCTTGCTTTGATATATTTCTATTAAAAGAAACTCTTCTTCTTTTATTTCGTCTTTTCGTCTAAATATTACCAAGAAGAAGATTATAGTCGTTATCACCAATAAAATATAAGCTTGCATCGTCGAATAAGTAGAGAAACTTGTCTTCTTTCATTTGGTAAATTCGCTACATAATAATTTGCATTAAAATATCATTAATTTGTTAATGTGATACTTCTGTTGAAGAACTGATAAATCGGAAAGCTTCAAAATAAAAAGGTTTGTACAAGAAACTTAGCTCTGGATGCATTGTTTATTTTATTATAGTAAACACAAGGTAATAAGACCAAATCTAAATAAATATATAGTGTGTAACGTTTCGGTAACAGTGTTGATAAGGCACAATTTGGAGTATTCTATATACAGTTATCAGCGTCATGCGTTCTGTCACCGTTTGCTTTTGGTGGCGTGATCGTAGCGAGCCAATAGGAGAGCGCCATTCAGGTATCACCGTTTGCTGCGCCACCACGTGGCGAGACGGGGACCTTGAGTGACGTAATGACAGGGTAGGAACAAGAAATCACTTGCTATCATTATCATATCATTTTATGTATATATCAGATTTAAAATATATTCATACAAAAAATCTAAATAATACAATTTTCAAATATTGTTGTGAAAATTTACATTTTTATTTTTGTATTTTAAAAACACACAAAGATTGAAGCGGGACGTTTCAAAAGAGTGCCATCCACGACACCAATTTATAATTGCAAAGAATAGTATTTTAATAAAACATTTAATCGGGTAAAACCCGGGCATTGCCCGGGTCATTCGGCTAGTAGATTATAAACACAAAGCAATAAGACCAAATTCAAATAAATCTTTGAAAACAGTAACTCATTAAAAACATGCTGTGGTAAAATTTCTCATTCAGTACTTTTGTCTTAAGATGGTAACAACGCTGTTACCGAAACGTCACACACTATTTATTTGGATTTGGTCTTATTACCTTGGTAACAGCGTTGTTATCATCTTCAGACAAAAGTACTGAATGATAAATTTTACCACAGCATGTTTTAAATAGTTACTGTTATCAGGTGTGTAAACAAGATAGCAGATAAGAAGAGTAAAAAGATATTACACACTTGATAACAGTAACTATTTAAAACATGCTGTGGTAAAATTTCTCATTCAGTACTTTTGTTTGGAGATGATAACAAGGCTGTTACTGAAATGTCACACACTATCTGTATTTGGTCTTATTACCTTGTGTTTATAATCTATAATCCAAATTGTGCTTTATCATCTTTATTATAGTAAGTTTATTTTTAACTAGCATAACCATCCTTTGTCAAAACAATGCTACTAGGCCATATAATAAATGTGATTGGAAGCTTTTGTCAGTTAGAATGATGTCTTACTACTTCCTAACTCCATCCTACTTGTTAAATTAACATAGAAATTTTCATAATGTCTATTTTATCAAAATTATAAATCCAGAATTAGTAATAAACATATATAAGTACAAATGTAACTCAAATTTTATAACTTTTGAAACTAGGGATAAATTGTGTATTATTATGAATCAAAAGTACATGTATATATGATAAAATACAACTAAAAGGTTTAAATATTATTTTGAGAAAGAAAAAGATTAACATATAAAGTAATTTTTTTAAAGAAAATATTTGTTTTAATGTTTTAGCAATTATAAAAAAAAAAAATCTTATTTATACTAGTGTAATACACATTTTTAATAAAGTCAAGGTCTATTTTAAATAAGTAGGCTGTTTAAATACAAAACAGAAATCTTATTATTTCAACAATGTGCAAACTACTATTTGTAATGCATGGATAACTTTGTTTCTTTCAATAACCATGTGTTCTTAAAATATGAATATACAGTATATATAATAAAAAAATAAGTCAATGCTATCCCAAACAAATGCATTTAAAATAAAATTAAAACTAAAAATATATGATATCTTGTTTCATTTTTCAAAATTCTAAGTAATACTAATTCTAAAATAAGTTTTTGTATACAAAAATTAATTATAAAAGAAAATACTACCTTGTGACGATATAGTTTTAAGAAAAATGTCAGATGTCAATATTGTGTTTCAAATGATTAATATATTCTTATTATTTTTTATAATAAATATATATAAACATAATATATTAAACTATGATAGATTTTGCTACACTGTACTATATACAAAATTGACGCAAAATAAAGGTCAAATTATGCAAAATATTTTTATTATAAAAATAAAACGTGACCGGCTTTTTATTTTTCCGAATCCTTTATTGATACCTAACTGGTAAATAAAATGTAAAATTTAAAAAACACCAATAATACTCGCCTTTAAGAGAGTGATTTTGTATAATAATAGTGACCACTATAAACAGACAGTTCCGCGCCGAAGATGATAAACTGCGCATGCCCAGAGTTAAAGTTAAATAAGTTTATAAAGCCGAAAAAAAGATTTTTTTCAAGAGGAGAATTTTTTTTTTCAAGAGAAGACTTGACTGTCTTCTCTGGGTTTTAATTAGGCAATGTTTAGTGATAAAGCATGTTAAATCTATTTTTAACTCGCGTGTTATTCTGATTTTTGTTCAGTGAAAAATAAACACAAAGAATCTCTTTAGAGTTTATTGAAAATTAGAATATTTAGTAAATATTCATGTAGCGATTAAATTTTAAAACGACTTATTAAATTTCAAATTTAATGTTTATAAACCGTTTAAATTTTATTTGAAGCCTCAAATCTATTTGGAATGTATTAAATTTAATTGACCTTTTTTTTTTTTTGGTATTTTTTCAATATTTAAAATTATCACTCTGAAAATTTAGTATAAATATAATTTTTTTTTCATGAAACAAAAAAGTTAGTTTAGGCCTAAAACTTTTGTGAGTCGATATGCAAGATATTTGTTCATTTGAATATTTAAACGATTTTAGATAATCATTATCAGTTAATCTAGTTAGAGTAAATAAAGATTAACTGTTGAAAGAAAAAAGAAAGGGAGAGAGAAAGAGCAAAGGAATAAATATGAACCTCAGGCGCTAAAAAAAAACTATATTTCAAATAGAAGGTGATCAGAGGATAAAATTAAAGTAATAAAGAAATTTAACTTTTTTTCATATTGCATGTTGATAAAAATCATATTTTTATATTGAATTTATATTTTCTAAAGCACCCTTAGCTAGGTTCTTTTTAGGATATTTCCTAAAATCGCGTATTTGCGATTGACTACACATTTTCAGCTTTTATTGATTTAAAGCGCTGATAAAATAAGTTTTTAGATGTGACTATATAGGCGCCCATATCCAGTGAAATCAATGTACATATTAAATGGCAACGCTCCATCTATTGAGGTGAATATAAACCTAATGTTAATATAGGCGTATTATATTTTGGTTGACCTTAATAAATCAAGAAAAGCCATCGATATATTAGTTTGGAGCAGACTTTTTCAAAAACCCAGGCGGTCTAAAGAGTTCTTGAAAAATCGAGAAATAGTCGTTAAAGGTCAAATTTGATACAGAACGATAAAATATGCAAAAAAAAAGGAAGAGAAAAAGAATAAAAATTTGAGAATGTACAAAATATTAGTCAGTTTTTACAAATACGTAGCAGAATCTCCCTCTAAAAGACAGTTGAAGAGCCACTGGAGAGCAGCTAATTGAAAAAATTGTAATTTTGGTGATAATTCTTTCTTTTATAGAATCGTGTCTGCTCGCGGAAGTCCATTCATTATTACTGTGTAAAAGAAACACTAAATGTTTGAACACTAGTAATTCTTTATTCTCTTTATTCCCAAATCAGTTGTATTTTCAGCTCCCTCATTCTTTTTTTAAAATATCTATTTTTCCCTGTTTTCTGGAATTAAAATATGCTGAACATAGAATCCAAATCAACTTCAATTATTGAAAACACACACAAATGAACAAATCTAGTCTAAATAATTAGAATAGGAAAAGTCGCGGCGTGTGTGTGAGTGTTTGATAATTAATATTCAAACTAAGAGATTTCATGAGCTTGTTTTATATAGCACAATTACACAAATTTTTCAAAAAATTTATTATAGGAATTGTTTGATTTCAAGATATCTTTTAAGAATTAAAAATCATGATAAAATTTAATCAATTTTGTCTTTTAAAAAATCCCACCATACAATTGGTATAGAAAAACTTATTTCAATTACTGAATATTGTGTGTATAGTGAGGCATTAAAATATACTAAGACAAAATTGATAAAATTTTACAATAACTTACATTTAAAGATGAAATCATAAAAGTAATCTAGTCAATGTTTTTCATAACGTAAATATGTTTGAAAACAAATACTTTTTGAGCTACCAACATTTTTTTGTCATCATGTGGTCAAATACATTTTTTTTTCTATTTTTTTTTTACTGAATATTTTTTAAAAAATAAATAATTCAAATTGTATGTGTGAAAAATATTTTTAAATAAAATCTCTTATATTATGATGCATAGCGCGCCATCTGTTGTGAATATTCGAAACTAATATAGACGCAGTAGAAATTGTTTAATTTTCAAAAGAATCATACGCGTCTATAATAGTTTCTAATATTCATAAAATCTCTTATATTTGAATCTCAAATTTAAATTTTTATAGGCACATAATGTGATTAACCTGATTTAGTTGTTTTAAAACATACCTAAAGCTCAAACTACGCCTAATCATCCTACGGCCATGTAAAAGTAAAGTTCAAGTCCTTTTGGTCGTTTGCAAAGAACAAAAATAAATAAAAATACGAAAGCCCTTATTTACATACGCTAATTATATTTAAATAGTAATTATTAAATAGTAACGCTAATTTTGTAAAGTTTTTTTTTTTAAATTGCATTGTGTGCACCTACCGTAACTTAGTAATGTAAATTTCTCTCTTAATACTCAACTAGACGAATGGCCCGGGCCCAGGCAACGCCCGGGTTTTACCCGAGTGCGTATATATTTTAAAAATGTTTTAATTAAAATACTATTCGTTACAATTATAAATTGGTTCCGTGGATGTCTCTTTTGTGAAACGTCCCGCCCCAAACTGTGTGTGTCTTGAAAATATAAAAATTAAAATGTGAACGGAAAAGGGTAGCCTAGTGATCATGGCATCTGCCCGGTAAGCGGAAGGTCGTGGTTCGATTCCCATCCCTTGACACTTTTTTTTTTTATTTTATCCATTCTGACCAAAATCTATCCGTGAACTTCACACAGTGAACTTCACACAGACAGAATAAGGCAATTATATAAGTAGATAATCCAAATTGTGCCTTATCACACACTATTTTTTTATTTGGCCTTATTACCTTGTGTTTATAATCTATGACATAATGCCGGCGGCGCGCGCCCGTTGGCTGCCGGCGAGCACGTGACCTCCCTGTGCGCGCGCATCCGTGACAGCGGCCGATGAAGAATTGAGGAAAGACGGTCGTGACTATATATATTATTAATAATAATAATTATTATTATTATTATTATTATTTTTGTTATCATTAGATAATGATCATAATGATGATGCGTGCGCATCCGTGACTGAGGCCGATGAGGAAAGACGGTCGTGACTATATATAGGGATAATAATAATAATATAATAATAATTATTATTATTACTATCATTAGATAATGATAATGATCATAATGATGATGCGCGCGCATCCGTGACTGAGGCCGATGAGGAAAGACGGTCGTGACTATATATGTTGATAATAATAATAATATAATAATAATAATTATTATTATTATTATCATTAGATAATGATAATAATCATAATGATGAAGAGCGCGCATCCGTGACTGAGGCCAATGAGGAAAGACGGTCGTGACTATATATAGGGACTAGACGAATGACCCGGGCAACACCCGTGTTTTACCCGATTGAATGTTTTTATTCCAATACTTTTTGTTACAATTATAAATTGGAGCAGTGGATGTCACTCTTGTGAAACGTCCCGCTCCAAACTTTACATGTACATTAGGTCAGCTGGTATTACCCCTCATTTTCACCGCTAGAGGCGCGAGCGAATTGACTTTTTGTAAATATGCATAATTATAAAGATAGAAGCTTCTATAGAAGATAATGATCATAATGATGATGCGCGCGCATCCGTGACATGAGGAATTGAGGAAAGACGGTCGTGACTATATATATATTAAATTAAATAATAATAATAAAATAATAATAATAATAATACAATAATAATAATTATTATTATTATCATTAGATAATGATATAATGATCATAATAATGATGCGCGCGCATCCGTGACATGAGGAATTGAGGAAAGACGATCGTGACTATATATATGTTGATAATAATAAAATAATAACAATAATATAATAATAATAATAATTATTATTATTATCATTAGATAATGATAATGATCATAATGATGATGCGCGCGCATCCGTGACAGCGATGAGGAAAGACGGTCGTGACTATATATGTTGACTAGATGAATGGCCCGGGCAACGCCCGGGTTTTACCAGAGTGCGTATATATTTTAAAAATGTTTTTATTAAAATACTATTCGTTACAATTATAAATTGGCGCCGTGGATGTCTCTCTTATGAAACGTCCCGCCCATAATCAAACAAGGTCGTAGGACGAGTGGGTAACCCCCTCGATTCCCGACAGTCATGAACCGGGATTGAATCCCGCGTTAAAATTTGTTTAATATGTGATAACCTTCACATATTACACAATGTTCAATTATCATGAACTAGGTTGCTCTTGCTGAGCGGTACCTATTTATGTGAATTTGAACCAGGAAACGTCCCGCCCCAAAATGTGTGTGTCTTGAAAATATAAAAATAAAAATGTGAACGGAAAAATATGTCCAGGGTAGCCTAGTGGTCATGGCATCTGCCCGGTAAGCGGAAGGTCGTGGGTTCGATTCCCATCCCTTGACACTTTTTTTATTTTATCCATTCTGACCAAAATCTATCCGTGAACTTCACACAGTGAACTTCACACAGACAGAATAAGGCAATTATATAAGTAGATAATCCAAATTGTGCCTTATCACACACTATTTTTTTATTTGGCCTTATTACCTTGTAAAGTAGGTTGAAATCCTCTGAAGAATATAAGTAATAGAATCAAAGCATGCGAGGATGCGTATCTTAAAAGTTTTAATAAAGGCGAGCTTTCGGGCTAATAACCCTTCTTCAGGATATCATATCTGACTGATCTTGCATCTTATATACATATCCATATTGACAAAAATCAGCTTATATACAAAAAACAAACGTATCTGCCAATCAGTTAGAAAAGTAATAGCGGCCTTAAACTGTATCGTGGCTTAATCGTGAAGTCTCTTGTGTTTTTCCTACTTGATATGCTCGGGACACGCGGTTATTTCTCGCTATTACTTTTCTAACTGATTGGCAGATACGTTTGTTTTTTGTATATAAGCTGATTTTTGTCAATATGGATATGTATATAAGATGCAAGATCAGTCAAATATGATATCCTGAAGAAAGTTATTAGCCCGAAAGCTCGCCTTTATTAAAACTTTTAAGATACGCATCCTCGCATGCTTTGATTCTATTACTTATTACCTTGTGTTTATAATCTATGACGTAATGCCGGCGGTGCGCGCCCGTTGGCTGCCGGCGAGCACGTGACCTCACTGTGCGCGCGCATCCGTGACAGCGGCCGATGAGGAATTGAGGAAAGACGGTTGTGACTATATAATAACTAGACGAATGACCCGGGCAACGCCCGTGTTTTACCCGATTGAATGTTTTTATTCAAATACTATTTGTTACAATTATAAATTGGAGCCGTGGATGTCACTCTTGTGAAACGTCTCGCTCCAAACTTTACATGTACATTAGGTCAGCTGGTATTACCCCTTATTTTCACCGCTAGAGGCGCGAGCGAATTGACTTTTTGTAAATATACACAATTATAAAGATAGAAGCTTCTATAGAAGATAATGATCATAATGATGATGCGCGCGCATCCGTGACAGCGATGAGGAATTGAGGAAAGACGGTCGTGACTATATAGGTTGATAATAAAATAATATAATAATTATTATTATTATCATTAGATAATGATAATGATCATAATGATGATGCGCGCGCATCCGTGACAGCGATGAGGAATTGAGGAATTGAGGAAAGACGGTCGTGACTATATATGTTGATAATAATAAAATAATATAATAATAATAATAATAATATAATAATAATTATTATTATTATTATCATTAGATAATGATAATGATCATAATGATGATGCGCGCGCATCCGTGACAGCGATGAGGAATTGAGGAATTGAGGAAAGACGGTTGTGACTATATATGTTGACCAGACGAATGGCCCGGGCAACGCCCGGGTTTTACCCGAGTGCGTATATATTTTAAAAATGTTTTAATTAAAATACTATTCATTACAATTATAAATTGGCGCCGTGGATGTCTCTCTTGTGAAACGTCCCGCCCCAAACTGTGTGTGTCTTGAAAATATAAAAATAAAAATGTGAACGGAAAAATATGTCCAGGGTAGCCTAGTGGTCATGGCATCTGCCCGGTAAGCGGAAGGTCGTGGGTTCGATTCCCATCCCTTGACACTTTTTTTATTTTATCCATTCTGACCAAAATCTATCCGTGAACTTCACACAGTGAACTTCACACAGAGAGAATAAGGCAATTATATAAGTAGATAATCCAAATTGTGCCTTATCACACACTATTTTTTTATTTGGCCTTATTACCTTGTGTTTATAATCTATGACGTAATGCCGCCGGCGCGCGCCCGTTGGCTGCCGGCGAGCACGTGACCTCCCTGTGCGCGCGCATCCGTGACAGAACCGGCCGGCCCATGACGGTCGTGACTATATATGTTGATAATGGATGGATAATAATAATATAATAATAATAATAATAATAATTATTATTATTATTATTATTATTATCATCAGATAATGATAATGATCATAATGATGATGCGCGCGCATCCGTGACAGAACCGGCCGGCCGGCCCATGACGGTCGTGACTATATATGTTGATAATAATAATAATTAATGTTAATAATAATTATTATCATTAGATAATGATCATAATGATGATGCACGCGCATCCGTGACAGAACCGGCCCATGACGGTCGTGACTATATATAGGGAATAATAATAAAATAATAATAATAATATAATAATAATAATTATTATTATTAACATTAGATAATGATAATGATCATAATGATGATGCGCGCGCATCCGTGACAGCGATGAGGAAAGACGGTCGTGACTATATATAGGGATACTTTTGTAAAAATAAAGTACGCAAACACAACTTGAAAAAAAAAATGCAGAACGCGCTCATTGGTGCTTAATTGGCCTGGTGTTGTTACTTCGCCTCGTATTATAGCACGTGAGCTAGTTATTTATTTTTTGGGGTCTGTTTATTTATTAATATGGTAAAAAAACGGCAAGAGAAATTTTAGTCACCTTATTGAAGGAGTTTTGTTAAAATTTTGACTAAGCGTTTCTGTAAAAATTTTGTTTAAAGTAAAAAACATTATGGATTATAAATGCTTTACTACATGGCAAAGTGTAAAGTTGAATAGGGGGGTAAGTGTTGCGATGTATTGCGTGTCATTCGGTTTTGAAAAAAACCCATGTTTTCCTTTCTTATAGTAAGAAGAAGACATCTATTAGTAGTGTCTTCATTATGTTGTTGATGAAGACTTATCGTCTGCAGGCAGTGTATGAGAATGATTGGCACCATATCAAGCAAAAGGAATATGAATAAAATGATAAAAATAAGAAACTGTTTGATTTCTTATCATTTTATTAACGATCCTTTCTCTCTATGTACAATTAAACTTGTCTATAACGCCTCCCTCTCTATAGAGCCCGATTTTAGATACGTGGTACGATGCGATTTACATTAAAAGTGACCTGTCTATAGCACCCTATTTTGGTGAGTCCCAAGAGAGGACGCTATAGACAGGTTTAACTGTATAATTTATCATTCTCAAACACTGTTTGCAGCTGACAACCATCATTTTAAACAACATTGGACAACATATCTGTTAATTATAAGACAATTATCGTGCTTTATATTAGAAACTAGCCGAATGACCCAGGCAACGCCCAGGTTTTACCCGATTAAATGTTTTTATTCAAATACTATCCGTTACAATTATAAATTGGTGCCGTGGATGTCACTCTTGTGAAACGTCCCGCTCCAAACTTTGTGTCAGAGAAGCGATATTTTTATAAAGAGATGATCTGGCTTTGTGTCTTCTGCTCGAATTATTGTTTTTCTGTTAGAATTTTGTTCCTGCACACTAAAATGAACTGGCTTCACCCGTGGTCTCAGCTTTTTGGAATTTTTCGCGATATAATTTTGTATCTGATAATCAAACATGATGCAGCAATATTGTCATCATCATTTTCTGACTAAAAAAAACAAATATTTTTGCCCAGAACCTGTCAATTTTATTTTTTTATTGGCTAAAAATCCGATAAATATATTTTCCAGATTTTTTTCTATGTCCTGTCAAACACGTTTTACATGTACATTAGGTCAGCTGATTTTACCTCCCATCTTCACCGCTAGAGGCGCTGCTTGCGAGCGAAAAGGCAAATTTGCAACGCAATTTGCAAATAACTCGAAGAATATTCGGGATAGAGACCTGAAATTTTCACTATAAGTTTTTCTAGATTCTACTCTATATACTGTTAAAATTTCAGTCAGATTAGTTACGTATTGTGGACGTGTATAGCCGACATAGATACCCACATACATACATACATACATTGACTTTTATATATATAGGGATACAATTATTAAAAATCATAAATTCTTTATTTACAAATGGAACAAACACTTTCTCAGTACTGCCCTTACTGCGATGAAAAATATCTCTAAAAAAGACGGAACCGCTGAGAGGGTTTTACTACCGATGAACCAAGTTCTCTCACTATTTTTAATGACAGTAAGGACAGTAGAAGGTTTGCTTTTATTTGTAAATGAAACATTCGTGACTCATAGTTGTATTTCTTACATATCTGTTGATGTATATTTGAAACTATTATAGACGCGTATGATTCTTTTGAAAATTAAACAATTTCTACTGTCCTTACTGCAATGGAAAAGTTGAGGGGAAGGATTTTTTCCATTACAGTAAGGGCAGTAGAAATTGTTTAATTTTCAAAAGAATTATACACGTCTATAATAGTTTCGAATTTTCATCAACAGATGGCGCGCTATCCATCATAATATCTGTTGATATTGCTGAAATATGCTTTCTGAGAGAAGCCTTCAAAATGGTAAATGAAGTAGGGTAACATTGATAAACACCCGACTTAAAACTCCCCCATAGCCAGAAATTCACAAAGACTGATGATCTTGATGGCCATTCATATAGAAAATGAAGACGTATCATTTGATTCTTTACAAACCCAATCTTTAAATAGTTATTTGATACAAAAGACGACATGAGAAAATCTTTCATAAATGTAATTTTATTGTATGATTGTTTCTCCTACAGTATAGGAATAACTTAATTTATCTATCACAAGTTGGACATATAAGGTTAACCGGTTGCAAAAAATTGTTCCAAAGTTTTCTACGGATTTATTCTCGAAAAGAAAAAATGGTTCAATAAAAGAGTAGTAAACCCACACCAAACTGGAACTTTAGGTTGATAAACATAATAAAATACATCCAGATCTACTATAAAAGTTGACGATTTGATTATCCAAATTTTAAACTTTAAAAAATTTAAAAATTATAGGGAGGTTTCTAATTACGCGCAAAAGACACAAAATCCGTTAATTTTCTCTCATCATCTTTCACATATTCACATAATTCACATTTGCATAGCTAAAATCAAGAGAAATGCATCTCCTGATCGTGCATATTAATTTATATACAGTAGAACCTCCATGAGAGGACACTCCTGCTAGAGGACACCTCTCTACAAAGGACAGTTTTCATTCGCAAAATTATTATTTTTACTATTTAGAAACACACACACACACACACACACACACACACACACACACAAAAGCCTTTATTAAGACACACAGGTCTTACAGAGGATTCTCCTTGGGGTTACAAAACGGAGAAAGTGGGAAATAAAAATGGTGAAAGAATATATACATATGGTAAATATATACAGATTATAAGAAATAATAAAGAAATAAGAAGAATTTTAAAAAATAAATAAATAAAATAAAAAAATTTTGGAAATATGGATGGTATATACAGGAAACATTATAAAAAACAATCAAGCTAATAGATTAGTCTGAGTAAATTGGAGGAAAAGAAATTTATTATACAACAACAACAAAAACCCTATTAAGACCTTTCAGTCTTATACAGATTCTCCAAGCAGAAATGTAGGGTACATACAGGAAAAAAAAATAATAATAATAGTACCTTAATGGTACATTATAGTGGAAACATTTTATAAAACAATCAAGCTAATAGATTAGTCTGGGTAAATTGGAGGAAAAGAAATTTATTATACATGGATTTGCCACGGATTCACCGCAAATGAAGATAAAAAATCAAAAGCTAATCACAATCAATATTGAGATAATGAAATTTATACATTATAATTAAGACAATTGTGCTCATTAACATATTTAAAAGGGTAAATCCGAGAGGAAAAAAAAGATACAAAATAAAAAAATGAAAAAAAAAAAAAAAAAAAAAAAAAAAACACTGGAATTTACATATGATACATACACCAAGATTTTTCGTCTTAATAAAATAATTTCTCAGCTGATGAATGAAGGTTATAAAAATTTGAAGCGTAGATTTTTTAAACAATATTTTCATTCATAGAAAGCGAAATATATAAGAAATTAATACTATTTAGAAACTCTCCGGTAAGAGGACACCTCTCCCTAAAGGACACTTTGGTTCTGCAATTAGGTGTTGTCCTTTACAGGGAGGTTCTACTGTATATTAACCTGATCCCAGTGCAATATTGCACTTTAAAAAAAAAACTATTTTTGCATATTGCATAATTAAGTTTACGATCATTTATAAAGAGTCTATTAAGGTAGCCACTATGCAACATAGTCATGCAACACCCCTACTGCATCAGATGGACGACATCTAGGCCACGACTTACCAGCAGCAGGCGACACGTGACAATAAGATCAGACGACCCCTTATCTAGCCGTCGGCAGCTGTGACGTGGAGGATTATGCAACTATGGAGTAAACAAGGAGGAAAATGTTCCAATGATAAGACAGCCACTTTCTCAGGCCTATCTCACGGCCGTAGTCAAGAGGACTATCGAGGAAGCCCATCTGGAGACATCCTCATTGGCTGGAATGGCGTCTTAGCAAGCAGATTTGATGTTCTCCTAAGACACGGAATTCTATGTCTTGAAGCAGTCTTCCTTCAATCCATCATATTTTTATCCATGGATCAGATGGTTCGAAATCAAAGTCACCTTTATATTTAAGTTGCTTTTGGTCCGAAGAAAATAGTTTGAAAAATCTAACACTTAATATGCTAATTGAATTAAAGAAGGAAATTTTGCCGGGAGGAAATTGATCTATAAAAGCATAGGACGCCTCTCGTCAAAATAAACGTCAAAACTTGACACCATCTATTGACCGTCACCACAAACTAGCGGCCTCGGGTCGGTAACAAAGCCACAACACCAGCTTTGGTAAACTGAGAAGCGTCCACCATTGGTTTCGGGCTAATGGCCCTCGTCAGTCTAGGTGGACGCTTCTCAGTTTGACAAAGCTGGTGTTGTGGCTTTGTCACCGATCCGAGGCCGCTAGTTTGCGGTGACGATCAACAGATAGCGTTTAGTTTTGACGTTTATTTTAACGGTAGAGGCGTCCAATGCTTTTATAGATGAATTAAAAGAAGAATATTGAAAAAAATAAAGCTATTGTATTAATCTTTTTCTCAACTCTTTAATGCCTCGTAAAATTTCTTTTTAAAGAATCTCTACGGGTCTAGTGTAGATACCTTCTGTATGTTTGCAACTTGTGTAGGATTTCAAGGAACCTGAATTTGTTGAAGTCTGTGAATTATTTTTCAGACAAGGACCTCAGTTTCTGTCTTGAATGACATTCTAGCTGCCTGAGAGGTAAACGATGCCCAGCGAGTTCAGCATATCTGCTGTTAATTCAGAGTAAGTTGGGAAGAAGAGAAGCTTCTTTCTTGAGTTGGCCACTGCCAGCCATTACATCACCCTATCCACTCTGTAGGAAAGAACTCTCGTGGTCCATCGGTGGTGGAGTCTTTCCTGTAGTGGAAGACTTCAATAAAATTTGTATTAAATATTTTTTGGTAATTTGTTTCTTTTAATGAATATTATCAAATAATATCTCTACAATAGATGTGAATCTCTTGTATATGAATTAGATGAGGCAAAAGGTTTATGTATATGAATTTCTTTTCATCTCCAGAAACCTGTTGCCTTATTTAATATCACTACCTACCTTTTTTATTATAATGGTGAAAGAGAGTTATTTAATGAGAAGATTTGGTTCATCGGTGGTAAACCCTTTCAGGGTTTTTGTCAAATTAATCTCCAGATTTCTCTACTATTGTATTGGATTATTATCGAAGAATTGAGAATTTCGACACAAAAAGTCATAAGACACCGCAATACTTTTTATTTACTTGATTAAAGGAAGCTTTCGGGAAAGTCCTTCTTCGGCTAACTAAAGCTAACTTCATCTCAGCAATTTTAACCGACTCCTGAAGAATTGAGAGAACATTTAATTTATATGGGGGATTCCCCACCAAATCTCCCTCAAGTGACCTTGTCTGAAAGCCAATCGTCATCTACGTCTGCTGATGTGATCAGCCCCCTCAGGCCACTGCGGCATCTGATGGGGAATCCAAGAATCCCAGGAAGCCGTCAACCAGCTGGGCCGAGCTTGTCAACCAGAACAAACAACTCCCAATGGAGGAAAACAACACTGGCTTCACCAAGGTCGGTACAGACCTGAAAAGACCTTCCGACTCAGAAGCTGTGGGCCGGAAGAACAAGAGGGACTGTGTCCAGACAGCGGCCCCGAACACAAAAGGTGGGAAACAACCCCCTCTTGCCAAGCCCAGAGTACAAGAATGTACCAACTCAAGGCAGTATCAGGCGAACTTCCGAGCCAAATCGGCGGCTGGCAAGGTAGACCAATGTCTCTACTTGGAATTTTACCCGGATTTTAGCCTGGCCCAGTACTATCTGGCCTGGTGGCAAAACTGGGCAAAGGTACGGTGTACCAGCTGACGAAGATGGTGGGGCAAATCCTAGTCGGCCTATTTAACATGCAGCACACACAAGCCGATTGAAGAAGGGTTAGGTCATTGATGACGTCACCCATCGAGCTTTCACTTTGAGGAAAAGGGCTGAGAGTATTCTGCTCGGCAGCGTTTTGTTCTTTGTTACAAACGATCACCTTGTCGTAGCGCTCCGACGCTATGGGCAGGTTGTCTCAATTACCTGGGAACTGATGGAGCTAGAGGACCCTCATCAACCTCATCCTTGCTGGGCAGATGCACGTCGTGTTACATCTAAACCTTCACGAGGGTGTGAAACTTTGGCACATTCCGGCTTGTCCAGAGGTGAAGAACAAGAAGATAACTGCTCCTGTCTATGTGTCATACGGGATATGTTGGTAAGTAGAGCCTTTGGGTCTGGAGAGGAATTAGCTCCAGGCTTTATTACCTACAATGGTAAAATGAACAAGCTTCTCCCCAAATCCAACAATGAGCAGAAAAATCCATCGACATCCTCGCCAGCACGATCATGGCTCTTACATGGGGTACAGATATCACCCTGTATAAGAAGGTGTCGCGTGCCAGAACTTCTGCCCGACAGAGCTACCGAATTGCAACCCTGAATGCGCGCGGCATGGCGCTCTTCACCGGGGAATCCAGTTCGGTTGTATTCTCAAGGAACATGAGGAAGACATCTGCTTCCTGCAGGAAACCAACCCATGTCCTTGAACGACACCTCTGCTACGGCTACAGCGCCGTCGTTGTGCCGGCAACGACTACCGTGTGATCAGGCCTCGCCTGCATCTTCGCTACAGGGGAGCTCTATGACGTGTGTCAATGTCCCCATCTCTCATGCTCATGAAGAGTGGTGCCGCCAGCTCCAGACCATCACAGTTTAGCGCGTGAAGAAGGTGCGTGGATCCTCGGTGACCTGAACATCTCCGAGGAGTCGCCTAAGGACCTGGCATCGGGTTCCGTAGAAACATTTGCGGATCTACTGAACCAACCCGACTTCGTCGACGTCGCCACCTTCTTCGATGCTGCACTGGAGCACACCAGGGTTGCCATTATCGGAATCCGGGTCGACCCGCGTCGTCTAGACAGAATCCTAATTCCATCAGGCTTCTGCGACGCACCCACTACCAAACCATCGACTACGCCTACTCGGACCACCGTGCCGTCCTGATCCAAGTGGGAGAACCAGCTCTTACAAGACTTACCTGCATCGACAAGCTGCTACGGTCAGACCTGTTTTTCGATCGAATGGAAACGTTAATCGATGAAATATCGGAAGATCTAGCAAATACTTCACCCCCGATGTTATGGGAACAATGGACCAGGATCAAGGCAGATCTGGTCGCGGAGTCGTGCCTGTTGTCGCCGAGTCCGGCGGTGGATAAATCGAGAGAGCAAGTCATTTTCTGAGGCGGAGACTGGAGGAGGACACTTTTCGCTTCGTCTATCTTTCCTTGTCTGACCTTGGGAGTTCCCTCCGAGTCAGACGTCGCTCTCCTTTCACTTACACCGATGATGACGGCAACTTCGTTCCCGGGGCCTGCTAAGACGTTTCCTTCGGGAACAACTAAGCAGTCGCTTCGTCCAGGCTCCATGCTCAGTTGTAGCTATTCCGAATTCCTCACTGAAGTGACCCCCGTTGAGTCGACGAATGGGACCAGCTCCTTCTCGCCGAAATCTCCCGCGACCAGATAGCGGCAGCCTTCCACCGCCTGCCAAATGGCCGTGCCTCGGGATGAGACGGACTACCCTGCGAGTTTGTCAAAGCCTTTGAAGATTTCTTCGCCGAAGTTCTTTGGCAAGTCTTCGAGGCTTTTCGACTCCGCGGGGCCTTGCCTCCCTCTTCAAGGCGCAGCAAGGTCATCCTGCTCCCGAAGTCGCACGGTGATCCGGGTCTACAGGCATTTTTCCCCATCAGTCTCCCAACGATCGACTACAGGGTCCTCAGCGGAATCTTCATGGGCCGTCTGCGCCGTCATCTGCCAGACCTCGTGCCCCAATGTCAGACATACGCCGTTCCAGGATGGGCATCCTTCTGGAACATTGCGAAAGTGTTCGACAAAATCTTGCGATCAAGATCTGGTCAAGGTTGCGATCTGGCTGTCATCTCTCTGAACCAGAAGTCGGCGTTCGACAGCCTTATATGGAGCTACTGTTCGCCTTGTTTGAGAAGCTGTGCCTACCATCTGCCTTCCTCAACGTGGGCTGCTGGACGCACAGCACCTGGAGGCCTTCTGCCAGCGTCTCCTGCAGTAAAACGCTAGCTCCAGGTATAACTCGGAGCAGGACCTGCGGGGATCGGCAACGCTCATTGCCCGCCCCACCAGCCAGAGAGCGCGCCGGGCATTGGACTCGGTACGGCTGCATCCTGTTGGAGAGCTTGTGGCGCGCTGGACTATTACCGTGGAAGTGTCCCGTTCTATCTTCTGGGCTGACCTGCGTGACAACTGCTTCTCGGGGCACGACGCAGTGAGGGGCCAACAATGAAGACCTTCTATATATTTTATATACAGTGGAACCTTCCTTTAGCGGACACCTTTTCACAAACGAGAGTTTTCATTTGCAAAATTACCATTTTTACAATTTATCAACTCTCAGGTAAGAGGACACCTCTCCCTAAAGGACACTTTGGCTCTGCAATTAGGTGTCCTTTATAGGGAGGTTCTACTATACATATACATCAATTATTTTTATACTTATATATCTTTTTATTCATATATTTATTAGTATTTAGTAGTCCTATTTATTCACAAGCATTCAACTTTATATAACTTTATATGGATATTGTTGTTTCAAACTCAATCTCTCACCTAAAATGCTGTTCTTCTTTTAAAAAGAGTATTCTCCAAATGTGTTTTGTAACAATTCAAAGCTTTCACTGGCTGATTTACTGATTCGCGGAAACAGAATTTCATAAACAAACGCGTTGTTTCATTTTAATGTCCGTTTTAATTTAGCCGCGCTGTTAATACTATCTTCTTATAGAAGTCTATAGAAGTCAATGTTTCGCGATAAACTCAAAAACTACTGAACCAATTGGTACCAAATTTTGCATGTCGCTTATTATAAACCCAAGGAAAAATTTCGGCTTTATTTTGCTTAGTATATTTAGCTATTTATTTTTTTCATTGAAGAACTTTTTTTTACGCGGAGTAAATACGAGGCGAAGTAACAACACCAGGCCAATTAAGCGACCAATGAGCGTTCTGCATTTTTTTCAAGTTGCTTGCGTACTTTTTTTGAAATATCTTTTTATACGAGTGTTACTTTTTTTTTACAAAAGTATTGAATATTAAGAGAGAAATTTACATTACTAAGTTACGGTCAGTGTCAACAATGCAATTTTAAAAAAACTTCACAAAATTAGCGTTACTTACTGTATGTAAATAATTGATATAGGCTTAGCAAAAATACGATGTTTCTTTTTAAGGATTTCAAATTGTTTTGTACTCACGTATGTTGTAGTTACGAGGACATCCCTTTAGATATAAACAAATATATATTTATTTAAGGAACGACTTGTTCCAATACAATTGTTGTAAACAAGCGAGCAAAGAATCAAACAGAAAAGTCATGAAGCGTAGAGGTGTGACGTCATTGTAGTGACGTCAGCATCGATGATGATTAAAGTCAAAGTTTGCGTAACAATTCCCTCCTTACTTTGTCTTTATTCCCACGATGCTGAGGTTCTCAAGGTGTTTCTTCATCTGGTCTCGGGATAGGTCCTTTGTGAAGATATCCGCCTCCAGGTCCTGAGATGGCTTGTACAGAAGGCAGATGTCTCTGGATTCATAACAGTCTCTCAAGAAGTGGTACTTTCTGTTGATATGTCTACAGCGACTGCTTTGTTTAGGGCTGGAGATCCAGTTGATCAATGACTGACTGTCTGTATAGATCGCAGTTGGTTTTTCCATGAAATTCCATTCTTCCAGCTCCTGTAACAGGTTTATTATCCATTTGATTTGACAGCAGCTTTCACAAGCAGCTATCATTTCCGCTTCCATTGTGGAGAGGGCGACGAGTGGTTGTTTACTAGTTTTCCAGTCTATAGTTGCTTCGCCGAGCTTCAATACATATCCGCCGTAGGATTTTTCATCATGAGTGGTCGACCAGCTGGCATCGGTGTAGGACTTCAGGATTTCAGTCTTCCCTCTTTCTAATTTCACTCCTAGGTCAATTGTTCCTCGTAGGTATCTCATCACTCTTTTGATTGCTGTCCAGTGCATCTGTTTTGGTTGTCTGGAGTACTGTGAAAGTTTGCTAGTGATGTAAGCGATGTCGGGTCTGGTGTTAACAGCTAGAAACATTAGCATTCCAAGGGCTTCTTGGTAAGTGTGCTGAACACAATTGTCATATTCAATATGATTGTCCAAATTGATTTCTTTGGAACCTGGTGTTGGAACTTCCTTACAAGTTTCCATTCCATATTTCTGCAATATTTGTTGTACATAGTGGCTTTGCTGTAGCGGAATTCCCTCCTTGTCTTGTATGATCTTGATACCCAAAAACATGCCTTTACATGTTACATCCTTTATTTCCAGATGATGTCTCAATTTTTTTATGAATCTGTTTGAGGTATCTTCAGAATCTGAGACAGTGATAAAGTCATCAACATATATCTCTACATAGAAGTATTTGTCTTCATTCTTCCATTTAAATAAGCAAGGATCAGATTTAAGTTTTTCCAGTCCACAGTCATGAAATACTTGACTGAATTTCTCATACCACGATCTTCCGGATTGAGGTAGACCGTAAATACTTTTGTTGAGTTTGCAAACTTTGTTTCTGTCTTGGACAAATCCAGCAGGTTGTTCCATGAATATATTGTGTTTTCAATGTTTCCATTTAGATAGGCTGCTTTCACATCAAATAGTTTAATGACTGAATCTTTTGTTGCTGCCATTGACAAAATAGTCCTGAGGGTGGCAATTTTAATTACAGGGCTGAAACTTTCGTTGTAATCTCTTCCTGGGATTTGGTTGTATCTCTCATTGCAACAAGTCTAGCTTTGTAAGTTTTGTTTTTGTTTTCTTGGTCTTTAGATATTTTGAACACCCATTTACTTTTGACAACTTTAGCGCTTACAGGTCTAGGTACCAGTTCCCATACTTGATGTGAGTACATGTTCTGTATTTCCTCAAGCATTGCGATCTCCCAATGTTTCTTGTCTTCGCATGCGATGGCTTCTTCATAGTCTTTCGGAATGGTTTCATTCGTAGTAGCCAGAACGTAGTCATCGAATCTTTTAGGTATTGTTCGAGTTCTTTGTGGTCTGTCTGATCCACTTGACTCTGTCTGTCTGTTGATCATGGTATCTGGTGCTGGCTCTTCAATATCAACATCTGATAGAACATGATTGTCCAGTTGTTCATCCTCTTGAATGAAGAAATATGTGTCAGTGTCCGTATTATTTATCACTTTGTTTTTCTTCCGAGATGACATTATTGTTCTCTCTGAAATGAATGTCTGCGGTTTCAAGAATACCTCTCGCTGTGATATCAAATACTCGATAGGCTCTTCTGCATCTTGAATAGCCTACAAATATTCCTCTCTTAGATTCAGTTTCTAGTTTGTGTCTTTGATGATTATCGAGTTTATAGAAGACTTCACAACCAAATCTCATGATGTGAGAGACGGATGGCTTTTTACCTTTCCATTTTTCCATAGGGGTAGTGTCTGGGTCATTGGTTGTGGGAGTTAGATTGTACAGATATGCAGCTGTATTCACAGCTTCTGCCCAGAAGTGTAGGGGTAATTGGGAGTCTGCCAGAAGTGTTCGGCCTTTGTCTAATAGTGTTCTGTTAGCTCTTTCAACTCTCCCATTGCTTCTTGGGGTGTACGGTGTAGTTAGTTCATGTTTAATTCCTTTGGATTCTATGAAGGTTTCAAGGTTTTTATTGATAAATTCTGTTCCGTTATCTGTTCTAAGTCGTTTTAGTTTTGAGTTTAGCTCGTTTTCTCTCTTTACAATAAACTTCTTCAAAACTTCTGCTTCTGAGAGTTTATCTTTGAGAAATTCTACAAATATTCTCCTAGAAAATCCATCTACGATGGTCAAGAAATATTTACTTCCGCCCAAGGAGTTTATTCTCATTGGACCACAGAGATCGACATAAATGGATTCAAAGGGGTAGCTTTCCTGATTGCTATCTGTGTGAACATAGGGTACTTTGGTCATTTTTCCCAAGGAGCAAGCATCACATTGATCAAGGGTACCATTTATAGAGTCCAAGCCTTTTAGAAGATTGTTCTTCAAAATCAGGTCTAATTTGTTGTCACTAGGATGTCCTAACCTTCTGTGCCATGCAGTCCTAGAATTGTCCTTTGAAATCAAGCAATGTTCATTTGGAACATGAGTTGCTTCAGATAAACGTGATAGGTTCAATGTGTACATGTTACCATCAAAGTTGCCTGTTCCTATTAGCTTGTCATCAGAAGAGTATATGTATGCTCCTTCAGAATTCAAAAGAACAGAGTTCCCTCTTCTTACTACGCTTGGAATGGACATTAGATTTCCTTTCAGGTGTGGTACATGGAGGACATTATGCAGGGTTACAGCGTTTTTAAGTTTGTCCTTACCTTGTACAGTAGCTTGGATTGATCCTGATGAGGCAGATTCGATGTGTCTCCCTTCTTCCGCCACTTGTATGCTTCTTCTCTCCTCCGTCTTGTGCTCGATCCATTCACCATGGGAAGTCATGTGGCTTGTGCACGCAGAATCAATTATCCACACGTCCTGAGTCGTCGGGCGTTCCTCCCCTGTGCTTGCATGTAGTGCGTATTCTGAAGTGGAGTTTCTTCGTTGGGATGGTTCCTCCGTTCGTTCTTGGATTGCTGATCTGGCCGTGTCTTTGTTTTGTTTTGGTTCTTTATGGTAGTTCCTTGTACTGGCCATGTTATTTTTATTTGTTGTATTCTTTTGATTTCCTTTGTTGTTAGGGTTGAACCAACAGTCTTTCTTGAAATGTCCTTTTCTTTTGCAAATGTAGCATGACTTTTCTTTAAATTGGTTGCCTGATGATCTGAAAGCATTTTCATGATTTTTGCTTCTGTCCTGTCTTTTATTCTCGAAATCCAGTAGAGCTTGTCTCAAGTCTGGTAAAGAGATTTCTCTGTTTATTGACAGTGCTGCTGTGATCGTGTCAAAGTTAGGTGTGAGTCCTTCAACAATGTATCGTACAAGTTCTCTTTCTGTTACAGTCTTTCCTAGCTGGGTGATCTCTTGTGCCGTTTTCCGTGCTCGTACAATATACATGTTAACATTTTCATTTGGGTTCAATTTTAGTCTGGCTAGATCCAACATTAGGTCTATCCTTTTATTTTCTAGAGATCCTTCAAACCTTTTCTTTATGTCGTACCAAATTCTTTTGGCCCTTTTATCGCCTCGAAAGATGATTGTTAAGTCATCCGAAAGTGACAATATTATTAGGCTGTATGCTTCCCGATTCTGTTTCTTCCAAATATCATATTCTAGTTTATTTTTTGTAAAGTCTGGCTCGTCATTAACAATTACGTCCTCGAAGAGATCTTTTGAATCTAGAATTGCTTCCATTTTCATGGACCACGTTGTATAGTTGTTTTCTGTTAACTGTTCGATTTTTGCTAAGTTATGTGTATCCATTTTCATCCAACTTTTTCTTTCTAAATTGGCGGTTAGTCCAATTATTTAATTTATTTTTGATTTAAATGGATCAATTGGCGGTTAGTCCAATTCGCGCGCCCAAACCACGCTCTGCTACCAAATTGATATAGGCTTAGCAAAAATACGATGTTTCTTTTTAAGGATTTCAAATTGTTTTGTACTCACGTATGTTGTAGTTACGAGGACATCCCTTTAGATATAAACAAATATATATTTATTTAAGGAACGACTTGTTCCAATACAATTGTTGTAAACAAGCGAGCAAAGAATCAAACAGAAAAGTCATGAAGCGTAGAGGTGTGACGTCATTGTAGTGACGTCAGCATCGATGATGATTAAAGTCAAAGTTTGCGTAACAATATAGGCTTTCGCATTTTTTATTTGTTTTTGTTCTGGCCTTTGTTTTTTTTTTTTTTATCTCTCAAAAAAATCGTTTAAAATGCAGTCGCAGTCATTAGCAAACACATGTTTGCCTAATTTCCATATGCTCTTTTATTTTTTACAGAAAAAATATCTAGACGCCAGTATTTTGGATTAATTTTTTTATAAAATTATTTTTTTCTTATTCTTACTGAGAAGATGGGCATCGCAGGCACTCACTCAACTCAGGCAATTTCAAGGGTTAATGCGCTGGAGCGAATACCTCGGGGGTTGGGTGGAAAAGTTGCCATCTATTTAAACTATATTGATTTTGAAACAACTAAATGGATTGCAAAAAATAATTAAATCAAATACCTAAACACTAATATAATACAATTTTTGCCACCTAACACACTTTTTGCCTTTGATTTATGTGTTACTTCTGTATTGCTATTCTATGGCACTTCTGCTATTTATTATTGATGTACTTTCAGTATGAATGAAATTGAACTCTGGGAAATTCTCGGGCGAAGCCGGGTCATTCGTCTAGTGTCTTATAAAAATAGAATTATTTAAAATAATGCGAGGAGAAAACGCAAACAATTGCATGCAACTGGTTTTAATTTTTTCCTTATTTTTAATAGGCGTGTTATTATTATTAATTATTATTATTATTTTACTCTGCGTATTTTTTAGGCCAGTGCGGGAACTTTTTGATTATAGTATGTCTATATATTCATATTACATATGCATATAAATCTTGGAAAGAAATTTTTGACTTTGATCATCCGGGCTGACGTCATCAGACCACGTTTTTTGGTTTCGGTTTTGGCTGTTCGATTGTTTTTGTTTTGGTTTGTTAAATTTGTCTCGTAGGAAAAAAAGACGTTGCTTAAATGTAAATTTTTGCTTGTAATTTTGATAATAAATATTTGTCTGTATCAAAAAATGGATATCTCCTCATCATTGAAGTATGTGAATCCAAAACATTTTAACACTTTGTTATTTCTCAATAGAATGAATACAATGTGTCCCAAAATAACGGATAGTTTGAGATCTTAAAAACACAATAAAATAAGTTAGCCAAAAGCTTCCATCAATAATTGACAATATGACCCAGAATAAGTATATTGCTACGGCGTTTTATGGTTTCCACAAGTCCATATCTCAGAAGAAGGCCAAGTGACACTCACTCCTCACTTTCTTACTGCTACTCTTTTTGTGTTGTTTTTCTTGCTTCCCTCTTTCTCTTTCGTTTTTTTTTCTTTTTCTTCTGTATATATCGTTATTTCCTTTGTCTAACTGCTTTGTTCTTATGCATACCTCTGGTGAATCCTGTATAGGGTCAGTGACCCTAAATAAAGGCTTTTTGTTGTTGTTGTTGTTGTTGTTGTTAGCCAAAAGTCGAAACTTAACATAATGGTATATAAAAACATGGAGAATCCGACAGGACATATATTTAATTTATCACAGTTCAGTCTTCCGTGTTAAGATAAATTAAATATTAACTCCGTTATTTTGGAACACCCTGTATGATTTTGTATATATATATTGCTAAGATTATCAATAAATAAGTCAAAATATTAATACGAGCCTATCTTGAAACAAATATTTTATTTAGCGGACACCTCTCCACAAAGGACAGTTTTCATTTGCAAAATTACCATTTTTACTATTTAGCAACTCTCCAGTAAAAGGACACCTCTCCCTAAAAGACACTTTGGCTCTGCAATTAGGTGTTCTTTAGGGAGAGGTGTCTGCTTACCGGAGAGTTGCTAAATTGTAAAAATGGTAATTTTGTAAATGAAAACTGTCCTTTGTAGAGAGGTGTCCGCTAAAGGGAGGTTCTACTGTATATATAATATTGCAGCGTAGTAATGGATGACTAAGTCAGGCCACAATGATAAAGCAAAATATTTCCAGGTGGAAAATTAGGGAAGACGAAAACTTCGGGATGAGACAACAATTCATTTCAGGCAAGGACAAGTATGAATGGTAAACAAAATATAAGCCACGAGGGAAATTTACAGAGTAGCAAAATATAAACATAAAAATGACCACTCTGTTAATAAAAATAATAAATACTTTGTTACATAGCTTCTCCCCTATGGGAGCTGTGACCCACAGCTAGCAATTATTGTAGATACTGACATGGATCTGACGTGGTTCTTCCAAGGATTCCCTTGAAGTCTTGGAACTTTGTCCCTAGTACCTTTGCGTCCTTTTTCTTGCGGCGTGAAGAGTGGCTTTGTCGTCGTATCGTCTATAGGGTCATCGTCATCTTCGAGGGAAGTCTCAGCTTTAGCACGGCGGTGGAATCCTGGAGTCAGTCTGCAAAAATGTAGATCACAGCACCCATGGCTTCAAGGTCTTCTCGGCGGTCTTCAGTTTGTCTTCCCAAGAACAAACTATGAATGGTAAACAAAAGATAAGCCACGAAGGAAATTTACAGAGTAGCAAGATATACAAGTAAACATAAAAATGACCACTCTGTTAATAAAAATAATAAATACTTTGTTACAATATTGTAACGTAGTAATTGATGACTAAGGCTGATCACAACGATAAAGCAAAATATTATTTATTCATGACGTCAGCACAACTACAATTCAACTAACAAAATATCTACAGCTAGAGAAAATTAAACAACGTATATGATGATGTCATAAATACAGATTTATTTTCTGCTGTGTATATTTTCATGGTTTAATTAAATAATAAATTATAAAATTATTTCTTCGCTATATAGCGTCTTCCTATAAAGACCATCGACCCGATGCTCAGAAGAAGCTTTACGTCCTCAGTCTCAAGGCTCGAGACCGAGTAATAGGACCAGAGATCTCTTCGGTGGTGGTTGTGGGACATCTTCTTCCTGGGAACTCGGTGAGTTGTCTTCTGGTCCTCTTCTAGGTGCTCCTCCTGGTCCTCTGGATCTAAATAAGGCTTCATCCTACAAACGTGGACTATGTCTGTAGTTTTGAATCAACCTTGCTGGTTCCCAAATGTCTCCACCTTGTAGGTCACATAAGAGGTTTTACGGATGACTTTATATGGGCCAAAGTGACTTCGCATTAATTTTTCAGAATATCCCACCTTGTGGACAGGAATAAAGATCCCGACTAGGTCTCCAGGCTAGTACATTATGTTCCTGTGGTGAGCGTCATAACGGAGTTTATTACTTTCTTGAGACCTCATGGCGTGCATACGTGCCAGTTGTCATGCTTCTTCGGCTCTTGACCTTAGAGTTTGGATGAAATCGTTATCTTCTGGGACTAACTTGGGGGATAACACGTCCAGTGGAGCCTCGGCTTCACACCCGTGTACAAGGAAAAATGAGAATCAACAACAATTCCTCAAGGATAAGTGTCTTAGACAAGTTTTAATTTATAAGTTGAATCGCGACCATTCAATCTTAGAGAAATAAGACACTTATCCTTGGAGACTTGTTGTTGATTGTTATCAAAGGATTCTAACTATTTAACAAGGAAAAATAGGGTGAACCCAGTAAGACTCTTGTTTTGATGTATTGTATGCAAATTTAACGAATGGAAGAATCTTGTCCCAATCCACATCAATATATAGCATGTCTGCTATGGTGTTATTTAACCTCTCTGTAAGTCCGTTTGTCTGAGGATGGTAGGCGGTGATGTTCCGATTAATTATTCTGTACTTGTTGTTATCATTTAAGATGTAAATGACAAATGGGAGGGTATATACAACAACAACAAAAGGCTTTTATAAGGGCTCATTGCCCTGTATGGATTCGCCATGCAACAACAAAATAATACAGTATTTTTTTCTCCCTTTCCCCTTGTGCACGTGAGTGTTTGTTTGAAAAGGGATTTATTTATACATCTGTTCTAAAACTTTCCTCACTACCTCTTTTTTTGTACGAATCTATTGACAATTGATCTATAGAAATTATAGAGTTCTTTTGCTATATTTTTCTTTTCTGAAATAGTTCTCAGCGTCTTCAATAGGTTGCTAAATCTCCAAGAGGTGTTTTTAAGAGTTTTTTTCTCTTTCTTCAGGGTATATACAATGATTCATTTACAATTATGTTATGGTACTAATGTGTCTAGGTCCGGGATCTTAGGGCTTTGGGGATCTTGTTGTTAGAGAAGTTTTTCGTAGCTTGCTTGATGTTTAAAGTACATATATTTTTTTCTTATTTTCCACTTTTCATCATTTTGGCTTAGTTGAAATAATAGTTGTTTCGGTCTTAGGTTCCATATTTCCCCTTGTGCCGCATATGTACAAGTGTGTATTTGACATCCTTGAAGGTGGAGTTTACAAAATTTTCATACAAGTTAAAATATTGTTTTATAAAGTATTCTTATATATTTTCAATCTTGAGATCGTTTCTTAGTATTTTGTTTCTGACAAACTATAGTGCATCTGTAATTTTTCTAATGATTCAATTTTCAAAATTTTCTAAGTCTTTTTAGATAGACTTCAGATGATCTAATGACAATTGGATGGAGCCGTGGATGACGTGACAGTATCAATGTGTAAATTGTTAATTTGCAGTTCATATACTTTAAAGAGAGGAATATACAGTAGAATCTTGATAAGAGAGAGAGAACACTCACGCTAGAGGACACCTCTCCACAAAGGACAGTTTTTATTTGCAAAATTACCATTTTTACTATTTAAAAACTCTCCTGTAAGAGGACACCTCTCCCTAAAGGACTCTTTGGCTTTGCAATTAGATGTCTTCTACAGGAATGTTCTATTATACTACAAATTAAATAAATAAATTTTAAAAAATCAAACGTGATATTTACACTTTTTTATTTAAAAAAAAAAACTATATTTTCTATATATACAAATCATTTTAATACCATCTATATGCAAATACAGAACATGCAGACGACCCTTTTATTAGTATAAACAGATAATAACTTTATATTTTAAAAATGAAAGATAATAATAAAAAAAAGCACGAAAATATTTTTATTGGAGCCTATATTACAAAGACAAATAATAAAATATAAAACGCGTGTTTTTTAAAGTCCAAATTGATATAAATAATGATAATATCATTTTAAGTTTAAATATATTCTCTGATATTGAATACTCCTAAGAAATCGTAATAGGAACATTAATTTTTTTTTTTTTAAAGAGTGAAAAAAAAAAAAGATGCTCAAATAATTTGTTCTTCCTAAAATAATGCTTAATCACTCTATTAATATATTTTTATAAAAAAGTAAAAAAAAAAAATAGATGATATGGGTAAATATGATTTTCTTATTTGATGTGTCATAGTGAATCAAAAACTGGATGGCTAAGTTGACAATTTATAAGTTTATTAAATGTTGACAATTAGCGCCATTAAAAAGTGCCGAACTAGCAAATACCAAATCCTTTGGCGTATTCCAAGGCCTTAAGTAGTTTACAACGGATCTTTTCTTCCGAGTCATACTGAGGGATGAGCAGATGCCTGAAGCAAGTTCGGGCACAGGGCAAATTCTCGGAGTCAGGACCCCAGGCAATTAACTTTATACATGGAGTACAATTCACTGGGAATCTTTCGTTTCCCGTTACAAACTGAAGTAAACTGGACTTCTGACTTGGTGTTATGGAATGGACCACGTTCCAGAAGTCCTTTACAAACTTGGAATCTTTCGGTAAATTGGGATCATATTGAGCCGCGGCTTCCAAAGCTTGGGAATCCACTTTGCCGCTTCCACAGAAGACTTCCTCCACCTCTTCTGGCTGGAGGAAATAGTAGAGTCTCATCATGTCGGCGACCATGTTGAATCCTTCACTGAAAGGTTGGAACTGCGCTTCTACCACTTTATTTAGCAGGAAATCAGAAGAGAGCTCCACGAATTCTTCTTTGTTCTCTTGAGTTAACGGGATGTCCTTTCCGCCTTCTTTCAGGTCATATGTCTTGCCATCCAAATGACTGATTGTGACGAGAAAGTTGCAGACGAATACATCTTCAAAGTCTTCACCGCTGTAGTCCAGAATATATTGCAGACTGTTTGCTCTGGTTGGGTCAAACTCTGCAAGATCTTTGAAGGTTCCCTTTAAGCCTGCCAGCTTGCGATACATTACCTTCGGGAAAGATACGTCTACCTCGCAACCATAGTACATTGCTAACGCGATGGTGATACCAGCAAATTTATAGTATTCTTTATTATCATTTAAGGTAAACCAATAGTTCTTATTTTCGGTCAATTTGAATAAATTTCGGTTGGGTTGGAACAGTTCTTTAACAAGCAATGAAAAAAATTCTTTGCGAGGCCCACCTTGATCAACTGCTTTTTCAAGTTAAAAATAAATGCGTAGATTAAACAATCCGAGGTGAAGATAGTTCTTTGACAATTCAGTGAATTTTTCGAACGCAATTTCAAAAATTTGATCTCTTTTCAAATATATTTTCCCAATTGTAAAGTTTCGATGAGCTTCACAATATTCTCTAATTGGTTTCTTTTTAAATAAAAAAAATTGTGCTCGCTTTAGCCTAGAGGTAAGAAATGGTGGAAACCAAATCTCCATTACATTATTTTGCATTTTTCCTCTTAAATTTGTTACTGTTTTTTTCATCAGCTGACATAAACCTTGAGATATAAATTCATCCAAAGGGATGATTGGAGTTTTACTCAATCTACGAATTACTCTAAGTTCGGCTTCAATTTGTGTTGCGTACTTAAGCTCACCAAGAGTCAAATCTCCCAATTCTCTTTCCCCACCGTATAGGTTAGCTATATATAAATGGAATAGAACATCTTCCATATCTATATGGGAATCTTCAGTTTTCAAACCGTTAATTATTTCACTTATAACCGAATCTGTCAGATAATGCCCTTGTTTTACAAGATTTCTAAAATTTTCTTTTCCATACATGGACCAAAATGTAACAATTTTTATTTTACCACTATTTGGAATTTCATTAAAAGACGCATATAATTGAATTGCCGATCTTTCATTCAAATATTTATCAAGTGGAATTTCCATCAAAAGAACAAATACATTAAGATGAAAAATATCTTCAATAATAAAATAATTAACAAAAATTGAATATAATTCTTCGCAAATATTCTTTAAATATTTAATAAATTTATCATGTAGATTATCAAAAGTTTGGATTTCTTCAAGAAACTTTCGAAATTTGAAAATATCAGCTGTAATATATGCTACATCACCGATTTCTCTGGAAATGCCTTCGGTAACAAAATACCAATTTAAACTTTCAACGTTTAAGAAAGCGTCCTCAAGTATTTTTTCTAACTCACCGCTTTTATTATCAGTTTCGTCAACTTGAAACATTTTAATTTAAAAGCATATATATCTTAAAATGTATTTTATCAATATAAATAAATGAATGTTATAAATAAACAAACCTAGCTATTTTATATGGCACTAACTTTGTTTATGAGATATTTTAACCTAGGTTCCTTGAGATACCCACTTTAGATTTCTCAAGAGAGTTTTCAGAGAATATGATTTCCGATCCGAAAAAGAATGTCAAATACCCGGATATATATAAAAAGCACTAATTAAAAAAATTGCTGTTAATAATTTCAATACAGATTTTTTTTTTCTCTGAAAAAAATATTATTTAAAGATATAATACAAAATTTCAAGGAATGCTAAATATATATATTTTTAAAAATACCAAAATATAATATAAAATTTTATTTATAGTCGCTTTAGATAATTCCTTTCACTATATATACATTTATAGGAGATATATTATGTAGCATTATATAAACTAAACTCTACAGAGATTGAAACTGATTTATTACAATATCCATATAAGATTATATCAGATAATAAAAAGGCATATATTGGATTTAATAAAATATTTATTTTGCCAATATTTCAGTTGGCTGAACACCAACCTTTATCGAGGCATTACATTTTTGTATACACAAACTCAGCGCCGCATAGTGTTATAATTTCACAGTTGAAATAAATTAAAATACAAAGCAGGTGGGGAAAATTGTGCATGAAAAAAATATTATAAAAATTACAATCGAATATGTTAAATATCTTAAAATCAATATATATATATAATTGAATGTCTATCTGTCTGTACTCTATAGATTCGAAAACCATACATCCAATCGCCGTGAAATTTTGGGATATTATTAGGTATATCCCCGGGAAGGTTTTTGAAAAATAATTTCTTGAATATCTTGAATATCCTTAGAGTTATTTGCAGATTTGTAGATTTAACTCGAAAGCAGCGCCCCCCATTGCGACGATGATAACAAGTTTTTTATCTATAAGTTTTATTATCACTAAGTTTATTATCTTAAAGATTATTTATCAAAAGTAAGATTTTCTACCTATTAATTGCACACAAGTCAAAGTTAGTTTTATCATTTACTAGCGGATGTGCCCGGCTTCGCCCAGGTTTTTACCCGAGTAAAGGTTTGTCTAACGAACATTTGTTAAAACAATTCTCTATAAACTTATTTAAAAAAGAAGATATATTTTGATAATTTGAAACTTTCAAATTTGAATCTCTCGATAAAGTGAACATTTTTTCCCGGTCCCTGTGTGCCGTGTCATCCTGAATTTTGTCTTTCCTAATTTTCTACATTACAAAATCATCGTTTTATCTAGTGAACATTTTTTTCCGGTCCCTTGAAAAATACTCGATAAGTTGAATAAAATCAATATTAATTGGTTCCCTCGGTAATTGGAAGTTAAAGGAATAGTATCTTCGCCTTGGAATTGTATCATTATTCTTGTCTCAAATAAATTGCCGTGTCATCCTGAGATAATCTTACTTTTGATAAATAATATTTAAGATTTTATTATATATATTATATTATATATATATTACACGTTATTTGTTTTCTTGGCCGACTGTTTTACATATGGTGTTATCTTAAAATTGCTTGTTTTGAATATTTTTTTAGATTGAGATTATTAGCTAGTATGTAAAAAAATTAACTCTGTTGAAATTTAATTTTGTATTTATATATAAATAAAATTAACTCTGTTGATTTTTTTTGTATTTAATCGATAACAGCGAAGTTACGCATGTTAATGTTAGGGAAAAATATTTTGATGTTAAGCAAAACCTGCTCCATCTCGTTTTACATAAATGTTGAAAATTTGGTTGAAATTGATGCATTGTAACGAAAGTTTTTAGTGATGTACACTTATGAAATTTGCATTTTATTAATATAGATCTACAACATATATATTGGGAGAATAGATAAAATTATGATTTTGTAATGTAGAAAATTAGGAAAGACAAAATCCAGGATGACACGGCAATTTATTTGAGACAAGAATAATGATACAATTCCAAGGCAAAGATACTATTCCTTTAACTTCCAATTACCGAGGGAACCAATTAATATTGATTTTATTCAACTTATCGAGTATTTTTAAAGGGACCGGGAAAAAATGTTCACTAGATAAAACGATGATTTTGTAATGTAGAAAATTAGGAAAGACAAAATTCAGGATGACACGGCAATTTATTTGAGACAAGAATAATGATGCAATTTCAAGGCAAGATACTATTCCTTTAACTTCCAATTACCGAGGGAACCAATTAATATTGATTTTATTCAACTAATCGAGTATTTTTCAAGGGACCGGGAAAAAAATGTTCACTTTATCGAGAGTTTCAAATTATCAAAATATATCTATTATTTTTTTTTATAAGTTTATAGAGAATTGTTTTAACAAATGTTCGTTAGACAAACCTTTACTCGGGTAAAACCCGGGCGAAACCGGGTACATCCGCTAGTATTAAATAAAAAATAATGAGGTCTATCTTATATTTTAAAATATTTGTATTAAGTGCATAAAAATAATTCATTTGTATTTTAAATGATTTCAACTGTGATATTATAACACTATGCGGCGCTGAGTTTGTGTATACAAAAATGTAATGCCTCGATAAAGGTTGGCGTTCAGCCAGCCGAAATATTGGCAAATAAATCTTTTATTAAATCCAATATACAAGGTATGTCCCATAAGTTCCCGGACTGGGTCCATAAAAAAAATGAAAAATGCAAATAAATTTGACTGTTTATTATTTAAAAAATATCTGGCAACACGGTGGTACCAATATCGAGGCTGTACGTGCGCGCGCGCCAAGGTCATTCTAATTTATTTAAAGGTTACACCTAGCGCTGCGGCGATTTCACGATGGAACAAAAATTGAAGCAGAGGATTTGCATAGAATTTTGTGGGAAACTTCAAATATCAGCAACCAAAACTTTTGAAATGCCTAATAAAACATTCCCCAATGACCCTCCAAAGATAACAACTGTTTTTGAATGGCATTCTAGATTTAAAACTGGCAGAATTTCTATTGAAGATGATCCTCGTCAAGGACGCCAAAAATTTCAAAGGACTGATGAAAATGTGCAAAAAATTACCGATTTGATAAAAGAAAATCCTCGAATCACTTTGCTGGAGCTAGAGCACGACACAGGCATCTCTAAAACAACGATTGGAAGGATCGTAACCGGAAATTTGAAGCTCAAAAAGACTCCTGCATAATTCATCCCAAGATTCCTCACTTATGAGCAAAAACTGTGTCGGCTTGCAACCTGTGAGGACATGTTGGAAATGACAAGAACGGATCCGGAATGGAAAGACAAGATAATCACAGGCGACGAGACATGGGTCTATGGCTATGACCCTGAAACCAAGCGTCAATCTGCCGAGTGGAGAGGTCAGGGTGAGCCTAGACCCCAAAAATCCAGGATGTTGAAATCCAGAAACAAGATGTTGCTGGTCGCTTTTTTAGATAACAAGGGCATTGTTCATCACTGCAGGCCAAACAGTTATTAAGGAAATGTCTTTGGGCATTCTTCGCCGTCTAAGGGAAGCGATTCGAAAAAAAAAACAAAAAAGGCCAGAAAAATGGACTAATGGTGACTGGATCCTACACCATGACAATGCCCGCCCTCACACAGCGCACTTGGTGACGAGTTTTTTTGGCGAAAAACGGGACAGAAATCCTACCTCAACCACCCTATTCCCCAGATATCGCACCAAATGACTTTTTCCTGTTCCCCAAACTTAAAGCAGTTCTAAAAGGAGGACATTTTAACACCAGGGATGTCATAATAGAAAAATCGCTGTTGGCATTGAAGAGCATTCCAAAAGAGGCCTATAAAAACTGTTTCGACAATTGGGAGAAACGATGACGCTGGTGCGTTGAAGCAAGAAGGGATTACTTTGAAAAGTTTTAATAATTAAAAAATATATATATCCTACCTTTTTTTATGGACCCATTCCGGGAACTTATGGGACATACCTTGTATTTGTATTAAGTGCATAAAAATAATTCATTTGTATTTTAAATGATTTCAACTGTGATATTATAACACTATGCCGCGCTAAGTTTGTGTATACAAAAATGTAATGCCTCGATAAAGGTTGGCGTCCAGCCAGCCGAAATATTGGCAAATAAATCTTTTATTAAATCCAATATATGTATTTTTATTATCTAATGAATTAAATATGGATTGCTCTATTTTCATAAAATTATTTATGGTTAAATGCAAAATTGATAAATGTTATTAAATAAGATTATATAATGATAAATATAGGATTAAATAGATATAAATATAATTAATTGATAAATATACATACATATAAAACGAAATTTGAAAATTATCCCGCATGAGTTTCTTTTAAACGAAAAATCGAAATTTATTTTTAAGGAGAAATAACGATTATTTCTAACCTTAGGGATGAGGTATGAAAGGATGAATTGTGAAGAGTAATGATAATTCCGTTTATGATTACACTTCACAATTCATCCTTTCATACTTCATCCCTAAGGTTAGAAATAATCGTTATTTCTCCTTAAAAATAAATTTCGATTTTTCGTTTAAAAGAAACTCATGCGGGATAATTTTCAAATGTCGCTTTACAATCATAAGATACATCTCTATATATATAAAAGTCAATGTCTGTTTGTTTCGCGATAAACTCAAAAACTACTGAACCAATTGGTACCAAATTTTGCATGTCGCTTTTTATAAACCTGAGGAAAATTTTCGGCTACATTTTGATTAGTATTTTTGGCTATTTATTTTTTTAATTTGAAGAACTTTTTAACGTGGAGTAAATACGAGGCCAATTAAGCGACCAATGAGCGTTCTGCATTTTTTTTTTCAAGTTGCTTCCGTACTTTATTTGAAATATCTTTTTATACAAGTGTTACTTTTTTCACAAAAGTATTGAGAGAGAAATATATATTGCTAAGTTACGGTAAGTGCACACAATGCAATTTAAAAAACGAAAAAATTAGCGTTACTGTATGTAAATATGCAGACGCAGTCATTGGCAAACACATGTTTGCCTAATTTCCATGTGCTCTTTTATTTTTTACAGAAAAATATTTACATGCCAGTTATTTGGATTAATTTTTTTAAAAACTTATTTTTTTCTTATTCTTACTGAGAAGATGGGCATCCCAGTCAAGATCCATCGCAGTCACTCACTCAACTCAGGCAATTTCAAGGGTTAATGCGCTGGGGCGGGTACCTCGGAGGTTGGGTGGAAAAGCTGCCATCTATTTAAACTATATAATTTTGAAACAACTAAATGGATTGCAAAAAATATTAAATCAAATACCTAAACACTAATATAATACAATTTTTGCCATCACACATACATTTTGCCTGTGGTTCATGTGTTACTTCTGTATTGCTATTCTATAGTACTTCTACTATTTATTATTGATGTAATTTCAGTATGAAGGAAATTGCACTCGGTGGAATTCTCGGGCGAAGCCGGGTAATTCGGCTAGTATATATATAAATACTAGACGAATGACCCGGCTTCGCCCGAGAATTCCCCCGAGTGCAATTTCCTTCATACTGAAAGTACATCAATAATAAATAGTAGAAGTGCCATAGAATAGCAATACAGAAGTAACACATGAACAACATGGCCATTTGGCAGGCGGTGGAAGGCTGCCGCTATCTGGTCGCGGGAGATGTCGGCGAGAAAGAGCTGGTCCCACTCGTCGAACTCCAGGGGAGTCACTTCAGCTAGGAAGTCGGCGATGGCTTCTTCCGAGCTTGGAGCCTGAGCGAACCAACTGCTTAAGCGCTCCAGAAGGAAACGCCTGAAGTAGCAGCTTGCCGATGCAGAGAAGTCTTGTAGGAGCTGATTCTCCCACTTGGATCAGGACGGCACGGTGGTCCGAGTAGGCGTAGTCGATGGTTTGGTAGAGAGTGACGCGGTCGCAGAAGCCTGATGGAATTAGGATTTTGTCCAGACGACGCGGGTACACCCGGATTCCGATAATGGCAACCCTGATGTGCTCCAGTGCAGCATCGAAGAAGGTGGCAACGTCGACGAAGTCAGGTTGGTTCAGTAGATCCGCAAATGTGTCTACCGAATCCGATGCCAGGTCCTTAGGCGACTCCCTCGGAGATGTTCAGGTCACCGAGGATACACGCACCTTCTTCACGCGCCAAACTGTGATGGTCTGGAGCTGGCGGCACCGCTCTTCATGAGCATGAGAGATGGGGACATTGACACACGTCATAGAGCTCCCCTGTAGCGAAGATGCAGGCGAGGCCTGATCACACGGTAGTCGTTGCCGGCACAACGACGGCGCTGTAGCCGTGGCAGAGGTGTCGTTCAAGGACATGGGTTGGTTTCCTGCAGGAAGCAGATGTCGTCCTCATGTGCCTTGAGAATACCACCGAACTGGATTCCCCGGTGAAGAGCGCCATGCCGCGCGCATTCAGGGTCGCAATTCGATAGCTCTGTCGGGCAGAAGTTCTGGCACGCGACACCTTCTTATACAGGGTGATATCTGTACCCCATGTAAGAGCCATGATCGTGCTGGCGAGGATGTCGATGGATTTCTTCTGCTCATTGTTGGATTTGGAGAGAAGCTTGTTCATTTTACCATTGTAGGTAATAAAGCCTGGAGCTAATTCCTCTCCAGACCCAAAGGCTCTACTTCGAACAACGCCTCTGTTGCCTTCTCATTTTGAATATGTACGTTTATCTGGATCTGTGCCATATTGCCCTTTTCTTGGGATGGAAGAACTTCTGGGGGGAGCAACAGGCTCTAAAATTTGGAGAAGAACTTTCGACTCTTCATTCTGATTAATTCCTCTAAAGGCAGGCGTAGTGACTGCAGAGATGAAAAATAACGAACTGTCGCGGCCGTAGATGGGAACTTGGGAAGACAGAGGCTTACTCTAAGCGTTAAACAAGCCCTTTCTCAGGAATAGCCAACTTGTCCTCTTGTATTCCAGTCCTACTTGGGCAGTTGACATATTTTTGTGACATTAGGACCAACGTATCCCGTATGACACATAATCTGGAGCAGTTATTCTCTTGCTCTTCACCTCTGGACAAGCCGGAATGTGCCAAAGTTCACACCCTCGTGAAGATTTATATGCAACACGACGGGCATCTGACCAGCAAGGATGAGATTAATGAGGGTCCTCTAGCTCCATCAGTTTTCAGGTAATTGAGACCACCTGCCCATGGGGTCGGAGCGTTACGACAAGGTAATAAAGAACGAGGTCGTCTTGGTCCAGGAGCTACACAAGGGATTCTGCTGAACCTGATGCCATGTCCTTCGCCGACTCCTCGGAGATATTCAAGTCACCGAGGATCCATGCACCTTCTTCACGCGCCAAAGCTGCGATGATCTGGGGCTGGCGGCAGCGCTCTTCAGGAGCATGAGAGACATGGGCGTTGACACACGTCATGGATACTCTCCGGACGGTAAGGTCGATGACAGCCATCTTGCCAGGCCATAGGATATGCTGCAGATAAACAACGACGCCGGCCGCGAAGACACAGGCGGGGCCTGATCCCACGGTGGTCGTTGCAGGAGCAACAACGGCGCTGTAGCCTTGGCAGAGGTCTCCTACGTCGTCCAGGGACATGACGTTCGTCTCCTGCAGAAAGCAGATGTCAATCTCATGCTCCTAGAGAAAACAGCAGAGCTGGGTTCTCCGGCGAAGAGCGGCGATGCCGCGCGTGTTCAGGGTTGCAACTCGAAAGTTCATTTGGACTGCCGAGCGGAGTTTCTGGCGCGTGAAAGTTTCTTATACATGGTATTACTGGTGTCCCCTGTAAGAACCATAAGCGCCGTGTCCAAGTTGGCAATGGCCTTTCTCTGCTCGACATTTGATTGTGCAATGAGTCTGTCCATTTTACCATTGTGCGTAAGTGCCTGGAGGAGATCTTCTCTCTCCAAGATTAGCTTCTGGACACTGGCGATGGCGGCAGAAACTTTCTTGTTATTCAAAAGATCTTTCATCTGTTTCTCAGCCAATAATCGCCGATCCTTGATTGAAGGAGGCTCTTAAGAAATGATGCTAAGTGTTTTGGACGGAGTAGGAACCGAGTCGTCCAGATTATCTGTCATAGCTGTGTCGCTGAGAGGAAGTTCTGCGACGACAGCAGCAGCTGGTGGTGGTGATGCTGCAACAAGAGGGTGGTTTGGTCCAGGCTTGTGCGCGTGCAGCAGGAGCGTCCACAGGGAGCACCAGCTTGTCCTCCTGAAGACCAGTTTTGCGAGGACAATTCTCGCGTTTGTATCCTACTTATAGCACAGGGAACATTTGATGCCGTAGGTCACGTAGACGTGCGTGACCATTCCCTTGGACTTGACATCCAGCCGGGCAGAGATCTGGGAAGCTTTACTCCCTCTCTCAGAGAGAGAAAAGCTTACCGACGGGCATCAGCCCAGCAGGAATCCTCGAGCTGCATCATCTTCTGGCTGATGGACGTGACCTGTCCATAAGGCTGTAGCGCAGAGACGAGGTCAGTGTCCTCCACGAAGAAGAATATGTTGCCGAGGACAATACGCTCGGCTCTCTTCCTGAGAGGAAAGGCCCGCAGGGTGGCGTCCTCGATGTCAAGGCCCTCTTCGATCAGCTTGTCGGCGAGCTGCACGCTGGAAAGGCCGACCAGGATGTGCTCTTCCATTTTTGTCAGCTGGTAGACAGAGCCCTTTCCCAGCTTCGCCTCCATCGCCAGAAAGTACTGGGCCTGGCTGAAGTCCTGGCAGAATTCTAGGTAGACACATTGGTCTACCTTTCCCGCGCCGACCTGGCTCGAAACACCGCCTGCTTTTGCCGGGTCGTCGTACATTCCTGTACCTTGGACCTGGGCGCTGGGCGTTGGGTGAGGGTTGGCTTCGCGGCCGCTACCTGGACGCAGCCCCTCTTGGCTTTCCATCCTGGAGTCCACCGGCCTCTTTCTCCTTGGTTCCACCTTGGTTAAGCCGTCTGTTTTCTCCTCCATGGGGAGTTGATTCGCCCGATCGACGAGATCCGCCCAGCTCGTCGACGGCTTGCCTGTGCCAGGCTGATGGTTGGTGGTGGTCTTCTACGTCGCGAGAGAAGTGCTGATTGCATCAGCAGTTGAAGATGGCAATTGGCTTTCAGCCAGGAGGTGGGGAATCCCCATAAAAATAAAAATAAAATTCCCTCAAGTTCTTATAAAGGCCGGTAAATTTCAGAATGTCATATCTGGTCAGATGATGACAATGACAACAATCAACAGCCTGCTGTCACTATCTGACCAGAGATGACATTCTAGGACACCTAACGATGTGCAAACGCCGTACAAGATACATCTTGATGTATCTTCATAAACCTCTAGGTAAATCTATCTCTTCCAGGATATACAACTCTTTCCAAACTACTCGTATCTAAATATGAATAATTCTAGTAATTCTAATACATAAATATATGGTCAAAAATATTAGTCTACCTCTTGAATTAATAAGGATCAATTCATTCCAAAAACCTACCATAATATTTCCGATAAAATGACATACATAGTGTTGAGTAAATAGTAAACTCTTGAAAACACCTTCTGGAGATTTAGCAACCCACTGCAGACGCTGAGAACTATTTCAGAAAATAAAAATATAGCAATAGAACTCTATAATTTCTACAGATCAATTGTAAATAGATTCATACACAAAAGAGGTAGTGAGGAAAGTTTTAGAACAGATGTGTAAATAAATCCCTTTTCAAACAAAGACTCACGTGAACATGGGGAAAGTGAGGAAAAATTACTGTATTATTTTGTTGTTGTATGGCGAATCCATACAGGGCAATGGGCCCTAATAAAAGCCTTTTTGTTGTTGTTGAGTAAATAGTAATATTTTGAATGACTGGATCACTAAAAGATTTTAATTTTTTTGAAAGATATTCAATAGAGGTTGTTTTACATTCCAAGAACCTATGTTATCATCCATATATTGACAATTAAAATAATTTTATTGAAATCTTGTTAATAATGCAAAAGTACACATTCGGCACTATTTTAAAATGATAATTTTATATTTAAAATTGTATAAATATATACGAATAAAAGATTACATGAGGAGCTTCTTTTTCTCTTTCTCCTTTTTCATATTTTTAAAATTTGATAAAATTCGGGAACTACATTTATATACGCTAAAAATTGGAAATGAACGGTAAGCAGGGGTCCCTCCAACCAGGTTACTCTATGAGGGTTATCTAGGGCCACACGGAAAATAATTATTGTATTAAAATATGGTAGGCTTCAGGAAGATCTATTTTTCTGTTGATACTGTTAGTTTGAGTGGAGATGACTGATTCTAGATATAATCTAACCTGCTTGCTGCGTATATGCTGAATTTATATGCTTAAATTTGTATGTAATTCTGCTGTCCTTAAAGCTTATGTCCATAGTTCATCTAAAATACCCATTCCAAGAGTCTAGCATCAGTATCACTATAAAAGGAAGATCGAAAAATGCAATATAACAGCGGTATGGTAGATTAAACTGGCTAAACCGCTGGGAGGGTTCATCACTGATGAGCCAGGCCTTCCCTTTAATTTTTCCATTGCAGTAAGGGCAGTAGAAATATGGCGTAGTAGAAATATGAATATGGCGCCTCTACCACCGCTGCAGAGTTTGGTGGAGAATCACCAGCGGGTCTCCAGCGACACTACGCTGTATAATTACAACAATTTTTTTTTTTTATAGTTTTAAATCTTTAATAATAAAATTACAAAAAATTAACACATCTTTTCAGTATCTGGAATTGAAAGTTAGATGTTTTTTAATGTAATACAAAATTAATTGGGAGTGGGGGGGGGGGGGGGGGAGAAAATGGTATTATTTTGTCAAAACATCACATTTTCCTCTTAAATGCATCAAAACAATGTTAAATCAGTTTTTAAACATTGAGAGATATTGTATAAAACCGTGGTTTAAAATATTGCTTTTAACTAATCAGTCAATACGATAAAATAATCCCTTGAATCAAATAATCTATATATATAATTGCCTTATTCTGTCTGAAGCTCACGGATAGAATGCGCGCCCATTGGCTGCCGGCGAACACGTGTCCTCCCTGCCCCCCTCTAGACAACCCTGTTATCAGCTGTGTGATACATACACCTGTCTATAGCGGCCATTCTAGACAACCCTGTTATCAGCAGTGTGTTACATCCACCTGTCTATACAGACCACCCTGTCCATAGCGACCACTGACCACCCTGCCTATAGCGACCACTCTAGACAACCCTGTTATCAGCTGTGTGATACATCCACCTGTCTTTACAGACCACCCTGTATATAGCGGCCATTCTAGATAACCCTGTTATCAGCTGTGTGATACATACACCTGTCTATAGCGGCCACTCTAGACAACCCTGTTATCAGCTGTGTGATACATCCACCTGTCTATACAGTCCACCCTGTCTATAGCGGTCACTTTAGGCAACCCTGTTATCATCAGTGTGTTACATTCACCTGTCTATACAGACCACCCTGTCTATAGCGGTCACTCTATGCAACCCTGTTATCAGCAGTGTGATACATACACCTGTCTATACAGACCACCCTGTCTATAGCGACCACCCAAGACAACGTTTTTAAAATATATTCGCACTCGGGTAAAACCCGGGCGTTGCCCGGGCCATTCGTCTAGTTTTAAATAAGAAATATTTCTAGAAGAAACTTTTCCCTGGTACTTATCATAGACTCCATCTGTTGGAAAAGAAGGAGTTCGAAGCAGCCAATGGGAGGCCGACGGAGGGGGCTACGGGGATGCAGCGGTTGAAATGAGAAAAAGAATAACAGAAGAACTTGTAAACAACTTTCGAACGCGAGATTTGCCCTGATCCCCGATTCTTTTAGTGTAAATATTTAAATATATAATTAATTAAATAATACTTTACTATTTTTTCTTAATTTATAATAAATATAATTTTCCCTCCTGTTTTCGTCGTAATTTTAAAAGTTTTATAAGCAGCGACACCTTAATTTTGAACCTTCAACCCCGCCGACCAAGAATAGAGGTGAGTGACTACCTCTATAGAACTGTCGTCATAACACAGAGTGGCGGTGAAATCGCAATACCATCATTTCTAGAAAGCACAATAGCATTAACAAAAGAATAGACATTCCGGAAATTTATAACATAATATTCCCTGAACCCACCCCATATCTCCCAAGTGAAGATATCGCCTTGGAATAGCAAAACTCGAAAACACGCGCAATAAGAGCCCGCGTTGATTCTGCATTGAAACAAATGTAAAAAACCAAAGCACTTTATTTAATTTAAATCTTATTTTATTGGCGTTTTAATGATGTAAGATATTTTCTCCTGTAGAAGGGCTTTCTTGCCCGAAAGCTTGAGAGATTTTTAAATTAAAAAAAAAAATAAAAAGAAAAATTTCCCTGGAAGTTTATTGTTCTTGTTTTAATAATCAGTCAACAATGATGATGTAGCATCGTGTGTTGAATATCTCTATATGTAAATAATATTTATGAATCTTTCTAAGTAACTTTCTGTGTATCTTTCCAGGTTGAATATTTTCTTTGTTATATTTGTATGTACATTTAGCGCAAGTGTCCCTAGGGGGACATAGCGTTTTGAATTGAAATAAATAAATCGTCATTGATTTGAGTTTGTGTCTTCTGCAAATAAAGGGTTTAAAAATATACATATCTATCGTTAAAATTTGTAACATTTTATAAAAGAAATTATTTGGTGTAAAATTTTTTTTTTTTTTTGTAAAATTCCTTGAATAATTTCTTAACGAGGAGTTTTAATATATTTTGTTAAAATATACAACCCATATGGAGAAAATTATGTTACAAGATATTTTTGGGCGCACGTTTTATTCACAGGAGCAACTGTAGGATATTTTATAGTAAGAATCATGCTCGACATTTGGGAGGGATTGTGGCATTGGGAGTAGCTGAGTTCGCTTGCCAGTACAAGAAGAGGAAGCTCTTGGAGGAGATTGTGTTGAGAATAAGTTACCAGCTGACAACCCGGCTGATTTATCGGTAAGGTGATCATCATCATTACTGTTGTTGTTTACCTTAGGCTGGCGGAAAGTTCCGGCATAGCTGTGATTGTTATAAGTTAAACTAGCGGACGTACCCGGCTTCGCCCGGGTTTTACCCGAGTAAAGGTTTGTCTAACGAATCTCTCAATAAAGTGAACATTTTTTCCCGGTCCCTTGAAAAATACTCCATAAGTTGAAAAAAAAACAATATTAATTGGTTCCCTCGGTAATTGGAAGTTAAAGGAATAGTATCTTGACTTGGAATTGTATCATTATTCTTGTCTCAAATAAATTGCCGTGTCATCCTGAATTTTGTCTTTCCTAATTTTCTACATTACAAAATCATCGTATCATCATGATAATATTTAGAGCAGATTGTTGAATTATAACAGATAAATTAGAATATTTATCTTGATTATTTCTAGGCGAAAAGTTATTTCAAAAATTTTATTTGCTAGAAACCTTCCCAGTACTATACTAAATAACTTCCCAAAGTTTCATGGCGTTCCAATGAGTGGTTTGGTCAGGCATAAAGGACAGACCGACACACACACACATACATTCATTTTTATATATAGATAATGTTGCCTTGTAAATAGTCAAATAAATAAAAATAAGCGATATAAATCCTTAAGGTAAGAGTATTTCCTTATTTATAACAAGGCATAAAACCATACATGGTGGCAGCTAATTGGCGATAGTGCCCTAAGCCTAATCGAAATCCTAATAAAAAGTAAAAATAAAAAGAATATATATTTTTTTTTTTGCATAACGAAAAAAAAAAGGAAAAGTAATGCAAAATATAAATCCTCCAGAGCGATTTAATTTTAACAATCCAAATGAATGGCCAAATTGGATTAGAAGATTTGAACGTTTTTGAAAAGCGTCAGAATTAAAATCGAAAAAGGAGGAAGAGCAGGTAAATGCTCTAATTTACATATTAGGAGAAAAAGCCGAAGATGCGCTAATATCATTTAATTTAACGGATATAGAAATAGACAACTATGAAATAGTTGTTAAGAAATTTGAAGAGCACTTTATAGGTAAACGAAATGTCATCTTTGAAAGAGCACAATTTAATCGTAGATATCAGCAGGATGGAGAAGCTGTCGAGGAATACATAAGAGTGCTTCACAAAATGGCGGAAAATTGTAACTATGGATCTCTGAAAGAAGAAATGATTAGAGATAGAATAGTTGTAGGAGTGAAAAATCTGCAACTTTCAGAGAAGTTGCAACTAGAGCCTAACTTGACCTTGGAAAGGGCTATCCAAGCTGCTTGCCAGACAGAATGTGTGAAGCAACAACAGACTATTCTTCGGTCAACAACAACACAGGCTGCCAATGTAGACCAAGTCTATGAAAAAAAGTTACCACCAAGAAGGTTCAATTCTACATTTGGGAAAAGAGACGCTTCAAAGAAAAGTAAATTTCAGAAGTGGAGCAAGCCTGAAAAATCTGGATGTATAAGATGTGGTGCTTCAAAATTCCATCCATATTGTTACATCATGATTAATGGCGTATTTCTTATATTAGTTTTAATATATTTGAAATTTAAATTATATATTTATTTATTTTTATATAAAATATTCTATGATATTTATTTAAAACAGATTATTAATTTATCATCATTTGTATTTAGGTACACTGTGACTTCACTGCTCTCTTTGATGTGAGAAAATAAATAAAGGATTCTGGTGGCTACTTAAAGAAGACTTATCTCGTTATTCCCTTTTATAAATTTGTAGGATGGTTGAAACACGCTCTGGTAAGATGCAAGACCCAGCACAGGAGAGAATCCAGGCTGAAGAGTCTGCCAAGCCGCAACCTGGTGTAACAATTGGTAGAGATGCTAGTTCCGACCCAGTTGTCCTGAATCCCAACATCGACATCCCCAAGTATGATGGAACGGAAGACCCTCGCCCATGGATTGAATCTCTTGAAGAAATTGGCTTCTTGTACCATTGGGCAGACTACATTATCTCTCGTTATGCCGCCATGAACATGACGGGAAGCGCTAAAACCTGGTTGAATTTACACAAAGCTAGTTTCACGAGCTGGGAAAATATTAAAATCCGCCTCATTCAGGATTTTTCTTTGGACGCGAATAAAGAAGAACTTAGAATGAAGCTCAACAGAATGCAACACTGGAATGAACCAGCAATCAGGTTCGCGGAAGACATTCTAGTGTTGTGCAACAAGGTTGACCCCGCAATGGAAGAAGAAACAAAAATTGAACATGTTATTGGAGGACTGAAAAAAGAGTACTCATTCGCGCTCTACCTGAACCCTCCTAAAACGACCGATGACCTTCTTGTCGTGTGCAAGAAAATGGATTCTTTTGAAAAGAAGTATCGGGAACGTGTGGAGAAATCCAGAAATCTATATAACGGTCCACGCTATTCTAGACCCCAACAACAATCGAGGTACGTGCCGCCGACTGCCGCACGAAACTACCAGACCACTTCCAGGCCCCAAGCCCCTGTTTCCAATAATTACAAGAACGACTCCCATCCTACCCCCAGACAGTATCGAAACAACTTTCCCCAGCCCTCTACCCCTAGACGTCCTTATAATCCTAACTTTGTGCCGAAACCAAACCTTCAGAGAAACACTTACAATAAAAGCCAAGAAGTGAGCAAAAATAGGACGGAAGATGGAAGACCAATCTGCTTTAAATGTAACAAGCCAGGGCACGTGGCCCGTTATTGTAGGGTCAAGTTTATAAGAATCCTAGAAGAGGATCCAGCAGATACCCAAGAGAAGGTCGAAGAAAAATGCCAAATGAATGAAATATCAGAGAAATCAGGACCTCGGCTTTATGCTGATGTATGTCATAGCACACAGACAAATATTCCTACCCGGAATAGATATTCCGTGTTGGAAGATTTAAACTAAGCGTCGCGCCTGAATCTGTCAATCAAAGCAAGTCGACCATAAACGGAATCAAGAAGTTGGACCCTAAATACAAATTAAAAATTAATGTGGACAAGATAGGGACTTTTGAAGCTTTGGTTGATACAGGTGCTGACCTCTCAGTGGTCGACCTCAGAACGGCCCTCGATACAGGCCATGGTATAAGTAAACTCGCAAAAATTTGTGCAGGACCCGATGGAAAAAAATTGGACATGGTAGGAAGTATATTTTTAAATATAAAAATTGATGACGAAACATTATCACACAACTTTGTGATATTGAAAACGCATTTACGGACATTAATTCTTGGGAGAGATTTCCTTAAGAAAATGAACGCAAAAATAGATTGTAAGCAAGAAACTATAAAATATGATTTGACGAATAATCATGACGAAATCAATTTTGAAATGTTGAAAATAAAGAGTGCCAAGGATTCCATTGTACCGGAATGTTCCATGAAATTGATCAAGGCATTGGTAGAAACAGAGGATGGAGAATATATTATCGAGGAGAGCAGCAAAATGTTTCAAACAAATGGACTTCGTCTAGCAAGAAGCTTGATCAATGTTATAAATAGGGAAACACACATCTGGATAACTAATCCGTATCCTCGACCGTTAAAAATAATGAAAAACCAAACATTGGCTTTTGGAAGTAGTCCAGCGAAGATAAATGTGAGTCGAGAAAGAGAGGTAGAAAAGAACGAAGAACCTAGATTCCAAATAAACGAAAATCTTTCACCAAAGGAACAGAAGGAGTTAAAACAAGTTTTAGAAAGGTATGGAGATCTTTTTTCATCGAGATTAGGGAGAACCAATTTGGCAAAACATCGGATAGACACAGAAGACGCGAAGCCAATTAAACACAAGCCTTACCGGGTAAGTGCTAAAGAACGAGATATTATAAAAGAGCAAATTGACGAGATGCTTACAGAAGGCATAATTAGGCCATCTTCTAGCCCCTGGTCTTTTCCAGTAATATTGGTCAAGAAGCGAGATGGTAAATACAGATTTTGTGTGGACTACAGAAAACTGAATAATGTGACAGTAAAAGATGTCTATCCGATCCCTAGAATAGACGAAGTTATGGATACTCTCCAAGGATCTACACACTTCTCAGCAATAGACCTCAGATCTGGATATTGGCAAGTTGAAGTCGAAGAAAGAGACAAAGAGAAAACAGCTTTCACTACAGCGCATGGATTATATGAATTCAACGTGATGCCTTTTGGACTTTGTAACGCGCCTGCTACCTTTGAGAGAAATATGGAGAATATGCTTGGAAATCTGAGATGGCAAATTTGTTTGTGTTATCTGGATGATGTTATCATATATAGCCCGGATTTTCCAACGCACCTCAAAAGACTTGAAGCTGTTTTTAGATGTTTTCGTGAATCTAATTTAAGGTTAAACGACAAAAAATGCCGATTTGCTTTTGAAGAATTGGAGATTCTCGGCTATATAACGAGCAAACATGGTATAAAACCCGCGGAACATAACATCAAAGCTGTCAGAAATTTTCCTCGACCCAAAAAGGTCAAAGAAGTACAATCCTTTTTGGGAATGTGTTCATATTATAGAAAATTTATCAAAGACTTTTCAAAAATTGCTGACCCTTTGACCAACCTTATAAAAAAAAGTGTATCATTTACCTGGACAGAAAGACAAGAGGAAGCGTTTCAAACCCTAAAAACAGCACTATTAAGTCCACCAATTTTAGGTCACTTCAATCCAAATGCACCTACTTATGTTCATACTGATGCGTCCAACATCGGCATAGGTGCAACACTTGTCCAAGACATCGGTGGTGAAGAGAAGGTGATCTCATATTTGAGTCGTACCCTAAGTAAAGCGGAGCAAAATTATTCAACCACTGAAAAAGAATGTCTGGCCGTTGTCTGGTCAATGTCAAAATTACGACCCTACCTTTATGGAAGACACTTTAAAATAGTAACAGACCATCACGCCTTATGCTGGCTCAAAAACTTGAAGGATCCAACAGGTCGATTGGCAAGATGGGCATTGAAAATTCAAGAATATGACTTCGATATAATACATAAATCAGGAAAGAAGCATCTGGACGCCGATGGCTTATCTAGGGGGCCCTTACCAGAAACTGATTGGGATGAGGATTTTGAAAGGCTATTTTTAAATCAAATAACAGACGAAGAGGATAAATTTATCGAAAGTGTTAAGAAAAACCTTGATGGAAGCAGGCGATCAATTGCGCAAAACTTTAAAGAAGAAGATGGATGCCTCTTTAAGAAAAACCCGAACCCTGAAGGCAGGGCGTGGTTGCTTGTGGTTCCAGAGAATAAAAAGAGAGAAATTATGAAAGAATATCACAATCATATGTCGAATGGCCATCTGGGCGTCGCCAGAACCATGTACCGAATAAAGAGTAAATACTTTTGGCCATCCATGCTAAAGGATGTCTCAGAATTCGTTAGGACGTGTCACCTTTGCCAAAGTAGGAAAGGCTCAAACCAATTACCTTCTGGACTACTACAGCCCATCCCCCCAGCCAACTTTCCTTTCGAAAGAATTGGAATTGACTTTGTTGGTCCACTACCATCTACGAAAAACAGGAAAAAATGGATAATCGTGCTGTCGGACTACTACACTAGATATGCAGAAACAAGAGCAGTCTCGGAAGCAACAGTGAAAGAAGTTTCTAAATTTCTAGTAGAGGATATTTTTCTTCGGCACGGAGCCCCACAATATCTTATTAGTGACAGAGGCTCTCAATTTACCAGTAATTTAATGAAAGAGGTGATGAAAACGTGCAAGATTAAACATTGCTTCACAACGAGCTATCATCCCCAGACTAATGGATTGACAGAGCGGTTAAATAGAACATTGATCAATATGCTCAGTATGTATGTGAACACTGATCAGAAAAATTGGGACGAAATACTCCCATTCATCACTCACGCTTACAATACTACAATTCAGGAAACCACAGGATATTCTCCCTTTTTCCTGATGTTTGGAAGAGAACCCACGTCTCTTTTGGACGACAGGAATATCTCGGTGGACATTGACAAAGATGATTATGATGAATACATAAAACATCACTTAGACAAAATAAACAGAACAAGAAAATTAGTTATTAACAACACAATAAAGACTCAAGAAAGAATGAAAAAGAACTATGACAAGAAACACATGGAAAGAAGCTACGAACCAGGAGAATTAGTAGCAGTTTGGACACCAATTAGGAAAATAGGAAAGTGTGAGAAACTACTGAGAAAATATTTTGGCCCATATAGAATATTAAAGAAGCTGTCCAACGTAAATTACTTAATTGAACCAAAAGATAATCCTGGCCAAGACCCATTGATTGTCCATGTCTCAAGAATCAAACCCTATTTTGAAAGAATTGATGAGGTCAATCACGAGGACGTGACGACCTCTGGAGAGGGGGAAGTGTTACATCATGATTAATGGCGTATTTCTTATATTAGTTTTAATATATTTGAAATTTAAATTATATATTTATTTATTTTTATATAAAATATTCTATGATATTTATTTAAAACAGATTATTAATTTATCATCATTTGTATTTAGGTACACTGTGACTTCACTGCTCTCTTTGATGTGAGAAAATAAATAAAGGATTCTGGTGGCTACTTAAAGAAGACTTATCTCGTTATTCCCTTTTATAAATTTGTAGGATGGTTGAAACACGCTCTGGTAAGATGCAAGACCCAGCACAGGAGAGAATCCAGGCTGAAGAGTCTGCCAAGCCGCAACCTGGTGTAACAATATAAAGACTGCCCAGCAAAAGAAGTTAAATGCCATATATGTAAAAAGGTAGGACATTTTGCAAAGGTGTGCTACAATAAGACAGTAGGACAAGTCACCCAAGGTGATGACTACCATTTTGTTGGTAATATCTATGAGAATGGACAAAACTCAAATGATTGGAAGGTTTATGTAAAAGTAGATAAGATTAAAATACTTTTAAAATGGATACAGGAGCGGATGTAAATATAATACCCCAAGATATTTATTTTAAAAATTTTGCTCACAAGAAGTTATGCAAACCTGATATTCAACTTTTAGGACCTAGACAGGTTAAATTGCATGTAATGGGAAAATTCACAGCTTTGATAGAAAAAGATGGGAGAAGCATCCCTGGAGAAATATTTGTTGCTCCTCAACTAATGCAACCACTCTTGAGCGCAAAAGCCAGTGAATCTCTAAACCTAATCAAAAGACTTCAGTCAATTGAGAAAAGAAATTCGCTTAATCCTTTCGAAGATTATCCAAAGCTTTTCACAGGACTCGGAACACTCCAAGGGAGCTACACAATTAAATTGAAGGATGAAACACAGCCTCATGCTATATATACTCCCAGAAGAATACCTATTCCACTTTTGAATATAACAAAAGAACAACTTGATCAAATGGTTGAAAAAGGAGTAATTGAAAAAGTTGAGCAACCAACGGATTGGTGGGCTCCAATGGTCATTGTGCCCAAACCGTCTTCTAATGATCTAAGGATTTGTGTAGATCTGACAGCTCTAAACAAGTTTGTTAAAAGAGAACATTATCCAATTCCATCAGTGGAATATATCCTGGCACAAATGGGAGGAGCTAAATTGTTTTCAAGACTGGATGCCAACAGTGGGTTTTGGCAGATACCCCTGTCAGAGGAATCATCTAGCCTTACAAACTTTCTGACCCCATTTGGCAAATACAGATTCAAACGGCTACCCTTCGGAATTTCTTCTGCACCTGAGGTATTCCAGAGAAAGATGAGCAATCTACTGGAGAGCCAATCTGGAGTAAATTGTCACATGGACGACATTGTGATTTGGGGAGCTACACAAGAAGAACATGATGAAAGGTTAAGATGCGTCCTTAGAAAGCTTCAAGATTCAGGACTGACCCTGAATAAAGAGAAATGCATCTTCTCAGTGAGGGAAATTAAATATATTGGTCACCTGATTACAGAAAGAGGAGTGCTACCTGATCCAAACAAAGTCCAAGCCATCAGGGAGTTTCCATCACCTTCAAGCATTTCCGAAGTGCGCTGATTCCTGGGAATGGTGAACTTCACAGGTAACTTTATACCAGGACCCCTATCCTCTACCCACTTAATCAACTCCTAGTAATGAGAAATGATTGGAGATGTGATAGTCATCAGGAGAAAACATTTGAAAAGTGAAGAAACTTCTTTCAACTTCTCCAACACTAACATTTTTTTACCCCAATATACCAACTACAGTGTCTGCAGATGCCTCTTCATATGGACTAGGAGCAGTGCTTTTACAAAAATCTGAAGATGGATACCAAAAAGCAGTTGCATATGCTTCCAGGACTATGTCTGAAACTGAAAAAAGATGGGCTCAAATTAAGAAAGAATCTCTAGCAATAGTTTGGGCCTGTGAAAGATTTCAAGACTATCTGATGCGAAATACATTTTCCATTGAAACTGATCATAAACCTCTCATTCCAATATTTTCAAAAAAAAATCTAGATGAAATGACACCACGCATACAGCGACTACGACTTCGAATGATGCGCTATTCATATAGCATTCATCACACGCCAGGCAAGGACATTGTTGTTGCTGATGCTTTGTCCAGAAGCCCAATTAAGATATCGCATGAGAAAGATCTAGAGAATGAAATCTGTAGTTTTGTTCAACAGATCACTTCATATCCTCCATTCAAGGATGAAAATATGAAAGAAATGTGGCAATATCAAAATGAAGAGAGAGAGTGTAGAGAAATAAAAGATTATTGTGAAAAGGGATGGCTTACAAAGAATGAGCTTTCTGCAGAAGCAAAGGCCTTTAGGTTTCTCAGATATGAAATGTCTGTCATAGATGGTCTTCTAATGAGAAATTCCAGGATTTATATTCCTAAGTCCCTCAGATCAAAGGTTCTAAACAGCCTCCATGAGGGTCATCTTGGCATTGAAAAATGTAGAGGTCGTGCCAGATCATCTGTGTGGTGGCCCAGAATCAGTCAAGAAATTGGAGAACTTGTGAGGAACTGCCCAAATTGTATTGAAGAAAGATCTAATCCCCAGCAGCCATTAATTGTTTCTGATTTCCCAAGCAGGCCAAGGGAGAAAGTGGGAATCGACCATTTTTACTTAAAGGGAAAATACTATCTTCTAATTGCAGACTATTACTCTAGATTCCCAGAGTTGGCATTGCTGGAGGATCAAACGACACATTCAACAATTAAACATTGCAAGTCAATTTTTGCTCGCCATGGAATACCCGAAGAGGTTAAATCAGATAACGGACCACAGTTTGGGTTAGAATTCAAAAAGTTTGCAAAAGAATACGGTTTCCACCACATAACATCTAGTCCCAGATTTCCTCAAAGCAATGGCTTCATCGAATCGATGGTGAAGAATATCAAAAACCAATTGAAGAAAGGAAGAGATCCATATCTTTCTCTTCTTGGTTATCGAACCGCTCCATTGGAAAATGGGTACAGCCCTGCTGAACTATGCATGAACAGAAAACTCAGAACAACTGCGCCGACATCACCAGTTCAACTCCAGTCAAGAATACCTGATCTTTAAAATCTAGAAAAAAGAGGAAAAAAATCAACGGCACAAAAAGAAAATCCTTTTTGATATACATCATCGTGCAAGAGAATTGCCCCATCTGGATGAAGGAACTAGAGTATGGGTGAAAGACTTGAGAGTTCCCGGTGTGGTACTCGAAGACGCTGGAAGTCCAAGATCTTATATAGTCAACTCTCCAAAAGGAATTTTAAGAAGAAATAGATTCCACCTACTACCAAACCCACAGGGTGAAAAGATTGACATGAAAGATGAAGAGATGGAGTCTCCTGAGATGAGTCAGTGCTTCACATCTACTGGGGACACACTACTGGTGACTGTGAACCGAGGACATTCCAGAGATCACCGGAAAGAGTAAAGACCAGGAGTGGACGCGTGATAAAGCCGCCAGAAAAGACATACAGAGATGACCATGATAAACCACTACATCTCCTTCCACCCCGAAGATTTTGAAGAACATCCCAAGAAATTCAACCGGATCATGGCCAAGTGGTACCCAACTAGATAAACCTCTGATGAAGGAGACCTTAGAACTATAGAAATTAATAAACTAATTTGATTGGTTGATGCCAACTATGAAAAAAAAATTAAAAAGAAATTTATAAAAGAAGCACATTACCAGTAAATTTATATGTTACAAATTTTATTTTAAAAAATTATTATTGATACGATGATTTAAAAAGATAGGCACGTTTTCATCCATATATATATAAATTATAAAACCAGTGGGTTAACCAAATAAATAATAATAATATATATCTATTTTGCATATATGTTAGTATATATGCATATATAATATATTCTTTTTAATTGTATATATCGTCTGGTTGTCAAAGGTTGTCTTTTATTTAAATTGGCGTCATTATATATTTTAAAAGGCATATATTTATTTATGGATTGCTCTATATTTTTTTTCAAAATATTTTATAATATTTAGGAAAAAAATAGTTAAAAAAAAATCTGTGTGAGATTATGAATAAACGATATTTCTCAAAATACAAGCTCTCTTTTTTTATATACATTATGTAATTATTATTTTTGTAAACACTTTCCTAAAATATAAAGGTAGTTAGTGCAGTGTTGTTATTAAGGAATTAGAATCATTTATAACATTCTTTTATTTATATTTAGATTTAGATTAGAAAAGAAGAAAAATTATATATATATAATATTTTTATTAAAATGTGTCAAACTGATGAAACTGATAATAAAAGCGGTGAGTTAGAAAAAATAATTGATGACGCTTTTTTAAACGTCGACAGTTTAAATTCGTATTTTGTTACGGAAGGTACTTCCAAAGAAATAGGTGATGTAGAATTAATTACAGCTGATATTCCTAAATTTCGAAAGTTTATTAAAAAAATCCAAACTTTTGAAAATCTAAATGATAAATTTATTAATTGTTTAGAAAAAATTAGTAAAGAATTGTACTCAATTTTTAATGTTGCGGATATTAATAGCATAAAGAAATTTTATCTTAATGTATTCGTTCTTTTGGTTGAAATTCCAGTTGATAAATATTTCAATCTTGAAGCTGCAACTTGTTATTATGCGTCTTTTTGTTATATTCCGGTTAGTGGAAAAAAAGAAATTGTTAAATTTTGGTCCATGTATGAAAAAAAAAAATTCAGGTATATTTTAAAACGAGCTCATTGCCTAACCAATAAACTTGCTGATCACATAATAAAAAGCGGTTTGAAAGTTTCTGATTCCGTAATCACAAAATCAGATGTTTTATTCCATTTATATGTAGCTAACCTATACGGTGGAGAAAGAGAATTGGGAGATTTGACTCCTGGTGAATTTTTATACGCAACACAAATTGAAACTGAACTTGGTATAACTCGTAGATTGAGTAAAACTCCAATGATCCCTTTAGATGAATTCATCTCTGAAGGTTTATGTCGACTTTTCTTATTTATTTTCAAGGTAGGTAACAAACTGAGCGATATTGAAAGAAATATATTTTATCCAGATTTCCTTTCGAAACAGATAAGGCCAAGAATATTTTACTATTTAAAAAAGGATGCCGTATCGGAATATCGAGAAACCTATAAAAATTTGAATTCGATGGTAATAAATATCAAACGAGATATGATTTTTGAAAATGCCTTCGCAACATTCTTAACAGTGACAAAGGAGAATCTTCAATTGACATGGTTTAAAATAGATGTAAAATTCGAACTTGAAAAAGCAATTGATGAAGGTGGACCTCGCAAAGAATTTTTTTCATTGCTTGTTAATGAACTGTTCCAACCCAACCGAAATATATTCAAATTGACCGAAAATAAGAAATATTGGTTTACCTTAAATGATAATAAAGAATACTATAAATTTGCTGGTATCACCATCGCGTTAGCAATGTATTATGACTGCCAGGTAGACGTATCTTTCCCGAAGGTAATGTATCGCAAGCTGGCAGGCTTAAAGGGAACCTTCAAAGATCTTGCAGAGTTTGACCCAACCACAGCAAACAGTCTGCAAAATATTCTGGACTACAGCGGGGAAGACTTTGAAGATGTATTCGTCTGCAACTTTCACGTCACAAGCAGCCATTTTGATGGCAAGACATATGAGCTGAAAGAAGGCGGAAAGGACATCCCGTTAACTCAAGAGAACAAAGAAGAATTCGTGGAGCTCTCTTCTGATTTCCTGCTAAATAAAGTGGTAGAAGCGCAGTTCCAACCTTTCAGTGAAGGATTCAACATGGTCGCCGACATGATGAGACTCTACTATTTCCTCCAGCCAGAAGAGGTGGAGGAAGTCCTTTGTGGAAGCGGCGAAGTGGATTCCCAAGCTTTGGAAGCCGCGGCTCAATATGATCCCAATTTACCGAAAGATTCCAAGTTTGTAAAGGACTTCTGGAACGTGGTCCATTCCATGACACCAAGTCAGAAGTCCAGTTTACTTCAGTTTGTGACGGGAAGCGAAAGATTACCATTGAAGTGTACTCCATGTATAAAGTTAATTGCCTGGGGTCCTGACTCCGAGAATTTGCCCTGTGCCCGAACTTGCTTCAAGCATCTGCTCATCCCACAGTATGACTCGGAAGAAAAGATCCGTTGTAAACTACTTAAGGCCTTGGAATACGCCAAAGGATTTGGTATTTGCTAGTTCGGCACTTTTTAATGGCGCTAATTGTCAACATTTGATAAACTTATAAATTGTCAACTTAGCCATCCAGTTTTTGATTCACTATGACACATCTAAAAAAGAAAATCATATCTTTTCATATTATATAATCTTTTTACGTTATTTTTTTATCAAAAGATATTAATAGAATGATTAAGCAATATTTTAGGGCAAATTATTGAAGGGTATCTTTAATTTTATCTTTTAAGAATAAAATTATTTTTTTTTTATACATAATGTTCTCATTTTGAATATCTGGATATGATTTACCTATTTTATTATTTTATATATTACATTTACATTATCTCTCTAATTCTATTATCATTATATATATATATAATACACAATTTTGCGTTTCACGTTTTTTTTTATTTCAAATCATTTAACTTTGTAATATATATTATATTATATACAAATAAAAATATATATTTTGTGTGTGTTTTTTTATCTTTCATTTTTTTTCTAACATGACAATATTATCTGCTTACTAATAAAAGTATCGTTTGATTATAAATTAAATTGAATTCATTTGGAATATTTTAAAAACATACGGTAATATTTGTAAAGAGAAATATATACTTTTATTAGAATTATTTATTATTTAAAAAGTGTAAATCAAACTTTTGTTTTAATATTTCAAATTTATGTATAATTAATTCGTCATATTTATTTATAGTTTGTCAGCATATGACAAGATGGTCTTTCATTTTGTTTCTTATATCTTCCAAACCACATCATGAATTTGACTTTCACAGGTATTGTAAATAAAATCAAGAAGACTTAGGTTAGATGGACAACCTGGGTAATTTGACAACTTCTGTACGTGGCTCTAGGAATCTGGGTTAATTAAATAATATCTACCAAATGAAGGTCAAATTTATATGGTGGAATCAACCAGGTTTTTCCTTAAAGATTCTGGTATAAGTAGAGGCTCAGTTCCAACCTTTCAGTAAAGGATTCAACATGGTCGCCAACATGACGAGACTACTTTCTCTTCCAGCCAGAAGAGGTGAAAAAAGTCCTCTGTGGAAGTGGATTTCCAAGCTTTGGAAGCTGTAGCTGAATATGATCCCAATTTACATAAAGCAAATGAAGAGGATCCTTTATTTCATCTTCATTTCGGCCGTGGAGTAAATCTTTTGTTGTAAAATCGTTGGATTGTTTCCCTCCCTCTATCTTATTTATCCACGAGCAATTAGAATTATCTTTGAAAAAAATTCATGTTCATATAATCAAATATAAAATAATTATATATATATATTATATTATCTAAAATGCAAATATTTTATTTTTTTAAAACATGTATTTTACTTTCATCATTGACTATTCTTTTATTTTTTACCATAGATTTAGAACATAACACTTTGAATATTGTTGTAAATATGTATAGTTGACCTACCTATTTTTTATTTCACAAATATAGGATTCATTTTATAAATTCTATATTACTGTTAAAAATAATTTTATGTGTAATTTCCTTCAAGTAATTCAAAATAAAAACTACATGATGGGTAAATAATTATCTTTATTTTTTCACGACTGCACCTTCAATTCTCTTATCTTTTTCAACAACAAAACAAAATAATTCGTGACATATATGTATGTATATGTATATATAATTTTATTTAAAATATCAAAAACCTTTCTCTCAATAAGTTTTTTTATTACAAATATTATAAATAAAGTAACTTATTGTGAAAGGTTTTTCGCCTTAGAGTGGTAGAAAATTTGAAATTCCAGTAGAGTAATCTGTGCGAGTTAATTTCTTTTAATACCACTGAAACCTTTTGAAATGCTCGTGATATATAGACAAGCGTAAGTTGTTTTGGTTTTTTTTTTTTAAATAAGAGACACTTCGGAAAAAAATTTATCGACGTTTTGACAACAAATATTTTGTACTCGTCAGGCATATTTTGATAATACGTTATAAATGTTGGTTATATCACAGATTAGGCTGTTTGATCTGATAGATCATTTCCCACAAAACTGCTGTTGTATTTGAACCAACTGAGTCGGTGTATAATGTAAGGTATAGAGGTGTATAACTAGGTATGTACCTGAACAACACTCATGGACAAAACTTAAGGAAGTGGAAGGTCGCCGGTTGTCTCTTTTTTTTTTTTTTTTTTAAGAAGACAGAGACAATTTTTTCACACTTGGTAATCTCGTGTGTTTTCAATAAAGGTCACTGTATCAAATATCTTTCATATTTATTATCTGAATCCCGATATACATGCTAAAAGGTACAATTTCCTTAAGTTTTGTCCATAAGTGTATTCAAAGCATAATGAGTAAATTAAAAGCAAATCGAGAATTTTTTTTCACACTTGGTAATCTCGTGTGTCTTCAATAAAGGTCACTGTATCAAATATCTTTCAAATTTATTATCTGAATCCCGATATACATGCTAAAAGGTACAACTTCCTTAAGTTTTTTCCATGAGTGTACTCAAAGCATAATGAGTAAATTAAAAGCAAATCAAGAAGTTTTATTCACACTTGGTTATCTCGTATGTCTTCAATAAAGGTCACTGTAATATCGTTTAAATTTATTATCTGAATCCCGATATACATGCTAAAAGGTACAACTTCCTTAAGTTTTTTCCATGAGTGTACTCAAAGCATAATGAGTAAATTAAAAGCAAATCGAGATTTTTTTTTCACACTTGGTTATCTCGTGTGTCTTCAATAAAAGTCACTGTAATATCTTTCAGAGTTATTATCTGAATGCCGATATACATATTAAAAGGTACAACTTCCTTAAGTTTCGTCCATGAGTGTACTTAAAGAATAAATTGAAAGCAAATCAAGAAGTTTAATTCACACTTGGTTATCTCGTGTGTCTTCAATAAAGGTCAATGTGTATCGAATCACCTTGTCCTGGCTATTTACATATGGAGAGTTGGTGGAGTAGAGATCCCAGACCTTGTAGCTGTTGGAGCTCCTAACTAAGTGTCAGGTCGTCGGGGATTGATATCTCCTTTGTTTTGAATAATATCTTGCAAAGTTGGATTTGGTGAATTTTGTAGTTGAAGGTATAATTTTTTAACGGAAATTTGGTACATATCTTCTAGATCGGGTTGGTTCAAGTCTTCCTTCAGTATCTTGTTTGATAGGTTGAATGGAGCTCCTATACTTGTCTGAAGGAAAATTCTCATGAATGCGTTCATTTTTGTCTGTGGTTGTAATATATTTACACCAAACTGGGAGTGCATATGTCATTATCGGGAGAATGCAACTTATGTATAGAGTAAATTTCTATTTTGTAGATAATTTGTTTTTTTATAGTTAAACAGATTTGATAGTGTTATTTTTGCGATCTTTGCTTTCCTTATAGTATTTTTTGACATGCATGTTGAATTTCAACTTGGTGTCCAAAATGATTCCAAGATATTTAACAGGGTCAGTGCAATTAATAGGACTTGAATTTCCTTCTAAAATGGGTTGTGGCTTGAATTTTTTTTTTTTTTTGTCTAGTTGGATAAGAAATTATAGCGCCTTGTCTTTTTTTGGGTTGATGTCTGAATTTCAAATATTGTACCATTTGGTTATAACGTTCATGTAATTCCAAGATATTTAACATGGTCAATGCAATTAATAAGGCTTGAATTTCCTTATAAAATGGGTTGTGGCTCGAATTTTTTATTTTCTAGTTGGATAAGAAATTATAGTCTTTTCTTTTTTGGGTTGATGTCTGAATTTCAAATATTGTACCATTTGGTTATAACGTTCATGTAATTTTGGAATTGTGTAGTCAGTAGTCCTATTGATTTGGTATTTGTTAATATTTATTACATTTATAACAAATTTACATATCTTTAGCCAGGTTTTTAGCTCGTTTTAATGTTTTCCAAATAATATTGTTTATTGTTTTGAAAATAGAGCAATCCATAAATAAATCTTTAATTAAAAAGGCATATATTGGATCAAAATATCATTTATTTATTTATTTTTATTTTTATTTATTGTTACAAAAGCACGAAGTCCAAAGGACTATTGTGCTGTGCTAGTATTATATATATATATATATGATTAATTATTTACACGATGGATTAGTATTGTTTTGTAAATTATTGTACAAATAGTTCTAAACTTAACAAAGTTCTCATAAGATAGAGTATATACACAAAGAGAATTTGGTAATGTTTCAAAGTATCTACATACAATTTGATTAGTCAGAGGGCAAGATAAAAGAAGATGCTCTGGTGATTCAACATCTAAGCGGCATTCACATGTTGGATCATTGATAGCATTCAGTTTGAATAGGAAACTTAAGAAGGGTCCTTTGCCAGTTAAGAATAAAGTAGTGAATTTATCAGAAGAAATGAAATTTGGGACAGCAATTGGAAATAATTTCTTGAACAGTTCATTAGATTGAGAAAGATAAAACTTAAATTTTAGATCCAGATATAGTTTGTTTAATTCTTTTTGAAGGGGTTTTTTGAGTGTTCGATCTGTGAGAGAATTTGTCATATTATACTTTGTTTGTAATAATTCAAGATAATCGGACAGTAAAGGGCTTTTCGCTAGTATATGTGTGATGTAAGAAGATGAAGTCCTATAAGCATGAATGCATCTAATAAGAATTTGATATTGTATAGAATTCAACTTGGATCTTTTTGCTGCAGTGATAAAAGGAAACCAAAGGAACGCCAACTTTTAAATATGTTATAATCCTTTGATAAAGGTTGGCGTTCAGCCAACTGAAATATTGGTAAAATAAACGATATTTTGATCCAATAAATGCCTTTTTAATTAAATATTGTTTATGTATTTTTTTATTTATTATGATTTTTTTGACTACTATAACATTAACTCGTTCAACGGACGGGCCTAGAATGACAACCACTTTCTAATTACAGTAGAATTTGCATAATTCTAACGTCTTTAATTTGAATATTTATCTTGGTCCCTAGAATTTCCTATAAATATCATTTTCGTTTTTAATTCGATTTTTTTTTGGGGGGTCTTTGGTTTTCGAATTATCAAAGTTCAACTGTGTAAATCAAAGTTTTATTTTAGTAGAGACAAAATTATAAAGTGTTTATGTAAAATATCTTTCTAAAATATTTCGAATTCCACTCTTAATATAAATTAATGTGAAGAAATACATTTACTTATATCCTCAATATGTATAATGAGAATATCGCCAACCTGAAAACCTCATTTTTTTAATTAGATGAAACCGTTTTCTTATAAAAGTGTTTATATATTTTAGAGCATTTATTTTCACGTGCTCACTCACAATGTCAATGCAAAATTTTCGCACTTTTTTTTATTCGATATTTTTAAATAAGAAAAATATGCATGATTACATGATGATTATGATTAGAGAATCTATGATTAAATCAAAGGTATATCCGATATAAGTATTGAATTTAAAAAAAAGTGCGAAATTTTTGCCTTGACATTGTGAGTGAGCACGTGAAAACGAATTCTTATTACGATTCTCATTACGATGTACTATATCGTGTGTGCGGAAAATCGTAGCAGCAGAATTTTAAATTTCAATTGTGCACAAACAGATATTGGCTTTTTAAAAAGGGACTGAAGCGATGAGGCAGCTTAGAGAGCATGCTTGGGCATCCTGCATCTACTGAATCTCTATATAGATTTTTGATACTCTTTGGCTTATAACTTCCAACAGTTCCAGCCCAAAATAACTTTATTATGTAACACTTAAAAAGAGCACAACCTAGCATAACCCAGTCATGATGGTTGTCAAACAGACACTATCAAGGGTCACAACTTGATAACCTAATATGATTGAGTGGAGATAAGGAGGAAGAAGACTATGGATAATATGTACAGGTTCTTCACATTTACAGTGTATTTACATATTTACAATGGATAATATGTACAGGTTCTTCACATTTACAGTGTATTTACATATTTACAATGGATAATATGTACAGGTTTTTCACATTTACAGTGTATTTACATATTTACAATGGATAATATGTACGGGTTCTTCACATTTACAGTGTATTTACATATTTACAATGGATAATATGTACAGGTTCTTTACATTTACAATGTATTTACATATTTACAATGGATAATATGTACAGGTTCTTCACATTTACAGTGTATTTACATATTTACAATGGATAATATGTACAGGTTCTTCACATTTACAGTGTATTTACATATTTACAATGGATAATATGTACAGGTTCTTCACATTTACAGTGTATTTACATATTTACAATGGATAATATGTACAGGTTCTTCACATTTACAGTGTATTTACATGGTTGGAACCTTGTGGATTTGGGTGTATAACTTCCAAAGTAATATATTTTAATGGTGGTCCCTTTAATAATGCGAAAATATTGATATTTAATATAATTTACGCTTTATTTTAAACTATTTATACATTTTAACTAATAGCAAAAACTAAAGCTTCTGAGAGAGATATTTATAACCCAGGTTCCTGGAGCACAGAACGCCAACTACCCGCCATCTTACTAGTATGGACTAGTGCTAAGCATTTTTTATCGCGTCCTGTTTTGATTGTTGAGCTGAATCAGTTGACCAGGAAGTTCCATGCTAGGGTTAAGTCTGGAAGGCTGGCTATAGATGTAGGATTGAGGTGGGTCAGTTCAAGTAGGATAGCTGTTTGTATTCTATGTCTTAGGAATGCTGGACAGCTGAAGAGGACATGATCAACTGTCTGTGGCTCTACTGAACTGTGAGGGCAGGTTGGGTCTGTTTCCGGATGCACAAGTGCAATGTCTGACAGGAATCCTTCTGTTTAGTATTAACATAACATTTCAAAAAATCAACTATCCTCGACAGTAGACTTCGCTGTTAAATGGCTGGCTTTTTCATATTAATAGCCAATATGTCACTGTATATCGCAGTGTTTCTCTTGTCAACGTTTTTCAGCCTCATTTACAACTTTCTATCACAAAAGGCGGATCAATTTGCATTGTTTTCCTTGTGCAAGCAGAGATAGGTGCGGCCAGGGTTCCAGAAATAATCCTGACAACCGAAATCACGACAACTCAAAATCCTGACAACCAAAATCGCGACAACCCAAAATCCTGCTATTTAAAATCCCGACAACCCAAAATCCTACTATTTAAAATTCCGACAACCCAAAATCCTCAAAGGAAAAATCCCGACAACCCAAAATTCTACTATTTAAAATCCCGATAATCCAAAATCCTCAAAGTTAAAATCCCGACAACCCAAAATCCTGCTATTTAAAATCCCGACAACCCAAAATCCTACTTTTTAAAATCCCGACAACCCAAAATCCTCACAGTTAAAATCCCGACAACCCAAAATCCTCACAGTTAAAATCCCGACAGTCCAAAATCCTCACAGTTAAAATCCTGGCAATCACTAATCCTCACAGTTAAAATCCCGACAACCCAAAATCCTCACAGTTAACATCCCGACAACCCAAAATCCTACTTTTTAAAATCCCGACAACCCAAAATCCTCACAGGAAAAATCCCGACAACCCAAAATTCTACTATTTAAAATCCCGACAACCCAAAATCCTCACAGGAAAAATCCCGACAATCCAAAATCCTCGCAGTTAAAATCCCGACAATCCAAAATCCTCACAGTTAAAATCCTGACAATCAAAAATCCTCACAGTTAAAATCCTGACAATCCAAAATCCTCACAGTTAAAATCCTGACAATCCAAAATCCACACAGTTAAAATCCCGACAATCCAAAATCCTCACAGTTAAAATTCTGACAATCCAAAATCCTCATAGTTAAAATCCCGACAACCCAAAATCCTCACAGTTAAAATCCCGACAATCCAAAATCCTCACAGTTAAAATCCTGACAATCCAAAATCCTCACAGTTAAAATCCCGACAATCCAAAATCCTCACAGTTAAAATTCTGACAATCCAAAATCCTCACAGTTAAAATCCCGACAACCCAAAATCCTCACAGTTAAAATCCCGACAATCCAAAATCCTCACAGTTAAAATCCCGACAATCCAAAATCCTCACAGTTAAAATACCGACAACCCAAAATCCTCACAGGAAAAATCCCGACAATCCAAAATCCTATTATTTAAAATCCCGACAACCCAAAATCCTCACAGGAAAAATCCCGACAACCCAAAATCCTGACAGCCAAAATCCTCACAGTTAAAATCCCGACAATCCAAAATCCTCACAGTTAAAATCCCGACAACCCAAAATCCTGACAGCCAAAATTCCGACAATCCAAAATCCCGACTGGGACGAAATCCCGAATATCCAGAGATAAATCAAAATCTCCTTGTGTATATTTTTGTAAGGGAAAAACTGTTTTATAAATTTCAAGTCCGACATGAGATTTGCATAACAATTTACTAATTCCTTTTCTAATTTAAATTGTCGGAATCTTGTGGCCCTGTCGGGATACTGTTCTGTTAGAATTCTTGTCTGCTGGAGTTTTGACCCGTGCGGCCGCAACGGGTACCCTGTCAACAACAAACTCAGCGCCACATAACGTCAATAAAATTAAGTTTAAAACTATTTTTGCTTATATTTATTTGTTGTTGACATACATTAAAATGTAATAATACCTTGATAAAGGTTAGCGTTCAGCCAACAGAAATATTTGTAAAATAAATGATATTTTGATCCAATATATGCATTTTAATTTAAATATATATATATTTTTTTGAAAATAGAGCAATCCATATTTAATTCATTAGATAATAAAAAGGCATATACAGTGCACTCCGCTTATAACAAAGTCGGTTATAGCGAAATTCCGCATATAGCGAATGAAATTGTCTGCACCAAAGAAAAGAAGGGCTTAAACCATTAAAAGAACTCTGGATATTGCGAAGTCGGATATAAAGAATTTTCGCTTATAACGAAGTGATTTGCATGTATAAATTTTTATTTTATCCGTTTATAACGAAGTTTTCTCATTTACCATTATAATTGACTAATATATTATGCATAATATATATCAAATTACAACGTGTGAATGACACAAATTTAATGATACACAACAAATAAGTTAATAATATACAATTTTAAAATATGCAAACATATTATAAGTATTTTTTTACATTATTTAAACAAAATTAAATTGTTTAATAAACGCTTATATTTTATTAACGTTTACCATGGCAGGAGAACGAAAACAAACAAGAAACTCACTATCTCTGTCAGTCAAGCTGCAAATCCTAAGAGAGATTGAAGTGGAGAAGAAGAAAAAGACAGATGTTGCCCAGAAACATAATATCCCACAGTCGTCGCTCAGCACCATGTTTCTTCAATGTCAGGATGAGTCCAAGTCTCTTCATAGGCATCTGTCAGACTTGGACAACATCGAAAAGAGTGTTCAGCACTTGTTACTGACTTCTAAATGTCAAAAGAAAATCACAAACTACTTCTCCAAAAACACCTGATGAGGTTGTTATTGATCTTTGTGTTGCTCTTTTGAGTTGAATAGTAAATAAAATTATTGGTACAAAACATTTTTTTTTTCCAACTGCGGATATAACAAACTTCGGATATAACAAAGTGATTGTCATGGATAATGCGACTTCGTTATAAGCGGAGTACACTGTATTGGATTTAATAAAATATTTATTTTGCCAATATTTCGGCTGGCTGAACGCCAACCTTTAACGAGGCATTACATTTTTGTATACACAAACTCAGCGCCGCATAGTGTTATAATATCACTGTTGAAATCAATTAAAATACAGAGTAGGTGGGAAAAATTTGTGAATGAAAAAATTATTATAAAAATTGCAATCATATTTATATTTTATTTATATATATATTTATATATTATTATATATATATTTATATATATATATAATATATATATATCATATATATATTTTACATATTTGATTGCAATTTTTATAATAATTTTTTCATTCACAAATTTTTCCCACCTACTCTGTATTTTAATTGATTTCAACTGTGATATTATAACACTATGCGGCGCTGAGTTTGTGTATACAAAAATGTAATGCCTCGTTAAAGGTTGGCGTTCAGCCAGCCGAAATATTGGCAAAATAAATATTTTATTAAATCCAATATATGCCTTTTTATTATCTAATATATATATATATAAGCACTTAATTATGGATAGAGGTTGTATCTCACTATGTGTAATGTATTTAGTCATTAGAAAGTGAGTTTTTGTCTAGTACAAAATTAATGTTCATTTTTGACCTCAAAACAAGATACTTATCAGAACGAAAATACTTATCAAGATAATTATCATTTTAAATGTCCTTTATCGATATGTTTTGCAATTATTTTTGACATTTATGTTTCTTAAATTATCTTACTTATCTCCATTGATTGACGTAACCAGGATCCCACTCTTGTATTATAAAACATTATCTATCTGCATTGAGGTTTACAGAGATAAATATTGTTAAAACTTTTCTTTTTTTTTTTTTACTTACCCCTAGTACACGTGGTACAGGCCATGATAATCATGGTGGGTAGTTAGCGACTGCTTTTACTGTAAGCGCACCACATGTGAAAAGCAGTTCGACTTTGCATTTACAAATGTGCCAGAGCCCCGTTTGGTTACTTGCACTCGCTGGTGGGGTTGGACTTTTTCAAGAATCGGGGGCCATTGGAGCATTTTTTTTTATCAGAAAAAAGTGTCCAATGCGGGAATCGAACCCGGGTCGTAGTGGTCGAAAACCAAACGGTTTAACCAGCCTTCCACCGACCCCCATACTTTTCATAAGAAACATATATGTCAAAAAGGAAATTGCAAAATGTATAGATAGTTATAATTATAGATAATTGGTCGAATGGGGAAATATGATGATGACAATGATAAATGATGTGTGTGTGCTTACACAGAGTACAATTTTGACGTGACAACGTCTTAAATTAGGTTGCGGCTGGGAGTCACTTATGAAAAAGTGTAACGCCCAGTAACGTTACGATGAGTCACCGAACGAGAGTGCTGCGCGCGCAGCGCTAGAGAATTAGGCGCATTGAATCGGCGCATGCTTGTCTCTGTCTTTGTCTTTCTCGAACGTTCTTGGCGTTGGAAAAACAAGAAAGCGTCATAATACAAGTTCACACGTGTGGTTAAAGTATCGTCAGCTGTGTCTGTAGTGAAAATGTGGAGTGCTTAGATTCGTCATTTACAACAACTACAACAATAAAGGTAAATAATTGTACACTGATATTTCATTATCGTAAACTATGATTGATTGATTAATTGTTAGATTGACACAAAAGTTGAGAAACTGAGTTTATAGGGTATGTCATACTATTGATAAATGTTGATAGTGTTAAGTAAATTATTAGTTTAAAATTAAATAATTAATTAATTATTATATTTTACAAATTTAAATAGTTACAAATTTATTTAGCAAAAATTTGAACCTTCGATCTGAATAAATGTTTTGATTTTCGAATTGATTCTTTAAAATTACAAATATTAAGAAAAAGTGGCAGATATAAGAAAACTTTATTTAAACTGTGTTGAGCAAGAATTTTAACATCTAATTTAAGTAAATGTTTTAATTTTCAACTTCATCATTTACAATTACAAATTTAATTTAATTTCAAATTTATATTTAGCAAAAATTTGAACCTTCGATCTGAATAAGTGTTTTGAATTTCAAATACCAACGCGGCTGGTGGAGTGGCGATCTATCGTAAATTATCATCGACATCTACGGCGGAAGTGTTCCAAGTTGCGATTACAGACGTAACTCGTGTCATTAAAACCAAGGGTGACATGTGCATGACTGAAGTTACTTGCTTCGCCGCTAATACTAGCTTCAAGTTTATACTCGGTGCTGTATATATTCATCCAGGAGCTAGTATGCAGGATATTGGAATGTTACTATGGCAAGGACTCGGTCCGTACATTCACAACAGCCAGTACGTGCCACCGTTCGTGCAAGTTGATTCTAGTATACCGATTCTTCTGTGTGGTGATTTTAACAAAAACGTAAAGCCTGACAACTCGTTTCTTAATTTCATGAAAAATACGTATAATCTTGATTGCGTATCAAACGTTTCTAAGTCAACTACGTTAAAAGGAACAACTATCGACTTGACTTTCGCAAGACACATTACAGCAGAAACACTTCCTTTCATTTCATATTTCTCCTATCATCGTCCTATCCTCAACAAAATCACTCAAATAGGAATTAGTTAAGTTTAAGTTTACATGTACAATGTTTTAGTAAACAAAATATATTTCTATAGTTAAAATTTGTGCAATTCTTATTTTCATTCAATTCCTTGTTCCTATTGTGCAATTTAAATATATTCATATCAATAAATATTCTACCGTTGTCACGTAAAATCTTCGCCCGTAAAACCGACTTTACAGGCAACCATTGTTATTTTTTTATATATATAATCTTCTTATATATAAAAGTCAATGTCTGTTGTCTGTTTCGCGATAAACTCAAAAACTACTGAACCAATTGGTACCAAATTTTGCATGTCGCTTTTTATAAACCTGAAGAAAATTTTCGGCTACAATTTGATTATTATTTTGGGCTATTTAATTTTTTCATTTGAAGAACTTTTTTTTACACGGAGTAAATAATAGGCGAAGTAACAACACCAGGTCAATTAAGCGACCAATGAGCGTTCTGCATTTTTTTTTCAAGTTGCTTGCGTACATTTTTTATTTTAAGAGAATCTCCACAGACATAGCAAAATGAGTCTGCTGGATGTTTTCAGATTCTTATCTCCGTTCTATTTACATACCCAAAGTATAAATATATCAGTATGCAAATTGTATAAAATAATAACATACATATAAATGCGAAAATATGCAAATTCTACATATAAATTCTTACACAAAGCAATAACGGGCCATCTATACATATAAAATGGTAGGATTTAAAAGCACGGATGTTTCTTTTATACATAATACTAACTTCTACTGCCCTTACTGCGATGAAAAAATATATTGGGAGGGCTTGGCTCATCAGTGGTGAACGCTCCCAGCGGTTTCGCCAATTTAATCCACCAGACCGCTTCTCAGAGCTCTAATACTGTATTGGAGCCAAACCCTCCCAGTATATTTTTTCATCGCAGTAAGGACAGTAGAAGTTTGTATTATGTATAAAAGAAACATTCGTGCTTTTAAATCCTTCCATTTTATATATATAAATTCTTGACCATATAAGCAAACCTTTATATCATAATTATTACTTTATGTATTTATTCATTTATTACCAGTTACAAATAAGACACGCTATATCCGATCTGAATAATTGCGCGTGAAACTATTTACAATAATTCATATTGCCACGTGGAAAATTAGGGAAGACAAAAACTTCAGGAGGAAACAAAATTTATTTCAGGGATAGACAAACTAAGAAAGGTAAATAAAAGATAAGCCACGAGGGAAATTTACAGAGTCGCAAGATATAAAACATAAAAATGACCACTCTGTTAATAAAAAAATAATAAAATTAATAAATACTATGTTACATAAATAAAATTAATAAATGCTATGTGACAATATTGTAGTAGAGTAGGTAAGAGAATTGTTTAAAAAGAAAACATACAATTAAGAAAAATAGCATTGAATAAACATATACATTAAACAAATAAGCAACAACATAAACAGATAGAAAAAATCGCAAGGTAGTTATTTACAATATGCAATGTAGTTACTTAGTATGGGAAATTGGTAAACACATTTAACATCCATGGATAGAACAAAAATCGCTATACGTTATTTGTATATTCCAATTTTGGAAATGTGAGCCATAAGGCCTGGAATTCGTATAAAATAAGTTGAATCATATTCAGGTTTAAAGGTTTTACAACAGATATTTGGCTATTCATTTATAGACAGTAATCTTCCATGAAGAGACTGTTTAAAAACATGGATAAATCAGGTCTCTCTTTAAGATGGTTTCTTATTAGAGGTTCTTTTTTTTTTTGTTGAAAAACCCTTCTGACTTAGCCCGAAAATACAGATTTTCTGATAAGAGACCACCTACAGAGGATACAACATCAACAAAAAGCTTTATTAAGACCGTCTTATACAGATTCTCCAAGCAAAAATGTAGGATACATGCAAGAAAAAAAGTAATAGTTCCTTAATGACAATTAAAAACAGTTTATTTACATCTAGTCAACAGTAGGGAGAGGGGTTACAGTTTAAAATATTTACATGAGAAAGATCAGCCAAGTGTTCTTCCCCACCGTGATAGAGTCCTCCTCCTAGCGATGACGGGGTCCTCGATGGCCTGGTCCAGCCCGACCTGGACGAAGTACCGGTTGATTCTCGATTTCGCCGATGCGAGGATGGCCAGTTCGTCGTCTACCAGGTCAGTCCCGAAGATCCAGGCTTGTAGATCAGGGGGTCTGCCGACGACCTGGAAGGCCTCACGGACGAGGGGCCTGATGTGAGGGCAGCTCCAGTACCGTGGCCCAGGGAGCCATCGGGGGATCCGCAAGCAGGGCAGGAAGGACCGGCAGATGCTGGATGGTCGGGGTGGGCAGGGCATGGAGGGCCAATCGCTGGCTGATTCCGGCATTATGCCCCGAGAAGGCCGCACCGCAGCAAGGTCCAGCTCACTCTTGAAGGCATGTCGACTATGTGCCGCCCCCTCGCGATGAGCCGGACGATCGGCAAGGCCGCCAGGCGGGAGAGTTCCAGGGCGCGGTGGGCCGAGCGGGTGGTGGTCTTGGTTAGGGCCCTTGTTGCCCCGCGTAGGACAACGGCCTTAGCCAGGCTGGACTCCTTGTATCTCCCCTGGAGGTTCTCCGCCAAGATGTTCCGGCAGAAGGCGGCGAGGGCCGCGGCGTCAGCGAGGGCGGAGCTCGTGGGGCGGACGATGGAGGGGTCGCCCAGGTCCCGGACTCGAGCGCCGACCCAGCGGGCGGGAGCCAGGAGGTTAGGTGGGCGGAAGAACCGGCAGCCGCCGATGATGGGAAGGTCCAGCAGCTGGGTCGTCGGAGCCACCCGATGGTTGAGGGTCAGGATGCCGGAGATGCCGGGGCTGGAGTCGGGTGCCGTCGGGTGGAGGTCTCATCCAGGCGCCGCAGGTGACCAGCCAGGAGAAGCCTCCTCGGAGCGCGACCTGGACCCCCTTCAGGCACGCGAGATGGAGCTGCGTGTCTATTTCCATCAGGCCGATCCCGCCCGCGACCACGGGTCTCGCCAGGATGCCGGCAGGAAGCCATGCCGTGTGGTCGGGTCCCCAGATGAAGCTCGATACGCGAGCCTGCAGCTTCGAGATGGTCGTGGCCTCTGGCAGGTACGCGTGGAGGTGGTGCTGGATGGTGGAGATCACCAGGGAGTTGGCGTCTTGGCTCGCCCGACGAGGGAGAGGCTGCGGGTGAAGGGCGTCGCCTTGCGGCAGGCAGCTTCCAGGAGGGCCAGATGTTGTTCTCGGTGCGCGACGGAGCTCCTCGTGGCGATTCTCTTCCCCAGGACCCGGATGGAGGTGTTAGACCAGGAGGCACCGAGGGGAGGGTCTCCACGCTCGCGCCAAGCTCCGCACCAGGGGCCCGCGCTTTTCCCGTAGTTCACGGCGATCCGAGAGGCTCGGTGGAATTCCTCGAAGACCGCCGCGATTCCGGCGAACATCTCGTCGCGATGGACGAGGAGGACGATGTCGTCGGCGTAAGCGATGACGTTTTCCGCACCGAGGATCGTCTCCAGGCAACGTAGCAGCGGCCCCGTAGCGATGCTGAAGAGCTTAATGGCAATATGATATTTATATACAGGATAATTCATATAAAGGCAATCAAGTTATTAGATTAGTCTGGGTAAATTGGAGGAAGAGAAATGTATTTTACATGAACCTACAGAGGATGCAAGGATTTCAATATCACACTGACGCCGTGCAAACAAATAATTAATTACAATAAAACTCATTCTCCAAGGATGTGTTTCTTACTTTATTAAACGTCATATTGTCATAGTTCTCCACTTCCATCTTGGACTGGAGTTTCCCATATCTGGAACATGGCTTACATACAATATTGTCGCGGAGATAAATAAAGCAAGGGCAACGGGAAAAAATATGTCCAGGGTAGCCTAGTGGACATGGCATCTGCTCGGTAACCGGAACACTGTGGGTTCGATTCCCATCCCTAGACACTTTTATTTTTCCGTTTATCATTACTCTTCACAAATCATCCTTTCATACCTCATCCCTAAGGTTAGAAATAATCGTTATTTCCCCTTAAAATAAATTTTGATTTTTCGTTGAAAAGAAACTCAGGCGGGATAATTTTCAAATGTCGTTTTACAATCACAAGCCGCATTATATTGTATTATAAATTTGGGAATAATTAATTTATTATAAAAGGGTATTTACCTTTTAGTTCTCCAATAAAATTATATACAAGAGGTATTTATAGGGAGAACATCTTATCCCAAGGTAAAAATAATAATGAGAGTGGTCAGCCACCGTCTTGTTTTCCTTATTTGCAGATAAGATTCCGAGAACCTCTCACACCTGTGGTCCCCCCGGAGTCCAGTGATGATTGACAGGTGTCCCATGGAGCTTATTGTGTCCGGAGTTGCAGAGCTACTTGACAATATTTCATATTGAAGTGAATTTAGTAAAGGAGAATTGTTGAATTCAAGTATGCAAGTTTTTAAACTGAGCATACAAGTGTCTTACACCTTTCTAAAATCAAATTTGAAATGATCTGAAAATGTCTTCACTAAGGCTAAAGCTTTTTGGTGGTAAAACCTACCTCCCCCACGTTGATGATTGTTGGCAGTTTTGACTTTTTAGTTTAAAGCTAGGGGAGCTATAGAGGAGATAGGTTCGCACAACCTAATGAAGCCATCACTAAAAACATTCAAATTACACAAATGAGTAGAAACAAATTTATTGTTGATCACTTAGCACTGAAGTGGATGCTAAGCAAATTATAAACCAGCAGGTTCTTTACTTTATTAAACGTTCTCTCAATCTTTCAGGTACTGTAAACCCTTCTACAGGAGTACACAACGAAATGCATCTCCATTTTTTAAAACGCATACACAAAGCTTTATTAAGAACACCGGTCTTATACAGATTCACCACAGGAAGAAATAATAGATGGAGCTCTTATACTCCAGGCAGCACAGCACCCAACAACAGCCTCCAGGGTCTTATACAGTTTCACCACAGGAAGAAATAATAGATGGAGCTCTTATACTCTAGGCAGCACAGAACCCAACAACAGCCTCCAGGGTCTTATACAGATTCACCACAGGAAGAAATAATAGATAGAGCTCCTATACTCCAGGCAGCACAGAACCCAACAACAGCCTCCAGGGTCTTATACAGATTCACCACAGGAAGAAATAATAGATGGAGCTCTTATACTCCAGGCAGCACAGAACCCAACAACAGCCTCCAGGGTCTTATACAGATTCACCACAGGAAGAAAGGAAGCATAGATAGAGCTCCTATACTCCAGGCAACACAGAACCCAACAACAGCCTCCAGGGTCTTATACAGATTCACCACAGGAAGAAAGGAAGCATAGATAGAGCTCCTATACTCCAGGCAACACAGAACCCAACAACAGCCTCCAGGGTCTCATACAGATTCACCACAGGAAGAAAGGAAGCATAGATAGAGCTCCTATACTCCAGGCAACACAGAACCCAACAACAGCCTCCAGGGTCTTATACAGATTCACCACAGGAAGAAAGGAAGCATAGATAGAGCTCCTATACTCCAGGCAACACAGAACCCAACAACAGCCTCCAGGGTCTCATACAGATTCACCACAGGAAGAAAGGAAGCATAGATAGAGCTCTTATACTCCAGGCAGCACAGAACCCAACAACAGCCTCCAGGGTCTTATACAGATTCATGACAGGAAGAAAGGAAGCATAGATAGAGCTCCTATACTCCAGGCAGCACAGAACCCAACAACAGCCTCCAGGGTCTCATACAGATTCATCACAGGAAGAAAGGAATCATAGATAGAGCTCCTATACTCCAGGCAACACAGAACCCAACAACAGCCTCCAGGGTCTTATACAGATTCACCACAGGAAGAAATAATAGATGGAGCTCTTATACTCCAGGCAGCACAGAACCCAACAACAGCCTCCAGGGTCTTATACAGATTCACCACAGGAAGAAAGGAAGCATAGATAGAGCTCCTATACTCCAGGCAACACAGAACCCAACAACAGCCTCCAGGGTCTTATACAGATTCACCACAGGAAGAAAGGAAGCATAGATAGAGCTCCTATACTCCAGGCAACACAGAACCCAACAACAGCCTCCAGGGTCTCATACAGATTCACCACAGGAAGAAAGGAAGCATAGATAGAGCTCCTATACTCCAGGCAACACAGAACCCAACAACAGCCTCCAGGGTCTTATACAGATTCACCACAGGAAGAAAGGAAGCATAGATAGAGCTCCTATACTCCAGGCAACACAGAACCCAACAACAGCCTCCAGGGTCTCATACAGATTCACCACAGGAAGAAAGGAAGCATAGATAGAGCTCTTATACTCCAGGCAGCACAGAACCCAACAACAGCCTCCAGGGTCTTATACAGATTCATGACAGGAAGAAAGGAAGCATAGATAGAGCTCCTATACTCCAGGCAGCACAGAACCCAACAACAGCCTCCAGGGTCTCATACAGATTCATCACAGGAAGAAAGGAATCATAGATAGAGCTCCTATACTCCAGGCAACACAGAACCCAACAACAGCCTCCAGGGTCTTATACAGATTCATCACAGGAAGAAATAATAGATAGAGCTTCTATACTCCAGGCAACACAGAACCCAACAACAGCCTCCAGGGTCTTATACAGATTCATCACAGGAAGAAATAATAGATAGAGCTTCTATACTCCAGGCAACACAGAACCCAACAACAGCCTCCAGGGTCTTATACAGATTCATCACAGGAAGAAATAATAGATGGAGCTCTTATACTCCAGGCAGCGCAACACCTAACAACAGCCTCCTGGTCCGACGCATGTCCAGTGGCCACACGTTCCTTCGTACATACGTCATGGGTAGCGAATCAGCCATTTTATAAAACTACTATTTATATCTTATAAATTATTTACTTATATCAGAAGAGAGTGCTAAGAAAACTATTTAGCATCCCGTCTTTGCCTCCCCTTGATCTCCGCGGATCACCACCCTGCTCCCCTGATACATCCCGGCTCTCCTGGCCTCACCCGGCGATGATCCCCTGGCCACCCATCCCCTCCAACAGTACAATGTATATAGTGCTCTGTATATATTCCGCTTTATTAATGGGGGCTTTTGTTGTTATATTGTATATATGTATGTGTATGTATATATCATACTTACATAATCTTTCTTTTTCTTCTTCTGTATATTCCCCACTTTCACAGGCCTATCTCTCTTGTAATCTCGGGGAGAATCCTCTATAAGACCAGTGTGTCTTAATAAAGGCTTTTGTGTGTGTGTGTATTCCGCTTTATGTGTCCATCGGGGCTCAAAAATCATCCATTCTGGCTAGCAGCCCCGTAAATAAAAATATTTCCGTTATTTATCATATTATTTCTTAGCATAATTCTGAGATATGTAAATAAAATATATGTTATAAATAGTAGTTTAAAAAATGATAATCATTTCGTTGTATAATCCTGTAGAAAGGTTTACAGTAACCGAAAGCTTGAGAGAACGTTAAATAAAATAAGGAACTTATCCTTGGTGTTTTATTGTAATTTAAATTCAGAGTCGGTGGATGAGCGGGTCTCGATTCCCAACAGCCATGAACCGGGATCTAATCCCGCACATTGGACACTTTGTTTAAACTTTACATATATTATTCATTGTTGTAAATACCATAAGCTAGGTTGCTCTTTCTGAGTGTAAATTTATTTTGGAACCAAAACCAAACCAAGAAGTCTGTGGACGAGTGGGTAACACCCTCGATTCCCGACAGTCATGAACCGGGATTGAATCCCACACATTGGACACTTTGTTTAAACTTCACATATGTTATTCATTGTTGTAAATACCATAAGCTAGGTTTCTCTTTCTGAGTGTAAAGTTATTTTGGAACCAAAACCAAACCAAGAAGTCGGTGGACAAGTGGGTCTCGATTCCCGACAGTCATGAACCAGGATTGAATCCCACGTTAACATTTTATTTAATATGTGAATAACCTTCACATGTTATTCATTGTTGCAATTATCATAAACTAGGTTGCTCTTTTTGAGCGGTACCTAATTAGGTGATTTTGGAACAAGAACAAGTAATTTAAATATCAGAGGATTCTTCTGAAATTAGCAAACAATAATAGAAGCCTTGTTTCGTCTGCATGAGCTTCCCCCAGGCTTTCATTGGTTAGCGCTAATGGCTGGTACGCCACCTGACATTGGCCACGACTGGACAAAGTACATTGACACACAAAAATCTGCAGAGTATAACCCGGGTAGATCGCTGTGTAGTTTGTAGACCACGTTAAAACGCTGTGTCAGATCTCCACACCCGGCTTATCACCTACCAGCTATCATGAGACATATGTTGGATCCTTAGAGAACATGCCAGGTGCCCTTGTGACGAAACTTGTCCCTCACGTGAGTTGACAAATGCGACACTTTTTTAATATTATTATCCCTAGTACACGTGATACAAGCAATTATAATCATGGTGGGTAGAAGTTGGCGACTGCTTTTATAGTAAGTGCACCCCATATCTACACAGGTGAAAAGCAGTTCGACTTTGCACTTACAAATGTGCCAGAACCCCGTTTGATTACTTGCACTCGCTGGTGGGGTTAACTTTTGTAAGAATCGAAGGCTATTGGAGCATTTTTTTATTTTTTATTATAAAAAAGTTCCCAATACGGGAATCGATCCCGGGTCGTAGCGGTCGAAAACCAACGGTATAGACCACCCTTCCACCGACCCCCAATGCGACACTTTATCACTCCTATATTGGTGACAATATTTCCACAAACACCTTTAGGCGCTATTTATTTTATTTCCAACGTTTTAATCTTTTGGTGAAGGTCCCTAGTGTATCTCCAATAAGTTCCAAATAAATATAACATACACAATGTCCCGTTCAATGTGAGATTTGTGTATATTTATAAGGTATAATTATTACTATATCTATATAATGATATGCACATCCACATATGTGCATACTTACCATGATTATCATCATCTGTTAAATAATAATCCTTCGGAAATACATATATATCTACTTATATATTTGCCTTATTCTGTCTGTTTGTCTGTTTGTCTGAAGCTCACGGATAGAATGCGCGCTCATTGGCTGCAAGGGAACACGTGTCCTCCCTGCCCCCCTCTAGACAACCCTGTTATTCAAAAACCATACATCCAATCGCCATGAAATTCTGGGATATTATTAGGTATATCCCCGGAAAGGTTTTCGAAAAATAATTTCTTGAATATCTTGAATATCCTTAGAGTTATTTGCAGAATTGTAGATATAACTCGCAAGCAGCGCCGCCAGACGGTGATAGGCTTAAGCTTGCTGCTCCACCCCTGTTGACCTTGGGTCGTCGTGTGAGTCACAGCATGATGCAACAAAAAACACTCTCTCTGGGGATTGCGGCGTCAACAACCTGTAAGTTTGTGCCTCTCTCATAAACCTGTCTATACAGACCACCCTGTCTATAGCGACCACTCTAGACAACCCTGTTATCAGCTGTGTGATACATCCACCTGTCTATACAGACCACCCTGTTAATAGCGACCACCCAAGTCAACGTTTTTAGAATATATTCGCACTCGGGTAAACCCCGGGCGTTGCCCGGGCCATTCGTCTAGTAATACAATATGTTTCTTTTTGAACGAAAAATCAAAATTTATTTTAAGGAGAAATAACGATTATTTCTAACCTTAGGGATGAAGTATGAAAGGATGAATTGTGAAGAGTAATGATAAACTGAAAAATAAAGTGTCCAGGGATGGGAAACGAACCCAACAGTGTTCCGCTTACCGGGAAGATGCCATGTCCACTAGGCTACCCAGGACATATTTTTCCGTTCGTAAATATTATATAAAGTAATATAAAAGTATATATACATATCTGTAGAAGAGAAATATCAAAAATGTGTGTCATTAAATAATGATAATATTTGATGATAATGACAATAATTACCCTATGCGAGTTCATCCACATTTCCAAAGTTGAGAGATTGGTTAGTTGCTTATATTAGAGACATCGACGTGTCTGTTGATTTCCTCAAGTCCACACCGTAGAAATGGATAAATAGAATGTTCTTTAAGGATATAATTCCTCTATGCGGATTTATCCACATGAGAGGATACTCACGCTAGAGAACATCTCTCTGTAAAGGACAGTTTTCATTTTCAAAATTACCATTTTTACTATTTAGTAACTCTCCGGTAAGAGGACAACTCTACCTAAAGGACACTTTGGCTTTGCCATTAAGTGTCCTTAACAGGGAGTTTCTACTGTATTTTTATTATTGGGTTATGTGATGAATAGAGATGCCTAAATTTATTTTATTATTAAGATTCTTTGGGTGAATTCATTAGTCAAATGTCAATTTAGGCCAAGAAAAACAAATGAAAAATAATCTAAAAATACAAAGGTCGCCTCTCCCGTCAAAATAGACGTCAAAGCTAGACGCTATATATTAACGGGAGAGGCGACCGTTGTCTTTTTAGATCAATATCCTTCCGGCAAAATTTCCATATAAATGAAAAATGAATTAAAGCTGATTTTGACACAAGACTAAGATATGTTGTTGTTGTCGTGTCCAAAGAAGAGTCTCAGATGTCTCCATGTATCTCCATCACATCAGCAGAAATATCCACTATCTTGCTCTTCATTGGAAAATGGGTGCCGTTGCCACGTTAGTCACCTTGGAAACGAACCAGAATTTGGTCGAATATTCCAAGGGTCCAGGAGGGACCGCAGGGAGGTGTGGTCGGACTTCTCCCCCCCAGGGAGGGGGGACTAAGATATGTTTGAAACATTAGTTTAAAATATTATTTCTAACCTTTTAAACTATGAAAAGGCATCTTCTGATCGTGCAAATAGAGGTTGCTGATAGCTTGCGCAATCTGTGGGAATAAATACCAACTAATAGTTGATTTTTAATTATTACATAATTAGACAAATACCCTTTCTAGATTAATCAAGAACAACTAACCACATACCTGTTTCGGGCTATTGGCCCTCATCATTGTCGTGCAAGCTGTATCTCAACGACTAAAAAAGCTTGTCTTTGGGGCCTCCTGAAAAATAATGAAACAGGTATTAAGGCTGGATGGGCACGAGACGCCATATAGCTTGCACTACGCTGAAGAGGGCCAACAACCCGAAACGCGTACGTAGTTAGATTTTCTTGATTAATCAAGAAAGGATATTTGGAAAATTTTGGAAAAATCAACAATTTTTGATATTTATTCCGTCAGATGGCGCAATCCATCAGCAACTTTTAGTTGCACAATCAGGAGATGCCTTTTTCTTAATTTATCTTCCTGATCCCAGTACAATTTCACTTTTGGACTGTTTTCATTTTTAAACTATGTTTCAAACATATCTGAGAGATTGTGTCTTTTTTTGCCTTGTGGGCGGGAGCTGAGTCCTGTTGGAACATACTTCTTTCCTGCAGCCACCATGTCTATCCAAGGCTTCACAACGGTCTCCAGAACATTGATGTAGGTGTCAACGTTCATCCTAAGGTTCTTCTCAAAGAAGTGTGGAGACATGTCATCCCCTTCACTGCTGATAGCGCAAAGGACCATTACGGAGAAAAATTATCCAGAATGAGACGGATTTGAATACTTTCCCAACTTGTGAAACTGGCTTTGTGCAAGTTCAATGAGGTCTTGGCGCTTCCCATCATGTTCATGGCGGCATAACGGACAATTATAGTCTGAGAATCTGATAGAATTCAATCTAGTTAAAAGATTCAATCCATGGACGAAGTTCTGTGAGGGTCTTCTTTCCTATCCTACTTGCTAATTTCGATGTTGGGGTACAAAACAACTGGGTCGGCACTTGCATCTCCACCAATTGTTACACTGGGTTTCAGTTTTGTTGGCTTATCGACTGTGATTTCCTCCTTCTTTGTGTAATATATGTTGCCCGAGCGGGGATTACATAATCAAGACAAATGAAAATATAAATAATTTAACAGTTACCTTTAGTAGTTAATAGGTTTATTTACACTCATGATAAAAAAAAAACTTAAGGAAGTAGAAAGTCTTTGAAGTCTCCGGTTGTCTGTTTATTTAAAGGAGATAGAGGCAATTTTGTTGACACTTGGTTATCTCGTGTGTCTTCAATAAAGTTCACTGTAATATCTTTCAGAGTTATTGTCTGAATACAGATATACATGGCAAAAGGTACAACTTCCTTAAGTTTTGTCCATGAGTGTATTTGCTCTATTTTCCTCATAGTTGAAGATTCCAAGTCTTCGCGTCTGTGGCTCCTGCTGAAATTGGTTTATCCTCACGCCAAAGTAATGTGCAGTTCTATACAACAACAACAAAAATCTTTATTAAGACCTTTTAGTCTTATACAGATTCTCCAAGCAGAAATGTAGGATACATGCAGGAAAAAGTAATAGTACCTTAATGGTAATATGATATTTATATACAGGAAAAATTATATAAAGACAATCAAGATAATAGATTAGTCTGGGTAAATTGTGTGTGTGGAGGATAAGAAATTCATTATACATGGATTTACCGCGGATTCACCGCAAATGAAGGTAAAAAATCAAAAGCTAATCACAATTAATATTGAGATAATGAAGTTTATTTTGTAGTTCTATAATGGCGTTAAATATAAAAATAATAAAATATTGTCGCGCTTGCCCCTTTTGGTTCTTCGCGACGACGCCGCTTCCTCCTTCATGGTTCACCTACCCAAGCTCCTGTTGCTTTCCCTCTGCAGCTCTACCCTGCAGACCACCGGTGGGGGGACACGAGAGACTTACCAGAAAAGTAGCTACAGTGGTGTTGACGAGAGAGTCATAACAGCAACCGGCATCAAGACTTCAAACACTCCTCCTCTTTTATTGTCATTTCTACTACACATTACATATAACTAGAAAAACAATTAACGAGTATTTACATTACGTTACCTCCTAGGGCCAAAATAAACGTGTATTTACAAACATTTACCACAGGAAACAGGACCACAGCAGTCGGCGATTCCCACATTATTCCCAGACCGGAAATAAGCGAAAGCGCTATCTATTGGCGGAGGTTGTAGGTGTTTTGAAGGCCCATAAACTTGACAATATTAATAATAAAAAAAATAAAAATACACAATCAATGAAAAGCTAATACAAATATATAATATAAAAAGGCACCTCCACCTCTAAATATGCATTAGAATAATGCGTTAGGTTCATTACACCAGTAAAAAACGTAAAGATGATGATAATGAGCCAAAACACCACTTTCGGAAAATTCAGATAAAAAGCCAACCCATATACACCTATCCCCCGATTTACACGGTAGATACGTTCCTGAGAAACACGTGTAAATCGGGGGATAGGTGTACACAGAAATAAAAATAAAATGCATTGACAGGTTAAAATATGTAGTCAGCACATAAGCTCGGGATTCCTCGTGAGATGTGTACACAGCGCATGTGTTCAATCACAGTAGCATTTAGTATAGTGCGATAAAAACAAAAAAAAAACTTATTTGGAAAACCGTGTAAAAGCGAAAACGTGTAAAACAAGTACCGTGTAAATCGGGAGATAGGTGTACCATGTTTCGGGCTATGGTTCTCATCAGTATAGGAATGGCTATGATGTCGTAACATCCTACAAAAGGAGTTCATGAAATCGGTCGAATTTGCTAGGTGTTTAATCTGGTCAAGCGGCAAGGGACGATTTTCAGGCAAAATATTTTATAAAGTTGTGTGAGGATGATATTGATGTACCTAAAGAGGTATCCCTCCCTTTGAATATGCATTAGAACAATGTATTATGTATATCACCTCAGAGAGCGAGAGAGAGTAAAAGAATAAGCCACACCACATATTAAGGTATATAAGTTGGCTTTTTGTCTGAATTTTCCAAAACTGGTGTGTTGTGGCTCTTTCTTTATCACCACCATTGCGTTCTCTACTGAGATATCAAGAAATTGGGTTGGCCAAATATCAGGGAACAGGCTAAATCAATGTTTAGCTGATTTCTGTTCCACCAGATGGCGCTCTGCCTTCTGTAAAGCACATGTACTCCTGGTCAGGATATACCATGTTTATTTTTTATTTCAACACCTGACCTTTTTATCTTTTATTTTTTTCTTTCGTTTTTTAATAAATTTATATGTGTATGTATTTTGTAAAAGTTCAGAAAGATGAATTCCTGTTTAAAGAAAGAACTTCTCCTTTTCACTACACACCTAACCAGTAAAAAAACACCTTTTTGACTGATTTAAGCAATTTGTAAGATGTTGTGGAATCGTATCCACTTCTGTACTGATAAGGACCATAGCACAAAGCCATGATACGCTTGTTGTCTTTTGATTGAATTTGTCAAAGCTGCTGTTGTGTGGATTAATCACTGATATGGATCTGAGCATTCAACTCATAGAAAATCAAGAAAATAAAAAAATCCAACAACGTATCAAGAAAATAGGTTGGTCAATATTTTGTAATAAAGTTAAAAGTCACTTTTGAGTTGATATTTTTGTAATATTGTGCATTAAGTTGTATTATGCAATTAAAATTTTGTGAAAATATTTTCATTGATGCATAAAAGATACTTTGATAGGAAACACAGGGTATTATGACCAAAAATCCAAATATATAAATAATTCTAATCTATAATTCAAATTGTACCTCAACATGCGTTGTTAGGATTTTTTATTTTTAGCATGCATCCCTTATTTATATTATTAAGAATCTTAAACCTCTTCTCATTACAACTTCCATATAAGCTTATATAGGTTAAAACAATATTGAATAAATATGAATATATAAGGATAAATAATGATAAATATATGGATAAAATAATTGATAAATATACATATTTTTAAAATAAATACAAAGTCTTCATTGGAGGCGCCCACGCGGGAAAGACTCCGCCACCAAGAGAGAGGGGACAACTTTTCTGGCAGAAGTGTCTGTTATCAAATTTTAAATATTCTCCAAGTTAAAAAAAACTTTGAAACGTTTTCTTCACAATTAAGAGGCCTTCAAAAAAAAAAAACTTTCTTATAACTCAAGAGCATATACTGTGTAAATTTCACAGTGACAATCGCACAATTAAATAAATTAAATTTATTTCTATTATATATATTTTTCTTTATCGATTTTAGAATTTAAAACTTTTATTAGTAGTTAACCTAGGTTTCTGGAACGTAAAGAAGTCGCCAATATCCTGCATACAGTATCTACTCGATTGAAGGTGAATAAAAATCTGTGATATCAGTGATTAAATTGTGGTCAAAATTTATTTTTTCAATACACAAAAACGGAAGCAAAATTAAACTTTGTTGTTTAAAGCTCGGTATCTGTTTTAAAATTTTTAGTACTTTTTAAATTACACCTTACAAATAAAAATGATAAATTTTGAAATATAAAGCCATGTGTTATGAATAAAGCCACTTTCAGTGTTATTGTGAATTAAGAAACATGATTTAATCTAGTGGGCACAAACGTAAGTAATTTATATTGGCTTTAAAGAAGAAAAAAAAACTACAAATGTCCCATAAAAGAAAAGGCCCAGATAAAAAGCCCTTTATTGCAGTTGGTTGTAAAAATAAAACTATTAAAAACTTGGGAAAAGTTTCCAACTCAGATTCAAATATTATTGATGAAATTCACTCTAGTAAAAAGAATAAAAACGCAGTTTTGTCTTATGCAAATCCATATAATATAGAAAATATTAAAAGAAAAAGAAGAGAATTAGAAGCAAAGCAAATTAAAAGTAAATCTGGTGAACCATCTATTCAAAATTCAGATGAAAATAATGAAATAATAATTATCGAGGAATCTAACAATAAAAATAAAATTGCTGTTAATAAAAATGAAATCCTTGCTAATAATCAGGTACTTTCTAAAAGTAAACATGCTTTTTTAAATGAATCAGAAGATTTAAATGATGCAAATATTTTACCAAAAACATCTAAGAAAATTAAAGTAATTTCAAAAAAAAGTTCCTTGTTTGTTAATACAATATTAAATGAAGAAACAGAAAATTCTGAAATAATAAATCAACATATTACAAATGTATCAAATGTAACAAAATCTGAAGGAATATCATTTGATAATTTGCTTATAGGATCTTTGATATGCACAATATTGAACAGGGAAGTTGCAGAATATATACATGAATTAATGCTAAAAGAAAATGTAAGTATTTTGTCTGTAACATATGACCAGACCATAAAATTCTCAGAAATTAGACATATCTTAAAAAAGTGGACAATTTACGATTCAAATGGTACTCCAGGACTTGCTTTAATACTCAATCCTGCATTCAATCTTATAAAACAATGGTCACGCAACCACAGTTTTCTTTCAGTTAGGCTTAAAGGAGAACCATCTAACATTGGTATACTTCTTACAGATATCCCGCATGTCATTGACTCTGGATTTCTACAATTTTATTTCAAACATCTTAAAGGAGATTTGAAAAATTTTATTCATAAGGATACTATATTTATGATTGGAGGAATTTTATCAAAAAGTTATATGTTATGGCATAAAATATTTAGTAAATATCGTTTGATAATTGCAAATAAGAAAATATTTATATCCAATCGGGTTGATTGTATTATAACAAATTGTTCTGGAATCGCGTATTCAGTAGAAATAGATTCACCTTACCAAACTATTTTTGTAAGATGTGATTTAACTAAGAGATCGATCCCCCTGCCAGAAGGTGGAATAAATTTACCAATCATAATTAAAGAAAATCAAGATTCCTTAAAGGATATTGTAGTTCAAGAAAGATTTTTAGCAAAGCCTTTGGAATTGGATTCTAAAGGTTGCTATATCCGTGTAGGTATTTGGCATGCTGCTACAGAATTCAATGAAAATATGATGAGACAGCTGATGAACCAAGATCATGTAGATATCCTTGGTATAACGGCTGGTAGACTCGTAGAGAGAGTGTTAGAGAAACCAAAGGAAGGCTGGTTATTCTGCCGTCTTAGAGGTACTGGAGAGGACAAGCAGGGTGTGGGGTTCTTGTTGAATCCAGAAAGAGCTAAATCCTTCCTAAGCTATAAATCTATCGGCTCAAGACTTCTGAGTATCCGACTTGCTGGGACTCCATTTGATCTCTCTATTATAGTTGCTCATGCCCCTGATGTTTCAGGTAATGAGCTGGAGCATTTCTACATTGCATTGAAGCAGGAGTTAGATGAAAAATCAAAGACAGATATTGTTGTAATTACAGGCAAATTCAATGCAACCATTGGTTCCTACACTAAGCATCCAGCATGTGGCAAATGGGGTTTTGGGATATTGAATGATCTTGGCAGACGTCTTCTATCCTTCTGCAAGGCTAACTCTCTCATTGTGGCCAATACTCTGTTTCATAAAGAAAGTACCAAACTCTGGACAATGATCAGTCCGATCCATAATGTTGGGAAAATACAGGCCCATTTTGTTCTCCTACCTAAGAGTTACCAGTCTTCCATTAAAGATGCCACTAGCCTCTCTCTTCAAGGCACCAACAATAACAACCGCCTATTGGCTGTCCCTTGTAGTTACTTTAAACCTGCTCTTGACAATACAAATTCCAATAAAAGAACATCAGAAACCGGTTCTTTCAATACATTACCAAAGAAAGTTAAGAAATAAGAGTATTTTTGACTATTTTAGGTATTTGCATATCGATCTTGTATATAGCGGCGGACACGCGCTAAAGCTTTATGTATAGTTTAGTCGTATATAAATCTCTTTTTTGGTGTTATAATATTGTAGAATAATAGAAAATAAAAGTTTTTATATTTTATATATTTTTTTATTATTTTGACTCAGAGCGCTATGTCCCACTAGGGACACTTTCACTATAGAGGTAAACTAAACATTGAAAACAAGGTAATAAGACCAAATAAATAAATAGTGTGTGACGTTTCGGTAACAGTGTTGTTACCATCTTCAGTCAAAAGTACTGAATGAGAAATTTTACCACAGCATGTTTTAAATAATTCCTGTTATTAAGTGTGTAAACAAGAAAGCAGATAAGAAGAAGATAGTTATCTGAAAAACACAGAATATATCCTGCAAGGTCCGGGGGAACCACCTTTACTCCACCAACTCGCCATGTGTAAATAGCCAGGACAAGGTGACTCGAATGTAACACCTGTAAATTGAGACAAAATAAATAAAATGAATTTCTCATTCAGTACTTTTGTCTGAAGATGGTAACAACGCTGTTACCGAAACGTCACATACTATTTATTTATTTGGATTTGGTCTTATTACCTTGTGTTTATAATCTATAATCCAAATTGTGCCATAAACATTGAAAGTAAAGAGAGAGAGAGAGAGATCATTTGAAATACAGTAGAACCTCGTTAATTCAACACACACCAATTCGACGCTATGCGATAATTCGACCATGTTTAGATGTCCTGACCTCCGGTCTATCAAATAACAAACCCTAATTCGACAATATTTATCAATATTATACGATCAATATATACGACACTTCCGATAGTTCGACCATTTTAAATTTCGAATTTTGACAGTTGAATGTTTTTTTACATACAACTTTAACGCTAAAAAGGTATTATGGCGGCGGCGACGTTGGCGGGTGCCGATAGATTCGCGCCTGCACACTTTTGGTTTCTGTTAGTGTAATTTTCACTTTGCAGTGCCGTTGCACAATGTCGCGAGTGTTTTTTTTTTTTACGCGGGAATTTAGGAATCGTGCCCTAATTAATATTATTATTTTCTTTTTAATTTTCAGCATTGAAATACAGTATAACCTCGTTAATTCGACACACGCAAATTCGACACTCTACCTTAATTCGACCATATTCTGATGTCCCGACCTCCGGCCTATCAAATAACAAACCGTAATTCGACAGTATCGATAATACGACAGTTCCGATAGTTCGACCATTTAAAAATTTGAATTTCGACAGTTGAATGTTTTTTTACATACAACTTTACCGCTAAACGGTATTACGGCGGCGACGATCGGCATCGGCGGATGCCGATATGATCGCGCCTGCGCACTTCTGGTTTCTGTTAGTTTAAGTTTCACTTTACTGTGCCGTTGCGCAATGTCGCAAGGGTTATTGTTTTGTTTGTTTTTTTATGCGGGAATTTAGGCTTTGTGCCCTAATTAATAATATTATTTTCTTTTTAATTTTCAGCATTGAAATATTTTAGTTATTTTAAAATTTATGAATAATTTCTTTTTAAATAAATAAATCTTTATAAAATGTAGCCACAATTATTATGATAACATTTTATTTCAATATTCCATTTCCATGTTATTATAAAAGATTTAAACACAAAATCAATAACACCTGCAGCAGCAGTAGATGCTTTTAATACAATAAAAGCTCTTTGTTATTTAAAACACATTCCAGAGGGAGAAAGACATGCATGTTTTTTTTTTTTTAAATAGACCATTTGGAATACATTTTGAATAGGATTTCAGTGAAAATGCAGACATCTATAAAAGAATTTTTAAAAAGATATTAATGATTATTTTTAAATATTATTTTGAATTTTCTTTTTATTTTCCATATTTATTTCCTTTCAACTGCTATATTCTTCAATTAGAATAAATTTTATTTGTAATTATTTATGTTTCAAAAATATGTATTATTGCCATTTTGTCCCTGATACTAAAAGTTAATCATCAAAATAAAAAAATAAATACAAAAAAGTACACACACAATGGTTTCAATTAATATCATTAATTTATATTACTAAGCGATTTTTTAAAAATATTATTTTCGTGAGTTAGATGATTAGCTAATCATCTAACCTTAATTCAACACTTCCTTTAATTCAACCGAAAGCTCTGATCCCTTGGGGTGTTGAATTAAAGAGGTTCGACTGTATTTTAGTTATTTTAAAATTTACGAATAATTTCCTTTTAAATAAATAATTCTTATAAAATGTAGCCACAATGATTATGTGATAACATTTTATTTCAATATTCCATTTCCTTGTTATTATAAAAGATTTAAACACAAAATCAATCTTCATGATTCTTTTCAAATAATATTTTTAAATTTTCTTTTTATTTTCCATATTTATTTACCTTCAACTGCTATATTCATCAATTAGAATAAAATATTATTTGTATTTATGTTTCAAAAATATGTATTAATGCCATTTTGTCCCCGATACTAAAAGTTAATCATGAAAATAAAAAATACAAAAAGTACACATACAATGGTTTCAATTAATATCATTAATTTATATTACAAAGCTATTTTTTAAAAATATTATTTTAGCAAGTTAGATGATTAGCTAATTATATAACTTTAATTCAACCAAAAGCGCTGATCCCTTGGGGTGTTGAATTAAAGAGGTTAGACTGTATGTACAAGACTTAGTGTTGGGAGCTAAGACTTTCCTATTCTACCATCGAGCAGAGTAATCACCAACACCTCGAAGAAATTAATACTTTTAATTTCCTTTCATAACTAACTAACTTACATCATTTCTAAAACCAAATATATACACACAAAGTCGTCCGGTCATCTGGTCAAAATATAAATATATTAATCTATGAAAAACAACTTATAAAAATGCTAACGCTTAGTATGCAATTTAGTTAGATGAAAGGAGAAAAATATTAACAACAATTAAAATATGTACATAGAGTTGGTATGCAAATTTAGTTAAAAGAAATCAATTATGATTTCAAATTTGTGATTGTTTTTCAAATTCAAGCTTTAAATTTGCCATTGGTGGGATAACAGAACTTGGGTCTACCATGGAAACATCTGATAAAATTACCTGCTTCAATGTCCTGCCCATTAGATTCTTGACTTATCAATCCAAGCCACAAGTGGGGGCAAGAATAGGACTCTGCCATCTTGTGTCAAATAGTGTGTTGTTGTTTTTTATCCTCTTGTATAAAGATTACATGAATTCCATGAGTTCATGATCTCATGGAATGGGGTGGAGGGATGCAGCTATTGTTGATCATGGCACCATGATCCAGGCAAACTTTGGTGAAAGTCTGACTTTACCTGTATTTTGACGCTGTTCCTAGCATAGAAGCAAATGCCTTTGCTGCTGACTCTAACATGAGTACAGACGCAGTATCCCTGGAGGGGGACCCTTGCTGAGGTCCATCAACCGGGTCAGTTGAACTCAGGATTTTTAAAGAGGTCTTTAACTCCGCCTTTGCCGGTCCCAAGCCCGGATGAAAAAGGAGGAGGGGGAGCAGTAACAAGCTCACTAAAAAACCTGGGGTCAGCTGGCCCGGCTGATAGTACTCTGTAAGGGCTCCTGATCCAGGGATACAGGATGAGCAGCGTTTGTACTCCATATTAGGAGCGACTGCACATGGCGTCTGTTCCTCATGTCAGGGTTGGCCATTTCTTTTGGAGCTAAGTCGGCCTGCCATTGAGTAGTGCTCCCAGTCTTAATGACAAAGGCAGATGCATTCTACTTCACCCAGTCATGATGGTTGTCAAATCTCTTTTTCAAAAGTCTCAAGCTTTACAATCTTGACACTCTAATATGATTGGGTGAAGATAAGAAAGAAGAAGAAGATGAAAGAGGTCTTTCTCTTCTTCTAACAATGCTGCTGTTGGTCCGTGACTGCTTATTTGTCAGAGTTATTCTGCTTGTTTCGCAACTGGCCTTCATATCTGAAGGTCGTTCCCCTATCCGCCACCTGGGGACACGCCCTGGAAGTAGACAGCTCTGCCTAGGGTAAATAGTGTGCGAACAGGCAATGTACTTGCAGTACAGGAAGTTACAACCCTTCACTGAAATGGTAGTTATCATGGTCTGTGCTATGGAGATAGTCAAACTCTTTTATTCCTTTCCCAGCCACATGTTTCTAACTCTTGTTCCTTCACAGAAGACCAACAATGATGTAGGTTAGAAATAATGTCCATTGAATTAATTAAGTCACTCTATTTGCGATCGAACGTTGTTGTGGCCCACTGTATGTATTACATCCCAAACACGATGCGACACCAGCCATCTCTGTCTTGAGCTCGATGTACCATCTCTGCAATCATTAAGCCAGTGAGTTCCTTTAATTGGTCCATGAAGCGTGTTCATTGAATATGTGTATGAAAAATACATGCGTGCAAATATAATTTGTTGTATTCATTTTATAATAAGAGGATAGCTTAAAACATGTTAAACAGTGATATTATATATACAAACAAAAACTATTATTGATAAGGCACAATTTGGATTATTCTATATACAGTTACGAGCGTCATGCGTCATCTCTGTCACCGTTTGCTTTTTCTTTGGAATGGCACTCTCCTATTGGTTGGCTACGATCACGTGGCTACGATGGCGCCGCCACTACGCGAGACACTTTGTTTTTGACTTTGCCCCCCCCCCCCCCACTCGCTTTTTGGTTTTTGTAACTATTGTGTTGGAGTGGGTCGCTCCATTTATAACTAAATGGAATCCTCTCTTTCTTTTTCCCAGTAAGAGACGCCTACGGAAGCCAACAGTACATAGACAGATAAAGCACATAGGCTATAGTTATTAACTAATATATGCATTTATTTAAGGCGCCAATTTATAATTGTAGCAAATAGTATTTGAATCAAAACATTCAATCGGGTAAAACACGGGCGTTGCCTGGGTCATTCGGCTAGTAGATTATAAACACAAGGTATTAAGACCAAATAAATAAATAGTATGTGTAACGTTTCGGTAACAGTATTGTTACCATCTTCAGACAAAAGTACTGAATGGTTGTTACCGAAAAAAAATTATTTAAAACATGCTGTGGTAAAATTTTTCATTCAGTACTTTTGTCTGAAGATGGTAACAATGCTGTTACTGAAACGTCACATACTATTTATTTATTTGGATTTGGTCTTATTACCTTGTGTTTAAAAACTATTATTTCAGGTGAATCAGTCCTGTGGTGTAGCACATCAATCAGACTCCTCTAAGAGGATAAATCCATAGTCTGCTTTTGTCCTGCTCCACTTGGTCCTTTTATTGAGGATTTTTGTGGGGAAACCATTGAGGTGTGGTTTCTCTCCCCACATCCATATACCTTCGACCTGATTTCTAGTTGATCCACCTTCAGTAGCCAAGCTGTAGGAATGGGATGTATTGGAATCCATCTACTGGTCCTGCTACCAAAATGTCATCTGAGAATGTTCAGTACAGTGTTAAGGTTTTCTATTCTAAGACATCACTGCTGATATCTCCTTTCTTTCTTATCTCCAAAACTATCATAACTGAATGAAGTAGAATGAGTTTGCTTTTGTCATTAAGACTGAGAGCACTACTCAATAGCAGGCCAACTTAGCTCAAATATGAAATAGCCGCCTTTGACATGAGGAACAGATTGCCTTGTGCAACCGCTCCTAACATGGAGTACAAACGCTGCTCATCCTGTATCCCTGGATTAGGAGCCCTTACAGAGTACTATCAGCCATGCCAGCTGAGCCCAGGTTTTTTTTAGTGAGCTTGTTACTGCTCCCCCTTCTCCTTTTTCATTTGGGTTTGGGACCAGCAAAAGTAGAGTTTGCCTATGGTGGGTAGAAGTTGGCAACTGCTTTTACTGTAAGTGCACCACATGTCTAAACATGTAAAAAGCATTTAGACTTTGCACTTACAAGTGTGTTAGAGCCTCATTTGGTTACTTGCATGAATAAGGAGTCATTAGGGCTTTTTTTTTTTTAATTAGAAAAAGTGTCCAATGCGGGATTTGACCACGAGTTGTAGCGATTGAAAACTAACAGTTTAGACCACTCATCCACTGACCCCCTATCTATATCTGCTTTTTGTTATTAACTTTTTCACATGTGGAGACACGTGGTGCACTTACAGTAAAAGCTGTTATTATTATTTTATACACATTAAACTAATAGATTACCATTCAAATTTGATGTCTTTCAACATATTATTTTTTTTAAATATCCAAAAAAAAAAAACACCTTATACAGTAGAAACTCCCTGTAAAGGATACCTAATTGCAGAGCCAAAGTGTCCTTTAGGGAGAGTTGTCCTTTTATTGGAGAGTTGATAAATTGTAAAAATGGTAATTTTGTAAATGAAAACTGTCCTTTGTGGAGAGGTGTCCTCTAGCAGGGTGTCCTCTTAAGGGAAGTTCTACTGTGTACAGTAGAACCTCCATGAGAAGATACCCGGAAAGGACTGTTTTCATTTACAAAATTTCCATTTTTACTTAGATCATTTTGTATTTATGTTACTTGTCATAACTTCATCCTTTGATTCAAATTTGACCATTTATATATCTCATTTCATTTATTTATATTTTCTATGGGGGGTCGGTGGAAGGCTGGTTAAACCGTTTGGTTTTCGACCACTAGAACCAGGGTTCGATTCCCGCATTGGACACTTTTTTCTGTTTGAAAAAAAAAATGCTCCAATGGCCCCCGATTCTTGCAAAAGTCCAACCCCACCAGCTAGTGCAAGTAACCAAACGGGGCTCTGGCATTTGTAAGTGCAAAGTCGAACTGCTTTTCACATGTGTAGACTTGTTGTGCGCTTACAGTAAAAAGCAGTCGCTAACTACCCACCATGATTATCATGGCCTGTACCACGTGTACTAGGGATAAGCAAAAAAATATATTTTTTTTCTATATTTGTTGATTCAATATATAATGAGCAAATATCATCCACTACATATGACAGTTTTGTCGGTTTCAAATCTTTATAAAGAAACCAGAGAATTATTGGATTGGAGATTTTATTCCTGGAACCAACTTCTCAGTTTTACTGATAACTCTAACTCTGCTTTTGCCGGGCCCAAGCCCGGATGAAAAAGAGGAGGGGGAGCAGTAACAAGCTCACTTAAAAACCTGGGCTCAGCTGGCCCGGCTGATAGTACCCTGTAAGGGCTCCAAGGATACAGGATGAGCAGCGTTTGTACTCCATATTAGGAGCGGCTGCACATGGCATCTGTTCCTCATGTCAGAAGCGGCCATTTCTTTTGGAGCTAAGTCGGCCTGCCACTGAGTAGTGCTCCCAGTCTTAATGACAAAGGCAGACGCAATCTACTTCACCCAGTCATGATGGTTGTCAAATCTCTTTTTCAAAAGTCTCAATGTAAAGCTTGACACCCTAATATGATTGAGTGGAGATAAGAAAGAAGAAGAAGACTGATAACATTTAATGGAATTATTTGATTGAACTTTGTATGGTTGCCATATACAGTAGAACCTCTCTTTAAAGGACACCTCTCCGCAAAGGACAGTTTTCATTTACAAAATTACCATTTTTACAATTTAGCAACTCTCCAGTAAGAGGAAACCTCTTCCTAAAGGACACTTTGGCTCTGCAATTAGGTGTCCTTTACAGGGAGGTTCTATTGTACTAAATTTTGGTTTATTTTTGATTTTTATCTAATATCTCTTTCCTCTTTCTTGTTAGAAAATACAATTTATTGGATTATCCTATTACACAAGTTACAATACTACAAATATAAAGAATAAACCCCTGAATAAACATACAGTCGAACCTCTTTAATTCAACATCCCAAGGGATCAGAGCTTTTGGTTGAATTAAAGAAAGTGTTGAATTAAAGGTATTCAGATGATTAGCTAATCATCTAACTCGCTAAAATAATATTTTTTTAAAATAGCCTTGTAACATAAATTAATGATATTAATTGAAACAATTGTGTGTACTTTTTTGTATTTTTTTAAATTAACTTTTAGTATAATGGATAAAATGGCAATAATACATATTTTTGAAACATAATTTAAAATAATATTTTATTCTAATTGAAGAATATAGCAGTTGACAGGAAATAAATATGGAAAATAAAAAGAAAATTTTAAAATATTAATTTAAAAGAATCATGAAGATATATTTAAAAATTCCTTTATAGATGTGTTTTTGCACTGAAATCCTATTCAGGATGTATTCCAGATGGTCTATTTTTAAAAAACATGCATGTCTTTCTTCCTCTGGAATGTCTTTCAAATAAAGAGTTTTTATTGCATTAAAGGCATCCACTGCTGCTGCAGGTGTTATTGATTTTGTTTAAATCTTTTATAATAACATGGCTGAACTCTAATCCAACCTTCTTCCCCTGCACCTAAGGAGAAAAATCTGCTTTTCAAAATTTATAACAAAAAAGATTAACTCTCCTAAAGAACATCTTGCAGAAAAATTTATTAGAAATTGGGTCCCAAACCAAAGATTAAAACACCCCACTCCTCTCAACCTGGCTCACAACTCTAATCTTTTAGACTTTCCAATTAATCCCAAACACAGAACTTCCTATCCCCCACACAAAACTCGCAACAAACTCATCTGTTTCCTTCATCTACCAGACAATCCCCACAAACATGAAACTCAGCCAGAATTACTTAAAGCTCTTGGCCTCCAAATCATTGAGGAAAATAGCTCCCTCTTCGACATCACAATTTACCCTGACGGTAGCCAACTTGAAACTGGACTGTCTGGCAGTGGAATTTCTATCTACAAAGATAAGATCCTGGAAAAAATCTCCCTCTCCCACCCTAGACATCTTTCAGTTTTAAATCAGAACTCTCTGCTATAGATACGGCTCTAAAAGACATCAACAACACCTCGCCTAGCAAAATAATAATCTACTCCGACTCAAAAGCAGCCATTTATACCCTTCAAAGCTGCTTCTCCAGTCAAGAACCTCTCCTCAAGAGCATTGCTAAGTCTGTAAACCGACTCCCAGCCAACAGCTCAGTCACAGTGCAATGGCTTCCAGCTCACGTTGGAATTCCTGGTAATGAGCTGGCAGACTCTCTGGCAAAGGCTGGAGCTCTTGGCCTACCTGAAGCAAGAGAATCTACCACCCAACTAGACGAAAGAGACCTCCTCCGTACCATCAAAACCCAATGCCTGCAGGAATGGAAATCTGATGCTGCACATGACTGGTACAGAGCAGAATAAAGAATAGAATATATTAAAAACGTATCATTATTGACTATTTTTCCAAATTCAATTCCTGAAGTAACCTGAAATATTGCAAATTCTTGCAAATTATCCATTCTTTTTTTATTTTATTTTATTTTTTTGAGAATTTTTTTTTTTTTTTACTTCTCATCATTGAAGGTAGTGAAGCCCATGATTATAGATTTGTCATTGTCTATTCTCCCAACATTGGGAAGATTCAAATATCAGACATCTATTAGAATATTAAAACATATCAATATTCACAATTTCCCCAAATTCAATTCCTGAAGTATCCAGCAATATGCAACTAGGAATCTTTAGATTTTTCTTACCCAAGGGCAGGAGACTTGGGGCTTGGGAGGATTTCTTTTTTGGTCTTTTTATGTCCACAAAAAAGGAAAATGGTCAAAATGGACAATTGTGTCCTTGCCAATGACTTGGCCATGGTTCACTTTGTAGTAGACCTCTTGTTGGTACTTTTTTAGGTCTCTTTGTTCAGGTATTCACGTTAGGTCTTGGGACTTTTTAGGATGAGTTGTTTTTAAAATAATATTTCAAGATTTCTTTTGGCTTTTTTTCTCTTACTAGATAGCTCAGGTCAACTATTGTTATAAATATCTTTCTAATAGCTTGTTCCATTGTTAACTGTATAGCTTGGGGAACTCCAATCTGAATAGGAAGGATTCTTAACTGAATGAAGATATTCTGAGACTGAAATGTGGCAATCGGTCAAATCTAAATCTATATATATATAAAATTGAATGTCTGTCTGTACTCTATAGATTCAAAAACCATACATCCAATCGCCGTGAAATTTTGGGATATTATTAGGTATATCACCGGGAAGGTTTTTGAAAAATAATTTCATGAATATCTTGAATATCCTTAGAGTTATTTGCAGATTTGTAGATTTAACTCGCAAGCAGCGCCCCCATTGTGACGATGGTAACAAGTTTTCTTATCACTAAGTTTGTTATCTTAAATATTATTTATCAAAAGTAAGATTATCTCAGGATGACACGGCAATTTATTTGAGACAAGAATAATGATACAATCCCAAGGCGAAGATACTATTCCTTTAACTTCCAATTACCGAGGGAACCAATTAATATTGATTTTATTCAACTTATCGAGTATTTTTCAAGGGACCGGGAAAAAATGTTCACTAGATAAAACTATGATTTTCTAATGTAGAAAATTAGGAAAGACAAAATTCAGGATGACACGGCACACAGGGACCGGGAAAAAATGTTCACTTTATCAAGAGATTCAAATTTACGAGTTTCAAATTATCAAAATATATCTTTTTTTTTTTATAAGTTTTTAGAGAATTGTTTTAACAAATTTTCGTTAGACAAACCTTTACTCGGGTAAAACCTCGTATATATATATAATTGAATGTCTGTCTGTACTCTATAGATTCAAAAACCATACATCCACTGGCCATGAAATTTTGGGATATTATTAAGTATATCCCCGGAAAAGTTTTTGAAAAATAATTTCTTGAATATCTTGAATATCCTTAGAGTTATTTGCAGATTTGTAGATTTAACTAAATGATGATGATTATTTATCAGAAGTAAGATTTTCTACCTATTAATTGCGCACAAGTCAAAGTTAGTTTTATCATCTATCTACAACATACTCGGTATATATTGGGAGAATAGATAAAATGATGATTTTGTAATGTAGAAAATTAGGAATGACAAAATTCAGGATGACACGGCAATTTATTTGAGACAAGAATAAGGATACAATTCCAAGGCAAGATACTATTCCTTTAACTTCCAAATACCGAGGGAACCAATTAATAATGATTTTATTCAACTTATCAAGTATTTTTCAAGGGACCGGGAAAAAATGTTCACTAGATAAAATGATGATTTTGTAATGTAGAAAATTAGGAAAGACAAAATTCAGGATGACACAGCAATTTATTTGAGACAAGAATAATGATACAATTCCAAGGCAAGATACAATTCCTTTAACTTCCAATTACCGAGGGAACCAATTAATAATGATTTTATTCAACTTATCGAGTATTTTTCAAGGGACCGGGAAAAAATGTTCACTTTATCGAGAGATTCAAATTTGCGAGTTTCAAATTATCAAAATATATCTATTTTTTTTTTTATAAGTTTATAGAGAATTGTTTTAACAAATGTTCGTTAGACAAACCTTTACTCGGGTAAAACCCGGGCGAAGCCGGGTACATCCGCTAGTAAATAATAAAGTGACAGGGAAGAGGTCATAGATAGGGCACAATACAAGGAGGAACTGTTTGCTGCAGGATGACTTAGAAGGTATGGTACCCAGAAGAAGAGGACATTGATTGGACACAATACAAGGAAGAACTGTTTTCTGCAGGATGACTTAGAAGGTATGGTACCCAGAAGAAGAGGACATAGATAGGACACAATACAAGGAATAACTGTTTGCTCTAGGATGACTTAGAAGGTATGGTGCCCAGAAGAAGAGGACATTGATAGGACACAATACAAGGAAGAACTGTTTGCTGCAGGATGACTTAGAAGGTATGGTACCCAGAAGAAGAGGACATAGATAGGACACAATACAAGGAATAACTGTTTGCTCTAGGATGACTTAGAAGGTATGGTGCCCAGAAGAAGAGGACATTGATAGGACACAATACAAGGAAGAACTGTTTGCTGCAGGATGACTTAGAAGGTATGGTGCCCAGAAGAAGAGGACACAATACAAGGAATAACTGTTTGCTGCAGGATGACTTAGAAGGTATGGTGCCCAGAAGAAGAGGACATGGATAGGACACAATACAAGGGGGAACTGTTTGCAGCAGGATGACTTAGAAGGTATGGTGCCCAGAAGAAGAGGACATTGATAGGACACAATACAAGGAAGAACTGTTTGCTGCAGGATGACTTAGAAGGTATGGTACCCAGAAGAAGAGGACATGGATAGGACACAAAACAAGGAGGAACTGTTTGCTGCAGGATGACTTAGAAGTTATGGTGCCCAGAAGAAGAGGACATTGATAGGACACAATACAAGGAGGAACTGTTTGCTGCAGGATGACTTAGAAGGTATGGTGCCCAGAAGAAGAGGACATGGATAGGACACAATACAAGGAGGAACTGTTTGCTGCAGGATGACTTAGAAGATATGGTACCCAGAAGAAGAGGACATTGATAGGACACAATACAAGGAGGAACTGTTTGCTGCAGGATGACTTAGAAGGTATGGTACCCAGAAGAAGAGGACATTGATAGGACAAAATACAAGGAGGAACTGTTTGATGCAGGATGACTTAGAAGGTATGGTGCCCAGAAGAAGAGGACATTGATAGGACAAAATACAAGGAGGAACTGTTTGATGCAGGATGACTTAGAAGGTATGGTACCCAGAAGAAGAGGACATTGATAGGACAAAATACAAGGAGGAACTGTTTGCTGCAGGATGACTTAGAAGGTATAGTGCCCAGAAGAAGAGGACATGGATAGGACAAAATACAAGGAGGAACTGTTTGCTGCAGGATGACTTAGAAGGTATGGTGCCCAGAAGAAGAGGACATTGATAGGACACAATACAAGGAGGAACTGTTTGCAGCAGGATGACTTAGAAGTTATGGTGCCCAGAAGAAGAGGACATGGATAGGACACAATACAAGGAGGAACTGTTTGCTGCAGGATGACTTAGAAGTTATGGTGCCCAGAAGAAGAGGACATGGATAGGACACAATACAAGGAGGAACTGTTTGCAGCAGGATGACTTAGAAGTTATGGTGCCCAGAAGAAGAGGACATGGATAGGACACAATACAAGGAGGAACTGTTTGCAGCAGGATGACTTAGAAGTTTTGGTGCCCAGAAGAAGAGGACATGGATAGGACACAATACAAGGAGGAACTGTTTGCAGCAGGATGACTTAGAAGTTATGGTGCCCAGAAGAAGAGGACATGGATAGGACACAATACAAGGAGGAACTGTTTGCAGCAGGATGACTTAGAAGATATGGTACCCAGAAGAAGAGGACATGGATAGGACAAAATACAAGGAGGAACTGTTTGCTGCAGGATGACTTAGAAGGTATGGTGCCCAGAAGAAGAGGACATGGATAGGACATAATACAAGGAGGAACTGTTTGCAGCAGGATGACTTAGAAGATATGGTACCCAGAAGAAGAGGACATGGATAGGACAAAATACAAGGAGGAACTGTTTGCTGCAGGATGACTTAGAAGGTATGGTGCCCAGAAGAAGAGGACATGGATAGGACAAAATACAAGGAGGAGCTGTTTGCTGCAGGATGACTTAGAAGATATGGTACCCAGAAGAAGAGGACATGGATAGGACACAATACAAGGAGGAGCTGTTTGCTGCAGGATGACTTAGAAGATATGGTACCCAGAAGAAGAGGACATTGATAGGACACAATACAAGGAGGAACTGTTTGCTGCAGGATGACTTAGAAGATATGGTACCCAGAAGAAGAGGACATGGATAGGACACAATACAAGGAGGAACTGTTTACTGCAGGATGACTTAGAAGTTATGGTGCCCAGAAGAAGAGGACATGGATAGGACACAATACAAGGAGGAACTGTTTGCTGCAGGATGACTTAGAAGTTATGGTGCCCAGAAGAAGAGGACATGGATAGGACACAATACAAGGAGGAACTGTTTGCTGCAGGATGACTTAGAAGGTATGGTACCCAGAAGAAGAGGACATTGATAGGACACAATACAAGGAGGAACTGTTTGCTGCAGGATGACTTAGAAGGTATGGTGCCCAGAAGAAGAGGACATTGATAGGACACAATACAAGGAGGAACTGTTTGCTGCAGGATGAATTAGAAGGTATGGTGCCCAGAAGAAGAGGACATTGATAGGACACAATACAAGGAGGAACTGTTTGCTGCAGGATGACTTAGAAGGTATGGTGCCCAGAAGAAGAGGACATGGATAGGACACAATACAAGGAGGAACTGTTTGCTGCAGGATGACTTAGAAGGTATGGTACCCAGAAGAAGAGGACATGGATAGGACAAAATACAAGGAGGAACTGTTTGCAGCAGGATGACTTAGAAGGTATGGTACCCAGAAGAAGAGGACATTGATAGGACACAATACAAGGAGGAACTGTTTGCAGCAGGATGACTTAGAAGATATGGTACCCAGAAGAAGAGGACATGGATAGGACAAAATACAAGGAGGAACTGTTTGCTGCAGGATGACTTAGAAGGTATGGTGCCCAGAAGAAGAGGACATGGATAGGACACAATACAAGGAGGAGCTGTTTGCTGCAGGATGACTTAGAAGATATGGTACCCAGAAGAAGAGGACATGGATAGGACACAATACAAGGAGGAGCTGTTTGCTGCAGGATGACTTAGAAGATATGGTACCCAGAAGAAGAGGACATTGATAGGACACAATACAAGGAGAAACTAAACACAAGGTAATAAGACCAAATCCAAATAAATAAATATTGTGTGACATTTCGGTAACACTATATATTATATTATATAATCATAATTGTGCCTTATCAACAAGGAGGAACTGTTTGCTGCAGGATGACTTAGAAGGTATGGTACCCAGAAGAAGAGGACATGGATAGGACACAATACAAGGAGGAACTGTTTGCAGCAGGATGACTTAGAAGTTATGGTGCCCAGAAGAAGAGGACATTGATAGGACACAATACAAGGAGGAACTGTTTGCAGCAGGATGACTTAGAAGTTATGGTGCCCAGAAGAAGAGGACATTGATAGGACACAATACAAGGAGGAACTGTTTGCTGCAGGATGACTTAGAAGGTATGGTGCCCAGAAGAAGAGGACACAATACAAGGAGGAACTGTTTGCTGCAGGATGACTTAGAAGGTATGGTGCCCAGAAGAAGAGGACATGGATAGGACACAATACAAGGAGGAACTGTTTGCTGCAGGATGACTTAGAAGGTATGGTGCCCAGAAGAAGAGGCCATTGATAGGACACAATACAAGGAGGAACTGTTTGCTGCAGGATGACTTAGAAGTTATGGTGCCCAGAAGAAGAGGACATTGATAGGACACAATACAAGGAGGAACTAAACACAAGGTAATAAGACCAAATCCAAATAAATAAATATTGTGTGACATTTCGGTAACACTATATATTATATTATATAATCCTAATTGTGCCTTATCAACAAGGAGGAACTGTTTGCAGCAGGATGACTTAGAAGGTATGGTACCCAGAAGAAGAGGACATTGATAGGACACAATACAAGGAGGAACTGTTTGCAGCAGGATGACTTAGAAGGTATGGTGCCCAGAAGAAGAGGACATTGATAGGACACAATACAAGGAGGAACTGTTTGCAGCAGGATGACTTAGAAGGTATGGTGCCCAGAAGAAGAGGACATTGATAGGACACAATACAAGGAGGAACTGTTTGCAGCAGGATGACTTAGAAGGTATGGTGCCCAGAAGAAGAGGACATTGATAGGACACAATACAAGGAGGAACTGTTTGCAGCAGGATGACTTAGAAGGTATGGTGCCCAGAAGAAGAGGACATTGATAGGACACAATACAAGGAGGAACTGTTTGCAGCAGGATGACTTAGAAGGTATGGTACCCAGAAGAAGAGGACATTGATAGGACACAATACAAGGAGGAACTGTTTGCAGCAGGATGACTTAGAAGGTATGGTGCCCAGAAGAAGAGGACATTGATAGGACACAATACAAGGAGGAACTGTTTGCAGCAGGATGACTTAGAAGGTATGGTGCCCAGAAGAAGAGGGCATTAATTCATAACTTTGACTATATATAGAATAGGAGTGTAGGATAAGCTCCTTTTCCTGCTATATAGATGGTAACTGTCTTTTTTAAATTTTTGTGCCCTCTACCGAACCAAACATGCTGCGCCCTCTATGAACTCTGACAATTATATATATATTTTTTTAAATTCTTAATTATAAGGTAAAACATAGTACACCTCCGTGAAAGGACACTCTCGCTAGAGGACACCTCTCTACAAAGTTTTAATCTGCAAAATTACCATTTTTACTATTTAGCAACTCTCCGGTAAGAGAACACCTCTCAATTCTTTGGCCACACTCTCCAGCTCTCACACCAGGCTTGGTGTAACCCCTCACACACTTCCTGGTCAGTGGTGAGCTCCTGCAGCATGCCTTGAAGATGTCCACAGGGTTCTGGGCCTGGAGTAGAGTTGCCCTGGTTTTTAAGTCTTAGGTTGCATGTTACAGTAGTCAGTTGGCTGTCAGAATTGGGCTTTGGTTAACTAAGGACTTGTTCCACCCCTGCCACAATACTCTCACATACAGGTGAGTTCTTTTTTGTTGTTATTAATTTTGTTCCCCTCTCTAGCAAAATCCCTTTTTTCCAATTAAATTCATTTAGGCCACGAGCTATTTACAACTGTTTGTGAGGGACGAGTGGTTAAATCACTCGATTCCCGATAGCCATAAACCGGGATCGAATCCCGCATTGGACACTTTGTTTTAATATGTGAATAACCTTCACATATATTATTCATTGTTGCAAATATAAGCTAGGTTGCTCTTTTTGAGCCATACCTAGTAAAGTTATTTTGTAACTAGAACCAACTGCTTGTGTTAAATTTTGTCTTCCGCATCCCCCAACAAAAGGTAAGCTAATTTTAACCTCTGTCCTAGAATGGATCCTTGATTCTCCTGTTTCCAGGATTTTTCCCCCAGACCATCAGCATTTCAGGCCACTTCCACTTCTCCCTGTCCACAGTGAAGATGCTACTTCCAAACTGTAGTACTAACACAACTCACCTATAGAGATTTGTAAATTAAAATGTTTTAAAATAAACTTATCATTGGGAAAGATAGAGAGCCCGATATTTTTACCTAATTTTAAAATAAAATAGTTTAATTAAACTAAAGGTAGAATTAAAGAGGTTACACTATATATATACATACATAGTACATATATCCATATATAGTGTCAAGCCAAATTTAGTTCATTTAATACATTAAGATTGAAAACTTTTCAAATTTAATTTTTTACTTTTTTCTATGTACATTTTTAGATTTTAACATTCAAATTTTTAAAATAAGCTTTATTGTACACAATGTGCACTATATTAATATTACAACTCTATTTATAAAGATTACCCATTGATTATATATGATATTAGATATAATTTTTACACTTTAATAAAGATATTAAGACAACATGTCTCAATTTGTTTGAGATCTCATAACTTCATTTAAGAAACCCGAAGCACAAATCACCAACCACAGTTTAGATGAAAATTCTAGTCTCATAGGGAGAGTAGTTTGCTACCGTGAACCAGTTGACCATGTAGTTTAAGGCCTAGTCTGGGAGGAAGGCCAGGGATGTATGGATGAAGTCTTGTACTTGAAAAAGCAGAGCTGTTGGTATCCTGTGTAGCAGGAAAGCTGGACAGCTTGAAAGAAAATGATCCACCATTTGTAGTTCTTCCCAGCAGTGAGGACATGTTGGATCAAGATCTGAATGCCAGAGTGTGAGCTTTACAAGGATGTGATTGTGGGCAGTATGGATGGTGTTGACCTTCCAAGCCAAATCTTGGATAGAAATGTCATGAGGCCATTTAGAATGGAAGCAAAACTCCTTAGTCTTCTGTATGGGTAGTTTCGGGAATTGACTATGGTCTAATCTCCATTGCAGATAATTACATATGGCTGTGGGCTATACTTTAAAGAGCAGGATGGAGGAAACCAGGTTAGAGGAGGCTGCAGTCTTAACTGCCTGGTGCATCAGTTCATTGTTTACAACTCCTCTGTAGTCCCACACCTGACAATGGTTAACGTATAGTGCTTTTGTTCTAGCTTCAGAAATATCTTCACTAGTAGAGCAGATTGGACTCAACCAGGAGTACATATTGCTGCTAGAACAGATCTACAATCAATATTCCCCCCTGAGTTGGTAGATTGGTTGCTCAGAGGATTGTTAGTAGTCTGGCTTGAAAAGCCAAGCAGTCAGGGTGAAAGCCGAGAAGTATTGGTTGGTCTTATGATGGAAGTCTAATTGAGGCCCCAATCCCTGCTTCAAATTTTCATCTATCTGTATGCATTCTTGGGGAGGTGACATTCTCAAAATCTAGGCTGAAAGATATTCAGTGTTGGAAAGGGAGGTATCTGTGTGTGAAAGAACAGCTTAACCAGACTGGGGATCAATATGACCCTTATATATATCCTTGAAATTTATTTGAGATTTTATGATAATTTCAGTAGGCAGTATGTGATGCTGTAGTGCAAAGAGTAACTGCATACCCTGGACTGGCAGTTGCCTTCTCTAGAAGGAGCATGACTGCCTCAGGCAAAGACCCCATAGAGAAAGGCAAGGACTACTATACAATTGAAAGGCCAAGTATTTTCAGGATGGCATTTGTGAGATGAGAAATTCCAGGTACAGAGGACAAATTTCTTATGAGTTGAAGTTTCTCATTTGGTCAAATTCTACACACATCAATCATCCCTATATATATAAGAGTCAGTGTATGTACAGTCGAACCTCTTTAATTCAACACCCCAAGGTATTGTGGTGTGTCGATTTACTGGTCCAGCGATGGCTCAGAAAGTCTCTCCAAGTTAGTGTTTTATTGAAGTTTCTTGTTAACTACATTTATATGGGAAGACAAAGAGGAGACAACACCCCGGAATGTACATCTGGTCTCTCTCTGGATTCCTCCGCTGTGCCCTCCTGGCGCAGCGGTCGTCCTGGTGATTTATGGCGGCCGTCTGTTTATATATCTCGACGGTGGGGTGCGGCATCCCGGTAGGCTGGAATGAAATCTTTCAGCCCCCACAGTACTCACCTTCCAGTGGCGAAGTCGCGATTTGTGCACAAAGTGGTTAATTACAATATATATACATCATCATATAGGCAAGAAAATAAAATAAGGATAAATATAGTCTATTGCTCCTTAAATCTCACGGGTTTCTTGATTATTCTCCCCGATCTTGTCCTAGTCAGGTCTGGTGCTGATCCTGTTCCTTGGAATTCTGTGTACTTCTCCACATCTGGTGGGTCAGGATTCTGTTGGGACGATGTAGAAGGCAGCGCTCCCGACACGATGGGTCTTGTTGCAGCAGGGTGTTCTGCAGTTATATTGTCCGAATCTGCCAGTAAGTATGCAGGTCGCAATCGGTCAATCGATGTGGTAACATTTTTTCCTTTCACTTTGAGTGTGAAATACTTGTCTGTTCTTTCAAGGACTGGGAAGGGTCCCTCATATGGTGGTTCCAGAGGTTTCTTCACTCGATCTGTCCTGATAAATACATGTGAACATGTTTTCAGATCTTTATGAACAAATACTTTAGTCTTCGAATGATGTTTTTCATTTAAGGGTTTGAGCAATTCCATTTGCTTTTGAAGCTGTTGAACAAATTCTTCAGCATGCAGGTGATGTTTAGAATCATCAAAGAATTCGCCAGGCAGTCTGATGGTTTTGCCATATACCATCTGAGACAAAGAATGGTTGGTATCTTTGTTGATAGCACACACAGCACGCAAGCCTAGGAGAACTGTTGGCAGCGTTTCTGTCCACTTAATACTATTGTGGGCACGAATGGCAGTTTTAATGGTTCTATGAAGCCTTTCAATCTTCCCGTTACACTGAGGGTGGTACGCCGTGGAATGGCGAAGTTTGATACCACACAGCGTTGTTAAATCTTTGAAAAGTTGAGAAGTAAACTGCTTTCCTCGGTCTGATATCACTGTATGCGGTGCTCCAAATCTAACAATCCAGTTTTCGTAGAACGCTCTCGCTACCGTTTCAGACTTCATATCTGGTAGCGGAACAACTTCCATCCAGCTGGTGTACCTGTCGATGCAGGTCAGACAGTAGATGTTACCATTCGATGGAGGTAAAGCACCAATTAGATCTATGTGGACAACACTAAATCTTTCATCCACTTCTTGATATTTGCCTATTTCTGATTTTGTGTGTATCGACACCTTGCACTTTTGGCAGTTGACACAAGCTCGAGCCCATTTTCTAATGTCTTTATTCATATTGGGCCATATAAATCTTGATGTTAATTGTTTAGTAGTGGCTTTGATGCCTGGGTGTGAGAGTTCGTGGAAGTTCCTAAAAACCATCATTCGGAATTTAATTGGAATGAATGGTCTAATATTATTAGTAGACACGTCACACCATAACAAATTGCCTGATTGTAGTGGGCATTGCTTAAATTTTAGAGAAGTATTCTTTGAAATCAGGTTTTGTAGTTCTGAATCACCAGTTTGTTCTTTGGCGATCTCTTCATAGTCGATAGTTGTGATAGCATCAACTCTGGACAGAGCATCGGCGACTATGTTGTCAGTACCTTTTATGTACTTGATGTCAGTAGAGAATTGGGAGATGTATTGTAGATGTCTTAATTGTCTAGGAGAAGCTTTCTCATTTTTTTGTTTGAATGCGTAAATTAAAGGTTTGTGATCAGTCAAAATTGTAAATTCACGTGCCTCAAGCAGGTGCTTGAAGAATTTGATAGACAAATATATTGCGAGAAGCTCTCTATCATATGTACTATAATTACATTGAGCAGGATTTAATTTTTTAGAGAAAAATGCTATTGGTTTCCAATTATTATTGTCAAGCTGTTGGAGAACTGATCCAACTGCCCGATCTGAAGCATCTGTACAGAGTGAGATTGGCAGTTCAGTATCGGGGTAGGCTAACAGTGCTGTATTAGCTAGGGCTTGTTTGCATTTTTCAAACTGAACTTCAGCTTCTTCAGTCCATTTTATTTCGCTTCTATCCTTTTTCTTGGCTCCCCTCAAGTATTCATGAAGGATTGCCTGAGTCTCTGCGGCATTGTTCAAAAAGGTACGATAAAAGTTTAGCATACCCAAAAATATGCGTAATTCATGAACTGTTTTTGGTTTCTTATATTCTAGAATAGCTTTAACCTTTGTTGGGAGTGGTTTCACACCGTGAGAGGTAATTAGGTATCCTAGAAAATCAATTTCCTGTACTAGGAATTTAGATTTAGAAAGATTGATTCTCAATCCATAGGAATTTAGTCTGCTGAATAAGGTTTCTAGGTGGCTATAATGCTCTTCTTCCGTTTTAGAGGCTACCAGAATATCATCTAAGTAGACAAATGCAAAGTCCAAGTTTCTTAAGACTTCATGCATGAATCTCTGAAAGGTAGCAGTAGCATTTCTAAGACCGAAACTCATTACATTAAATTCGAATAGCCCAAAAGGAGTAATGATGGCAGTCTTAGGTTTATCCTCTTCAGCAATTGGAATCTGATAGAATGCCTTGCATAGGTCTATTTTTGAGTACACACGAGTACCTTTTAAGATGTGGTGGAAATCGTCCAGTCTAGGGATTGGATAACGATCTGGAAGTGTAACTGCATTGAGTCTTCTATAATCACCACAAGGTCTTAGTGACTCGTCCTTTTTTGAAACTAAATGTAGTGGACTCGCCCAAGGAGAATTTGAGGGTCTAATTATTCCATTATTCAACATATATTGAAATTCTGCCTTAGCAAGAGTTAATCTCTGTGAATCTAGGCGACGGGCTTTTGAGTTAATTGGCTGACCTCTTGTAGGAATATAATGCTTAACGCTATGTTTTGCTTCTACAAAATCTGATGGTGGCCTACATAGGTTAGGATATTTGGTTAGGATAGCGCTGACCTTGGATGATGAATTTAGAGTGCTAATATTTCCCATGTCTGAGATTGACTGAATGACGCCTCTTATGGAAAGATTAGTTATTCCATCAATTAGGCGTTTATTTTTTATATCAATAATCAATCTAAAGTTGTTCAAAAAATCGGCTCCTATTATTGCTCTGTTAGTATTGGCGATTACAAAAGGCCATTGGAATTGACGTCGAAGTCCGATATCCAAATTTCTAACCTTTGTTCCATAGGTAACAATTTCTGTACCATTGGCTGCATATAATTTATAATCAGAGCTAGGCATCCTAGTTTTATCCTTTGGAGGTATTATAGATATATCAGCACCACTGTCCACCAAAAAGCGCAATCCCGTGTTTTTGTCCGTCACAAATAATCGGAGATTGCGACAATCCTGAATGCCGGCAGAAGAGCTTGTCGCTACTCTGTCCGCCGGTTGGAGTTTTCCGACTCTTTCCAACTGCACGGAGACCTGCATTTATTTTGCAAGCAATTAGGACCAAATCTAAAATGGTAATAGCAGTATTTCCCTTTTGGATCGAAAGGTCCTTGAGAATTACTTCTCGGTCTTGACTGAGTCCTATTTTTGGATCGAGATCTAGATCTATCCAGTCTCAATTCGGACACCCACCTGCCGTTCAAGATCTTCCAATTTGGCGATCAAGCGATCTGTTGATGAAGAAGGCACTTCCGCATCATATATTTCTTTGGAAGAGTTTATTTCATTTATTTTATCGGCCATTATGGCCAATTTGCTAATGTCCTCTTCGCTTACAACAAGTATATTCTTTATGGATGTGGGCAGTTTATCGAGCCATAAAGTTTTAATTAAATTGTCAGAGATATCTGGGGTAGCGAGGGATCTGAGCTTTTGTAATAACTGGCTCGGCTTCATGTCTCCGAGCTCAATACCTGAAATTAACTTTTTAATTCTCAACCCTTCACTTTCTCTGAACAATTCAAGTAGTCGTGATTTACATTCAGAGTACTTGTTGTCGCTTTTGCTATTAATTATGTCCCAAATGTTTTCTATATATTTAGGTTCTAATTGGGAGATCAAATAATTAAATTTAGTGTCTTCCTGAATAATTCCACCTATTTTGAACTGTGCTTCTACCTGGAAGAATCATATTTCAGGTTTTTCAACCCAGAAAGGCGGTATTTTAACACTAACTTTGCATATTTCTGAGGTATCGCTAGGCTTATTTTCTGTTTCCATTTTACGTAAATTTAAATTCGACACAACAGCTTAGAGATAAAGTTAAAAATAAAAATATTGAGATAAAATAATAAGGAAGATAATATAAAAACTTATCTTAGTCTTGAGATGATATCCCGATATCCTGGATGATGCTTCTTTTCAAGCTCGAATCACTTTTTGCATTTCTTTATCTCTTGAAATCTTCGTATGCTTTTTCTTTTCAATCACGTCCGGCTCACCAATGTGGTGTGTTGATTTGCTGGTCCAGCGATGGCTCAGAAAGTCTCTCAAAGTTAGTGTTTTATTGAAGTTTCTTGTTAACTACATTTATATGGGAAGACAAAGAGGAGACAACACCCCGGAATGTACATCTGGTCCTCTCTCTGGATTCCTCCGCTGTGCCCTCCTGGCGCAGCGGTCGTCCTGGTGATTTATGGCGGCCGTCTGTTTATATATCTCGACAGTGGGGTGCGGCATCCCGGTAGGCTGGAATGAAATCTTTCAGCCCCCACAGTATCAGAGCTTTCGGTTGAATTAAAGGAAGTGTTGAATTAAGGTTATATGATTAGGTAATCATCTAACTCGCTAAAATAATATTTTTTTAAAATAGCTTTGTAATATAAATTAATGATATTAATTGAAACCATTGTGTGTTTTTATATTATTTTCATGATTAACTTTTAGTATCAGTGACAAAATGGCATTAATACATATTTTAGAAACATAAATAATTGTAACAAATAAATTTATTGGCAATGTGTTTCTTTTCAGTAATATAATCAAATATTAACTCTACAGACATTAAAATATTAAATATAATATATTGAATAATATTTTATTCTAATTGAAAAATATAGCAGTTGAAAGGAAATAAATATGGTAAATATATAAAAAGAAAATTTTAAAATATTATTTTAAAATAATCATGAAGAGATCTTTTAAAAGATTCCTTTATAGATATCTGTTTTTGCACTGAAATCCTATTCAGGATGTATTCCAGATGGCATTTTGAAAAAACATGCATGCCTTTCTTCCTCTGAAATGTCTTTTAATAAATAAATTTTAATGTATTAAAGGCATCCACTGCTGCTGCAGGTGTTATTGATTTTGTGTTTAAATCTTTTATAATAACACAGAAATGGAATATTGAAATAAAATGTTATCATAATCATTGTTGGATCATTTTATAAAGATTTATTTATTTAAAAAGAAATTATTTCTAAATTTAAAAATAGCTAAAATATTTCAATGTTAAAAATAAAAAAATAAAAATTATAATTAGTTAGCGCATGATGCCGAAATTCCCGCGTAAAAAAAAAACAACAAAAACATCCGCGAAATTGCGCAACGGCACTGCAAAGTGAAACTTAAACTAACCAGAAACCAAAAGTGCGCAGGCGCGATCGTATCGGCGCCCGCCGATGCCGATCGTCGCCGCCGTAATACCGTTTAGCGGTAAAGTTGCATGTAAAATAACATTCAACTGTCGAAATTCTAATTTTAAAATGGTCGAACTATCGGAACTGTCGTATTATCGATACTGTCGAATTACGGTTTCGGAACATGGTCGAATTATCGCCGAGTGTCGAATTGGGGTGGGTCGAATTAACGAGGTTATACTGTATTATGTGTGTTTGTTCCTATGTCTATACACGTCCACAATAGTAACCAGTCTGACTGAAATTTTAACAGTATATAAAGTAAAATCTGGAAAAACTTATAGTGAAAATTTCAGGTCTCTATCCCGAATACTCTTCGAGTTATTTGCAAATTGCGTTGCAAATTTACCCTTTCGCTCGCAAGCAGCGCCTCTAGCGGTGAGATGGGAGGCAAAATCAGCTGACCTATTGTACATGTAAAACGTGTTTTAACAGGACATAGAGAAATACTGGAAGAGATATTTGTCGCATTTTTAGCCAAGAAAAATTGAAATTGACAGCTTCTGGGCAAAAATAGTTGTTTTTTTTTTTATTCAGAAAATGATGATGACAATATTGCTGTATCATGTTTGATTATCAGATACAAAATTATATGGGGAAAAATTCCAAAAAACAGAGACCACGGGTGAAGACAGTTCATTTTTAGTATGCAGTAACAAAATTCTAACAGAAAAACATTCATTCGAGCAGAAGACACAAAGCCAGATCATCTCTCTATAAAATTATCGCTTCTCAGACACTTTTCAGACACGCTTTTCCCCTAGAATGTCTATATACTGTCTGTCAGTAACTGGAATCTAGCTAAAATGGATATTTTAAACACTTTAGCCAAGTTATACAATATAAGATGATCAATAAAGTTATTTTCATTCTGTAATAGTTGATATCAACACTTGGTACAAAATACCTGCCGCTTCGCGTAACTGGCTAACCTCTATAAGTTGGGAGTAGGCTTCGCCAAATTTAACAAACTCACATGGCGCCTTTTCAGCAGCCATAGGTTGAACAGTGACAAAGAGAGATGAAGGTTTCAAAGCAACTTGCTCAGATTGACTTTTGGCTGACTAAAACTGGGCTTGTCAGTAGTGAAATTAAATTGTGAATACATCAAGCTTGAATAATGCTCTGAATAAAGCACCACAAGGCATTGGTTTAATAAAGTTCATAGCTAGAATTTTTTGTATCTTTGTGATGCCGTGGCAGGAAAACTGGGTGTCTGAAAAAGTTACATTTATCCAGATACAAAACAAGAAAATGACTCAAGCATCAAGCCTATCTGGATTCAACAATATTGTTCTGGAGCTAATATGAGGCATCAACAGGTAGGTACTGATTATGGTGACAGGAGTCAACCTTCCGAGACAGCCCCAGGAGCATTCCACCCAGAACAGAAGCCTCAACTTCGTAAGTATTAACGGCAATGTAAGCCCCCAGGCTACTTGAGAGACTATGGTAGATTAAATTGGCGAAACCGCTTGGAGGGTTCACCACTGATGAGTCAGGCATTCCATTAATTTTTCATTGCAGTAAGGCAGTAGAAAATTGTTTAATTTTTAAAATAATCATACGCGTCATCTATAATAGTTTCGAATTAACAACTATAAATGTTACAAGATGAATACTCAAATAATATTATGGTTACTTTATGTAGTAATATAATTGTCTATCTGGCCTGTTTTAGACTGTGCTAGAGGCTTCTGGTAATAGTATAAGGCAACCTTTTTTAAAGAGCCGAGGAAAAGAGTAGCTCATTATGAAACACTTGTTAAATATTTTGTCCAGTAATTAATGTAGTTGGGGCCCACCCAGAACCAGGCATAGAGAACCAAGCTCACTCATCTTGAGGTCTTCCTTGTACCACAATAGTGGATTGCTCTGGTGACTTCCCAAATCCCAATCATTATGTTATTTTAAAATATAAAATTTTGTTATTTGAAATTAAATTTGTTGCGTTAAAAAAATTTGAAGCATCATTATCAAACTTTGAAATGTGTTGTTTAACTTTAAAAATTTTGTCCTTAAATCTCAAATATTCGCTACTAAATTTAAAAATATATATATACATTATACAAGAAATGTTATTATTAAATTTTAGAATGTATTCTTCAAAATGTGAATATTTTATATAAGCAGAAAAATCTTAGTTAAAACAAAAAAATGTTCATATTGAAATTTATTTTTTAAAAAATTAATATAATTAATATAATAAAATCTTAATTGAAATCCAAACGTGGTATTAAGTGCTTAAAAGACATATTTAAATTATATATTTTTAAAAATAATTAAAATATATATATATGTAAAAAAAATCTATAATCAAAAATATTATAAACTTGGGATACTTTTGATAAAAACGTGTGTGAATATATATTTTTAATTGTTACTCTGTTTAACATTCTTTCTTTTTCAATTCATAAATATGGCGGTATCATACTTGAAATTAGGTTGAAAAAATGTTTACCTATATAAGCCGCCGTGAATTAATTTTCTTAGTTTTACTCATTTCATTTTTATTTTCAATAATGCCAATATACTATTTTGTCACAATAAGCATTATTGTAATAGTTTCTTATACATTATTTATTTTCAAAAGGCGCAAATTAAAATCACCAGTGCGCCAAGTAGGGTTAACAGATAATTCAAAACGTGTGTCTGACTATAGTCAACAAAACTCGTCTTTTAGTAACATATTAAAAAATCAAACAGAACCGGATATTAGAGATAAATATGAATCAACCTCATTATCATCGGATCGAGTATTGCTTAATGCAATTCGGCGCCGAGGTTCATTTCAAAGCAGAGTATTACAAAACCAAAATTTCAATGTTTGGGATTCTCACACCTTGCCATCAAATTCATTTAATTCCAAGTATTATAAACCAAATGAAACCCATAAATATGGTATAACTACTGCCTTGAAGAATTCACCATTAATAAGGTAAGACTGTCAAGTGGCCATTTAATTTACTACTTCCTAATATTCATTCAAAATAAAATTTTACTTCCGTTTTATACATTAATTAATATGTTTAGGAAAGTTAGAATTTAGTTATATTATTTATTTATCAATTTTTGTAATTTTTTTCACAAGTTTGAAGACCAACCAGCAATCTTCATATTTTTGAATCTTTTGATATTAATTATTGCATAGTAAGAATCATTTTAATCAAACAAAAAATACTTTTAGATAATAGAAAAATTTGCCAATTAATATACAGTTAGGATCATTATAAACAGCTAGCGAGCAGAAATGAATATTTTTTATCTACATGATGTATAAACACACTGCAAAATACTTTTAAAAATTTAACAGCAAAATTCATATTTGGTGGTTTTAAACAATAAGGGGGATATTAAAGGTCTGTTTTATTCAGAATTAAGCTTACAAGTTTCCATTAGCCAATCGGGGAACTAGTTGAGAATGGGGTAAACATGATTATACTTGTCCTAGCTTGACTTCCACCGTGAACATTCTGAAATCTTTACACCATCTCTATAAATCTATAATAAGTTGGAAAATACAATTTGTGCAGAATATTGAAATGTACCTTATATATATTACAGTATTTAATTTTTGAATTGATTGTTTTTTTACTTTTAATTATATATTTTTTGGCAGAAACTTCTAAAATTAAATGGTAATGTACAATTTCAGAATATATAGATTAAAATGATCAAGTTTGATTTGTTAAATTAAAAAGATATAATCATCAGAGTATAAAGTAAATAAATTAAATACTTCAAAACTATTTTAAAGGCGTAAGATTCTTTTTGAAATTAAACAATTCCCCCCTACTGTCCTTACGGCAATGGAAAAATTAATGGGAGGGCCTGGCTCATCAGTGGTAAACCCTCCCAGTGATTTTGCCAGTTTAATCTACCATAACGCTGTTATATTGCATTTTTGGAACTTCCTTTTATACTGATACTGTTGGTAGACTCTTGGAATGGGTATTTTAGATGAACTATATATATAAAACATTGATTTTTCCATTGCAGTAAGGGCAGTAGAGAAATTGTTTAATTTCAAAAAGAATCTTACGCCTTTAAAATAGTTTCAAATTTTGATAACAGATGGCGCGCTAGTGCATCAAATTAAATATACTTATTGATAATTTTTAAACTTTCTCTTTAAATTTTTTACCTCTTTATTTATCAAATGAGAGCTTTGCTAAATATTTTTTTACCATTTAAATTTGTTGTTAGTAGGCACTCTAAACAACTCTCTAGAATGACCTACAATAATGAAAAATAACAAAAATCTGAAATATATATAAAAAAAATATAATTAAAACTGCATTGTCTTCTGTTAAAGCAAAATTTGGATTATAGATTATAATACAAGAAAATAAGACCTAATCCAAATAATTTAATAGTGTGTGACGTTTCGGCAACAGCATTGTTAAGAGAATAATTCAAATTGATAAAGCACAATTTGGATTATAGATTATAAAACAAGGTAATAAGACCAAATCCAAATAAATAAATAGTGTGTGACGTTTTGGTAACAGCGTTTTCATTCAAAAATTTCTCATTCAGTACTTTTGTCTGAAGATGGTAACAAAGCTGTTACCGAAGCGTCACACACTATTTATTTATTTGGATTTGGTCTTATTTTCTTGTATGCATTGACTTCTAAGAGACTTATATATCTCACTTTGATGTCTAATAATATTTTTGTCAACCTAAACCTATAAAAAAAAAGTTCAATTTTCTAAAAATTAACATCCCAAATGATGAGAATTTGAAGTAGAAATAAAATCTATGTTGAATTATAGTGTTGAAGTATGATTAGGTATAATTTGGATTATAGGTTATATAGAAACACAGGGTAATTAAACCAAATAACATACCTTTTGGTGACAACAGTCTTACAGAAAAGACACACACTATTTGGATTTGATTTACATTCAAAACTATTGAATGTTGAATTAAAGTTGGCTTTAAGGAAGTTCTACTGTTTATATACAGTTAAACCTGTCTATAGCGCCCCCCTTCTAGGAACTCACCAAAATAGAGTGCTATAGACAGGTCACTTTTAATGTAAATCGCATCGTACTACATATCTAAAATCAGGCGCTATATGAGAGGGAGGCGCTATTTAGAGGGGGCGATATAGATAGGTTTAACTATTTAATTGTGAAAAAATAATTAAAAAGGTCAGATGTTGATATTAAAAACAAACAAAAGACATATCCTGACCACTAACCTGAGTGTTTTCTAGATGGCAAAGCACCATCTAGTGGAACAATTATATATTTTTTAAATAGTGCAGACTGTGCACTTTGCATGTATTGACAAGATGTCAATAAAATTATTTTAATTGTCTATTGTCTAGTGGAACAGTAATCAACTAAAGTTGATTTAACCTGTTCCCTAATATTTGGCCAACCCATTTTCTTGATAAATCAAGAAAAGCCAACCATGAACATGTTTAATGTAATTGTTCACTGCTGCCCCTTATATTGACTCCCTTGTATTTCCCTCTCCAGGCCAATAATCTCCTTGGAATTCCAAGTTATCAAGCCAAGGTTTAGATTGAAGTCTTATCAGACAATTTTTTTCTTCTTGTTTCTTGTCACATAAATCTTAAAAAGATGTAGCTCTTTACTGTAATAAAGGGAAAACTAATAGACTTTATCCTTATTGATTCAGATATGGTCTTGTTACCTTATGTTGATATTATTCATTAGCGCCCCATCTGTTATACAGTCGACTCTCGATAATTTGAAACTCAAGAGACCAGAGAAACATTATTTCAATTTATCAAGAGTTCAAAATAACAGGAGTTTAAACTACTAAGAGGGAGAGGGAAAATCAAGTAAACAAGAGTTTGAAGTCTTGGAAGTTTCTGGATATATATACTGTAAAATGAAGGGATTTAAAAGCACGAATGTTTCTTTTATACATAATTCAAACTTCTACTGCCCTTACTGCGATGAAAAAATTATATTATAATTATATACATACTGTGTTGATACAAGATTAAATAAGTGACTTACCGCAAGTTTTTTTAAGTAATAAATTTATTGGGAGTGCTTTCGTGTCTTGACCTTTCTCAAACAAGAGTTTGATCTCTCAAAATTCGTAATTTATTATTTTTAACATTTGTACAGTTATTGACAAATGTTTATTTGTAGCAAGATATTATTCCTTCAACTTCAAATTACCGAGTGGACCAATTAATATTGATTTTATTCAAATTATAGAGTATTTTTCAAGGGGCCGGGAAAATTTTTTCAAATTATAGAGAGTCTACTGTATACTTATCATTATATGTATTTCCACTGTCCTCAAAGCTTATGTCCATAGTTCGCTTAAAATACCCTTTCCAAGAGTCTAGCTTCAGTATCACTATAAAAGGAAAACTGAAAAATGTAATATTACAAAGGTATGGTAGATTAAACTGCCGAAACCGCTGGAAGGGTTCACCACTGATGAGCCAGGCCCTTCTATTTTATCATTGCAGTAAGGGCAGTATAAAAATGGATTTATTTTTTAAAAGAATCGTACGCCTCAAAAATAGTTCAAATTTCTTATTACCTTATGTGTGGGGGTCGGTGGAAGGCTGGTTAAACCTTTTGGTTTTCGACCACTACGACCCAAGTTTTATTCCCGTATTGGACACTTTTTTCTGTTAAAAAAAAAAAATTGCTCCAATGGCCCCCGATTCTTGCAAAAGTCCAACCCCACCAGCGAGTGCAAGTAACCAAACGGGGCTCTGGCACATTTGTAAGTGCAAAGTCGAACTACTTTTCACATGTGTAGACATGTGTTAGCAGTCGCTAACTACCCACCATGATTTTCATGGCTTTGAGATAAGAAAGAAGATTACCATATGTTTATAGTGATTCAGGAATATGCCCAGCTGTGCAGAGGACTTGGTGTGTAACAAACTACCCGGTGTATATATAACTCACCAATTATAGAACTAGAATATATAAGACCCTATATAAATTAATATTGTATGATGATTTAGTAAGTGTTTTCATTTATTTGGAGATTTGGGTCTTATCACCTTCTTTCTTATCTCTACTCAATCATATTAGGGTAGCAAGCTTGTAGAGCTTGAGATTTGACAACCATCATGACTGGGTGAAGTAGAATGTATCTGCCTTTGTCATTAAGACTGAGAGCACTACTCAGCGGCAGGCCGACTTAGCTCCAATATGAAATGGCCGCCTCTGACATGAGGAACAGACGCCATGTGCAGCTGCTCCTAACATAGAGTACAAATGCTGCTCATCCTTGTCCCTCGATTAGGAGTCCTTACAGGGTACTATCAGCCGGGCCAGCTGAACCCAGGTTTTTTAGCGAGCTTGTTACTGCTCCCCCATTCCTTTTTCATCCGGGCTTGGGCCCGGCAAAGGCGGAGTTGTCTTATCACCTTGTGTCTCTAATCTATTTAATCCAAATTGTACCTTATCAATACTTGTGTGAGTTTGTCCCAAAAGCTAAGCCACCTTAGCTGATATGTCTTAAGAAGTTCTGGTCTTATATCTGATATAGCAAAGCTAGAAATGAGCACATACAACACAGGTGCTGACAGGAAAGCCAATGTCACCTGTGGTGTTGCAGGGAGACGGCTTGGGGCACATGGAAGAGTCCCATTGGCAGCTTCCCCAATGTCCACCTCAACAGCCCAACCATGCCAACGGTGAAGACAGATTCCATCAAGAGTCCAGTAACTATCAAGATTGCTCCGCCCAATGTCATCAAGTCTGCCAAGTAAGAGTCTCAATTTGCTTCTGTTCTTTGAGCCTACTCAATTTAGAGGTACAATTCTCTCATTAATCACAACATTGGATATCAAAGGTATTCTCAGTTGATCAACTTGTGTGTTTCACAAATTTGCTTTAAAATATAATCATTTTTTTGTTAATAGGGCTACTTGGGAATTTGTGAACAAGTTGAGATAATTGGAGAGGGTTTAGTTAGAAACAGTAAGAGGTGTGTGACGTACTTCCTTCAGTGGTCAGCCATCATGGTCATTCTCACAAATTTATTTTAAAATTTAATCATATTTTTGTTAATGAGGTTACTCGGGACTTTGTGAGCAAGTTGAGATAACACAGGTCTACAAAAAAAAACTTTTTTTTTTGCCGGGGAAAACCTGATGTTGATTATAATGTAACTTTTCATGCTGAATTCACAAATGAAATCAGAAGTTTTCCATCTCCCATAGTTCTTGCAGGATAACCATTTTTCTATAAATTGGTATATACAGTAATAATGCAGAAAATGTTACATAAGCATTTTTTAAGTAAACATCATTACATTAGCTAGCGCTTTATTTTTGACAAGAAGAGTTGATATGTGGAGCCAAAAGCTTTATTTGTTATTAATTAAATTTTGCTCTTTAAGAATCATAAATATTAATTTAAATAACAAATTATTGAATTTTTAATTAAATATGTTTATTTTATAATGCAATCTGTTTTGCTTTCAACTCAAAAATAACGACAAGCTCTGGAATTCTATTTGCTGAATAACAGTTTTAATATATATATTTAAATTGAACCTAACGATCTGTTTAATAGATTTGCATCAGAAGTGACAGGTAAATTTGAAGTCATCAGTTTATTCTTATCTATCGATTTGCTTTTATAAATCGTGTGCCCTAGACTGTGTCAATATGCCGAGACGTTGCATTAATATTCCTGATATTTTCTGTTACATTTGTGGGAAATTAACTTTCAAAGTTCAAAGGCGAAGCTTTACACCACTCATCAAAAAGAGCTATCAACTTTATTTTAGCTGTAAAGTCGGTGACCAAGATAAGACTTGGACTCCTCATCATTGTTGTGAAATTTGTGCTCGACGTCTTACAGGGTGGATTAAAGGTGAACGTCATATGCCTTTTGCGGTTCCAATGATATGGAGGGAACCTAAAGACCATTCTTCAGACTGTTATTTTTGTTTGACAAAGACTACAGGTATTACATCCAAATCAAGACATACAGTTGAATATACAGATTTGCCTTCTGCTATGAGACCGATTCCTCATAGTGATATTTTACCTGTGCCACAGCCTCCTGAAAATGTAATATTTAGTGACGATGATTCAGATAGACAAGAGCAACAGTCGGATGAAGCAGGTGCTTCATCTGAACCTCATTTGTTAACCCAAGGAGATTTGAACGACCTCGTACGTGATTTAGATTTATTCAAAAACAGAGTGAACTTTTAGGCTCTAGGTTAAAAGGCTGGAATCTGCTGCATAAAGGCACAAAAGTATGCTTTTTTCGCAAGCGTCAAGATGAATTTCAAGACTTCTTTTCACAAGAGAATGATTTAGTATATTACAATGATGTTGTTAGTCTAATGGAAGTGCTTGGTCATGACCATGATACAGAAGAGTGGCGTTTATTCGTTGATTCTTCAAAAATTAGTTTGAAAGCTTTTCTCCTTCACAACGGAAATAAGTTCCCATCAGTGCCAATAGCACATGCATCCAACATGAAAAAGACTTACGAAAACATGAAACTGCTTTTGAAAAAGATAGAATATGAAAGATACGATTGGAAAATATGCAGCGATTTGAAAGTCATTGCTCTTTTGCGTAGATTACAGCTTGGATATACAATTTTTTTTTTTGTTTTCTGTGTGAGTGGGATAGCAGAGATAGGGAAAGGCATTACATTAAAAAAAGCTGTCCAAACCGTGAAATCTTTACTCCAGGACATAAAAATATTGTAAATCCTCCCCTGATCGATTCAGAAAATATTTACTTACCACCATTACATATTAAACTGGGATTAATGAAGAACTTTGTCAAGGCAATGGATTGAAATGCCAGTGGATTTGCCTACCTAAAACAAAAATGTTCTAGCATAAATGATGCGAAAATTAAAGAAGGCATTTTCGTTGGACCTCAGATTCGAGAATTGCTGCAGGATGAAAATTTTCAAAATAGTTTGAATGAAGTTGAAGCAGTCTTACCAAGACATAGTTAATGATCTGTTGCTTTCCTACAAGGCACTGGGATGTAACATGTCTCTCAAGATACATTTCCTGCATTCACATCTGGATTTATTTCCAGACAATCTTGGTGCAGTTAGCGATGAGCATGGTGAGAGGTTTCATCAAGATGTATCAAGCATGGAGAAGCGGTACCAAGGTAAATTGAGTCCCGGTATGCTTGCTGACTACTGCTGGACACTCAAGAAGGATGTACCACAAGCAAAGTATAGAAGAAAATCCACTGTCACTACTTTTCAATAAAATATATATATTTCGTTCATATAGGCCAGTGATTCTCAACCAATGTGCCGCGGTAATTTTGTGTGCCGCGAAATTCTAAAAATGTGCCGCCGAATTTTAGTCATATGATTATGTTCACGTTTGTATTGGTTTTTCTTTTTTTCTTTTTCATTTTTTTACTTTTTAAAATAACGAAATTAGCAAATTGAATGTTAGAGATGTATATTACTTATATTTTGCATAGAAATATTGATACATAATTTGAATTTTCTTGCATTCATGTTAGCAAAAGTTTGCCGCGAAATTCTAAAATTGTGCCGCCAAATTTTCAAATCTTTAAAATAATGCCGCAACAAAAAAAAGGTTGAGAATCACTGATATAGGCCTATATATTAAAAACATTTCCAAATTTCAAGTAGGTGTATCTCAAAAATCTTGCGTGATAGAAAAAAAACTAATGATATATTTGGAATCAGCACAAAGAGTTAAATTTAGATAAGATGCTGTTTCTTTTGGGACAAAGAAAAATAATTTTTGATAAACCAGTGTAATGTAATAAGGTTTATGCAAAAATGCTTATGTAATATTTTTTGCATTTTTTGCTGTATTTATCCCAATACCAAAAAAAGGCTTTCACGCAAAAACCATGGGTGATGGGAAATTTCTGATTAGATTTTTGAGTTCAGCATGAAAGGTTACACCATCAACACCATCAGGTTCTCTTGGGCAAAAATGTTGTTGACCAGTGTAATTGGAGAGGTTTTAGTTAGAAACAGTAAGAGGATGGTGATGAGGACCAATAGCCCTTAAATGTGATTCTACACCTTCCTTTATCTTGTACTTCTATCATGTCCCTTCCCACCCTGTTTCTGTCTACACTTTATATCAAATTTAGCCTCTATCAGGAAAGTGTGTTTGAGTGATTTTTCCCCCCTTTATAGGTGGCTGCGCAACCACATTTTCAATCCTGGTGTGGTGGCGGTAACTAGGTCCTTTAATTGTCCAAATTTGGAACAATTCAATGTGATTTAAATGTTAGCTGAGACCTTTAGAAAGAGGTGTTCTCTTCCTGTAGAGCAGATAATTAGTAAAAAATGATAATGTTAGCGATGAAAACAGCCGTATATAGAGGTGTCCTCTCATGAGGGCTCTAGTGACAATATGTCACACATGTGGTATAAGGAGGGTAGCAGCACCATGTGTGTCTGTACAGGTGGGTGGCTGCACCGCCACCGTTGGAGAGCACCAACCAGACCCCGGCCCCACCTCCAGTGAGCTCCTGTGACCCCAAGGTGGTAGTGGCCACCATCAAACAGAACAGGTACACCACCCCGACAGAGCTCTTTTACTCATTTTTTTACTTATCCCTTAGACCAGTGATTCTCAACCTTTTTTTTGTTGCGGCATTATTTTAAAGATTTGAAAATTTGGCGGCACAATTTTAGAATTTCGCGGCACACTTTTGCTAACTTGAATGCAAGAAAATTCAAATTATGTATCAATATTTCTATGCAAAATATAAGTAATATACATCTCTAACATTCAATTTGCTAATTTCGTTATTTTAAAAAGTAAAAAAATGAAAAAGAAAAAAAGAAAAACCAATACAAACGTGAACATAATCATATGACTAAAATTCGGCGGCACATTTTTAGAATTTCGCGGCACACAAAATTACCGCGGCACATTGGTTGAGAATCACTGCCTTAGACCATCGATACACAACCGCTGGTTCAGTACATGTCCATGGAGATTATAAAATATATAAATACAAGGTATAATGACCACATTCAAATAAATAAACTGTATGCGACATTGTGGTAATCTTCTGAACTTCCGTTACTGGTCTTAAATTTTTTTCCTGTTGGAGATCCAAAAAAAGGTTAAGAAATTCTCCCTCAGACAATCTCAATGGTGCTTCTCCAACAAAGACTGTTTATGTAAATACTGCCAACATTCCAATCTGAATACATTGTTAATAGGTAGATGTGCTGTAAGATACCCCAACCCACCCATGATGTTTTTAAAAATCTCTATACACGGTGTGGGCCAGAAAATACATTTTAAATTGTGAATATTTATTAACACAAAAACTGACTGCCCATTTTATAAAATTAGAATGGATTGGATTTGTCAAATACATCCTGTATTATCATTACAGTAGAATAACTTCCATGAGAGGACACCTCTCTTTAATGGACAGTTTTCACTTTCAAATTTGCCAGTTTTACTAATAAGCAACTCTCCAGTAGGAGGATACTTCTCCCTAAAGGACACTTTGGCACTCCAATTAGGTGTTGTCCTTTACAGGGAGGTTCTACTGTACCAGGATAAGGTCATGGTATCAAAAAGGAATAGGATCATCCTCCAGTGCCAATGTCTAGGGTGGAGTTTGGCTATTGTAGAGTTGACTGAATGGGTTTTAAATACATCAGCCATTGTAAGGTTTCTACTTCGCACACACACTATGGAGGAATCTTACTGGAGCTGTGTTTTGATACCTTGTGAAACCATCAGAGAGATCAAACAATTTTTTTTTTTGCTTATCCCTAGTACACGTGGTACAGGCCATGATAATCATGGTGGGTAGTTAGCGTCTGCTTTTACTGTAAGTGCACCACATGTCTAAACATGTGAAAAGCAGTTCGACTTTGCACTTACAAATGTGCCAGAGCCCCATTTGGTTACTTGCACTCGCTGGTGGGGTTGGACTTTTGCAAGAATCGGGGGCCATTGGAGCATTTTTTTTTTTTAAACAGAAAAAAAGTGTCCAATGCGGGAACCGAACCCGGGTCGTAGTGGCCGAAAACCAAATGGTTTAACCAGCCTTCCACCAACCCCACGATCAAACTATAGTCTGAATAAATACAGAATGTACAAGTGTAGGTTGGGTTATAGACATTGCCACCCTTGTATCAGCATTCCACTTGTAGTAGATCTTCATTTGTATGCCGGCCTTGGCTCCATTGTCAAACTATCGAATGAAGAACCTGCCTATTTTTATTGCTCTTATTATCCACTTTTTTTTAAATGACACTTTATATTAAAAAAATAATAAAATTTTGGTTGTGTGCCAATTGGCTTGTAGAAATTTGAAAATGTTGTTTTGTAGCACATTCCACCATTTGAAATCTTTCACTGATTGGATTGCAAGATGAATTATTCTGGTTCTGTAAGTCTTAAAAACATTTATTTTTTTACTATTCATGGCATTTTAAGATAATATAATACCCTAGTGGGTGTTTAGTGGAGGAGGGGCACAAACTGTCTATTTTATACAGCCACAATCCAGGATAAAATCCCACATTGGACACTTTTTTCTATGTAGAAAAAAATGATGCTTTGATGGCCCCGTTTCTTGCAGAAGTCCAACTGCAGTGAGTGCATGTAACCAAATGGGGCTCTGGCATACTTGTAAGTGCAAAAATCAAGCTGCTTTCTTACATGTCTTCTTTCTTTCATATCTCCACTCAATCATATCAGGGTATTAAACCTGTAAATTTTGAGATGGTATCTGCTGGGGATGAGTCAATACAGTCAATAATATAATACCCTGCGGCTTGTAATTGTAAAACGACACTTGAAGTTACACCGCTTGAGTTTCTTTTTAACGAAAAATCAAAATTTTATTTCAAGGTGAAACATCGACTATTTCTAACCTTTTTGAATGAGGTATGAATTCTTACCTTCATAATTCATTCTTTCATACCTCATCCAAAAAGGTTAGAAATAGTCGATATTTCACCTTGAAATAAAATTTTGATTTTTCGTTAAAAAGAAACTCAAGCGGTGTAACTTCAAGTGCCGTTTTAGTCAATAATGTATTTAGGGTTGCAGGTTGAGAATTGGCCTAAACACTTTCTACATGTATAGACTATAGAGTAAAAAGGCACTTGCAGTAAAGGCACTACCCACCATGATGGCCTTGTGTTGCAGTAACATAAGTGGTCATCAGTCAATGTCCTTTCCTAAGGGTTACACCATTTACCTTCCCAATAATAGCCACCAAGCCAGTTTTAGCACCACCACATGTTAGCACCATTGTGGATAAAAAGGTATCTGACATTTAGTACTGCCTATCACACATTTACCCCCATCTGTTTTAAGACAACAAGACTGCCTGTATACCATGCCATTTGTAGCACAATTTTTGTTTTCTTTTTCAAACTTTCTGTTGTCCTTATTGCAATGGAAGTATTGTCTGGCTCATCATGGTTAAAATAGTTTCTTAGCTTGTATATAGTTGCCTTGAAACTGGCATTTTATGAGAATGGTTTGTGGAAGAGCAATGCTCGATGCAAGTATATATATATTTCTACTGTCCTCTAAGCTTATGTCCATATAGATTCATCAAATACCTTAAGTAGTCCTTTCTAGTGCCAGATGTGGAATACAATAATAGAGTAATATGATGCATTAAACTGGCTAGATCAATGATGAACCAGGCCCATTGTAGTAAGGACAGTAAGAAGTGTGACAACTGATGCCGTTCCGAGACACTTCCCAAAGTCCAAATTGCACCACAAGAATATTGTCTCACTGAATAATTATTGTTAATATTCTGTTAGTTTATCATCATAAATATTTAGCTATATCATACAATGCTTGTAGATTGTCACTTGTAAAAATGATTTATCACATTTTGCATTCTATAGATTTAATTAATAAATTATTTTTACTTAAAATTTTGGAATACTCGTCATCACTACCATGACAATATTATGGATACTGTTTGGTGGTCTAAAATAGGTTTGATTCATCACAGTTTCCTGAATCCTGGTGAAACAAGCAGTGATGTATTGTCAACAAATAACAAAATGCACCAAAAACTTCATCAAAACTCATTGGTCAACAGAAAAGGGCCTCCTCCACAACAACACCAGATCCCACGTCTCAATGATCACGTAACAAAGGTGAATGAGCTGGGCTATCAAACTCTTGATCACCCACCATACACACCAGACTACCACAGGCACCTCACCAACTTCCTGGGAGGGAAATACTTTAGAAATCAAGGCAATGTTGAAATGACCTTTAATGATTTCATTGCCTCTAGAACTCCAGAATATTTTCAAAATGGAATAAACCACCTTTTTTTCTGTTGAAAAGGATATATAGATTTCAATGGTTTTATTTTGATTAATAAAGTCTTGTTTGAAGCGAGTTATAGCATTTTAAAGTAACCGCCAAAAAATGGCCATTATTTTTTGCACCAACCTAATATTCACAGTAAAACCTCCCTGTAAAGGTCACCTAATTGCAAAGCTAGTGTCCTTTAGGAAGAGGTGTCCTCCTACCAGAGTTGCTAAATAGTAAAAATGGTAATTTTGGAAATGAAAATTGTCCTTTGTAGAGAGGTGTCCTCTCATAGAGGTTCTACTGTATATATATATATATATATATAGATCCCGTGTGGATCTCATGGAATAAAGTCCGCCCTAGGCTGACGAGGGCCATTAGCCCAAAACCATGGTCTCTAGGTGGACGCTTTTCAGTTTGCCAAAGCTGGTGTTGTGGCTTTGTCACCGACCCGAGGCCGCTAGTTTGCGGCGACGGTCAATAGATGGCGTCTAGCATTGACGTCTATTTTGACAGGAGAGGGGACCTTTGTCTCTTTAGATCAATATCCTCCCGGCAAAATTTCCATCTATATATATATAAAGTAGTTGTATTTAGTGATGAGATATGAATGTATATTAAAGTTGTTCCACCCTGAGCTAACAGCAGACTGTGGTGGTGGTGCAGGAAGAGACTGTTCAGGGAGAGCAGGGACCTTGATGACAGTCTAACAGCGGGCAACCAGAACAAGAAGGCCCGCACTGAAGTGGACAACACCAGCAAGAAGGTGGCCCAGCCCGAGGTGACCAACAACACCAACCTGAAGAGGCCCCTCACCCCCAGCAACTCTCCCACACCAGAACCTGTCAAGAAGGCCAGTCGCCCCTCCATGGATGTGGTTCTCTCCTACAGCTCCTCCAAGAATCTGGTTGGTTGATGGTTTAATTGTGTGTGTGAAAGTTTGTCTCACAACTCCCACTAACCTAACCTCATGTCTGTAAATGGGGGTTGGTGGAAGGATGGTCTAAACCATTGGTTTTTAACCACTATGACCCGGGTTCAATTCCCGCATTGGGCACTTTTTCTGATTTAAAAAAAAAATGCTCCAATGGCCCCCGATTCTTGCAAAAGTCCAACCCCACTAGGGAGTGCAAGTAACCAAACAAGGCTCTGGCACATTTGTAAGTGCAACTGCTTTCCACATGTGTAGACATGTGGTGAACTTACAGTGAAAGCAGTCGCCTTCTTCTACCCACCATGATTATCATGGCCTGTACCATGTGTACTAGGGATATGCAAAAAAAAAAAAAAAGTCTGGTACCACTCTACAGTAGATTAGGTTAAGTAAATGTGGTCATTTGACCTCCTTTTGACACCATATTGTTTTCAAATCCCAACCCAATTATCTACTTTAACCCATAGATACAAGAAAATAAGACCTAATCCAAATAAATTTATAGTGTGATGTTTTGGTAACAATGTTACAGGCTATTCATTTATTTGGATCAGGTCTTATTTTCTTGTATCTATAATCCAAATTGTGCTTTATCACTACTTTAACCCACTATAATTCAATGTAGCTTGCCGCCTGCAGCTCCAGAACACATTTTTGGCTTGCATCGGATGCACTAAATAGGACCTTTGGGAGAGGCCACTGCTTATCATCAAACAGCTTGAGGAGCATGGTTTCATGGGATTTGTATAATCTTTGCACAAGGGGATAAGAAACAACAATTCAGCACCTATTTTAAGAATAGAATGAGATCCTTCTTCTCTCCCCAATCATCTTTTATGTGAGATCCCCCAGAAGTGTCACAAACATGGAACTACTGTACTAGAAGACAGCTATATAAAGGCTACAATTTGGATTCTAGAGTAACAGAAGGTAACAACAGTAGGTCATTTTGTTGAAGCTAAAAATCTCCCGATACATATCATCATTAGAAGAATAACAATGATTTATTAAATCTTTACATCTAATGCGAGCTTTCAGGCCTTCGACAGATTGAGAATTAAATCACAAGAAACAAAGGAATATATCAATTAACATTTTGGCCTTACTATTTAGCTCTAGGTTTTTTAAAAAGAGAAGATAGAAAATGATTCTCTTAAATTCCTCAGCTATGTTGAACAATTAATGTAAGGTGAGTTTGATGCTATTGAAAGGGAATAAAATAAGAATACAATTGGTTGTTCGAGGCCCTGGTGGACAGGAATGGAGGCCTATTAGTGGAAGACATTGCTTGGGAGTATAATGTAGTTGTGTAGCTATGTGTGACAGCCTCCTCCGACTGCCACCTATAAGTTACTTATATTTGAAGATGGTGTCCCAGATATTCCAATAGGCAAGTCTTGTGATTGAAGTAGTGTAACATGTCATGATTCATTGCTCTCTTCCAGTTTATATGATGGATGTAATTCAGACATATACACTGCTGGACAACACTTGAGGAATTGTACCTTTTAGCATGTATATCGGTATTCAGACAATAACTCTGAAAGATATTACAGTGACCTTTATTGTGAAGACACACCAGATAACCAAGTGTGAACAAAATTGCCTCTTTCTCCAAAAAAATAATAGATGACAAGCAGCATCAGACTTTCCACTTCCTTAAATTTTGTCCATGAGTAATATATATACATGTGTGTGTTACAAAAGTGTAGTGCCTCTCCCTCTAAAAGTGCATGGTTTTAAAACATTTTAAAAAGGAGAGGTGCCACTTTTGGTAGATGAAAGGCACCCATCTGCAACCATATGCTATAAGTGCTTGTGGTGTGTCAGAAACAAAGGAGGGAACCTCCACCAATGGAAGTCCAGAAGTCCAAGAAACAACAAGTCACGTAAGTCCACAACAGCAGTTGTTGTGTTGTTGTTGTTAACATGGCATGTTTTTTTGGGAACACAGGGACTCTCCCACAGAACAACCTGCAGCCAAGAGGAAGACAGTGGCTCCACCTGAACATGAGGAACCAACCTCCATGGAACAAGTCAGTACATGCTCTACTGAATACTGTTTTTTTTTTTTTTGCTTATCCCTAGTACACGTGGTACAGGCCATGATAATCATGGTGGGTAATTAGAGACTGCTTTTACTGTAAGCGCACCACATGTCTACACATGTGAAAAGCAGTTCGACTTTGCACTTACAAATGTGCCAGAGCCCTGTTTGGTTACTGAATACTGTACTAAACTGAGCTTCTGGTTGGATCCTGGCTGGATGGTATCACACTGGGAATGACATCACCACCTAATGGGGGGTGTTGACCTTCAAACTTCACTTCCCCATTGGAGAATTTCTATAAGTCGTAGTTTATAAGGGGGAGAATCTTATGTCCCCTTCATATTAAGGTATCAAGCTTGTAAAGCTTGAGACTTTTGATGGTGTCTGCCGGGGAAGAGTAGAGATCATCAATGGATGAGTCAATACAGTCTTGGGGTTGCAGGTTGAGACTTAGTACATAGTGGGAAAACCTTGCAACCATTCTGGAAAGTCATTGTCCATAGATGACCATACTTAAGTCTGGAAATCAAAGACTGTTGTTCTCTTGGGAAGACAGAACTGTTGCTTGTCCCTTGTGCCCCCTGGTTAGATGAAGTTTGCCTCAAAGAAAGCCCACATAGTCTGTTTATATAGTTACAAATATAAAAACATTGCCTCATTGTGCAACTGAGAGTTGCTGATGGCTTGTGCTATATATATTGGAATAAATGGATAAGATTTTTTTAAACATCAGTCTAAAATATTGGCCACTTTCAAATCATGAAGGCAATTCAGGCTGTAGGCTCTCGTCAACATTGTGCAAGCTCTTCCTTATCCATCATAAGCCTTGAGACTTCCTGAATTCAAGGCCAAAGAATGGTGGGAGAACACAAAATTAGATGAATGTTTATACAGTATCAGTTTAATTTCTTCCCTCCCATTGTTTCTCTCCAGTTCCCTCTGTTGGAATGCAATTGAGATCACTAAATAGGACCTTTGGGAGAGGTTGCTGCTTATCATAAAACAGCTTGAGGAGCCTGGACTAATGGAATTTGTATAATCTTTACACAAGGGGATTAGAAACAACCCTACAGTGGCACACACATGCACAGTTGATTTTATTTCTAAGAAATGTATGTGTAACTAGGCAAATTTGTTAGTTTCACTTTAAAGATTGGAGATTGTTGGGAGTTTCTCCCTTGTATGTAAGATAATGTTGTAATTACCCCTGGGGTGGTGATTACAAAGAATATCACTTGTATTGAGACAAGAGCAGTTTTAAAACCAAAGTGTATATAGCTAAACCTAATGCTATGGCAGCCTTACTGGGGACCAAGATTTCATGTTGTTCTGTGACCTCAGTTAAAACACTTGGGATTTATAATGTTAGAACTAAACTGCTGTTAAAACAATATTACACTGTAGCAAAAAGTGCAAGAAAACTGACAAATTTTATTACAGCGATAAATCACTCCAATAAATAAACCTCCTGTTTGATAGCTTGTGGTTTATTGCTGTAATAAAATCTTGGACATTTTGCTATTTACCTAAAGAGATTATTATACAGAATTCCACAGTGTGTGTGTCCCAGGTTGTGGAAACCACAGTGTCCACCACCAGCACTCCCCCTGCTACCCCAGCTGCTGCCACCACCACCAGTGTAACCTCCACTCCTCTCAGCCACAAGCCCAGCCTCCTGCCCCTGATGACTCCTACAGTCACGGTACGTTGGCATTCGGCCCATTCCCTCTTTTGCGGTGACTATCTTAGCTTACTTAGAAGAGTGCACATGGATTGGATGATCTAAGGACTGTTCTCACTGAGGTCTTCTCCATGCCAGTTGTTCCCAGGGTGATCCTCAGACCTTCTCTTTCCTTTCTGATTTATTCCTCATGGGTTTTTGTTCCTATGTGCCTCCTTATCACTTGCCACATAACCCATGTTAACCCTTAACACATACTCTTGACAGACCAAGGCCTAAAAACATAGATAAGCCTCCCAGAGGTGGTCTATTGTCAGAAACTGTTTGGGTTGAAAGGACTTGGTTGGACATGAAAAACATCTCTGATTCCAGGAGAGTTTAGCCATGTTTTTAAGCATATTTTTAACAGTTTTGAGAAGTGTGTGCTGGATTTGACACAGTATGGCTGGTTGATGTTGGCAGGTGACGCCAGATTACCTCTCCACCATGAAAGAACATAAGAAACACTTGCAGAATGAAGAGAAGCGACTGAAATGTCTGCTTTCTGGAGTCAACGAGGCCCTTGGCCTTCAGGAATCTGGTGAGAGAGTTTGGAACATTTGGTGTGTTAGCTCCTAACACCTGGGTGTTTCAGCTCCAGATCACCTTGCTCTCCCTATCACCACAGCATCCAGCAGCGAGCCAGTCTCCAAGTCTACCACCTCCTCCACCTTCTCCATCACCACCCCCATAGTGTCCTCTGCCACCACCACCAAGACTGATGCAGAAGGGACCTCCAATCCCCCGGCTACTTCCTCCATGTTTGGTGGAGCAGCAGCTTCCATCTTCTCTTCCCCTTCTACCACTCAAGGTGTTGGCTCTACGCCATTTAGCTTTGGAGCATCATCGGCCCCTGCTGCCCAGGTCACACCATCCACCACCACCTCAGTGGCATCCAAGAAGTTGGATTCCCAGCAGGCTCCCAGCATGTTTGGAACACCTTCTACCACTGCAGTGTCCTCCTTACTCTCTGAGCCATCCCAGTCTTCTAGCAAGTTTGGAACCTCCACTACCAACACTGCATCCCAGAGTATGAGCATATTCGGAACTTCTACTTCAACTACAGTCTCCAGAAGTTCTACCATGTTGGGAACACCCTCAACTACCACTACAGCCTCCAAGCTCGCATTTGGAGTACCGACTACAGCAGCCCCCAATGGAACTCAAGCAGCAAGCATGTTTGGCTCCCCGGCCACCACTCAGCAGTTGGGTATGTTCGGATCTCCCGTCACATCATCCCAGAAATCTAGTAGCTTTGAGACTCCTACTATAGCAGCATCCCAGGCCTCTGCTGGTTTTGGTGCCACTACTACTGCATCTTCTCAACAAGCTGCCACCTTCGGAATCCCTACTACCTCGTCTTCCAATATGTTTGGTTCCCCTGCCACATCCCAGGCTCCTTCTATCTTTGGCACCCCTACCAAAGCTACAGCAGCACCTTCCCAACAATCCAGCATCTTTGGAGCCCCTACTACCACATCATCCCAGGCTTCTAGCATCTTTGGAGCCCCTACCAACACCACAGCGGCACCATCCCAACAATCCAGCATCTTTGGTGCCCCTTCAAGCACTACAGAGGCGCCATCCCAACAATCCAGCATCTTTGGGGCCCCTACAAACACTACAGCGGCACCATCCCAACAATCCAGCATCTTTGGGGCCCCTACAAACACTACAGCGGCACCTTCCCAACAATCCAGCATCTTTGGGGCCCCTACTACCACATCATCCCAGGCTTCTAGCATCTTTGGAGCCCCTACCAACACCACAGCGGCGCCATCCCAACAATCCAGCATCTTTGGGGCCCCTACAAACACTACAGCGGCACCTTCCCAACAATCCAGCATATTTGGGGCCCCTACTACCACATCATCCCAGGCTTCAAGCATCTTTGGAGCCCCTAAAAACACCACAGCAGCACCATCCCAACAATCCAGCATCTTTGGTGCCCCTGCCACTACCACGTCATCCCCGGCTTCTAGCCTCTTTGGCGCTCCTACCAGCACCACAGCTTCATCCCAGCCTCCTAATATATTTGGGGCCCCTACTAATACTACAGCGGCCTCCAAAGCTTCTAGTATCTTTGGTGCCCCAGCCACTACCTCCTCCCAGGTTTCTAGTATCTTTGGTGCCCCTTCCACCACCACATCCCAACAGGCTAGCAGTTTATTTGGAGCCACTACTACCGCAGCACCATCTAGTTTATTTGGTGCCACCACCACCATGATTGCCGCTGCACCAGCCACAACCACCTTGTCATTTGGAGCCTCCACTGCTTCTAATATGTTCAAAGCCCCTGCCGCAACAATGACCTTCGGAGCTGTGACCACAGCATCCAGCAACCCCCCTGCAACCACAGCTGCAGGCTTCCCGCAGTCCAGTAGCTCGGCCCTTAGTGCCCCAGGGATGTTCGGTGGCCAGACTAGCTCAACAAGTAGCTCCCTGTTTGCCACCACCACCACTACTGCAGCCACCACGGCTCCCATCATGTTTGGAGCCCTGCCTGCCACCACTCAGTCATCTTCCATGTTTAGTGGGGCGATGTTTGGGGGCTCCAACTCCACAGGATTTGGCACCGCTGTCTCCAGCTCCTCCGCAGCCCCAACTTTTGGCTCCCCTGCCACTACCCAATCAAATTCCATCTTTGGTGGGAAAGCTGCTGGTGCTTTTGGGTCCGCAGGGCAAACCTTCAGCCCTGCTGCCACCGCCACTACCACCCAGGCAACCATGTTTGGGGCCACCACCCAGCCTAGCCTCTTCAGCTCACCTTCCACACAACCGTCTGGTGTCACCTTTGGGACACCCAAGACACAGACCAGTACTTTTGGCATAGCTACATCCACACCATCCTTTGGAGCACCTTCCTCAACTGCTCCCTTTGGTTCCACATCTCAGCCATATCTGTTTGGCGGAAGTAATGCTCAGCAGCCCTCAGGGTTTGGGGCCGCCCAGTCTACAGCCCCGACCTTCGGAGCCCCCAGTACCAGCATGTTCAGCAGCAGCACCCAGCCACAGTCTGCCAGCCTGTTTGCCACCACCACCACCACCACCCAGTCCACCGGGATGTTTGGCCAGACCACCAACTCCATGTTTGGGGGCCAGAGCACAGGGGGATTCCAGACTCCAGCAGCTTTCGGCACCCCTGGGACAGCCATGGAGTCTAGCCAGCCTGGGTTTGGTGGCTCTCCAGGATTTGGAAGTCCAGCTGCCTCCGCGGCCTTTGGGACCTCTCAGCCCTCCCAGCCATTCCAGTTTGGGGGAGCAGCCCAGGCCTCCTCCACAGCCGGCTTCAACTTTGCAGCTCCTAATCCGGATTCCTCGGCTTTCAACTTCAACGCCTCGTCTACGCCACAGTTCAACTTTGGTGAGTGTTGTTGTAACTTGTTGAAAGGGTGGGAGGAGACATGTCTGTCTGTTGCTGCAGGAGCCTCTTCACCAATGCAGTCTGCTCAGCCTTATCCCTTCTCAGCCGGGGGTAAGTTGAGCCTTGTTATGGTGCACATGTGGCTGACTCTACCTTAGCTGTCAAATAATTTCCTCTTAAAAGGTAACAAGCCCGAATCTCCAAACTGTGTGTGACATTTTGGTAACAGCATTGTCACCATTTTCAGACAAAATATACACACTGTTCATCTATTTGGTCTTGTTATCTCATGTTTCTAATCTTCAATCCCCAAATTGTACCTTATCATGTAAAAGACCTGTTGGAAAGGAAGGCTGGCCATTACTTATACATGATTAAAGGTGGGGTCAAAGATTTGGCTTAGTCCTTAGTAAGCAAACTTGTGTGGACATTTCAAGTGTTCTTTTAGTTCATCTTTATTTCTTGATCTACTATGCAATACTTTATGCCATATCCCATTCCATTAGAAAAATAGATTAATGATAATGCATATGAATATATTTTCACTGTTATATTGTGTGCTCCCCTCTTTTATTGATGTTTTGTCATTAAAATTTTTTGTATTATTATATCTATATACAAGTGTTGTTTAGCTAACATTTTAATGCCAATGGTTAGAAGAGTTTTTTTTTTACTTATCTTTTTAGTCTAAATTAGACAAGATCTTGGAGGTTCATGCTCATAAAGAAGTTCAAGAACTCTTCTTGGTTCTCTGTACAGGGATCCTTTGTCCTTTTGAATACAATTTAGCATATGTTGGGGAGTGGCCTCTTCAGTTTTGCACCTAGTGCACATGGGGGAAGCTTTTGGCTCCCTCTTTATAGACTAGAGGGCGCAGGTAACCAGATTTCCATCTGGCTAACTGTGTCGATTCCCTTCTGTGGTTGTCCCTGCAATGATTAGAAGGGTAGATATTTTCTAATAGTTGGTAAACACAATGAGGCAACACAACACTTGTATAAGTAAAAAAAAACTCTTAAAGATATGATGAAACATTAATAAAAGGGACACACAACATAATAGTGAAAATAACTTTTGAAATGTGCCTGTTTATAAAGGGGAGGGAGGGAGAGGGTTTTCAGTTTTTTTTTTTTTCAAGTGAAAGACACACCTTCTAGTTTAGAAACCTAAGGCAACAACGCCATATCCAATTTTTTGAAAATGTTTGTGATGTTTTGGTAGCAGTGCTGTTACCATGATCAGACAAAAAGTGCTGAATGAATGAACAACGCTGTTACCAAAATGTCACATACCTTTTTAAAAATTTGTATTTAGTCTTTTTGCCTTGTGTTTACTAATCCAAATTGTAATCCTTATCCTATTCTAGTTTAGAATTATTTGGGGCGTGTTGAGTAAATTACCTTCTGATATATTACTTCAGAACTTAGGGCTATTTGTGTAAGGATTACACAAATTCCATGAGTTCATGCAACTTGAGCTATTTTATGATAAGCAGTGGTCTCTTCCAATGGTCCTGTTTAGTGCCTCTAATGCAAGCCGTGTTCTGGATCTGCAGTGTGGATGTGATGTAGGTGCGGTGGCCAACTCTGCAGCTCTCCCAGCCCAATCTCAAGGAAGCAGCCTCTTCTCCATCGGGTCAGCCCCTCGCTCTGACCGCAGGACTCAGCAGGTTCGACGTAGGACTGGAGTCCGCAGATAACTGCTGGGGAGGTAGGTAACTCTCTCTCAACTTGGTGGCAAGGAGTTAATGGAGTGATGCAGAAATGGCTTCTTCTCACACTTTCACTACTTCATGGGATTCAAAACTCTACAGAACCTCAGCAATTCTATGTACCATGTCAACAACCTTATTTCTCTAGAGTGGAGACCTTGTCAAAACTTTGTTTCTTGGCCTGTCACTTCCTATATACAGAATTTCCATAAGGGAACACTCCAGCTAGTGGCTACCTCTCTAAAAGGATAGTTCTTAATAACCAAAATTATCAATTTTCCCAATTAGCATCTCTCCAGAACACTTTGACTTTGAAACTAGGTGTTGTCCTTTAAAGAGATGTTCTACTATATTAGGTCCTTCGTGTAGTCTGATAATTTAATCCACAGCTTGTGCCACCTTGTCTATGAGCTCACCTATATTACAACAATATTTAAAGACCTTCTTTAGGGACAATGAAAGAGTTGCTAGTATATAAATGCTCTTTTTTTTTTTTAATAAAAGAGTTGGTATGGGGCCGTCTCTCTTGTCCAAATTGACAAGCAAATCTCTTTGGAGTGAGGAACCCTAAACCATTAGCAGGCCCTCTGAATTTGTCAAAGCTGACGAGGGCATTTTCTTGGAGCTGATCCTGCATGTTGTTAGACTGGACAGAAAATAGGGATTTTTATATATTTTATACCCTCCTTTTCCAGAACTCTTCCCTCACCCCATCAGTATTATAGGGATATGTATATATCCCTTTAAACTACTTTTTTTGTTTCATTCAAATGTTTACAATTTAACATGTAAATATCCGATTTGTGGATATAGCGTTAATTGTTAAATAAAAAATAAAGTATTATTTTCCTCTCAAAATATTCAGTAAGCTATCATATATTCAAAGACAGGTTGTTGGAATTCTATTCTGTCCCAATACCATTTGATAGGTTTTCTAAAATATATTATCCTATTGTATAATTACACAAGGTCATGGAGACTGAATTCATGGATCAAATTCACAATCTTGGTAGGGCTGGAATATAAGTCCTGTCTTGAAGCTCCCATACATTCTATGAGGTGGTCTGGTGAGGTCTCTTATGGTCCTGTAGATGGTGCATTATGTCTTTACACCATCCTGGAAGAGGAGCGGTCTGGTATGGCTGCCAGTTTTGAGCCTGGAAAAAACTGCCTGTTGGTTCATCCCTCATTCCAGAATAGCTCCAGGATATTGGTTCAGATACCAATGAGGGAATGTTGACTACTGTATTTTTGCTTGGATGGTTTTTTGTAGGCATTTAAAGGAGTTGAAATCAAGGCCCGAGTTAGGTATTGCTGCAATCACTGTTGTTGTTCTTTAGTCCTATGTGGGATCCACTGGAAGGTGATTTGTGTTGTTGTTGTTGTTTCTTATCCCCTTGTGTAAAGATTACACGAATTTCATGAGTTCATTATAGGTGATTTGTAAATACCCAATGTCAGAAAGTGGTTTAAACAGCTGGGGAATTATCCATAGCCTACTCTAGCATCAAGTTGCTTTAACTAACAAACCTTCCAAAAATGCTAATGTTTGTTTGTGTGTGTGTTCTAGCTGTTGTTCATAGACTCCTGTACTATATCCTCCTGATTGTTGCGTGAGTGGATGGGTAGACATTTTGTTGCGCATGCCACACAGTGAAGGGGCAGCGTACAAACCCAAGAAAGGGGACAATACTCCCACTGTGAAAGACTAAAGAACCTTTTTTAAACATTTTTTCAATCTGAGAGTTTTTTTTTTTTTTATCATTAAGAGGAATCACTGAACACTTTTTTTTATTGAAAAGAAAAAGATGAATCAAGCAACACTGCCCAATATGTATATTTTTTTAAGTGTATACCTCCATTTTGTTTTTTTAATAGGTATTTTTTTGTAAAAGAATTTTTTTATTTTTCTCTTTCATCCCCCCATTTGGTGAGAACTAGAGTTTAGAAGAAAAAAACTTTTTCAAAGACTTTGTGAAAGTGTTTTTGAAACTTTGACAGATAGTAAGCAAAAACTTTTTTAAGGAATCGAAAAGGTTCACACCAACTTTCTTCAAAATGAAGATGTCTATCATTGATTTAATTCTTATCAAGTTGTGTGTTTTGAAAGGTTGGCAAACACACTGGAGTATTTATTTTATTGTTAGGGATTTTTTTTGCTAATTTATAAAATTGTCGCACTTTTTTTTTTTTCAAAATTTTCCTCTTGAAATTGAAGCGTCACATTTTTTTGTTTGTCTTAAACTGAATAATAATATATATATTATATATATAATATAACCCATCATATATTTACAACACAACTTTGTAAATTTATAAAAATAGCTTTATTTCCTAACCATTCCTTCTCACCCCACATTTTGAAAAAAAAAAAAAATCTAGTTTTAAAAATACAGAAAGCCATTCATCATTATGTGGTTTGTTTTTTTTACTTGCGATTATTTGTACTTTTTTTTCTTTCAAGTTTTTTTTTATAATTGTTTTTCTAGTTTTTGTTAGATATGCTTTTAGGATAGATTTTTTTCAAGTTTTCATAAGGAAGTTAAAAAAATGAAATTTCTTCTTTTAAAAAATGATTTTTAATTATATTAATGTTAATCTTTTCTCAATACAATCTTATCATTTCTTTATGGTATATATATATATTGTATATAGAATGTGTTTAGATAAATCTTTCAAAAGAACAACATCTTTTTTTCTCTATTTATTTATTATTATCAAGCCAAAATATGATTAATTTATTATTTTGAAAATTTAGGAAGGGAAAAATTTTTTTTAAATTTTTTTTCTTGTATATATGATTCTGTTTTTTTTTTTGTGTGAAAATTCTATTTATTTATATGCCATGACTTTTTTTTGTTATTTTATTGATGGCCGTAATCTAATGGAGTAAAAAAAAAAGGTGTTTTTCTTTTGAGCATTTTTTTTTACCTTTTTTTCCAAGTTTTTTTTTTTTTTTTTCCCTTTAAAAATGTCTTTTGTATATAGTTGTAAAAACAAAAATGTATCTCTATGTCCCCCTCCCCTCTTTTTTTTTGTTGGTTTTGTTTGATTTGCGATTTTTTTTTTTTAAATATATTTTTTAAGGATTTTGTATAATATATTCTCCTTCTCCCTCTCTCAGAAATTAAAATGTGAATCTTTTTAGCATTTAATAAATTTTCTTGTTTGTACAAATTATAATCTCATATCCTTTAAAAGAAAAAAAAAAGATAATAAAAAAAAAATGATTATTGGCAAGTTATGCTTTAAAATTGTGTTGTTTTTTTGTTGTTTACTTTTTTTTTTTTTTGGAAACTTTATTCAAGTACATTTAATACAGTTATAACATAACACTGGCTTTTATGGTCCCAAGCCCGGATGAAAAAAGGCGGAGAGGTAGCAGTAACAAGCTCACTAAAAAACCTGGGCTCAGCTGATAGTATCCTGTAAGGGTTCCAGGGATACAGGATGAGCAACGTTTGTACTCCATGTTAGGAGCGGCTGCACATGGTGTCTGTTCCTCATGTCAGAGGTGGCCATTTCTTTTGGAGCTAAGTTGACCTGCCACTGAGTAGTGCTCCCAGTCTTATGACAATTCTAGACAATACTAAGTGCAATACTCGACCTGCAACCCCAAACCACATCATTGTATTGACTCATCCATTGATGAGCACTACTCATCCCCAGCAGACACCAAGCTTGATACCCTAATAAACTCTACTAATTTTCTACTGCCCTTACTGCAATGATTATGCATATATTCTGAAATTAATGAGAGGGCCTGGATAACCACCTATATTAAAAAGAATCTCACTCATCAAAAATAGTATCAATATCTTACACCTAGTACAGACCAAGATAATTGTGGTTAGAGACACAGGGCTCTGGCACATTTGTAAGTGCAAAAGTCGAACTGCTTTTCACATGTGTAGACATGTGGTGCACTTACAGTAAAAGCAGTCGCCTACCTCTACCCACCATGATTATCATGACCTGTACCCCGTGTACCCAGATAGTCGTTGTCAGAATTGACGGTGGGACCATCATCAAACCTCATCTTTACACCTATACAGACCAAGTTATTATTATAGAGGGTAGGTGGAAGGATGGTCTAAACCGTTGGTTTTCGACCGCTACGATCCGGGTTTGATTTTAAAAAATGCTCCAATGGCCCTCGATTCTTGCAAAAGTCCAACCCCACCAGCAAGTGCAAGTAACCAAATGGGACTCTGACACATTTGTAAGTGCAAAGTCGAACTGCCTTTCACATGTGTAGACATGTGGTGCACTTACGGTAAAAGCAGTCACCTACCTCTACCCACCTGATTATCATGGCCTGTACCACATGTACTAGGGATAAGCAAAAAAATATTATTATTATAGTTTTAGGCCAACATATTTAAAGTAAACATTCCATCATAGAATATAGGAAATAGACTGTATAAATCACTCCTGCACATCACCAACAAACCTCATTCCTCTTTGATAAGGCACAATTTGGATTATAGACACAAGGTAATAAGACCAAATGAATAAATTGTGCATGACGTTTAAATTGCAATGTTGTTATCAAACAGTCACCTACAATTTATTTATTTGGTCTTATTGTGTTTCTAATCTATAATCCAAATTGTACCTAACCATAAGACCTTTTTATTGCATTGACTATTTAATAAAAATATTTTTATGGGGGGTCGGTGGAAGGATGGTCTAAACCGTTGGTTTTCGACCGATACGGCCCAAGTTCGATTCCCACATTGGGCAATTTTTTCTGATTAAAAAAAAAATGCTCCAATGGCCCCCTGATTCTTGCAAAAGACCAACCCCACCAGCGAGTGCAAGTAACCAAACGGGGCTCTAGCATATTTGTAAGTTCAAAGTCGAACTGCTTTTCACATGTGTAGACATGTGGTGCACTTACATTAAAAGCAGTTGCCTCCTCTACCTACCATGATTTTCATGGCCTGTACCACGTGTACTAGGGATAAGCAAAAATATATATATATTTCACACCTCTCAACATGAAAATATAGAAATAAAAAAAAGCATATCCTGTCCATTCACATGAACATTTTAAATGGCAGAGCGTCATCTAGTGGAACAAAAAAAAAAAAATCAATGATAAAGCACAATTTGGATTATAGATTATAATACAAGAAAATTAGACCTAATCCAAATAATTTATTAGTGTGTGACGTTTCAGCAACAGCATTGTCAACATCATCAGACAAAAGAATAAATGAGAAAAAACAAATATCTTTATTTATGGTGCTGCTAACCAAAATAAAATGATTTTTGAACCCCAATGGACGCAAGATAATAGATAAGGAAAAGTAGTTTTTTAAGACAATTTGAAAAAAAAAAATCCACTTTTAATTCTAAGAAGAATATTTAAAGTTGTCTTAAAAAAATATTTTTCTTTATCTGTTGTTTAAACACTTGATAACAGTACTATTTAAGAACTTGCTGTGATATTTTTTCTCATTATTCTTTTGTCTGATGATGGTGACAATGCTGTTGCCGAAACGTCACACACTAATAAATTATTTGGATTAGGTCTTGTTTTCTTGAAAAATAAATCAAGAAATCAGGTTGGCCAAATATCACTGAACAAGTTAAATAAATGTTTTAATTTATTTTGGTTCCACTAAATAACGCTCTGTCATCTAAAATGCTCATACAAGTGGTCAGAACATGCTTTTTTTGTTTTTAATATCACACACACACACAAAAGCCTTTATTAAGACACACAGGTCTTACAGAGGATTCTCCTTGGGGTTACAAGACGGAGAAACCTATGAAAGTGGGAAATAAAAAAATGAAGAAAAATTATATACCTATGGTAAATATATACAGATTATAAGAAAAAATAAAAAATATATATAAGAAAGAAAAAAAAAAAAATTGGAAATATGGATTGGAGAAGTGGAGAGCGAAAAGAGGAAAGAAAACAGGTATTTACATATGGAACAAGTCAATTTAAGCTCTTCTGCTCACACAGCACAGGTGGGCCATGTCTTTTTCAAGAAATCTTTTTGTTTTTAATATCAATACCTTTATTTAAAAAAATATAGAAAGTTTTTTTTTTGCTTATCCCTCCCTCTAATACACGTGGTACAGGCCATGATAATCATGGTGGGTAGAAGTAGGCGACTGCTTTTACTATAAGTGTACCACATTTGAAAAGCTGTTCGATTTTTGTACTTACAAATGTGCCAGAGCACCGTTTGGTTACTTGCACTCGCTGGTGGGGTTGGACTTTTGCAAAAATCAGAACCCATTGGAGAAATTTTTTTTTTTTATCAGAAAAAAGAGCCCAATGCGGGAATCGAACCCGGGTCGCAGCAGTTGAAAACCAACGGTTTTGACCATCCTTCCACCGACCCCCAATATATAGAAATGTGAAAAGAATGAAAGCTGTTCACCTTGATAGTTAATATAGGTGTTATTTTTAGCAAGTATTGGTTAAATGGAAGGTGACATACATATTTTGGTCTATTATTTTATATTGGATCAAAAATATGCCAATGGACCAATATATTCTTTTTAATTAAATATCTATTTATAAATTTCTCTATTTTCAATACAGTTAAACCTGTCTATAGCGCCCCCTCTTGGGACTCGCCAAAATAAGGTGCTATAAAGAGGGGGTGCTATAGACAGGTCACTTTTAATGTAAATCGCATTGTACTGTATTTAAAATCGGGCGCTATAGAGAGGAAGGTGCTATTTAGAGGGGGCGCTATAGACAGGTTTAACTGTATATTATTTTATCTGCAATCCTGTTTAATGTGTGAAACAAACTCCGCCTTTGCCGGTCCCAAGCCTGGATCAAAAAGGAGGAGAGGGAGCAGTAACAAGCTCGCTAAAAAACCTGGGCTCAGCTGGCCCGGCTGATAGTACCCTGTAAGGGCTCCAGGGATACAGGATGAGCAGCGTTTGTACTCCATGTTAGGAGCAGCTGCACATGGCGTCTGTACCTCATGTCAGAGGCAGCCATTTTTTTTGGAGCTAAGTCTGCCTGCCACTGAGTAGTGCTCCCAATCTTTATGACAAAGGCAGACACATTTTACTTCACCCAGTCATGATGGTTGTCAAACTTTACTCTTCCCCAGCAGACTCCATCAAAAGTCTCAAGCTCTACAAGCTTGATACTCTAATATGATGGAGATAAGAAAGAAGAAGATGTGTGAAACACTTGCCATTGGCTGGAGATCTATAAAAGAGTAAGTGAATAGAAAAATATTTATTTAAATAATCAACCTGTAAGACATGAAACTCTATTCAGCACAATTTTTATTTTACAAATAAACTTCCTGCTACAGTAGCCAATCCTGCCCCTCGGTCTTCTTCCAGCCCTCCTCTCAACCTGCCCGCTCATGGACTGATCCCCTCCACCGCAAATTTGACAAGTCCCAGACTTATTTGGAGCCTGGCGCTGTACTTGGTGCCCTCTCTAACCGCGCTCCTGCCCTCCTCTTCCCCGGAGTGCACACTCGCCCTGCCTGCGCCTCACCACCCCTCTTCATGGCCTGCCCCCACCATTTTGACTCTTAACAATGAGTCATGCATTAAAATGCTAAGCCACATAGCATGCAGAAGGAAACAATTGTATGAAGTAGCCAACCTCCCTGTAAAGGACAACACCTAATTGCAGAGCCAAAGTTTCCTTTAAGGAGAGGTGTCCTCTTATTGGAGAGTTACTTGTTAATAAAAATGGTTGTTACCGAAACATCAAACACTATTAATTTATTTGGATTAGGTCTGATAAGGCACAATTTGGATTATAGATTATAAACACAAGGTAATAAGACTAAATCCAAATAAATAAATAGCGTGTGATGCTGTTTTACCGAAATGTCATACACTATTTATTCTGTCTTATTACCTTGTGTTAGATTAGGTCTTATTTTCTTGTAGCTATAATCCAAATTGGGCTTTATCATAGTACAAATTTTCATTTTTTTTTTTTGCTTATCCCTAGTACATGTGGTACAGGCCATGATAATCATGGTGGATAGAAGTAGGCGACTGCTTTTACTGTTAGTGCACCACATGTCTACACATGTGAAAAGCAGCTTGACTTTGCACTTACAAATGTGCCAGAGCTCCTTTTTGTTACTTGCAGTCGCTGGTGGAGTTGGACTTTTGCAAGAACCATTGTAAAAATGGTCATTTTGATGATTGAAAACTCATCCTTTGAGTGGTGTCCTCTCATGAAAGTTCTACTGCAATTAAAAAAAACACGTCAAATCTCTACTGGTAGACACCGCAACATGTTCACAGTGGCTATGGAAAAGAAGGTTGGAAGAAGGAAATGTGGCATGATTGAGAGGTGCTGGTACATTCAGTGTGTGTCATCATGCGATTGGCGGCCCCACAGTCCTGTCACCATTTTGAAGGCTGTACAGGACACTCTTGATTCTCCCATATTGGCCAGAACCATTATATACAGGTTGATTGCCGGTGGATACAATCATGGCGTCCGTTAAGAAGACTGCCATTGACCCAATGGCACAGATAACTCTGTTTGCAATTTTGTTGGGGTAGAGCCACATGGACAGTGGAATGGCATAGTGTTCTCAGATGAATCTTGCTTCTGTTTTAGCAATGACAGTCACAGAGTAAGAGTTTGGTGCCATCTTGGTGACAGGTCTAATCCGACCGCATCTGTGGAACACCGCACAACACTCTCGTCAACACAGCATTATGGTTTGGGGAGCCATCGACTATGATAGCAGATTCCCTCTGATTCATATTGAGAACACTATGACAGCCCAACGATACGTGGATAAAGTGCTGCAGCCAATAACACTAAACTTCCTTCAGGAGGTACCAAATGCCATTTTACATCAGGATAACAGCTGACTTCATACAGCACGTATCAGCCAACATGCCCATCATGAAACCTCGATGCTTCCATGGCCACCAGTTTCTCTGATCTCTCACCTATAGAACATGTCTGGAACTTAATTAGACGTTGTTTGTGTACTCTGTCATAGCTGCATTCAGAAGATAAAACTGTGGCTGATGTTGACAGGACAGTCATCCCTCAGGACACCATCCTCATTGAGTCAGTACCAAGACATGTTGCTGCCTACATAGCCGCCCACGGTGATCCACACAACATATTGAGTGGACAGCGATGTCGCTCAGTGTATAGATGTTTTCTGTTTTAATAAAGGTCCTTTACTATTCATTACTGGTACTCTCTTTATGAATATTTTCAAAATCTTTTTCCCACTAATTCTTGGTGTTGCAAATTCAGTGTGTCACGTAGTGTATAATTAATATAAACCAAATTTAAAACTTAGATAAAAATAAAATAATAAATTTGTACACATCTACACAAGGTAATAAGACCAAATCCAAATAAATAAATAGTGTGTGACGTTTCGGTAACAGCGTTGTTACCATCTGTACTGTATGAAGATGGTAAAACAATGCTGTTACCGAAATGTCACACACTATTTATTTATTTGGTCTTATTACCTTGTGTTTATAATCTACTAGACGGGTGACCCAGGCTTGACTCGTGTGCATATCTACCCGAGTGATATATATTTAGATAAGATTTTTTTAATAATTGTTTGTTATTAGCATTATCTATTTGTTTGCATCAGCATAATTTAATCTAATCTTTGATAGAGGGCGCTGTTCGTGAGCTAAGTAGAATAATTTGAATATATAGTTTTAATAATTGATTTATATATTTTTTAAAATAGCCTTTCGTCTTCCCCGTATTTTTTTACCTATGTATGGAAATTTTGGTTTGAATTAGTGAACTACTGCGAATTTGTATACCGCGGACATACAAACATTGATTTTTATATATATAGATAATCCAAATTGTGCCTTATCATTTGTACACATCTAATAAAAAGTTTAGAAAACCTTTTATTAAAATGCACTAAAAAAAGAGAAAATAAATGTTTCAGCTTCCACCATTGAACAATTGGATCTATAGGAGTCAAAATAAAAGCGGCAAAGGACGGTCATAAAGATTTTCAAACTTAATATGATTTAATATGAAGAGACACAGATTAGCAAGTTTTTTGTTTCACTGAATGTTTTATCTCTTCACTCAATATATGCTGATCATCTCCTGTTGTATTTATTTTGACTCTAATACACTTGTGATGTGTCGATTTATTAAGTCCAGCGATGGCCCAGAAAGTATTTCAAAGTTAGTGTTTTATTGGTATTACGCCTTAGTTACATTTTTATAGGAAGTTGATAAAGGAAGACAAAAGGACAACACCCTAGAATGTCTATTGGGTTCTCCTTGACCTCCGCCGATCTGCAGCGCCACACAGCGGTGGCCATCCGTACTATTTCCAGGCCCTGTTTGTATGTTTGCCGTGGTCTATCATCCCAGCAGGCTGGAAGGATGTCTCTCGGCCCCCACACACTCATGGACAAAACTTAAGGAAGTTGTACCATTTCAGCATCGGGATTCAGACAATAACTCGGAAAGATATTACAGTGACCTTTATTGAAGACACATGAGATAACCAATATACACTCATTGACAAAACTTAAGGAAGTTGTACCATTTCAGCATGTATATCAGGATTGAGACAAAAACTCTGAAAGATATTACAGTGACCTTTATTGAAGACACACAAAATAACCAAGTGTGAACAAAATTACCTCTATCTCCTTAAAAAATACAGATGATCCTTGACATTAAAGACTTTCCACTTACTTAGTTTTGTCCATGAGTGTATTTAGCTTTTATGAATTTTATTTAAAAAACTAGAAACCACTTGTTTACTCATTTTTTCTTTATATAAACAAGGTTTTTGCTTCTTGTATGTGTGCTCTATGTATAAAAAGTAAACACAAAGTAATATATAAGACCAAATATAAATAAATAGTGTGTAACCTTTCTGTAACAACATTTGTTACCATGATCAAACAAAGTACTGAATAAAAAAAATATCCACTTTCAATTCTAATATAGGATTTTAGGGTTTTTACAAAACTTTTTTTCTTACCTGCTATCTTGTTAAAGCACAATTTGGATTATAGATTATAATAAAATAAAATAAGACCTAATCAAAATATTTTATTAGTGTGTGATGATTCGGCAACAGCATTGTCACCATCATCAGACAAAATAATAAATACATGCATATTATATTTATTCTTTATATAGGGGGTCGGTGGAAGGCTGGTTAAACCGTTTAGTTTTCGACCACTAGGACCCGGGTTCGATTCCCGCATTGGACACTTTTTTCTGTTTAAAAAAAAAAAAATGCTCCAATGGCCCCCGATTCTTGCATAAGTCCAACCCCACCAGCGAGTGCAAGTAACCAAACCGGGCTCTGGCATTTGTAAGTGCAAATTCGAACTGCTTTTCACATGTGTAGACATGCGGTGCGCTTACAGTAAAAAGCAGTCGCTAACTACCCACCATGATTATCATGGCCTGTACCACGTGTACTAGGGATAAGCAAAAAAAATATACAGTATAACCTCGTTAATTCGACACACCCCAATTCGACACTCGGCGATAATTCGACCATGTTCTGATGTCCCGACCTCCGGCCTATCAAATAACAAACCGTAATTCGACATATCGATAATACGACACTTCCGATAGTTCGACCATTTAAAATTCGAATTTCGACAGTTGAATGTTTTTTACTTACAACTTTCCACTAAAAAGGTATTACGGCGGCGATTGGCGGGCGCCGAGAGGATTGCGCGCGCGCACTTTTGGTTCCTGGTTAGTTTAAGTTTCACTTTGCAGTGCCGTTGCGCAATGTAGCGAGTGTTATTGTTATTTTTTTTGTTATTTTTTTATGCCGGGATTTAGGCTTTGTGTGCTAATTAACAATAATATTTTATTTTTAAATATCAGCATTAAAATATTTTAGTTATTTTAAAATTACAAATAATTTCCTTTTAAATAAATATATCTTTATAATGTTTAGCCACAATGATTATGATAACATTTTATTTCAATATTCCATTTCTGTGTTATTATAAAAGATTTAAACAAAATCAATAATAACTGCAGCAGCAGTGGATGACTTTAATACATTAAAATTTATTTATTAAAAGACATTTCAGAGGAAGAAAGACATGCATGTTTTTTCAAAATGACCATCTGGAATACATCCTGAATAGGATTTCAGTGCAAAAACAGACATCATTAAAGGATTTTTTTAAAATATCTTCATGATTATTTTTAAATAATATTTTAAATTTTTTTTTTAAATTTACCATATTTATTTCCTTTCAACTGCTATATTTTTCAATTAGAATAAAATATTATTTAATATATTATATTTAATATTTTAATGTCTGTAGAGTTAATATTTGATTATATTACTGAAAAGAAACACATTGCCAATAAATTTATTTGTTACAATTATTTATGTTTCTAAAATATGTATTAATGCCATTTTGTCACTGATACTAAAAGTTAATGATGAAAATAAAATAAAAACACACCATGGTTTCAATTAATATCATTAATTTATATTACAAGACTATTTAAAAAAAATATTATTATAGTGAGTTAGATGATTAGCTAATCATATAACCTTAATTCAACACTTCCTTTAATTCAACCGAAAGCTCTGATCCCTTGGGGTGTTGAATTAAAGAGGTTCCACTGTATATATATTTATTCTTTTGTCTGATGATGATGACAATGCTGTTGCCTAAACGTCACACACTAATAAATTATTTGGATTAGGTCTTATTTTCTTGTATTATCTGCTATCTTGTTTACACAAGGTAATAAGACCAAATCCTTATAAATAAATAGTGTGTGACGTTTCGATAACAGCGTTGTTACCATCTTCAGACAAATACTATTTAAAACATGCTGTGGTAAAATTTCTCATTTAGTCTGAAGATGGTAACAACGCTGTTATCGAAACATCACACAGTATTTATTTATTTGGTCTTATTACTTTGTGTTTATAATCTGCTATCTTGTTTACACAATTGATAACAGTACTAACTATTTAAAAACATGACTGTGATTTTTTTTCTTTTTTATACACATTGTTTAGTAGCCTGTAAAACCATATTCTCTCATTTAGTACTTTGTCTGATGATGGCAACAACATTACCAAAACATCACGCTATTTGGTCTTATTACTTTGTATTTTGAATCTATAATCCAAATTATAACTTATGTATAAAAATATAAGAAAATAAGACCAAATCCAAATATATTAATAGTGTGTGACATTTTGGTAACAGCATTGTTACCATCATCAGACAAAGGAATAAAATGTTGAAATATAGGAATTTACAAATTCTAAAGAATTCAAGATCTGAAGGTCTCATCTTTTTCAACATCACACACTATTAATTTATTTAGATTTGGTCTTTTCTTGTATTTATTATCTATAATCCAAATTGTGCCTTATCATGTATAAAAATAGTTTTACAGTTTATTTAATACAAGAAAATAATACCTAAACCAAATAAAGTAATAGTGTGTGACATTTCAGTAACAGAGCATTAGACAAAATAATAAATGATATTTATTTATTCGTTTGTCTGATGGTAACAACGCTGTTACTGAAACGTCGCACACTAATAATAATTTGGATTAGGTCTTATTATAAACACAAGGTAAAGAAGACCAAATCCAAATAAATAGTGTGTGACGTTTCGGTAACAGCATTGTTACCATCATCAGACAAAAGTACTGAATGAGAAATTTTACCACAGCATGTTTTAAATAGTTACTATTATAAGATAGCAGATAAGAAGAAGATAGTTTTCTGAGAAACACAGAATAGAAAATTGGGGTTTTTTCCACTTTTAATTCTAAGAATGATATTCTGTGTTTCTCAGAAAACTATCTTCTTCTTATCTGCTTATCTTGTTTACACACTTGATAACAGTAACTATTTAAAGCATGCTGTGGTAAAATTTCTCATTCAGTACTTTTGTCTGAAGATGGTAACAACGCTGTTACCGAAACGTCACACACTATTTATTTATTTGGTCTTATTACCTTGTGTTTATAATCTATAATCCAAATTGTACTTTATCATAGGTCTTATTATCTTGTAGCTATAATCTAAATTGTGCTTTAACAATAATTTATTTATTTAGTTTTAATTGCATATTATAGGGTTGTTACAACCTTATTTTCTATCTTTTCTGGTTTGTTAATTTAGGTTAGCAGCTTCAATAAAGGAATCAGCGATAAAGAAGCATCTTAGAATCTCCTTGTTAATCCAAATAGGCAAAAAAATAATTTTGAACAAAAATGATAAGTCACAATTTGGGTTATAGATTAGAACTACTACCAGGTAATAAGACCAAATCCAACAAGATTTAGAACAAGCCATCTAAAGCCATTGAAGATAGAAAATAACAACAAAATCTACCCCACTTGTTCAAATTGTAGCTTGGCACCTGCAGCTCCACAACATATTTTGGCTTACATTAGATGCACTAAACAGGATCTTTGGGAGAGGCCGCTGCTTATCATCAAACAGATTGAGGAGCATGAACTCATGGAATTCGTGTAATCTTTACACAAGGGGATAAGAAACAACAAGACCAAATCCAAATAAATAGTGTGTGACGTTTCAGTGTTATCATCAACAGACAAAAGAATCATTGATTTATTCTTTTGTCTGATGGTAACAATGTTGTTACTGAAATGTCACACACAATTTGTCTTATTACCCTGTTGAACAAAAATGTTTATAACACCCTTCAATCCTCAGCCAATGGAAATACAGTAGAACCTCCCTTTAGAGGACACCCCGCTAGTAGACATCTCCCAATATATTTTTTCATCGCAGTAAGGGCAGTAGAAGTTTGTATTATGTATAAAAGAAACATTCGTGCTTTTAAATCCTTTCATTTTATATTATAAGATATCTCTCCATTCCGTTCAACCCCACCAGCAAGTGCAAGTAACCAAACGGGGCTCTGGCACATTTGTAAGTGCAAAGTCAAACTATTTTTCACATGTGTAGACATCTGGTGCACTTACAGTAAAAGCAGCCACCTACATCTACCCACCATGATTATCATGGCCTGTACATGTACTAGGGATAAGCAAAAAAAAAAAGACACCTCTCCACAAAGGACAATATTCATTTGCAAAATTCCCATTTTTACAATTTAGCAACTTTCCAGTAAGAGGACACCTCTCCCTAAAGAACACTTTGACTCTTCAATTAGGTGTTATCTTTTACAGAGAGGTTCTACTGTAGCTTATATCTTGACTAGCCGAATGACCCGGGCAACGCCCGTGTTTTACCCGATTGAATGTTTTGATTCAAATACTATTTGTTACAATTATAATTTGGCGCCTTAATTAAATGCATATGTTAGTTAATAACTATAGCCTATGTGCCTTATCTGTCTATGTAGTGTTGGCTTCCGTAGGCGTCTCTTACTGGGAAAAAGAGAGGATTCCATTTGGTTATTAACTAATATATGCATCTATTTAAGGAGTGACCCGCTCCAACACAATAGTTACAAAAACGAAAATGCAAGTGGGGGGGGGGGGGGCAAAGGTGGCGTGATCGTAGCCAACCAATAGGAGGGCGCCATTCCAAAAAAAAAAAGCAAACCGTGACAGAGGCAACGAAGAATGACGCTCGTAACTGTATATAGAATTGGCTGCAAGTAACCAGAGTTTGATTGGTTGGTGTCCTAGTGACTGCGTACTCGGCGACAAGATTCTTTATTTAAGCGATATAATATTGGCAAGTTTTTTCTGACGTCCTTCAACAGGCTGTTACATGAATACAAGAAACTTAATTTCTTCTTGTATTTGTGTAACAGCCTATTGAAGGACGTCATAGGGCGAAATCTCATCCGGGAGGCATTTACCATAATCGGGCGGCCCCCTGACCTGCAGGGCTGGGTCTTCAGACGAGGCCTGGATGATGACACTCCTGCCATCCTGGCGTCTGTCAGGACATGTCTCTATAAGCATTATCTCAACTTTGAACTGAGAGCGGTTCAAATTGATCCTGTCTTTGTCTGGAGGAGGACAAGATGGAGGAGCCTCCCTCCCTTCCTGAAAACAGTTTTTTTTATATATATTTTTATCACCAAATTGTAATTAATCACATTTAATCACCGCCTTTGCCGGTCCCAAGCCCAGATGAAAAAGGAGGAGGGGGAGCAGTAACAAGCTCACTAAAAAACCTGGGTTCAGCTGGCCCGGCTGATAGTACCCTGTAAGGGCTCCTAATCCAGGGATACAGGATGAGCAGCGTTTGTACTCCATGTTAGTAGCGGCTGCACATGGCGTCTGTTCCTCATGTTAGAGGCGGCCATTTCTTTTGTAGCTAAGTCGGCCTGCCACTGAGTAGTGCTCCCAGTCTTAATGACAAAGGCAGACACATTCTACTTCACCCAGTCATGATGGTTGTCAAACAGACACCATCAAGGGTAACAACTTGATACCCTACTACGACTAAGAGAGCGTCAATAAAATATATTGAATTGTCCATGTCTATAAAATATAGTAACAAATAAGTAACCCAGGCTCCCAGAATGTATCCATAGATCACCAACTACCTGGACTGTCCAACAGTATAGAGAGAGAGAGGCCATGGTAGCCTTAGTCTTCTTTCTTATCTCCACACTGGGTGAAGCAGAATGCATCTGCCTTTGTCATTAAGACTGGGAGCACTACTCATTGGCAGGCAGACTTAGCTCCAAAAGAAATGGCCGCCTCTGACATGAGGAACAGACGCCATGTGCAGACGCTCCTAATATGGAGTACAAACACTGCTCATCCTGTTTCCCTAGATTAGGAGCCCTTACAGGGTACTATCAGTCGGGCCAGCTGGTGTAGCCTTAGTGAACCAGTTCACCAAGTAGCCAGTTTGTTTCTTGGTAGATTCAATAAAACAAGGCCATTCCAAGAAGTATAGTCATCTGTAATCAATGTAGTTGAAATACTGTATATACAAAATAAAAAACTAGTAATTTAATTTATTATAATTTGTTTCTTTTTTACATATATACACAAATATATTAATCTGTTTTTTTAAGTGGTGGGTCAATATCTAGGTCAGTATCTAAAAAGATAACTCCCAACATATATGCAGCAAAAAAACTTAGTCCTATTGAAACAGAAAATCTTATTTGAGCTTCATGACTATATTTTTGATTAGGAGATGTCAAATTATAAACAGGTGTTGCTTTTTCTTTAAATTTTTTTAAAAAGCTTATGAGTTTTTTTCTATTTTTCGCAAGTTCTTCATTTATTTTTGTATCATCATGATACTCATTTTCACTCTCTTTCGCCCTCTCAGATTCACTCTCTTTCGCTCTCTCAGATTCACTATTAGTTTTTTTGAAAGAAAAATATGACCGTTGATGATCGTAATTATTTCTACTGTCTTTGTTTCCTAATATCGCGAAAGCTTCTTGTAGTTTTGCATGCCGCTCAATAGCTTCTGGGTTGTTTTTATGTTTATCTGGATGATATTTAAAATTTAAATCGATATATGCACGCTTAATTTCTTGGGAGGTAGCATTTGACTTTACTCCAAGAATTTTATAATAATTTGTTGGAAACAATTTTTTAAGGTATGCATTAACAGAATACCTTCTGATAGAGTTGAAAACTAAAATGGAGGAGCGCATTAGTTATTCTTCTGGAAAATTATACACTTTATGAACTTAAAAATTTATAGATTAATTTTATTTAAAACATCAGGGACAAAGCGACAAAATATAAATAGCAAAATAATAATAATAATAAAATGATGATAAAAATGCGCATAAACTGAGTAAAGTTGTGTGCTATTTAAATATATTAAAATTATTTGACTTTTATAATTATTTTGAATAACTCAAATTAGTACTTTTTATTAGTCTACATTTATGTGTGCAAGGTTTATTTCGGATAGTTGGCAGCTTAATTACCTTCCAGTAACCTGTGCTAACAAAATATAACTAAAGGCAATTCAGCAAATTATATGAGTTGCAGAGATAATAATATATGGGGCTTTCACTTTTCTAAGACAACATTTTACACTTTTTTTAATGACAAAATTTTACACTTTAATATTAAAAGTTTCATTTTTAGGCGATTTTTTTTCTGAAATTTTATCTGTAAAATGTTTTTTTCTTAAAATTTTTAATTCAAAAACACATTCATTTGAAAATGAAATTAGTTTATTTTAGTACTTTTTTAAAGACCATTTTTGATTTTATAAATCACATTTTTTGTTTCAATATGCATATTTTGATTATAATAAGGACATATTTATTTTTGTGCTTATAATAGTTAGGACACCTCGTGACCTTTGTATTATATTATGCTACGATTCCCCCAGAACCCCACCTAATTGAACCAAGTCCCATTCTTCTCACTCTAAGCTGCCAATCTCTGGAGATTGTGTGACGTAGCTGGAGCCTGAAACCTTCAGCCTTGACAGCACCAATCCAGAGTCTAAGATGGACTCAGACACCCCTTCCCTATGGTGACTGACATGATCTTGATCCTACAAGCACCTAGCCAGATTCCAGCATGCCATATCCCAATGGGTAATCTTCAGACCCATGGTGATTAAAAATATTACCATCTTCAAGTGGAACACCAGATTCACCACTAACCCTAAACCTTCTCCAAGCCTACGCCAAGATGTTCTGTTTGGGTCTCACCATGTTCATTTTATATATTTTTTAATATTTTAAAATTTCAATACTTTTTATCCATGGAGTAGTTTTTATTTCAAATAACACTGATAGACAAAACTTAAGGAAGTTGTACCTTATAGCATATATATATCGGGATTCAGAAAATATCTCTCAGAGTTATTTTCTGAATCCCGATATATATATGCTATATGGTACAACTTCCTTAAGTTTTGTCTATCAGTGTAATTAATAATAAAAATAAATAATAAAGAATGTTTATATTGTTTGTATTTTTAAATACTTTTAACTCTCCACCTTTTACTCCTAAGCCAGGATAAAAAAAGGAGGAGGGGGAGCAGTAACAAGCTCGCGAAGAAACCTGGGCTCAGCTGGCCCAGCTGATAGTACCCTGTAATGGGTTTCTAATCCAGGGATACAGGATGAGCAGCGTTTGTACTCCATGTTGGGAACGGCTGCACATGGTGTCTGTGTTGAGTTCCGCAGTGCCACAACACGCCAAAGGGGAGAATCTCCCAGAGGCGCAAAGTGGGATGGGGGTGTTGACAGATCCCGCCGGGGTCTCAAGTCGCTGGAATGTCGGACTAACGACGATGAGGCCCCTGGTATGTGAAATTCCAACTTAGAGGCCCCCCCCCCCCCCCGTGTCAACTGTCCTTTGAAGAAAAGGACATCCTCAGGCCCTGTGGAAGAGAGAGAATGCCATTATATGTAATTCAGATCTTATATGGAAACCCCCTAGTATTGTGGCCATATTAAGAAACAGGCCATCCAACTTTTTGATTCACAATCAGGAGATGCCTTTTTCTTGATTTATCTACATGAATCCAGTACAATTTCACCTTTTTACTATTTTTCTCTTAATATATGTGTCTGGTACTGATCTCTATTCAAAATTATTCTTTGTCATTTGTGGTATATACTGTGTAACATCCATGAAATCATTATTAAATTAGATAATCTATAAAAAAAACACCTTCTGGAGATTTAGCAACCCACTGAAGACGCTGAGAACTATTTCAGAAAAGAAAATATAGCAATAGAACTCAATAATTTCTACAGATCAATTGTAAATAGATTCATACACAAAAGAGATAGTGAGGAAAGTTTTAGAACAGATGTGTAAATAAATCCCTTTTTAAACAAAGGCTCACGTGTACATGGGGAAAAGGGAGGGAATTGCTGTATTATTTTGTTGTTGTATGGCGAATCCATACAGGGCAATGGGCCCTAATAAAAGCCTTTTGTTGTTGTTGTATTAAATTAGATAATCTATAAAATAATGGTCGGCTCTCCCATCAAAATAGACGCTAGAATTGAGCGCCATCTATTGACCGTCTCTGCAAATTAGAGGACTCGGGTCGGTGACAAGCCGAGCTTTACCAATTAAGAAGCGCCCACCTAGAAGCGACCCCGTGTGTGGGCCTGGGACAATACTGATATTATAGACTAAATACAGAATACGTTTAACAAAACTCTCTGAATCTACCAATATATATATATATATGTTATAGATTAGAATTTTTTTGTGTGTTTGATTGTTGAAAAGAGGTGCAGTCGTGGAAAAATAAAAATTATTATTTACCTTTCAAGCAGATTTTTATTTTGAATCTCTTGAAGTAAAAATATACATAAAATTATTTATATCACAGTAATATAAAATTTAGAAAATGAATTCTATATTCGTGATTTTCATTAGAAAAGGTAGGGTTCACTTTACATATTTACAACAACAATCAAGAGATTCAAAATAAAAATCTGCTTGAAAGGTAAATAATAATTTTTATTTTTCCACGACTGCACCTCTTTTCAACAATCAAACACACAAAAAAATTCTAATCTATAATATTAGCCGACAGGATATTTACCTGCTTTTTCAAAATGACAAAAAAAAATATTTCGAATTCAAATATGCAAATTTTCCTATCAAAAATAGTTCATTTCAACCAAAAATAACCTACTTTAACAAGACATAGCCCAATTCAAACAAACATATCTCTCCACAACCAAACATAGCTCATTTTAAATTATGCAAATCAAACATAACCTTCTTCCCAAACAAACATAGCCATTTTCAATCAAACATAGCCATCTCCAAGAAAACATAGTCATCTCCAATTAAACATAGCCATCTCCAAGAAAACATAGCCATCTCCAATCAAACATAGCCACTACAATCAAACATACCCATTTCCTACCATATACAGCAATTTCAAGCAGTCTTCTCCCTTCCAAACTCCAGCCATCGCATCTTCCGCCCAGCGTCAGTCATCTCCCGGAATCATCCTTTCCAAGGTACTTTATATCTGTCATATCTGTCTACCTCTCTTCCATGCTCCCACTTTCCTGCTATTTTAGTTTCCGCATACAATATATAATGTCTATTTTCTTGGTTATATCCCTTTTTCTCAAATCATTTCAAATATCAATTTTACCATAGCTGTTTTTGCCTTTTTAATAGTAAAACTTTTAATCCTTTTACACCTTATTTTGCTCTGCATAATTTGTACCTAAATATAATGTATCCCACATTCCATATTACCTTTAAATATTTGCAATCAAGTTAGACCATTTTCACCATTTTTTATAGTACCATATGTAAAAGTCGGCCGGGAGGACAACAACAAAATAATATTACCTATTTTATCTCATCTTCAATATTTAAATCAAATTCTAATCTTAAATTTTTAATTCTATTTTATGCATTGTTTATCACATTTATACTATATATTTTCTTGTTTAATCTCATTTCTTAATATCTTATTTTCAAAATTTGCATTTTTACCCCCTTTAACTATTTCATATGTGATTAATATCTAAAAGCGTTTCTGCAAATATGTAAATTTAGCGAGACCAACTATGTAAATTTTACCTCTCATAATTATCCACCTTGATTCTTTTTCTTTAAATGATCATTCTTTTGTCCTACCATTACTTTTATCTTTACATATTCATTCCTTGTTTTCACATTTTTCCTTTTGTACATAAACTTTGTCTCAACTTATTGCTTTTTTTTTCATAAATGCCTTTTATCATCAAATGTTTTTAGAATTGCCATATATCTTTTGCCAATTATTTTTCATATTGTTTTCAATGTAATTCATCATTTTTCATTTATATACTTTTGTAAATATCATGCATTTTTCTTATTTTTAATAATGTCATTTTCTCATGTTTTCCCAATCTATTGGCTCACAACAAGCCAATATGATCAAGGGATATCATCCTTTTATTTCTCACTTTTAATTTTCATTCATTTTATTTTCCTTCATCATTTTTAATATTATATGTGTATTTTTTTGTAAATTTCCAATCTATTGGTTCACAATAAGCCAATACGATTATGGGACACTTTTTTTTTTTCTCTCTATATACCACATTTTCACTCTTTACCACATAATACGATAAGTAAATATCACCTCTCACCTTTCTTTCTAATCATTTTATCTTTTTTTAAAGCTATATTTTTATCACTTTAATCTTGATTAACCCATATTATTTTCTTCACAGAGGGGAAATGTTATATTAAAATATTTTATTTAAAATATTATATAAAAATATTATTTTATTTTAAATTATAATTTCATAGATAAAAATATTCTATTAAATCGACCGCTAGAGGTCACACTTTGCATATAAAAACTCGTTGTTGTTCTTCCCCGTTGGCGCTTATTCATTTAACTTTTTAGAAATTAGAAAATTAAAAAATATATATAAATATAATTTTTTTTTTTACAACGACTGACTACCATAACAACCACGAAGAGACAAGATACAAGATGGTCTTCACTCGCCGGCAGACGCGGGCCATGTCAGCTGACGACCCATTCCCACCTTTGGAGCCCTCCACAAGTCCTGGGACCGTGGCCGAAGAGGTCTCCGCTCCTATTAATAGGACTGCCCAAGGTAAGATCCCCCAGGCCCCTACTTCCTATCCTTCCTGTACCCATTCTGGATCCTCTGACTGCTGGGAAGAGATAGATTCTCTTTTCAACAAAAATTTTCATGAGGTAGCGGATATCGCTGCCTCTAACCTTCCTGCTACCACCCGCACTGGGTTATCTGACTCAGTGAAAGACGATGTAAGGCGTATTTTTAACGCTTTACAAACTGAAGTGTTAAGAATCTTCAAAAAAAATGTAAAAATAGTTGAAAATGAGGTCATCCAACTTAGGAAAAGGTTGGCCAAGCCTCCCTCTCCACCTAACCCCGTTAAAATGATCCCCCAACCTGATACTTCTGCTATTCAAATTAGGTCCAACCAACCCACAACTGTACACCCTAGAGTGCCAGCGCGTTCAACCTACGCGCAGACGTTAAAGAACAGTGTAAACCATGTAAAAATTGGCTCAGACACCTTATCTTTCGAGGCCATCAGAGCCAAAATTGCCAAGACTCCACAGTTGAAGAGTTGTGATGTGACGGCGGTAACTGGGAAGGACAAAAAACTTGTCCTTCACTTTCCCAATTCTGCAGAATCAAAGCGGTTTGTGGACGGATTTAAGACCGCCAACATTGACGGACTTAAAGTCCTACCAAACCCGACATTCAGGCCCAGGTTGGCAATTTTCGGCATCCCTGTCGAAAAATCTGAACCTGATCTGGTGTCTGATCTGATGGAAAACCCTGTGATAGCCCCGCAGTTAATTAATAACAGCGGCGGCTTGAAGCTGGTTAAATTGATTAGGAAGGAAGGTTTGCCTTCCACCGCTATCATAGAGGTCAATAAGGGTATCGAGGAAGCTCTCCTTGCACGCGGCCGCGTCACTGTTGACTTCCTGTCCCTCAGGCTCGCCCAGGCGAAACGCGTCTTCCCATGTGGTATCTGCGGTAGCCTCTCTCACAGGACGCACACTGATGGTAAAAAGTGCACCAATGCGCCCAAGTGCGCCAATTGTGCAGGTGCACATCTTACCACTGCCTGTGAAAATAAAAGCGCGCTTAAGTGTCACAGGTGCGGTGACAAGCACAATGCCAACTCCATGATGTGCAAGCACATGCGAGATGCCCAGGATCAGTTCAATAAGTCGATAGTCAAATGATTGTTTTCAAGTGCCTACAAATCAATATAAGACGCTCTCAGCCTTGTTTGTATTCAGTATTGAATGATTGTCATGAGGAGAACATAGATTTACTACTTTTACAAGAGCTCCCAGCCGCGCGCGGCAAAATCCCATCGCTGCCAATCCCATCTAACAGAGTTTGCTATGGCCCTATTACAAACTCTAGGTTGGGAGCTATGGTCATTGTAGTAAATCCTAGCCTTAAATTTGTCCATTTGTCTCATTTGTCCAGTGTTAATGTCGTGTTTGTCATGTGTGAATTGAGTGGTAAAAGTATTCTTCTTTGTAATGTTTACCTTCCGCCATCATGTGATCCCTCCCCTCTTCTCGATAAGATAAATTTTAGCCTTAATTCTCTGAACTATGACGAGGTCATTTTTTGCGGCGATCTAAATGTTGAATCTTTTAGGTGGTCGGATAAACCTCTGCTCCTCAGGCATCACTCACCTAAGAGAGATCTAGTTGAAAACTTTATTGATGCCAACTATTTGCATGTGCTCAACACTCACGGCGCGGTGACGTGGGAGGAGGGCAACCGCTCTTCTTCCATCGACGTCACTTGCTGTAGTGCTGGCCTTGTAAATAGCGTTACCGATTGGCATCCTGAGTACCAGGAGTTGTCTGACCATAAACGCCTCGTCTTTAACCTCAATTTTGCTCCCTCTTCACAGGACAACACCAGATTTAAATTAAACAAATTTAGCCAAATATACTTCAGCTTTGGTCGCGCTGACTGGGATAGAGTTTTTGAACATTTCAGCCAAAAAATAGAAAATATTAATCTTTTTTTAGAAAATGTGCGTGACTCATCCTCCCTCGACGATGTAATTAATTTACTCGGCGAAGAGATTTTTCACACATGTCTAAACACCATTCCATCCCGTCCCAGAAGTGATAAATACCTCAAGTCCATCTCTTGGTGGAAATCTGATTTGAATCCTCTCAAAAGAGCCACTCAAAAGGCACAGCGGGCCTTTATAAAGGCACGCGGTGTCGTTAAGGGTGTGCTGGAGGTCTTTTACAAAAGACTGAAGGCAAGATATCGCCGTGCGAGGAGACTGGCTAAGAAAGAAGCATGGAGGGCAGCCTGCTCGCGTTGCGAAATCAGCCCTTGGGGTGGAATCTACAGTTTCATCAAGGGAAATTTTAAGCGCAAACCCCTCTCAGCTCTCCCAGTTGGTAGCGGCTTCACTGAAGGTCCGCGGGACACATTAAATCACGTATTAGATTACTATTTCGGCCGCGTCCCGCCCGATACCATGTTAGAACACAAAGATTTAAGCAAAGTCATCGCATCGTCATCTGATAACGACCCTTTGTTTACAGATAACGAGTTGTTGTTGACAGCGGATAAGGTAAACTTATCTTCTTCTCCTGGTAGTGATGGCATGCCACCTCTTCTTATCGTAAAACTAGTTAAACATTTTCGGACGTTTTTTCTAAGTATTTTCAACATGTGTTTAACCACTGGCCACTTTCCATCTACATGGAAGCTGGGGGACGTCGTTCTCGTCCCCAAGCGAAGTGGGGAGGACTTTCTCGCATCACACCGTCCAATCACGATGCTTCCTGGTTTGGGCAAGATCCTTGAGCGTCTAATTCTTGCTAGGCTGTCGTGGATGGCCGATAGGATGTGTAAAGCGCCTCCAAACCAGTTCGGATTTAAGCCTTGTAGATCTACTACAGCCGCACTCTTAAATCTAAAATCTACTATAACCCGGACGATTAAAAATAGGAAATCTTGTCTTCTTCTTTCTTTTGATGTTAAAGGCGCTTTTGACAACGTGCTCCACTCCAGTATCTTGAGAGCGTTGCACAAAAGCGTCTGTCCCAGAAACATTTATCACCTGATAAACTCGTTTCTATGTAACCGTGTTGTGAGACTATCTATGAATGGTTGTACTGTGTCGAGACGAATTTCCAAAGGATGTCCCCAGGGTTCAGTTCTCGGCCCATTCCTTTGGAATATTGTCTTTGATGAACTCCTCACGCTGGACTACAGGAATAATGTTTTCCCGCAAGCCTACGCGGATGATCTGGTCGTGGTGGTCTCGGGATGCCGACCTAGTCAACTTCCCGCGGCCCAACACACCATAGATATGATCGCTAGGTGGTGCAGTTTGCATAAACTGGAACTCAGCGTGGGGAAGTGCCAGGCTATGGTTCTCCTCAGACCACACGGGAGACTGCCTGAACCGCGCCGGGATCTGGTTATCCACGGACGGCCAATCCAATGGTGCGACTCAATTAAGGTGCTGGGAGTGAGATTTGATCAACGTCTATCTTTCTACCAGCACGTAGTTGAAGTCTGCGCCAAGGTCCGCGGCATGTTGCCGCGTTTGACCGCAGCCGCTAATCTCAACTTTGGTTTTGGTTACCGCGCCTTGAGAACTCTGTATCTGCAAGTGGTTGTTCCGGCCATTGCCTATGCCTCGGCGGTTTGGTTTCCTAATCTTTCTCAACGCTCCTTGAATGTTCTACTGAGTGCTCAAAGGCCTTTCCTAGTGAGAGCTTGTAGAGCTTTCAGATCAACCAGCAACGCTGCTCTAATCTCCCTCTCCAGAGTCCTTCCTCTCGATCTGGAAATCTTGGCTAAAACTGAGCTATACCTTAAAAAGTATGGATTGGTTGACGCTGAAATTCCACTCGAGCCTCCTCCCTTTCCACATCCTCTCCCCTACCCCCCCCTATTACTCCGCTCCCAGTAATATTCCTGCTCTTTTCTTCCACGTGGCATACTATACAGATGGTTCCAAAACCAGAGATGGAGTTGGCGCCGGCGTGTACAGGTTCTCTTGTCTCGATTGTGCACCTGAAATACGTGAATCTCATGTTCTGTCCCCTCATTGTTCTGTCTTTCAGGCGGAAGCCCTTGGATTGGTTAAGGCTCTTGAGAACGCAACCACTTTACCTAATCATCTAACCTTAGGATTCTTCCTGGACAACCTCTCAGTCGTGAAGTCAGTTCTGAACTCTAAGACTGGTAATTACCTTATCGACAGAGCTCTGCTACTGATTTCGCGATTGAATCGCAACGGGAACAGATGCACCATACAATGGATCAAGGGCCACAGTGGGAACGTGGGTAATGACATTGCGGACACACTCGCAAAGCGGGGTGCTGAGTCTGCTGACCCAAGCTGTTACAAACTCGCTCCTTTGTCGTTTGTAAAATCGGCAATCTACGGCCGGGCGCGTGAAGCATGGGAAAGCAGATTCCTCTCTCTAGCTCCTTCTATCCACACCCGCTTTGGCCTTACTCCAATGAGTCTTTTAGACAAAAGGTATGCGTACATCGTCCCTAGCGAGCACATTGTGGTAGGCCTGCTAACGGGACACACGTGGACGGACAGTTTCGCCCACAGGATAGGCGTCATTGACGATCCTTCCTGCCCTTACTGCGACGCCGACAGGGAAGAAACTCTGTCTCACATCGTGCTTGAGTGCAGCAGCCTTGATGCCCTTAGATTCCCCCTTCTTTCCACCTGTGCAGAAGAATTAGGGTACACTCCGCGGTCACTCAAAGACTTTATTTTCAACAGGGGCACTTGGCGAGCCTGCCTGGAGTTCCTAAAGGCCTCTGATAGACTTAAGCCACGCGTCCGCGCGGAGGATTCCGATCACCTAAGTGACTCGGACTCCTCACCTCATGGTTAACACCGGTCACTGGCGGCTGCTCGTAGACGTAACTTTGGCCTGTGCCGCTGTTTAAGATCGGTTTCGCGACCTGCCCTGCGTATGTGATCGCCCCTGACGCTGTCTCTGTAACCCAAGGACAGAGGGCAAATGGTTTGGCGATTCGACGGCGCGGGCTGCTCGAGAAATCGATTTACGCAGCGACCCATTTGAACGCGCTATGCAATCCATGGTGAACTTTTCTGGTTCGTCGTCTTAGCACTGGTACCCTCACCAGTATTCTTATCCAAAACTTTAATATATTCATTTTTACAAAAAAAAAAAAAAAAAAATAATAATAATAAATAAATAAATAAATAAAAAAAATAATAATAATCTATCTTTTCCCATCAGTTGCTGAATCATTCTCGCTTTATCTAATATTCTTATTTAAACAACAGCTGTCTTTCTTTTATTTTCCCTGGCCTGGGGAATCTAACCTTTTTGAACAGCCTTGGTTGCGTGCAGCACCTTGATACTTTACATCGTGCATTGCGGCTTGTCTGCCTGCTACAAACCTGCTACGCCTGCTTCAACACCATTGAACCCGTCTCTGCCACCCCCTGAACTCCGCGGATCACCACCCTGCTCCCCCCCGGTCCTCCTCTACATCCCGGCTCTCCTGGCCTCACCTGGCGATGATCCCTGGCCACCCATCCCCAGGCCCCTCCAACTATGCTTTGTCTATATTCCGCTTTATGCGTCCATCGGGGCTCAAAAATCATTCATTTTGGTTAGCAGCCCCGTAAAATAAAGATATTTTCTCTCTTCCCCGTTGGCAATTTTAGGGGGCAAAAAATAATATGCCACCGATTGTAATTAAATCGACGATCGGACCAACCGGCGAGAAACTATGCATAATCGAAGCCTCCTTAATAACGAAGATCCTAGACAAATGTGGAATCGAGTATAAACTTGAGGAAACGGTTCAATCAAAGAAGAGAATTCGCGGCTCCCAATCGGATGACTCAAGATCGCCAACTAGGAGCGAGCGTAATCTGAAGACGCCTAGAATGGACATCGACGAACAAAGTCCCGCCACTGGAGTTTCTCAACAAATGAACGCAGCTCACCCACCGCAAGACGATGAAGAAAATAGCGACAACGATGGCCCATGGACCACAGTCACTAACGTGAAAAAACCGAGAATTCCTCCTGTTATTGCAGAAAATGTAGCAGATTGGAAGATTCTTTGCCAAGAGCTAAAAGACTTGTGCATGGAACCATTCCAAGTCACGATTTCTGGCAAAAAGCACATAATTAAATCGAAAAACATCGGCGACTTCAAAAAAATCAGGGAGTATGTACAGAAAAATAATGGAGGATATTCTTACAGACTACAGGAGGAAAAACCACTGAAAGTGGTATTGAAGGGGGTATCAACAGCCTTCAAAGAAGAAGACCTCGTAATTGAACTGATCTCAATGGGCTTCACTGAGGTCATTGTCAAAAGACTCCATAGACAATCGACCAAAATACCGATGAATATAGTCCTAGTAGAGCTACCGAAAAATGAACAAAATAAACGAATCTATGGAATAACCGAAATACTTTACCAAAAAATAGTCGTGGAATCATTCAGGACTACAAAACGAGTGACCCAATGCTTTAACTGCCAGGGTTTTGGGCATGGCCAGCTAAACTGCTTTTTGAAGCCCAAATGCGTCAAGTGTGCTGAAGAACACCATTCGAAGGATTGTCCAAGAAAGTCGAAACAGCTCCCACCAAAGTGCGCTAACTGCGGAGAGGCGCACACAGCCAATTACCGCGGATGCCCAAATTTTCCGAAGCCACAACAACAGCAGCTAAAGCCTCCCAGACAAAACTCCCCTAACACCATACCTCAAGCAAGCTCCACTAAAACAGAAGAAGCAATTGTTGAAAAACAAAAGGCAAGTTACGCTGAAACTGCAAAAAAGAAAACTACTCATTCTGACACCAGGGAACTGTGCGAAAAGTTATTAGAAATTATCAAAACTTTCTTACAATGAAAGGCAAATTACCTTTAAAAATCGTTTTCTGGAATTGCAACGGAATCAAACTCAAAAAAGAAGAATTCCTACAGTTGGTGACCTCAGCCACCGAATCCGACGACCTGGACCCAATGGCTAGCTGACAGCCAAACACCCAACAACTGCCCTCCTGTAAGGTTCGGGGGGCCACTCCAGCATTACAACTCGCCATGTGTAAATAATCTGGACAAGGTGACTCGTGAGCTGTGCTCGAATGTAACACCTGTAAATTGAGATGAAATAAATAAAAAAAAAAATCCCCGTTGGCCGACCCAAAACATTTGTACATTATGTAAATACGCTTTTTGTTTTATTTATTCTTACGCCTTAAGCCAGGCAATACTTTTATCCAATTATGTTTTTATATTTCTTAGCTCAATTAAAGCAATTTCTAATCTTTACTATTATTATTATTTTTATTTCAAAATTATTCACCACGACTGCATCACCATTACAATAATCCTCAACATGATCTAAAAATTCAAACAGAAAATCATTTTTTTAAATTATAATATATATATACCAGGGTATATTGTAAGGCTGGGAACAGGCAGAATATCTGACTCTCACAACGATCAAATTAATTATGAAATATTTCATTAGATTACAAAAGGAATGGAGGACAATAGGCTACCTAAGCTCTGCTGGGATAGATTGAAGGAAATATCCTTAATGTCAAAAAAAAACTATAGGACTCTAAAAAATATCATGGATATCATCAATCACTATGGACTCACACGGCTAAGCTATAAGTCAGATTATGATGACATACAGACCGAGCTTCAGAATATACTAAAAATAAAATTGAACTGCTATTGCGGCAAGACCTGGAAAAATTATCCCTTATGAAGACATACTCAAACTATAGGTTACTCTATGTTTCTTTCATTCCAGGACAGAACATTTCATGCAATTTTGTCCTCAGCTTTAGTGAATTTCATTGCACAGATCAGATTAATACCAACATAGGTCAAAGAAAATCATATTTCGTAATTAAGAAGGAAGATTTGTACTGTAAGTTATGCGGAAGTCAGATAACCGATGAAATATACCATTTTATTGCTGATTACGGGAATCTGGAAGGAGAGAGGAAAGAGATCCTGAAAGGTCTTCCTAGACCACATTTTGAACTCAATAACGCTAATAAAATAAAAATAAAAACTGCTTCAGATAGGATAAGTTAGGCAATAGAATTGTTTAACTATCAAAAGGCGGTTGTAAATAAAATTGCACTCATTGAAGAGAAAAGAACAGGGGCACAGTAAAAGTCACCCTGCTCACCATACTTTAATTGTAAATACTCTATCTCTCCCCTTTCACTTGTGTTTAATATATATATATATATACTAGCGGATGTACCCGGCTTCGCCCAGCAGGTTTTACTCGAGGGAATGTTTGTAGTTTAGTAATAAGAAAATATACGTACACCTAAACACTATCAGAGAAAAGAGAGACCACGGAAGGTGAACAGAAAATGCTTACAATGGATGTATATGTTTACGATATCAAGTTAAATAAAAACAAAGGCAAAATTTGCATATGTTGGCCACTACAAATTTGTATATTTGTTAGGCGAAATTAGAAACATGATAAAACAATTGGATATCAAAAAACAAGTGTAGAAATAAAAGCTGACATACAACAAACAATGTTAAAGATTAGCCAATCATTAATCAAGACTGTGTGTGAATATGTGAGAAAGATGTAACATCGTTGTTGTTGTATTAATGTATCATAGCAAAGGTACAGCACATAACTCCAATCTACAGGAACCGATAGTTCCATGTTCCAATATAATTTATAATAATAAGATGTAAGGGCAGTACCATAAAATAAAAGAATGAAATATGTATGAGAGAACACAAAGAAAAAATCCCCTCTTACAAGCCATATACCAGATATTTATTCAAAACAAACAAAGTTTGAGAACACTTCCCTGCTGGCGGGATGCACTATTCATATAGTGGTATCTAGACAGAGGTGACACTCAGTTACAAATTTGCTTTTAAAAGGGGGAAAGCCTAAATCTCTATCTATTCTAGCGAGACAAAATAAAGGTTTCTATCATAATTACGTTCCTTAGAGCCCTTTTAGGGCCCATGCGAAAATTATGTCAGTTCCTACTCAAAAGAAAGACTAAGCCATAATGGCAAAGAGGCTTACCTTTTTCCGAAAGCGCCGGAGAAAGTCTGGTCTCCTCCCTTCCACGTCTCGAGCCTGACTGCCTTTTTAAGAAAAAAAAACTCTTTTTATCCTTGGCCCCTTTTCCATTTTGATTCGCTGCTCGCGCTAAAGTTTTTCATTGGTTGGCATTTTCGTTCGTCAAAAACACGCACGTGATCGTGACCGCCCCGCCTCCAATTTACCGTGTTGCCGAGAGAGAGAGAAAAAAAAAGGAAACATTGTAGAGAGAGAGAGATTGAGAAAACAAATTAATTTCTTTAAGAAATTAAATAATATATAGTCCGAGTATTACTAAAATTATTGATTTAAATTTTTACATGATAAATTATTTTCTTTCTTTATTCTATTCCTAAATCTTTTTTTAAAAATACTAATTTAACTGGGGCTACTATAAATATTCAACTTGTTAAGAGCATATAATTTATTATAAATTTCCGGACATTAAATTCGATGCTAAAATTTAATAATTTCTTTTAGTTACCTCTATCTAAATATTAAATGAGGGGCATATATATACATATAGTACAACAGCTTCCAGCACGGATGTCTCTGGATGTCACTGGTGTCTTCATCTCCACCAGGCATCAGTTCTCAGCATGGATGTCTGGTGTCTTCTTCTCCACCAGGCATCAGCTCTCAGCATGGATGTCTGGTGTCTTCATCTCCACCAGGCATACGCTTTCGACATGGATGTCTGGTGTCTTCAAGTGGCTAGGTTTCTGGGCAAAAAAAGAATCTATAAGTCTTCATGGGAGGGAAGCCATGTATCTAATTGATGTTGACACTATACATCTTTTGTTGGGTATGAATACAAAACGTACCCCAACATCTGTTTCTGATGTTGGAGGCAGCCATTTCTTTTGCCATAGCTTTTGGAGCTAAGTCGACCTGCCACTGAGTAGTGCTCCCAGTCTTAATGACAAAGGCAGACGCATTCTACTTCACCCAGTCATGATGGTTGGAGATAAGAAAGAAGAAGAGTGCTTATTATGCTACATTTTATAGATGTTTGTTATTAAGGCTTAATTGTGATTGTTTACATTCTGTTAATTACATTGGTGCCAAATATATTCTATTCTATAAATATAGTTTCATTTAGATTACAACTTTCCCGTTACAAATTCAGTCTTTCTATTGGCTTAATCAGGTGTCCACTTCTTGTGACCTTGTAATCATTTCTGGTCTCTACCTCTTTACTTGAGTTATCAGTTTCTGATTGCAGCTCCATAGATGAACTGGCACTTCCACCGAGTTCTTGATCTATAGTGCTCTCATTGTCCTTTATGGATTGTTCTGTCCTAATATTATATTGGTTTCATCAGTATAGTCTATTATTTTTCGGAGAGTATATGATCTTGGACCATATGCGCTTACTACCATAGCCTGACAGGTTTCGTAAATTTTCTCAGAGGTAAACTTCTTGCCTAATTTTTAAAAGCTGGTTCATCCCTTGATCCTGTGTCATTGTAGTTATTCTGCTTGTTTCTGGATCTTCTTAGTTTCTCAGTGACATCCTTTTGAATGAAAGGGGTTTTAGTATTTCTTTGCTTATTAGCAGAATTGTGTTTATTCTTCTTGAAAATAACCTCTGAACTAGTGATCCCCCCCCCCCATGTCCTCTCTGGAAGTGTTTCTCTACGCTTTGTTTTCTTTTTCTGAGAAGGTTCTTTGATATCTGCAGAGCTCTTTCGGCCAAACTATTTGATTTAGGGTAATTTGGGCTAGTTGTTTGGTGAGTAAACTCCCCTTTGTCTCTAAATTCCTTGAATTCTTTTGAAACATAATTTCTTCCTTATCTGTCTCCAGAACTCTTGTAATTCCATATATATACAGAGATTTCTCTCAAAATTTTTAATTTATCCTTTGAAAATTTGTGGTGTTTATGCGTTTAAAGTTTATGAATCCAGAATACCTCTCTATAATTACAATGTCTTCATTTCTTTCAAAATAAATATATCAGATGCGATAATTTACCAGGGGGGGGGGGGGGTGGGGTGGAATAAAGGTATGTCTTAAAAAAATTATCTTTATTTGATGAGGACAAGACCCCCCCCCCCCAGGTATTGTTTGATCGTTGCATCGCGATCCCCAAATTACAAGAAGACTTGGAAAACAAGGATTTAGAGATGACCAAAATTTTCGGACTACTTAAAGCAAGAACAAAGGAGAGGAGCTCCCATTCATCCAGGTAACTTTTCCTAAAACGCCCAAGAATATACAAATAATGGATATCTGCGACATGAAGTGCAGAGTTGAAGACTACAGGGTTCCCCAAAGGTCCAGGCCAATGTCACACATGCAAAATTTTGCCACTCAAAAGTCGATTTGATAAATGCCCCCATGCGTTTGCGGTGAATTCCATTTCATCTATGAATTTGGGACTAAATAAAAAAAAATCAGTCAAAATGTGTAAATGTCCAGGTACAGCACACAGCAAACTGGCGTTGTTGCCCACTATAAAAAATCAATTAAGACATCCCAATCACAAGAATTCCCTTTCTAAAGCTCAAAATGAACCATCCAAGGTACTGATTCCCCTAGAATTGTCTCAAACCACCGAAAACAAGGAAAGCTAAAAGTATTCCACTGAAAATCCATAATCCTAGCCCCATCGAGCGCTATCAAAAAGGCTCTCAGCGACCCAAAAATAATAGCCACCATAGTGACGAACGTCCTCTCCACTATGAATGTCCATGAATAAAAAAGTTACAGGAACAGACTCAGAATCGTTCATTGTAACGCGTGCAACCTACAGAACAAAAAGCAGCAATTCACAGAAATTATGAATGGATATGATATAGATATAATTAAATATTAGAACCCCTGCTCAAACCTTGTCACAGAATGAACATCCCCAAATACAATACTGTCCTGAATGACAAACCTTCTGGACAGGGTGGAGCACAGCAATTTTCATCCATAAGAAATATTAATGTGTTCAAAAACAGCGCACCACTTAGTGTGTTTGGAAATTACAGGAATAACCATTAAAGACAAGAACAGAACAACAATGAACATATACGCTTGCTACAAGCCATCAAACACGTCTATCACACACACAACCTAAAATACATCTACAAAATCTTCCAAACAGATGCTCCCACAATTTTAACTGAGACCTGATATGTGAGAATCCCGCCAAGGGTTCATTCTCCACAAAATGGTAAGAATCAAAACATTGATGGTTTTAACCTGTACCTAAGCTATCCAGACGAACCTGTTGGAGGATGAGGAAGACAAATTTAACATAATTAGTAAAGCTCACCTGTATGTGAAAGTGTTGTGGTGGGGAGGGGGAGGGGGCATGAACCCCTAGTAACGAGGACCAATTCTGACAGCCAATTGACTACTATAGCATGCAGCCTGGTCTACAAAACAAGGCAACCCTACTCCAGATCCAGAACCCCATGGACATCTTCAAGGAGACGGCATGCTACAGGAGCTCACCATTGACCAGGAAGTGTGTGTGAGGGGTTACACAAAGCTTGGTGTGAGAGCTGGAAAGTGTGGTCAAAGAATTGTTTAGAGAAGGGCCTATAGACCATCCTAGGACTACACTACCCATGTAATCTGCTACACCCCGACGCCAAGAGCCCCTCAGTGATGGAGGCAGACCTGTGAGGTTCGACAGTCTGGAGAAGATGACCAAGCAATAGAAAAGCCTGTGAGCCCCACCACAATAACTACCACCAACAGCCTCAACCTTCAACCAAGATGAAGGCCCAGAACTCATCACCCAATAAAGCCATCAGGCATGAAATTGTCTTTTGCTCTTCCATAAAAAAAATAATTTCTTTAAAAAATAATAATAGGGTATATATATTATGAACTCCCTGAGAACGAAAGAGTCTTCATGGAAGTTGGACAGAAAACATCAGAAACCCCCAATACAGAGACATCATCAAAATAAGAAGGAAATTATTTTTTAATATAAACTTTGGAGTAAAGGTAGTCGTAAAAGTCAAAGACGTTTGTAGACTCCATGGAAATATTATCCTGGGTCCTACCTACTAGTTTTGTCTGGGAGAGGCCCCATATGCTTTTATAAACACACACTAGGTTATTCAAAAACCTGACCTGAGATTATTTTATATAGAAATGTGATATAGGCTTAGCAAAATACGATCTTTCTTTCTAAAGATTTCGAGTTGTTTTTGTACTCACGTAATTTGTAGTTACGAGGACATCCCTTTAGATATAAACAAATATATATTTATTTAAGGAACGACTTGTTCCCATACAAATTGTTGTAAACAACGAGCAAAGAATCAAAAGCATAAAGGTTGAAGCGTAGAAGTAAGTGTTGTTATTGTTTTGACGTCATAGTAGTGACGTGGCATCGATGATGATTAAAGTCAAAGTTTGCGTAACAATTCCCTCCTTACTTTGTCTTTATTCCCACGATGCTGAGGTTCTCCAGGTGTTTCTTCATCTGGTCTCGGGATAGGTCCTTTGTGAAGATATCCGCCTCCAGGTCCTGGGATGGCTTGTACAGAAGGCAGATGTTTCTGAATTCAAAACAGTCTCTCAAGAAGTGGTACTTTCTGTTGATATGTCTACAGCGACTGCTTTGTTTAGGGCTGGAGATCCAGTTGATCAATGACTGACTGTCTGTATAGATCGCAGTTGGTTTTTCCATGAAATTCCATTCTTCCAGCTCTCGTAACAGGTTTATTATCCACTTGATTTGACAGCAGCTTTCACAAGCAGCTATCATTTCCGCTTCCATTGTGGAGAGGGCGACGAGTGGTTGTTTACTACTTTTCCAGTCTATAGTTGCTTCGCCGAGCTTCAATACATATCCGCCGTTGGATTTTCCATCATGAGTGGTCGACCAGCTGGCATCGGTGTAGGACTTCAGGATTCCAGTCTTCCCTCTTTCAAATTTCACTCCTAGGTCAATTGTTCCTCGTAGGTATCTCATCACTCTTTTGATTGCTGTCCAGTGCATCTGTTTTGGTTGTCTGGAGTACTGTGAAAGTTTGCTAGTGATGTAAGCGATGTCGGGTCTGGTGTTAACAGCTAGAAACATTAGCATTCCAAGGGCTTCTTGGTAAGTGTGCTGATCACAATTGTCATCTTCAATATGATTGTCCAAATTGATTTCTTTGGAACCCGGTGTTGGAACTTCCTTACAATTTTCCATTCCATATTTCTGTAATATTTGTTCTACATAGTGGCTTTGCTGTAGCGAAATTCCCTCCTTGTCTTGTATGATCTTGATTCCCAAAAACATGCCTTTACATGTTACATCCTTTATTTCCAGGTGATGTCTCAATTTATTGATGAATCTGTTTGAGGTATCTTCAGAATCTGAGGCAGTGATAAAGTCATCCACATATATCCCTACATAGAAGTATTTGTCTTCATTCTTCCATTTAAATAGGCAAGGATCAGATTTAAGTTTTTTCAGTCCACAGTCATGAAGTACTTGACTGAATTTCTCATACCACGATCTTCCGGATTGTAGACCGTAAATACTTTTGTTGAGTTTGCAAACTTTGTTTCTGTCTTGGACAAATCCAGCAGGTTGTTCCATGAATATTGTGTTTTCAATGTTTCCATTTAGATAGGCTGCTTTCACATCAAATAGTTTAATGACTGAATCTTTTGTTGCTGCCATTGACAAAACAGTCCTGAGGGTGGCATTTTTAATTACAGGGCTGAAACTTTCGTTGTAATCTCTTCCTGGGATTTGGTTGTATCCCATTGCAACAAGTCTAGCTTTGTAAGTTTTGTTTTCTTGGTCTTTAGATATTTTGAACACCCATTTACTTTTGACAACTTTAGCGTTTACAGGTCTAGGTACCAGTTCCCATACTTGATGCGAGTACATGTTCTGTATTTCCTCAAGCATTGCGTTCTCCCAATGTTTCTTGTCTTCGCATGCGATGGCTTCATCATAGTCTTTCGGAATGGTTTCATTCGTAGTAGCCAGAAGGTAGTCATCGAATCTTTTAGGTATTGTTCGAGTTCTTTGTGGTCTGTCTGATCCACTTGACTCTGTCTGTCTGTTGATCATGGTATCTGGTGATGGCTCTTCAATATCAACATCTGATAGAACATGATTGTCCAGTTGTTCATCCTCCTGAATGAAGAAATATGTGTCAGTGTCCGTATTATTATCACTTTGTTTTTCTTCCGAGTTGACATTATTGTTCTCTCTGAAGCGAATGTCTGCGGTTTCAAGAATGACTCTCGCTGTGATATCAAATACTCGATAAGCTCTTCTGCATCTTGAATAGCCTACAAATATTCCTCTCTTAGATTTAGCTTCTAGTTTGTGTCTTTGATGATTCTCGAGTTTATAGAAGACTTCACAACCAAATCTCATGATGTGAGAGACGGATGGCTTTTTACCTTTCCATTTTTCCATAGGGGTAGTGTCTGGGTCATTGGTTGTGGGAGTTAGATTGTACAGATATGCAGCTGTATTCACAGCTTCTGCCCAGAAGTGTAGGGGTAATTGGGAGTCTGCCAGAAGTGTTCGGCCTTTGTCTAATAGTGTTCTGTTAGCTCTTTCAACTCTCCCATTGCTTCTTGGGGTGTACGGTGTAGTTAGTTCATGTTTAATTCCTTTGGATTCTATGAAGGTTTCAAGGTTTTTATTGATAAATTCTGTTCCGTTATCTGTTCTAAGTCGTTTTAGTTTTGAGTTTAGCTCGTTTTCTCTCTTTACAATAAACTTCTTCAAAACTTCTGCTGCTGAGAGTTTATCTTTGAGAAATTCTACAAATATTCTCCTAGAAAATCCATCTACGATGGTCAAGAAATATTTACTTCCTCCCAAGGAGTTTATTCTCATTGGACCACAGAGATCGACATAAATGGCTTCAAAGGGGTAGCTTTCCTGATTGCTATCTGTGTGAACATAGGGTACTTTGGTCATTTTTCCCAAGGAGCAAGCATCACATTGATCAAGGGTACCATTTATAGAGTCCAAGCCTTTTAGAAGATTGTTCTTCAAAATCAGGTCTAATTTGTTGTCACTAGGATGTCCTAACCTTCTGTGCCATGCAGTCCTAGAATTGTCCTTTGAAATCAAGCAATGTTCACTTGGAACATGAGTTACTTCAGGTAAACGTGATAGGTTCAATGTGTACATGTTACCATCAAAGTTGCCTGTTCCTATTAGCTTGTCATCAGAAGAGTATATGTATGCTCTTTCAGAATTCAAAAGAACAGAGTTCCCTCTTCTTACCACGCTTGGAATGGACATTAGATTTCCTTTCAGGTGTGGTACATGGAGGACATTATGCAGGGTTACAGCGTTGTTAAGTTTGTCCTTACCTTGTACAGTAGCTTGGATTGATCCTGATGAGGCAGATTCGATGTGTCTCCCTTCTTCCGCCACTTGTATGCTTCTTCTCTCCTCCGTCTTGTGCTCGATCCATTCACCATGGGAAGTCATGTGGCTTGTGCACGCAGAATCAATTATCCACATGTCCTGAGTTGTCGGGCGTTCCTCCCTTGTGATTACATGTAATGCGTATTCTGAAGTGGAGTTTCTTCCATGGGATGGTTCCTCCATTCGTTCTTGGATTGCTGATCTGGCCGTGTCTTTGTTTTGTTTTGGTCCTTTATGGTAGTTCCTTGTACTGGCCATGTTTGTTGTATTCTTTTGATTTCCTTTGTTGTTAGGGTTGAACCAACAGTCTTTCTTGAAATGTCCTTTTCTTTTGCAAATGTAGCATGACTTTTCTTTGAATTGGTTGCCTGATGATCTGAAAGCATTTTCATGATTTTTGCTTCTGTCCTGTCTTTTCTTCTCGAAATCCAGTAGAGTTTGTCTCAAGTCTGGTAAGGAGATTCCTCTGTTTATTGACAGTGCTGCTGCGATCGTGTCAAAGTTATGTGTGAGTCCTTCAACAATGTATTGTACAAGTTCTCTTTCTGTTACAGTCTTTCCTAGCTGGGTGATCTCTTGTGCCAGTTTCTGTGCTCGTACAATATACATGTTAATGGGAGAGCCTGGCTCATCAGGGTGAACCCTCCCAGCGGTTTCGCCAGTTTAAATTTTGGAGGTTTCACCACTGATGAGCCAGGAACTCCATTAATTTTTCCATTACAGTAAGAGAAGTAGAAATTGGTAATTTTTAAAAAGAATCGTATGTGTCTATAATAGTTTCGAATTTTCATGACAGATGGCGCGATAATGTATCATGATATTAATTGCCTGAATTTGCTAAATCTGGTGTTGGGGCTCATCCTTTATCATCACTGGTAAAGTTTTTTACTAGGGTGATGCATAGTGCCTTCATTCTGATGCACAATCAAAAGAAGAGTTGCCTCTTTTGGTATATATAGGCTTAACATAAATATTACTTATTTCTATTGATGAATAACAAAGTTCAAAAGTATTTTGCACTCACATGTTTTAATGATGAGTATATACATTTTTGTGATACACAAACAAATAATTTTATTATCAACTAGCGGACGTGGACGTACCCGGCTTCGCCCAGGTTCCGAGTAAAAGTTTGTCTAAAGAATCTCTCGATAAAGTGAACATTTTTTTCCGGTCCCTTGAAAAATACTCGATAAGTTGAATAAAATCAATATTAATTGGTTCCCTCGGTAATTGGAAGTAAAAGGAATAGTATCTTGCCTTGGAATTGTATCATTATTCTTGTATGGATGTACCCGGCTTCGCCCGGAGTAAAGGTTTGTTTAACGAATCTCTCGATAAAGTGAACATTTTTTCCGGTCCCTTGAAAAATACTCGATAAGTTGAATAAAATCGATATTAATTGGTTCCCTCGGTAATTGGAAGTTAAAGGAATAGTATCTTGCCTTTGAATTGTATCATTATTCTTGTCTCAAATAAATTGCCGTGTCATCCTGAATTTTGTCTTTCCTAATTTTCTACATTACAAAATCATCTGTATCATCATGATAATATTTAGAGCAGATTGTTGAATTATAACAGATAAATTAGAATATTTATCTTGATTATTTCTAGGCGAAAAGTTATTTCAAAAATTTTATTTGCTAGAAACCTTCCCAGTACTATACCAAATAACTTCCCAAAGTTTCATGGCGATCCAATGAGTGGTTTGGTCAGGCATAAAGGACAAACAAACAAACAGACACACATACATTCATTTTTATATATATAGATTAAGAGCAAAGATTTACATTTAAATAAAGTAGTGTGCCTATGATATAAAGTTAACAATTAAAAACAAAATACGCGAGCAGCCAAAACTGAAACCCATCAAACAACAGTCTGAAGTAACCTTCAATGGTACGTTACTTTTTAAAATGAAGAAAGTACGCAATTTATTGATAATCATTTTTTAAAAATGTGTTGTTTCTTATCCCATTTTGTAAAGATTAAACGAATTCCGTGAGTTCATGATATCGTGGAATGGGGTGTAGGGGTGCAGCTTTCGTTGATCATGGCACCATGGCATACTTTAGTGAAAGACTGACTGTATTTTGAAGCGTTCCTAACATGGAAGCAGATACTTTGCTGAGACTCTAACAAGAGTGCAGACGCAGCTCCTCCGGTATCCCTAGAGAGGGACCCTTGCTGAGGTCTATCAACCGGTCAGTTGAACTCGGGATTTTTAAAGAGGTCTTTCTCCTCTTCCAACAATGTTGCTGTTGGCCCGCGACTGCTTATTCGTCAGAGTTATTCTGCTTGTTTCGCAGCTGGCCTTCATATCTGAAGGTCGTTCCCCTATCCACCACCTGGGGATGTGCCCTGTAGCAGTCAGCTCTGCCGAGGGAATGAAAAAATGTGATATAGCTAAATAATATTTGTAAATAAAAGTCAACTAGAGAAAAAAGAAAAACATCATATTATAGACAGAATTTTCACTTTAAAAATAATCGTTCAAAAGTGCGATAAATCTAATATATTGAAAATTTATTATTCTAAACATTCATAAAAATTGCATTAAAAATATATTTTAATAAAATACTCAAAAAATTTTATAAAAATTATCATCAATTTTATATTGTTATTTTTTTTTAAAAGTGCAGTATGTAAACAAATATAAGCATATTATTTACACATATTTTTTTAGACATTTTACAATTTCTACTTTTATATATATAATTTATAACTTAATTATATTAAACAACGAAAATTTAAAAAAGGTAACTTTTCATATATAATATTACCTAGATTATTTATATTTAACCAATCAAAACAAAATAAAAATTAAATGAACACCAATATATTTTTAATTTTCAAACTTTTAAATCCCCCAAATATTTTATATATATTAATATATATTTACTCCAGAAAAATGAACTGAACTGGAACACCTGTGACCGATGATGCATCATTATTAAATATTTCGCTATTAAAAGGAAAGTCATAACCAATTTTTTCTAAAAATTATTGATAAAATTTGAGAATATAATATTATAAACATTCCATAAAAATGATATTTAATGAGGAAGCTGGTTTCAATATGTATAAATTGACAAGTATTCCACAATTAGATGCTATGAGGGTAATAATGACACATCAATTGTTATATATCTTTCTATAATGTTGTATTTAAATATATAGTAATTCTCTATTGTTGTATGTGGATATAATAGCGTGGTAATATTGACCTATTTTTTCTTTTTCACTTGTTACCTTATGTTTATATTTTACAGTAGAACATTTTTTTTTTGGGGTTCGGTGGAAGGATGGTCTAAACCATTGGTTTTAGACTGTTACGACCCGGGTTAGATTCCTGCATTGGGCACTTTTTTCTGATAAACAACAACAACAACAAAAATGTTCCAATGGCCTCCGATTCTTTGAAAAGCCCAACCCCACCAGAAAGTGCAAGTAACTAAACAGGGCTCTGGCACATTTGTAAGTGCAAAGTCGAACTGCTTTTCACATGTGTAGACATGTGGTGCACTTACAGTAAAAGCAGTCGTCAACTTCTATCCACCATGATTATCATGGCCTGTACCACGTGTACTAGGGATAAGCAAAAAAAAAAAAAAACATTTCTTTAAGGGCACCTAGTGCCAAAATGTCCATTAGAGAGAGGTTCTACTGTATTGTATTTCCCATCCTAGACTATGTTTATCAGCTTTTAATTGTTCAATAAAACAACCATAAAGCAAGATAGAGAAGGGATTTCGATCTAGACGTAAAGCCCGGATGCACTTTATGCAAATCAGCAGATGGGCGTATTGTCATGCCCAGAACAATGACAGCTTACACTCATTTAGAAAGTAAGTTTATATTCTCCTAACAAATAAAGATAATTCTGGCTAACAGTCATTACTCTCCCTAAACCACCAATACTGTCAGCAACCAGCCAGGACCTGATCTCTGCTTATTAAATGGTACACGCTTGTTCGGCGGTACATATACTAAAATTGGAACGATACAGAGAAGATTAGCATGGCCCCTGCGCAAGGATGACACGCAAAATAGTGAAGCGTTCCATGCTCATTGAATAGTCAGACCTCCCTCCTTATATCAATCTCAAGGTAGCACAGTTTATACCAGAAATTGGGCCTACCACACACACACACACACATCTTTTTATGTAGCCTTTCAACCTTCTATGTAGCCTTTCAACCTTCTATGTAGCCTTTCAACCTTCTATGTAGCCTTTCAACCTTCTATGTAGTCTTTAAACCTTCTATGTAGCCTTTCAACCTTCTATGTAGTCTTTAAACCTTCTATGTAGCCTTTCAACCTTCTATGTAGCCTTTCAACCTTCTATGTAGCCTTTCAACCTTCTATGTAGTCTTTAAACCTTCTATGTAGCCTTTCAACCTTCTATGTAGTCTTTAAACCTTCTACGTAGCCTTTCAACCTTCTATGTAGCCTTTCAACCTTCTATGTAGCCTTTCAACCTTCTACGTAGCCTTTCAACCTTTTATGTAGCCTTTCAACCTTCTACGTAGCCTTTCAACCTTTTATGTAGCCTTTCAACCTTCTATGTAGCCTTTCAACCTTCTATGTAGCCTTTCAACCTTTTATGTAGCCTTTCAACCTTCTATGTAGCCTACCATCCTTCTATGTAGCCTTTCAACCTTCTATGTAGCCTTTCAACCTTTTAAGTAGCCTACCATCCTTCTATGTAGCCTTTCAACGTTCTATATAGCCTTTCAACCTTCTATGTAGCCTTTCAACCTTTTAAGTAGCCTTTCAACCTTCTATGTAGCCTTTCAACCTTCTATCTAGCCTTCCATCATTTACGTAGCCTTCTATTCTTCTATGTAGCCTTTCAACCTTCTATGTAACCTTTCAACCTTTTATGTAGCCTTTCAACCTTTTAAGTAGCCTACCATCCTTCTATGTAGCCTTTCAACCTTCTATATAGCCTTTCAACCTTCTATGTAGCCTTTCAACCTTCTATGTAGCCTTTCAACCTTCTATGTAGCCTTTCAACCTTCTATATAGCTTTTCAACGTGGTAGCCAGCGCGGGCGGCAGCACTTTGATCGCGCTCCTAGTTTTTGTTTTCCTTTCCTTTTCAAATATTTTTCTATTAAACCTAAATTACTGATTGATATTTAATTCCTAAAACAATAAGCGAGCTCCGCCGTTTTCGCCTCTGGCGACCGGGAAAATGTCGCGAATAGCGACGAATTCGGTACGGGCTGAAAGCCCTTCAAAAGCTGCACAAAAGCCTGTAAGGCACAGCACACAAGCTCTAACTTGCGCTGAATTATCTGCGAATGAAGATCTGCAGAGGAATATTTCAAATAATCTACGTGCAAAGCAAAGCTATGCAAATCCGCCGACAGGCGTTAAAGATGCAAATCTGGCCGCCGTGCGCGGTGACGTCACGACCGGCTCGGCAGCAGCCACGTCATCTAACGGCGCTGCCCGTGTCCTGGGAAACTGGGCGGACTACACCGAGGACCAAGGCCCTGGAGAGGACGACGACTTCACCGTCGTCAAGAATAAGAAAAGGCGCCGCGACTCGCCGGGTTCTCCTGCAGCAGCTGCACCTTCCTCTGGCACCAGAGGCGCAGGGGCCACTCGCCGGCCACGATCGTCCACGGGATGGGCACCGCGGGCGGAGGAGGTCAGGACCACTAGGGCGCATATCGCGGAGGCCAGGGCGCGGCAGGCGTCTTCAACCGAAGACCACTGCGTCTTCCTAGAGCGCAGCCCTGAACTGGAGCCCTACCATTACCTGAGGGCCATTGATCGAATGTTCGGGAGCACCAGGGAGGTCTTCCAGGTGACCAAAATGAACGGCCACTTCCTGGTGGGACTGGCAAACAGAGGCATGGCCGAGCGCCTCGTCAACGAGGGCCTCGAGGTGGAGGGAACCCTCCACAGGGCCTTCCCGTTCCGCAAGAGGGCGGAGCGAATTACAGTGGGCAACCTCCCCTTCTTCTTGGGGGATGCAGCCGTCATCAGCGCCCTTTCATCTTTTGGGCGGGTCACATCTATCGCCCCCAAGCTGATGAAGGCTGGCCCATACGTCTACAACGACGGCCGCCGAGAGGCGTTCATCATCCTCCGCGAGGGAATGACCATCTAGAGGCTGCCCACCCGCCTCGACCTCTCAATCAAGGGCGAGGCCTGGCCCGCTTACCTGTCCTTCGGGATTAGGTGTTCCAGGTGCCGTGGCCAAGGACATCGCAGGGCCAACTGCCCCCTGCTTGCAGGGCGAGCCACCGCTCCTGGACCGGCCACACCAACCTCTCCCACCAGCGTCCCACCAGTGGCCGCTCCTGGGCTGCCTCAGCAGCCATCTGCCCATCCTCCACCTCCGGCGTCACCCAGTCCAACTATGGAAACCCCCAGCGCTTCTCCTGCGGCCCGAGCCCTGACCCCACTTGCAGCACCTCGGCCATCTACACCAATGGCCCCAGCCGTACCTACGGAGATGGCGCTTCCTGCCCCTCCACCTGTGACCCCTGCTCCGTCCCTGCGGGCACCTGGGTGTCACGAGCCTGCAGTCCCTACACTGGACATTGAGATGACTGTCATCGAGGAGACATCAACATCCTCCACATCCTCGCCAAAAACATCAACGAGAGAAAGCCTCGTGACGTTCATAGAGAGGAACCCAGGCGTCTCCTTTGCCCAGACGGACGCCCTTGGCCTCGGGCGGGAGGAGGTCTTGGACCTCCTCTCCTCAAGGACCAAGGCACACAAGCGTGGTCGCCATCTGACCCCTCCGCAGAGCAATGCTCTTGCCGGCCTAATAAACCAAATCCTCGACCTAAGGCCCGGAGGAAGTAGCAACGTTTATAAGGTCCTGCGACAGGTCATTTCAGAGCTGAGGACCGGTCCAGCCACAGTGCCTCCTTCATCCACACTGCCTGCGCCTCGACCATCTCATCCAACGCCGCTCACTTCCAACAAGACAAAACTGACACCTGCTATGATAACACCCCCGCCGCCCGCCCCGACGGAGATGGAGGAGGACGTTCCGATTACGGAGGAAGAGCGATGTGCACCCCCACTGCCTGCGCCTCGGCTCGCTGAGCCAACACCGCCCACTCCCCAGGGGCAAAAGACGACACCGGCCATGGCCACACCTCCGCCTCCACCATCTGTCCGTATGGAGGACGACTCGGACTGTTGGACGGACCTGGTGGATTTAATAGATGAACTGATCCATGGTCCCGGCTTGGAGCCCATTCTCCGAGCGTTCGACGCGGACGAATTCGTGGACGTGGTCCGAGACCCTGAGATGTGGGAGTGCGTGGTCGCAGAGCTCTCAAGGCAGCAGAAGAAGATGGTCGCCCAATTCGTAGATGGGCTCATCGAGCGCACTCGGGACTCGGTTCCCTTGATCCGTAGGAGACTATCGGAGTTCAGGGCTGCTTTGCCATCCTATGATCCAGACCCTCCCTGAGGACACCCCTTTGAAAAAGTTTCCAAAAGGAATTATCCGTGCTCAGGCCTGGGCTCCTGACAGAGTCAGGATAATTGTAATTAATTAATTGTAAATATTTTCCCTTTGACTCTTTGAGTGTAACCATTGACTGAACGGTCAATAAAGTCTGTTTCATTGTCAACCTAAATAACAAACAACGCTAACAATTGACCCTACCTTTATTTGGGAGAGAGAGAAGTTTGAAAAGTTTATATATATTTAAGGGGTGCTGTCCCCCTAAAAACTTTCCACGGTCAGAATTTCTCCGTGAACAAACACTTCACTTTGATGGTTTGAGAGTAACTCAGGTTATGAGGTTGAGAACTTGTATCTGAAGAATACCTTTGAATATCTTTTATTCGAGATCTCCCTTCCACCATTTTAACTTGTAATAAAGGCTTGAAAACTTTTGAATATTTTATTTTTCAAGTTAAAAATAAACTCATGATTTTGTCCTGTGATATATAGCTTTTCAACCTTCTATGTAGCCTTTCAACCTTCTATGTAGCCTTTCAACCTTCTATGTAGCTTTTCAACCTTCTATGTAGCCTTTCAACCTTCTATGTAGCCTTTCAACCTTCTATGTAGCCTTTCAACCTTCTATGTAGCTTTTCAACCTTCTATGTAGCCTTTCAACCTTCTATGTAGCCTTTCAACCTTCTATATAGCTTTTCAACCTTCTATGTAGCCTTTCAACTTTCTATGTAGCCTTTCAACCTTCTATGTAGCCTTTCAACCTTCTATGTAGCCTTTCAACCTTTTAAGCAGCCTTCCATCATTTACGTAGCCTTCTATTCTTCTACGTAGCCTTCCATTCTTCGAATTTCCCTCGGTTTTACCACTGGTGGGGGGGAGCATGAAAGACTTGCTAGAAGAGAACTTACTGTGATAGTGTAACCACAACAGCAGTCAGAAACAAACTTCTTTTATTGTAATTTCATGCACATTACACTCATACATAAATATCAGTCAAAACCAAATTTTTGATTATTTTTTTAAACATAGAAATCCTCAAAACATAGGTGTACTGTAGTCTTCGCTATCAACCTAAACAGGAAATAGACCACAGTCTCGTAGACCACCACCTGTTTACGGAGGTTGTAACCATTTTCGAGATCCCTGATAGAAGATAAATTACTGTGATGTTGAATAGTGTGACCACAACAGCAGCCGGAAACAAACTTCTTTTATTACACTTTCATGCACATTACAATCATACATAAATATCAGTCAGAACCATGTATTTGATGATGTATTTACACATTGTCCTTTACAGGGAGGTTCTACTGTATCAGACAAAAGTACTGGAGTCATCAGACAAAAGTACATTTCAGTCGAACTGCTTTTCACATGTGTAGACATATGGTGCATTTACAGTAAAAGCAGTTGCCTTCTTCTACCCACCATGATTATCATGGCCTGTACTACATGTACTAGAGAGAGGGATAAGCAAAATATATATATATATCAGTACTTTTGTCTAATGATGGCAACAGCGCTGTAACTGAAATGTCACACACTATTTATTTATTTGGATTTTGGTCTTATTACCTTGTGTTGATAATGATTTCTTTGCAAAATGTAATATCTCTTTCTCTCCTCACCTGATAAATTCTAGGTTACAAAGGTCCTGACACTTATCATTTCTAATCTGTTACACAGTGGTGAATGGTTTCTCTTTGGAATGTAAGCATCTCACCATTCTATTGCCATAACTTGGATGCATGCGTTGCGATAGAGTAGCCTACGGGGTTGTCATGTTTCACTACTGCAGCTCCGGTCACCTGCGCCCTCTAGTCTATAAAGAGGGAGCCAAAAACTTCCCCATGTGCACTAGGTGCAAAACCGAAGAGGCCACTCCCCAACATATACTAAATTGTATTGGAAAGGACAAGAGATCCCTGTACAGAGAACCAAGAAGAGTTCTTGAACTTCTTTATGAGCATGACCTCCAAGATCTTGTCTAATTTACACTAATAAAAGGATAAGTAAAAAACAATTACTGCAGCTGCATATGGCATCTGTTCCTCATGTCAGAGGTGGCCATTTCATATTGGAGCTAAGTCAGCTCGCCACTGAGAAGTGCTTCCAGTCTTAATGACAAAGGCAGATGCATTCTACTTCACCCAGTTTCTCAAGCTCTACAAGCTTGATACCCTAATATGTTTGAGTGGTGATAAGAAAGAAGAAGAAGACTACTGGAGCAAAGGATTCTATGGCCCAATCAAATTCTTGGAGAATAGACTGATTATAAAACCCTCTCTCAAGGAGCAGATACAATAGCATGGAAACTATAAGGAAATTCATTTTAATAAAGCACAATTTGGATTATAGATTAAAAACACAAGGTAATAAGACCAAATCCAAATAAATAAATAGTGTGTGACGTTTCGGTAACAATGCTGTTACCATCTTCAGACAAAAGTACTGAATGAGAAATTTTACCACAGCATGTTTTAAATAGTTACTGTTATCAGGTGTACACACTTAAAACATGCTGTGGTAAAATTTCTCATTCAGTACTTTTGTCTGAAGATGGTAACAACGTTGTTACCGAAATGTCACACACTATTTATTTATTTGAATTTGGTCTTATTACCTTGTGTTTATAATCTATAATCCAAATTGTGCCTTATTAAAATGAATTTCCTTATAGTTTCTGTGCTATTTCTTCTGAAATTCATTTTAAATGGAAGAGAAAAGCTCTATGTGAAGAATATATATATATTTTTTTGCTTATCCCTAGTACACGTGGTACAGGCCATGATAATCATGGTGGGTAGTTAGCGACTGCTTTTTACTGTAAGCGCACCACATGTCTACACATGTGAAGAGCAGTTCGACTTTGCACTTACAAATGTGCCAGAGCCCCGTTTGGTTACTTGCACTCTCTGGTGGGGTTGGACTTTTGCAAGAATCGGGGGGCCATTGGAGCATTTTTTTTTTTAAACAGAAAAAAGTGTCCAATGCGGGGATCGAACCCGGGTCGTAGTGGTCGTAAACCAAACGGTTTAACCAGCCTTCCACCGACCCCCCGTGAAGAATAATGAATTCATGGACTGAAGTGAAGTAAGCAAAATGCTGGTAAAGCCTCTGATCGAAAAACTCCATGACGGGCAACCTTTAGATCAGAGATCTTCCTTCTTATCTCCACTCAATCATATTAAGGTATCAAGTTGTTACCCTTGATGGTGTCTGTTTGACAACCATCATGACTGGGTGAAGTTGAATGCGTCTGCCTTTGTCATTAAGACTGGGAGCACTACTCAGTGGCAGGCCGACTTAGCTCCAAAAGAAATGGCCGCCTCTGACATGAGGAACAGATGCCATGTGCAGCTGCTCCTAACATGGAGTACAAACGCTGCTCATCCTGTATCACTGGATCAGGAGCCCTTATAGGGTACTATCAGCCGGGCCAGCTGAGCCCAAGTTTTTTAGTGAGCTTGTTACTGCTCCCCCTCCTCCTTTTTCATCCGGACTTGGGACCGGCAAAGGTGGAGTTTAGATCAGAGATGACCACACTGAGTATTTACTGTGTGTACAGTGAGTTACTGTAAATTCTGTCAACTGAAACCTTTATAGAAGAAAACTTTGTGGTCAAATTTTCTTAACTTTCTCAATACTTTGAAAGACATTATATTGGAATCAGATGGATAAATTAAGAAAAAGGCTTCTCCTGATTGTGAACCTAATAGTTGCTGAAGGTTTGTACTATCTCTCAAAATAAATATCAACTAATCATTTTAAAAAATCAACAATGACAGTAGAACCTCCTTGTAACGGACACCTAGTTGCAGAACAAAATTGTCCTTTAGAGAGAGGTGTCCTCTTACCAGAGAGTTGCTAAAGAGTAAAAATGATAATTTTGCAAATGAAAACTGTCTTTTATAGAGAGGTGTTTTCTAGCGTGAGTGTCCTTGGTTTCCTTTTATCACTGCAGCAAAAAGATCCAAGTTGAATTCTATACAATATCAAATTCTTATTAGATGCATTCATGCTTATAGGACTTCATCTTCTTACATCACACATATACTAGCGAAAACTCCTTTACTGTCCGATTATCTTGAATTATTACAAACAAAGTATAATATGACAAATTCTCTCACAGATCGAACACTCAAAAAACCCCTTCAAAAAGAATTAAACAAACTATATCTGGATCTAAAATTTAAGTTTTATCTTTCTCAATCTAATGAACTGTTCAAGAAATTCTTTCCAATTGCTGTCCCAAATTTCATTTCTTCTGATAAATTCACTACTTTATTCTTAACTGGCAAAGGACCCTTCTTAAGTTTCCTATTCAAACTGAATGCTATCAATGATCCAACATGCGAATGCCGCTTAGATGTTGAATCACCAGAGCATCTTCTTTTAACTTGCCCTCTGACTAATCAAATTGTATGTAGATACTTTTAAACATTACCAAATTCTCTTTGTGTATATACTCTATCTTATGAGAACTTTGTTAAGTTTAGAACTATTTGTACAATAATTTACAAAACAATACTAATCCATCGTGTAAATAATTAATCATATATATGTAAATAATACTAGCACAGCACAATAGTCCTTTGGACTTCGTGCTTTTGTAACAATAAATAAATAAGTGAGTGTCCTCTCATGGAGGTTCTACTGTAGTTGTTATTTTTTTTGATAGATGGCACAAGCCATCAGTAACTTTTAGTTGCACGATCTGGAGATGCCTTTTTTTTGCTTTCTTTGAAAAGAGTTTTAACTTGACCAGATTTCAAAACATCCTGGTCAGTGCAATGTTCAATAACAGACATATGTGCCAAGCAAAATAATAATCTACTCTGACTCAAGAGCAGTCATTTATACCCTTCAAAGCTGCTTCTCCAGTCAAGAACCTCTTTTCAAGAGCATTGCTAAGTCTGTAAACAGACTCCCAGCCAACAGCTCTATCACAGTGCAATGGCTTCCAGCTCACGTTGGAATTCCTGGAAATGAGCTAGTAGACTCTCTGGCAAAGGCTGGAGCTCTTGGCCTACATGAAGCCAGACGGCTTTGCCGGTCCCAAGCCCGGATGAAAAAGGAGGAGGGGGAGCAGTGACAAGCTCGGTAAAAAACCTGGGTTCAGCTGGTCCGGCTGATAGTACCCTGTAAGGGCTCCTAATCCAGGGATACAGGATGAGCAGCGTCTGTACTCCATGTTAGGAGCGGCTGCACATGGCGTCTGTTCCTCATGTCAGAGGCGGCCATTTTTTTTGGAGCTAAGTCGGCCTGCCACTGAGTAGTGCTCCCAGTCTTAATGACAAAGGCAGACGCATTTTACTTCACCCAGTGTGGAGATAAGAAAGAAGAAGAAGAGATGAAGCCAGACAATCTACCACCCAACTAAACGAAAGAGACCTCCTCTGTACCATCAAAACCCAATGCCTGCAGGAATGGAAATCTGATGCTGCACATGACTGGTACAGAGCAGGAGGGACAAACACTGGTTCTGTCCTCCCAAGAGAACAACAGTCTTTGATTTACAGACTTAAGTCTGGTCATCTACGGACAATGACTTTCCAGAATGGTTGCAAGGTTTCCCAGTATGTACTAATTGTAATTCTCAACCTGCAACCTCAAAACACATTATTCATTGTATTGACTCATCCATTGATGAGCTCTACTCTTCCCCGGCAGACACCATCAACAAGCTTTACAAGCTTGATACCTTTATATGATTGAGTGGAGATAAGAAAGAAGAAGAAGACCTATTAGAAAAGTGCTGATATAAATCTGCCATTGTAATACTGTTTGTCCATGGCTTGTATGGGTGGTGGTGGGGGAAGTGAGATCGGGGGACAATAATTTCACCACCTTTTTCTATATTTACGTCGTGTCAAGGTTTCTATGTCACCAAACATTCAAACACTGTACCGATATCACCTTCTCTTTACTCTTATCCCAATCTTATCTTCAGATATTGACACCCTACCCTCAAATCAAATAATGCTCCCTAGAAGTTCTTTGCATCACAAGCCTTGGATTCTAAGTTCAATGTGAATGGGCAGTTATTGTTGGATAATATTATACACAGAGTAACAATAGATGAGCTCTCTTGTTCGAAATACATCTCATCATTGTTCTTGTTTTTACATATACTTTGTTTGTGTTTGTATCCTTGCTATTAATAATTCCCTAAATTGACCCATTTCTTTACAGTAATGCTGAATATCAAAAGAAGTCATTTGATAATAGGTTCTTCTTATCATTAGCATACATGTTTATATATAAAACCTATGTATTATTTAAAAATTAAGCCAAATCCCCAGGCAAAACATTATTAATTATATATTTAAAAGGTAAAAGAGTATTTATAACATCTTTCTCAAATAATATAATACTAAATTTATATGAATAAAATGTCTCTAATACCTTGTTGTTTGAAAGTGAAAAGTAAAATTTGAAAATCAGAATTCTTTAAATATCGTCATTTCCATCAAAGAAATAAAGCTCCGTGTATTCTAAATCAATAGAGGATGAATCAAAAGTATCCAATTCAGAAAAATCGGACGCGAAACATGTTGATACGATAGCGCGATCGGTAAAATTGCGAATAAAAAACGCCAATTTGCAAACACAAAATCAGTGGTAAAACGGCCGGCCAGGGGGAATATCCGCGAACAATGAATGAGTCATATACCAAACAAGAATTCCATTCTAAAAAATAGAACTGTAGTGGTAGTTTTTGAGAATTTATAAGTCGATTTGTTTGTGGCTCATGAGACATGGGAAACTTGGGGGAACTGTTTCCCCCTCCCCCCCCCCCCCCCTTCTTCCAATTCCAGTTTCCACATATTCTTCTGAAGTGTATATTAAATTTAGTTTTTTAACCTGTTATTCAAACCATTTCTGGTTTTAAAATTATTTGGAATTATTATTTAGCCTAGGTTAAACTTGATATAGAACGCTTCTGAAATTCATGCTGCCACTGTTTTTTTTTTAGAACACCATTCTTTGTTTCTTTTCTTTATTTTGGAAGCCATTTGTATTTTTCTTCCATTTCATAATTGTCGAATGCAAATATATTCCATTAAATAAAAGTATAATGTGTAAAAATTTGTACAACATACAGCAAAAATAGAATGGAAATGAAAACAAACAATGCCGCTAATTTTTTTTGTTTTAAAATTGCGATCCGTGAGCTGAAACATGCTCAAAATTTTGTTGTTTTAAAAATTTTTTAAATCACAATTTTAAGTTCATTATATGCATAGTATTTTAAATAGATTTTATCATTTTGGGACCGAAAATAGGTTCGTTATAGGGGTAGTTCGTTATTCTAAAAATCGCAAAGTTTGTTATAATGATGGTATTTTCAATGGAATGGAATTGGGAATCGCCATGGGTTCGTTATAGGGGAAGGTTCGCTATATCCAGGGTTCGTATTAGCGGAATTTTACTGTATATATATCAAATTTATTTTCTCCCCATTGAATATAACAAAATATTTTTTTAAAACTTAATTCTGTTGACGTTATGTGGCGCTGAGTTTGTTGTTGACACACATTAAATATGTTATAATACCTTGATAAAGGTTGGCATTCGGCCAACTGAAATATTGGTAAAGTAAATTATATTTTGATCCAATATATGCCTTTTTAATTAAATATATAATATGCATATTTACACAAGATTAGCCTTAAATACCCATTTCTTGGTTTCTCAAGAAGCCTCTGGGACCTAAACATGGTACAGCCTGCTCCACGCTGACGAGGGCCAACAGCTCGAAACATGTTCTTGGATGGTTTTTCGTGATTTATCAAGAAAATGGGTCGACCAAATATCAGGGAACAGTGTTTAGTTGATTTTTGTTCCACCAGATGGGGCTCTGCCATCTAAAAAGCACATGTGCTCCTGGTCAGAATATGTCTTCTTGATTTTTAATATCTACACCTGACCTTTTTATTATTATTTTTTTCTATTATTTTTCGCACAATATGTATAAATTAAATGGTTTCGAATTCATCTTTCATACTTTGATTAATTAGTTATTTTAATAAGAACAGTTTTATTATAATGGACAGGTTTTTTTTTTTCAGTCTTTATTAAAAAAATACCTCTCTTAATTTATCAACCTGTTCCCAGCGTACAATTTCACTTTTGTACCATTTTTAAAAAATTTATAGATATGCTTTGTAATTTGAATGATTGTTTCTCGCCCATGTTTCCCCTGCCAGAATTCCATCTGTGTTGTCAGGATGGACACCAGAGGCCTCGGTGCGACCCAGAAACTCCAGAAGAACCTGGAGGAACAGCTAGATCGGCTGGTGGCTCAGCTGGCAGACTTGGAGGAGTGCAAGTTGGTTTCCTTCTTCTCTACCATCATCATTATAATCTCTTTGTTGTACACTTGTCTGTTACATATTTCACTATAGATGAAAATTTTGCCTGGAGGAAATTGATCTAAAGAGACAAGGGTCGCCTTTCCCGTCAAAATAGACGTCTAAAACCAGACGCCATCTATTGACCGTCGCCGCAAACTAGCGGTCTCGGGTCGGTGACAAAGCCACAACACCAGCTTTGGCAAACTGAAAAGCGTCCACCTAGAGACCATGGTTTCGGGCTAATGGCCCTCGTCAGTCTAGGGCGGACTTTATTCCGTGAGATCCACACGTGATCTAATGGAATCTTGACTATCTGCCAAAGAGGTGTTTAGCTGGCAAAGTGGCTGAGCCAAATCTATGGTTAAAATATAGATGGAAATTTTGCCGGGAGGAAATTGATCTAAAGAGACAAGGGTCACCTCTCCCGTCAAAATAGAAGTCTAAAACCAGACGCCATCTATTTCATCATATTTCACTATACAAGGGGGGTGGGTGATGGAGTGGTAAAAACCGTCAATATTTGACAGCTACATCCTGGGATCATCAAATCTTAGTGGGATGTACCAACCAAAGTGGTGTGTGTGTACCAGCCATAGGGTATGTGTGTATGTAGGGAGGAGCTGGAGCCAGAGGAGTACGAGGAGAGCCATGCAGAGACCCTGGAACAGATGAAAGAACTCAACCAGACCCTGAAGAAGATGATCTCAGGAGACATGACTCTGGTGGATCAGCTGGGCAGCATGCAGCTGGTCAGTCTAACATGAAGAGCTGAACTTAATACTGAAGGCAGCATTATTCTCATAGCTCTTCTTCTCCCCAAATACACTAGAACTACCTCTCTATAAAGGACACCACCTAGTTTCTGAGCTATAGTGTCCTTTAGGGAGTGAAGTGTTTTCTTCTTTCTTATCTCCACTCAATCATATCAGGGTATCAAGCACATCAAGGGTGTCATGGGGTCGGTGGAAGGGGGGTCTAAACCATTGGTTTTCAACCGCTACGACCCGGGATCGAATCCCTCATTGGGCACTTTTTTCTAATTATAAAATGCCCCAATGGACCCCGAATCTTGCAAAAGTCCAACCCCACCAGCGAGTGCAAGTAACCAAACGGGGCTCTGGCATATTTGTAGGTGCAAAGTTGAACTGCTTTTAACATGTGTAGACATGTGCACTTCAGTAAAAGCAGTCGCTAACTACCCACCATGATTATCATGGCCTGTACCACATGTACTAGGGATAATTAAAAAAAAAAAGGGTATCAAGCTTGTAGAATTTGAGCCTTTGGATGCTATGATCTACATTTATTGTGATTGACTCTAGGATTCCACCGCCGTTTCAAAGCCAAGACTTCACTCCAAGATAATCATGTACTTATAGATGACATGACAATAAAGCCGCTCTTCACGCCACAAGAAAAACCATGCAAAGTTACTAGGGACAAACTTCCAAGACTTTGAGAAAATCCTTGATAGAATCATTGTAACGTCCTCGTGTTTGTTGGTTGACGTTAATCAGCAAGAAGTATTTGGAAGTTTAAAAAGAAAAGTCTTCATTTCTTTTGGGCTAACATCAGACATAATATAAATTATATCAGACATAAGTTTACACATGTGATATATATTACAATCAGTCAAAAGGCAACTGCACAGAGTATCATCAGTGATAATAATGTGCTCACTGATAATTTACTATATAGGCTTGCCAGCTGCCGTTACAATCATGTTAGCTCCAATATGAACAAATTAGCTTGATACAGTATTAGATGCATGCATGTAGTATCATAGGGGTATAGTTGATTAAACTGGAGAAACTGCTGGGAGGGATTAACATAGATGAGCCAGGCCCTTCCATTGCAATAAGGACACTGGTAAACCCGTTTTATTTGTATAAATAAAAAAAAATCATGTTGGTTTCATTTCTAGTGGAAAAGGGAGTGTAATAATGGCTAGCTTAGAAATTAATCTCTATAAAAAAACACTTTTAGAAAAAAAATCCTTAAATTCCTTCTCTCTAAATCCAAACTGAAGCGGATATCAGCTTCCACTTAAAAAAAAGGGGGGTTGACTTTATTTGATTGGATCGTTTCCACTGCTTCAGAGAGTCAGGTGTCATGGTTTGTAGGACAAAATTCTGCTCCTGCCCATCAATCCTAAGGATCAAAGCCTATAAACTCGAGACTAAGGCAAAAAAGAATAGGACATTCCATTCCCAAGTCATACTCAGGAAGCTTTTCTCCCCAAGTCAGAATGGTGTCGGCCTCCGTTTGAATTTGTTGCGTTTCCTCGCGGAAATTGTGTCCCACGCTTCCATCCTATGTCACGCTGTCCTGAAGCTCCTGCCACGGTGGATTGCTGGCCGACAACAACAGACTAGAAGGCCATTATCACTCCGTCTTCTAAAAAAATCTCTGTCAGAAAGTGTTGTGCTGAAGAGAATGATTTCTACCGGTGCTATCAGATTCAGTTGTCCGAGGAAGAGTCTGGACTTGCCATTACATTGCCAGGCTGGATTGTGTTGGGATGCTGCTAATCCATGGAAAACTAAGTTAAAACAGGGACCAACGTTAGTTCCCCAGAAGACAGGCAGTCTGGGACCACTGAACTTAAAAATTGTCCCATCTTACAACTGTGGGGATCCCACTGACATCAAACCACAGATGAGATTTCAGCAGCCTGACATCATGGGCAAGGAAAAGAAGATCTTGTTGGAAGATCCCAAGGCAGAAACAAATATGGAGGTCTTGGTTCAGGACTCTGGAAGGCAGAAAAAGGAGGAGATACTCCAAAGACCTACAGATTACAGAAGAAGGCCCCAACTGACACCAGAGATGAAAGCTCAGATTGAGGATGCTCTCAGAACCAAGTCCGACCAAGTGTTAGTTGAGGGATTCCGTCAGAGCATCACCCGCAGAGATCTGGAGACCCTTGTGGGACTGAACTGGCTCAATGATGAGATCATCAACTTCTACCTCAATCTGATCATGGAGCGGGGAAAGTTGGAGGGTTACCCGACCGTTTACACCTTCAACACCTTCTTCTATCCCAAGTTGGTCCAGTCAGGCTATGCTCCACTGCGCAGGTGGACCCGCAACGTTGATCTCTTCAGCTATGACTTCTTACTTGTTCCTGTACATTTAGGCTGCCATTGGTGCCTGGCTGCGGTGGACTTGCGCAGGAGGAAGCTGGAGTATTACGACAGTCTGGGAGGCAGCAACCCGCAATGTCTCCTAGCCCTGGGGAGATACCTGCAGGCAGAGAGCCGGGACAAGAAGGGAACAAACTGGGACCTAAAGAGCTGGACTTTCCACTCCAAGAAGAACATCCCTCTGCAGGAGAACAGCGGAGACTGCGGAGTGTTTGCCCTCGTGTTTGCTGAACATATCTCCAGGGATGCCAGAATTGACTTCTGCCAGAGCCACATGCCTTATTTCCGCCGTAGGATTATGTATGAGATACTGACCAAGAAATTGCTCTAGTTCAATGTTCTCCAAGTTTTACTGCAACTTCCAGTTGGTACCAAAGATACTTGGTGCAGTTTTCCCATCATATCCTTCCACAGAACCTCCTTACTATGACAATTACCTACCTAGAGGCATGGACAAATGGAAATTTTGGAAACCCACAGAACACTTAGGTTACATCACTCCCAGTCAACATTGGTTCATTCTTCCGGATGTCTCTCAAATAAGACTGGATATATTTAGACTCTGACATTGTCTGAATACCAAATTAAAACATTAAGATACGAATGTTTCTTTTCACAAATAAATCACACTTCTACTCTCCTTACTGCGATGAAAAAATATTGGAAGGGCTTGGATCATCAGTGGTGAACCTTCCCAGCAGTTTCACCAATTTAATCTACCAGACCGCTTCTTTTAGAGATCTAATATTAGATAGTACACTATGCGGCGCTGAGTTTGTGTATACAAAAATGTAATGCCTCGATAAAGGTTGGCGTTCAGCCAACCGGAATTTTGGCAAATAAATATTTTATTCAATCCATTATATGCCTTTTTTACTATCTAATGATTTAAGTATGGATTGCTCTATTTTCAGAAACATCTAATATTGTATGAGCCAGGCACTCCCAATATTTTTTCATCGCAGTAAGGACAGTAGAAATTTGATATATTTGTGAAAAGAAACATTCGCGTATTAATGTTTTAATTTGTTATATATGGATGGCGTGTTATTGCTTTGTATTGTCTGAATAGATGTTATTTTGTCTCTACATTTTTGTGAGGATTTCAATCGCTCTCTCTCTAAATAGTGGCATTAAAATAACAATACACACAAGTGAACACAAGGTAATTAGACCAAATCCAAATAAATAAATAGTGTGTGACGTTTCGGTTACAGCATTGTCATTCTGTACTTTTGTCTGAAGATGGTAACAACACTGTTACCGAAATGTCAAACACTATTTATTTATTTAGATTTGGTTTTATTACCTTGTGTTTATAATCTATAATCCAAATTGTGCCTTATCATTTTATTTCTGTTTGTCTCAGGGTCTTTCAAACAGGGTATTGAACTCTATAGAAGTTGATTAATAATTAAACTGGTAAATTGATGGGAGAATCTATAAAATATAAAGGTAGCATCTCCTGTCAGAATAGACACTAAAACTTCGGCTCCAGGCCGCCTCTCCTGTCTATTCTGGCAGCCTAAAATTAGGTGTCTTCTTTTGACCATCTATGTAAGCTAGTGGACTTGAGTCAGTGACAAAGCCACAACACCAGCTTTGGAAAATTTTGAAGGTTTTAAACACAAGGTAATAAGACCAAATCCAAATAAATAAATAGTGTGGGACGTTTCGGTAACAGCCATTCAGTATTTTTGTCTGAAGATGGTAACAACGCTGTTACAGAAACGTCACACACTATTTATTTATTTGGATTTGGTCTTGTTACCTTGTGTTTATGATCTATAATCCATATTGTGCCTTATCATTTTGAAGGTTTTATTTTAATCCCTTATGAATCTCATGGAAGTAAAGCTATTTGGACTGATGAAGGCCATTAGCTTGAAACTGTGGCCTTCAGATGGGTGCTTCTTAATTTGCCAAAGCTGTGACTTTGTAACCGACCTCTGAGTTTGCTAGTTTGTGGAGATGGTCAATAGATGAGGCTTAATTTTAGTATCTATTGAGGGCAAGAATAATGTGTGACGGTTCGGCAACAGCATTGTCACTTTCTTCAGACAAAAGAATAAATATACCATATTCTTTTGTCTGATGATGGTGACAATGCTGTTGCCGAAACGTCACACCCTATTAAATTATTTGGATTAGGTCTTATTTTCTTGTATTATAAACTATAATCCAAAAATTCTGCTTTATCATTATCTATTGAGGGAAAAGGTATCCTTTATTCCCCAGTACTGGCTGGCATAGGACCTATTGAATGGTTGCTTGAATGTTTCCACTGGCTGGAGAACTAGGGATGCAGGGAAGGGGGATCTTGTATGTCTAGATGGTCCTATCATTCCTAGGATGTGAAACAGCCTAAGTATGTTATCCATATTTAGAAGCACAAGGTAATAAGACCAAATCTAAATAGATAGTGTTTGAAGTTTCGATAACATTGCTGTTACTGAAACGTCACATGCTCTTTATTTATTTGGATTTGGTCTTATTACCTTGTGTTTCTAATCAAATAATCCAAATTGTGCCTCTTATCAAGTTATCAATATTTAATTATAATTTTTATTATCCCTACAACAGGGGATACAAGCCATAATCATAGTTGGTAGTATTTGACGACTGTTTTTATTACAACCCCAAACCACATTATTGACTGTATTGACTCATCTATTGATCCCCATCTACTCATCCCCGGCAGACACCATCAAAAGTCTCAAGCTCTACAGGCTTGATGCCCTGATATGATTGAGTGGTGTAAGAAAGAAGAAGAAAGAGGACTCAAGGTAATAAGACCAAATCCAAATAAATAAATAGTGTGACGTTTCGGCAACAGCATTGTCACCATCATCAGACAAAAGGATAAAATGACTAATAAATTATTTGGATTAGGTCTTATTTTCTTGTATTATAATCTATAATCCAAATTGTGGTTTATCAAGAAGGAAGACTGTTTTAACTACAAGTGTACCACATGTATACAAATGTAGAAAGTAGATAAGGCACAATTTGGATTATAGAGTATAAACACAAGGTAATAAGACCAAATCTAAATAAATGAATAGTGTGTGACATTTCGGTAACAGCATTGTTACCATCATTAGACAAAAGCATTGAATGAAAGTCTTTTGTCTGAAGATGGTAACAATGCTGTTACCGAAACGTCACATACTATTTATTTATTTGGATTTGGTCTTATTACCTTGTGTTTAAAATGTAGAGAGTAGTTTGACTTTTGAATTTACAAGTATGCTAGAGCTTCTCTATTTGGTTACTTGCATTTACTGATGGGGTTGGACTTTTGCAAGAATTGGGTGCCATTGAAACAATTTTTTTTATTCAGAAGAAAAAAGTAAAATACAGGCATTATATACCAGGTCACTGTTGTAAAAAAATAAACAATTTATATCACTTGTCCACTGTGACTCCCTTAATTAAAATGATAAAGCTAGACAATTGACAATTTAAACAATTTTATTGATTCTTCTAATCAATTTTTACAAAGGTGGAAAAAATATATAATAAAATAGTAAATAAAGGGTATATAAAGTGTAGGGGAATATATATATATAGTTGTGTATGTGTACAATTTTCTTCAGCAAGGAAGGTTTCCCCACCTTGAGAGAGTTCTCCTCCAGACAAGGATAAAGTTAGATGTGAGAGAAAAGCTGAAGGTATTAGCAGTTTAGTGTCTGCCACCTTCAGATCTAGTGTATTAGCCAAGTTAAATGGTCACATGTTCACCCACATGCACTTGTGCACTTTTATACCAAAGATTTGAACAGAATGGTGTGTGGTGGTTGTACAGGCCATCCAAGCTGCCATCAGTGAGGCCTTCAAGACACCCGAGGTCATCAGGATGTTCGCCAAGAAACAGCCGGGACAACTCCGGGAGAGGCTCAGTCAGGTGAGAGATAAATTACACTAAAACTACCTTTTTTTCTTCTTAAAGAGCTATATAATGATTAGATACAATTTCTTCTTCTTCTTTCTATCTCCACTCAATCATATTTGGGTATCAAGTTGTGACCCTTGATGGTGTCTGTTTGACAACAATCATGATTGGGTGAAGTAGAATGTGTCTACCTTTGTCATTAAGACTGGGAGCACTACTCAGTGGCAGGCCGACTTAGCTCCAAAAAAAAAAAATGGCCACCTCTGACATGAGGAACAGACACCATGTGCAGCCGCTCCTAACATGGAGTACAAACGCTGCTCATCCTGTATCCCTGGATTAGGAGCCCTTACAGTGTACTATCAGCCGGGCCAGCTGAGCCCAGGTCTTTTTAATGAGCTTGTTACTGCTCCCCCTCCTCCTTTTTCATCCGGGCTTGGGACCGGCAAAGGCGGAGTTACAGACATCCTGTATCCCTGGAGCCCTTACAGGGTACTATCAGCTGGGTCAGCTGAGCCCAGGTTTTTTAGCGAGTTTGTTACTGCTCCCCTTCTTTTTTCATCCAGGCTTGGGACCAGTAAAGCTATCCAGACAGACAGGGAGTGTGTTGTGGCTCACAGATTG
>CP092883.1:16149133-16400921 GCA_030710605.1 Cordylochernes scorpioides | reverse complement strand
CCTATCTAAATAATACTTTTATCCAAATAGTGTTTTGTGTTTCTATAAAAGTTTTGTATACACATCTTGTTGTAATTATGAAGGGTGAATTTTCCTGCTGATAGAGCATAAAGGACATGTCTTCTTCTTCTTTCTTATCTCCACTCAATCATATTAGGGTATCTGCTGGGGATGAGTAGAGCTCATCAATGGATGAGAGGATGAAGTAGAATGCGTCTGCCTTTGTCATCAAGACTGGGAGAACTACTCAGTGGCAGACCAACTTGGCTCTAAAAGAAATGGCCGCCTCTGACATGAGGAACAGACGCCATGTGCAGTTGCTCCTAACATGGAGTACAAATGCTGCTCAGCCTGTATCCCTGGATTAGGAGCCCTTACAAGGTACTATCAGCCGGGCTAGTAAAGGACATGTGGACATAAAGCAGAAAGTGTGGAGGAGGTACCTGAGAGGCTGGGGAGGGTGGAGCAGGCCCTATGGCAGCAGGATGACAGCAGCCCCAGCTGGAAGTACAGGCCGTACCTGCCCTCAGCCGTGGAGGACCGGAGGTGGGAGAGGAGAGGCTGCACCAGAGCCAGGACATGCCGGACACTGAAGGCTGAGACTGCCGCAGGAGCCTCATCACTTCATGGGCTGCCAGCGCAGTGCAGGCTGCAGGTTGGCGTGAGGAGGCAACAAGCGGAGTTACACCCTCCAGTCCGGAGGTACTGCGCAGAGCCTGTAGCGCTAGTGTGATGGCGGGACAGTCTGGCAACAGAGAGCTGAGTTCCTCATAGCAGCTTCCCTCTCTGTGTCGCGCAGGTTGCAATACACGGCCCACTCCTGCAGCAGTCCGGACAGAGTGGCTACCAGCTTATCCGGACTGCTACCCGCCGCAACATGCCGTTTGGCGGACTCCAGCAATGCAGTCCAGAGTTCCTTGACCATCCGGGTGAGCTGTTCCTTCTCCCCGGGACACTGGTTCATGTACCAGGCCAGCACTCGGTGGCTCTTGTCCGGGATGGAGCTAAACATGTCCTCTAGCTGACCCAGACTGCGTAGGAACACAGCCCGCACACTCAGGGCCAGCCCTGGCTCTTTGCTCCGCACCTTGTCCAGGATGGCAGCGCAAGTCCAGGAAGCCTGCGCCAGGCGCTGAACAGCCCCCTCCCTGGGTTGGAAGCCAATATTTCCGAAGCCACAGCCACTCCTAGCTCTGCAGTGGGGGGCTGCAACAACCATGGGTCACACTCTCGCCGCAGGAAACCTGTGGAACCAGCTCTCTCATCACCACTCATCCCTTCAGAACAAAACATAGCTCATCTTCTAATAATAAATATGATGCAGAAAACCCAATGCAACTCAAATATAATGTATAACTCTGTACACATTCTCTCTGGCATGCTTATTGACATTGTAGGTAATTATATGCGTAACATCTAAATAAATAAAACTTGTTTGTTTATAAAACCATGGCTGCAAGAATTCAACCCCAATAGAGAATAAGACTTATAACTGAAAGCATTTAAATTCAAAGAGCACCAAATATTTTTATTATAGCACCAATTATTATTAAGTTGGCTACAATATAGATTATCAATTAGAAACATAAGGTAACACGACCACCAAATCAATAAAATGTTGCAGTATAAAAATGAACAAAAGCCAAGTATTTTCTCCTTATATTTGTGTAGACAGGTGTACAAGGTACACAACCCCACATGATCATCATGGCTTGTGTTATGTGTACATGGGGAAAGGAGAAGTAAAAAAAAAACGTCCTTATTTACTTAACAAAGTGTCATAATATACAGCGACTCCAGATCCGCTCTAGAAGCAATTCAGAAGTGCAATACTAGAATCACGCAGAAAATACACTCATTACTTACCCAACTGGAAACATTGGAGAAGAACTGCATTCGACAATGGATTCCTGCCCATGTTGGGATCGAGGGTAATGAAATGGCAGATGAATTGGCAAAGGAAGCCAGAAAGCTGAGCCAAAGGAAAGAACAAATGTCAGTATTTGACGCTGATGCTTTGGCAAAATACAAGATAATCAAACAAAAATAAGAAAAGATCAAATATGTGAAATAAACTCTGAGAGAAAACTGACAAAAACTATAACAAGACTTAGAACAAAACAATATAAAGGAATGACAATACATCCAGATGGCACAAGAACTTATAAAGCATGCAACAACTGTCCTGGTGTGGAACTAACACCTACTCACATATTCTCATGCCCAGCAATGGCCGCAGCCTTGCAGAAAATTGACATAGACCCAGAGCAGCAGCTTTACACACCCAAGATAGTGGATATTGCTGCTGCTGTGATGGAGATGTATGGAGACATCTGAGACTCTTCTTTGGACACGACAACAACAACAACCTATCAACAAGATAGTGGATATTGCTGCTGCTGTGATAGAGATGCATGGAGACATCTGAGACTCTTCTTTGGACACGACAACAACAACAACCTATCAACAAGATAGTGGATATTGCTGCTGCTGTGATAGAGACGCATGGAGACATCTGAGACTCTTCTTTGGACACGACAACAACAACAACAAAGTGTCATATGTGTCACCCACAGTAGAGAAAAACATCAGAAAAAAAAAACTTCAACTTTTAACAACCATCCTGCTTATGACACTGTATTTTCTGTTAGCAGCTTAAAATTACTCTTTAGAGATTTTCAATAACATACCAGACCCAATCAGTGCGTGACATTCTACAACATCATTGTTACCATCTTCAGGAGAAAATGCTGCAAGTACTAATTCAGTACCTTTTGCCTGAAGATGGCAACAAAGCCATTATTGAAATGTCAGTTTATAGATAAGGATTTGATGCATTAGTGCCCCATCTGTTATATGAAACTAGCCGAATGACCCGGGCAACGCCCGTGTTTTACCCGACTGTAGATGTTACAACGGTGATCCTTAGGTCGCTGGTTCAAATCCGGCTCGAGGGAGCATCCGTGACAGAGGCGGCCGATGACGGTCGTGACTATATATATATATACATTTTGTGTAGAAATAGGATTAGTTGACTTTATAAGGTAAACTTATTCATACAGTTTGTATCCCTCGATAGCTCAGTTGGCAGAGCGGAGGACTGTAGATGTTACAACGGTGATCCTTAGGTCGCTGGTTCAAATCCGGCTCGATGGAGTTTTTTTTTTTTTAATTTTTATTGGCTGCCGGCGAGCACATGACCTCCCTGTGCGTGCGCATCCGTGACAGAGGTGGCCGAATGATGGTCGTGACTATATATAGGGATTTAAACCATTTTTGGCGCGTATGATTCTTTATGAAATAAAACAAGTTTCTACTGCCCTTACTGCAATGATAAAATAATGGGAGGGTTCATCACTGATGAGCCAGGCCCTCCCATTATTTTATCATTGCAGTAAGGGCAGTAGAATGTGCATGTATATGTGCATGTATGTGTGTGACTACCTATATAGAGACACTGCCAGAGGAAGTGTCTACACAACAACTAAACACAATTCCGTAGTTGGATGGAATCCGTTACCTTTTTAAGAAGCTCCAGGGAGAGGTCAAACAAAGGCCTGGTCAGTCCACTGCAGTGCCGGACCAGATCCAGTAAGACAGGGAGATCTTCTGTTGTGACAGACCCACTGGCCACATGCTTCTTGCAGTCCTTGAGGACTTGGGGTCCATCACTACCTGACTGCCACACCACCACTTACAGTTAGCTTGGCTGCTCATGTAGCAGCAAACCCACTGCTATGGCAGACCAAGGCAATGTTTGACCACTTCTTGAAGACTGTCTGTATTGAGAGAGACCATATACATACACAGTGTTTTGAAAATAGAGCAATCCATGAATAAATCTTTAATTAAAAAGGCATATATTGGATCAAAAAATCATTTATTTTACCAATATTTCAGTTGGCTGAACGCCAACCTTTATCAAGGTGTTATAACATTTTAAAGTGTGTCAACAACAAATTCTTTGCTGTTGACTGTTTGTTGTTGACACACTTTAACATGGTATAACACCTTGATAAAGGTTGGCGTTCAGCCAACTGAAATATTGGTAAAAATAAATGATATTTTTACCAATATATACCTTTTTAATTAAATACATAGTGTGTGGCGTTTCAGTAACAGCCTTATTACCATCATCAAACAAAAGACTGAGAGACAATATTTATTGCCTAGCAGAAATTGGCATAGACCCAGAGCAGCAGCTTTACACACCCAAGATAGTGGACATTGCTGTTGCTGTGATAGAGATGTATGGAGACATCTGAGGTTCTTCATTGGACATGACAACAACAGAAAATTGGCATAGACCCAGAGCAGCAGCTTTACACATCCCAAGATAAAGGACATTGCTGCTGCTGTGATAGAGATGTATGGGGACATCGGAGGATCTTCATTGGACATGACAACAACAACAACAGAAAAATTGGAATAGACCCAGAGCACAGCTTACACACCCAAGATAGTGGACATTGCTGTTGCTGTGATAGAGATGTATGGAGACATCTGAGGTTCTTGATTGGACATGACAACAACAACAGAAAATTGGCAGAGACCCAGAGCAGCAGCTTTTACACACCCAAGATAGTGGACATTGCTGTTGCTGTGATGCAGGACTTGAATTCTTTCTCTATACTTCTTATGTTATTACAAGGTAATATGGCCAAAAGTACTATTATGGGTAATTTTCTCTAATGTTTCAGCAACAACACTGTTAACAAAAGGTCTCAAACACAGTAGAAACTCTCTATATAAAGGATAGCACCTAGTTACAGAGCCAAATTGTCTTTTAGGGAGAGGTGTCCTCTTACCAGAGAGTTGCTACATAGTAATAAATGGTAATTTTGAAAATGAAAACTGTCCTTTATAGAGAGGTATCCTCTAGCACGAGTGTCATATCATGGAGGTTCTAGTGTATAAATTACTGGTTTTGTTACTTTTTGTAATTTTCACAGTTAAAATTTCACCTCCTGCTAGAGGACACAACTTTTTACAGTTTACACACCAACACTTTTATTAATAAGAGGAAATATCTCTCTAAAGGACACTTTGGTTTTGGTGTTGTCCTTTAGAGAGAGGTTGTTCTATTGAATCTTATTACACATAGAGACAAAACTTAAGGTTAGTGGAAAAGATTTGATGTCGCCAATCGTCTATTTTTTTTTAAGGAGACAGAGATTGTTCACACTTGGTTATCTCGTGTATCTTCAATAAAGGTCACTGTAATATCTTTGTATTATATTGTCTAGGATGTGAGGCTTGGTTTGTGTGGATGTATGTGAGTGGGGAAGTAACCTGAACTCTCTCAAATGTCAATGGTTTCAGTGTTCTAAACCTGAAATATCTCATTGATTCAATGGGTGGAGAATATCAAATTTCACTGAGCAGAGGAAAAAAAGAAGAGATTTTAAAACTAGCCACCATTGTTTTACTGATTTGAGGGGGGTGGGTAGGTTTTAGAGTGTGGTAAAGAGGTAAAACCCACCTTGGAGGTGCCCAGAAGTGCTTGGAGCAGTCTGGCACAGGAGTAGAGGAATGCTGGGGGGAAGGAGGCCACCAGGGAGAGGGACTCCGTCAGCTCCCCCAGGACCTGAGTGCGGATGACATCTGGGAGGTTGGGTTAGACATGGGGAGGTGTGGCCTATGGACCCGCCCACCTACCTGGCAGTTTAGGGGCGGAGTCTGATGGAGACTGGGGCGGAGCATCAGCTGCCAGCTTGCTAGTGGTAGATTTCTTGGACCGTCCACGCTGTTTGTTGGTGGAGGGGGTGGTGGCAACTGGGATGGGGGAGTTTTACCCTGCGGAAGACTTCGTTGGGAGGCAGAGGGCTGTTGCGTGGACTGAATGGACGCACTCCCAGCGGAGTGGACAGAACCACCCGGTTCCTACGGGTCTTGAGCGGAGCAGCCGGGGGAGAGCCTGCCTTGAGGCTGTCTTTGTACTTCTTCAGTCGAGATGTAGGGGCTTGTTTCTTGACGGGTGCGTAGGTGAGTTTGACCCAGCAGCGACGCCGCTTGGTGACGTTGACTGGGCTGCAGGGTTTGGGGCCATCCCGTGGCACTGAGGGTGGGACAGCCGTAGGGGAGGTCCCGTGGAGCCAGCAGGGGGCCAGCAGTCCGAGGAAGGAATGGTCCCCGTTCTCAGACAGCCATTGCTGCAGTCGGCAGGTGGCCATCTCCACCAGCACCTCGGCCAACTGCTGACCTTCACAGAGGCCACGAGCCTGCTCCAGGTGGGACATAGCTTTGGAAAATTCTTTCTTCAGGGCGTAGCTTTTAGCGATGGCAATGAGCACTGATTGGCTGAGAGACTGATGGCCCTGCAGGTTGGGCGGACAGTGTGGTGATAGCAGGTCTCGCCTCCTCTCTTCCAACTTCTTGCTGAGATCCAATAGGGACTGTAGCTTGGTTGTGGGGCCACCCTGCGCTGAGGCAAGGAGCAGTCTGAAGAAGAGGTTCTGGGTGTGGGGGGAGTTGCAGGGGCTGCACTTGCAGGGCTGGGGGTGGGAGAGAAACTCCGGGAGGGGCAGCATGCGCTGGTTGGGCCTGGGAGAGCGGCTCTCCTCCGACCTGGCCATCAGGAAGCGCTGCACCATGCGGTGGAGGCAGGACTTCACCTGGGAGCCCACCAGGAACACCTCGTCATCCTCCTCCTCTGCCACAGCGGTCGCCAGCTCTGGCAGGGGCTGAAAGGCCTCCTTGTTGCAGGGAGCGACCATCATGTGGTGGAGCCGCTGGAGCCGGGCCACACAGTCCCTGCCCATCTGCTGGTCTATCTCCACCAACTGGAGCAGCAGCTCCGACAACCTGCCACAATGGATGTGTGAAACACTATACAGTAGCCAACCTCTACATCTATAATGGTCAACACCTAGTTGCACAGCTAAAGTGTCCTTTAGAGAGAAGTATCCTCTTACTGGAGAGTTTCTAATTAATAAAATTGTTAATTGTGGCGATGAACCTGTCCTTTGTAAAGAGGTATCCTCTCTTGGAGGTTCGACTGCATTAATCACTTAATAAGCCTAGTACATCAGTAGTAGTAAAATTTCTACAGAAGCATCCAACCTTCAAATGTAGATTATATAGGCAGAATGTACACAATAGTTGTAGCTTATATCTGGTGGATTAAATGATGGGAAACACTGGGAAGGTTCACCATTGATAAGCCAAGCTGTCCCAATTCTTTGCCATTTTTGTTCCAATCATTGAAAAAAAATTCATATCCTTTATTTCTTTTTAAAAAAATGAAGATAAATAAATAATGAAATAACATTGAATAATCCATCCTTAACACATCACTTCTTGTCATGTCCAATGAAGAGCTTCAGATGTCTCCATACATCTCTATCACAGCAGTCGTTCTCTATCTTGGGTGTGTGTATCTATTGTTCTGGGTCCATGTCAATTTTCATTGGTGGACATGAGAATATGTGGGTAGGTGTTAGTTCCACACAATTGTTGTATGTCATTGTAGAACATTCACTTTGAATGTAATCAGACCAGGCCAGTCTAACTGGCGAGACGTTCTAGAGACAGCCTTCTATTGTATCAAAGAGGCGCCAGTTTAATCCGCAGCCATGTACTACATTGTAGTTGTTTCTTATCCCCTTGTGCGAAGATTATACAAATTCCATGAGTCCATGCTCCTAATAAGCAGCCGCCTCTCCCAAAGGTCCTGTTTAGTGCATCTAATGCAAGTTAAAATGTGTTCTGAAGCTGCAGGTGCTAAGCTACATTTTGGGCAAGTGGGGTAGATTTTGTTATTATTTTCTATCTTCAATGATTTGAGATAGCCTGTTCTAAATCTTGTTAGTGTTGTTTGGTTGTTGTTTCTTATCTTGTGTAAAGCTTACACAAATTCCGAGAGTTCATGCTCTTCAAGCATTCTCGTGGAATGGTGGGTAGGGGTGCAGAGCTTTCATGGCATTATGATCCAGGCAAGTAACCTACCAGTGGATGAGGACAGCCTGCTGGCCGTAGAAGAAATGTTCCTTGATGAAGGCCATGGCATCTCTGGGGGAGCCCATGTGGTGGTAGGTGGCCACTAGGGAGGATGTTGCCTCCATCAGTAGGCCTAGGTAGGCATGTTTGTACCATAGTAGAGCTGGACCACACACCCATGTTCCTTACCACATACACTGGGAGACATTTAAAAAAAAAACTTAAAAAAAAAAAAAATAGAGAAACAATATTGTTAAAATCAGGGCAGTACAAAAAAAAAATTAGATTCCCTCTATGTAATTGCAGGCTTTTTATTGAAAATAAATTCACAATGCGGCGATACATTTTCATTTTATAAAATGTAAGGTCAAATGCTGCAGACTATTTAATCAGAATGAACCCTACAATAGTTGTGCAGCTTAGGTATGGTGGATTCACTTGGTGAAATATACTGAAAAAGTTTACACCACTGAAAAAAAACCAAGCTTTCCCAAATCTTTGTATCTTGCAAAATGTGGAAATTTTAGAAGGCAAGAGTGTCATTTAGGGGAACAAAAATAAATCACGAAAACAACCACAAACGCATCTCGAGCTGTTGGCCCTCGTCAGCGTGCAGCAGGCTATACCTCAACAACCAAAAATTTGGTCCAGGACTTTTCCTGATAAATCAAGAAATGGATAGTTAAAGCCAAATCAACATTTAGTTGGTTTTTGTTCCACTAGATAGCGCTCTGCCATCTAAAAAGCTTATGTAAGCAATCAGCACATGCTTATTTTATTTTTTAAATTCAACACCTGACCTTTTTTTCTATTTTTTTTTTTTTACATAGGTTTTCATTGTCAAAAATGATCATTTTGGCTCTGCAATTAGGTGTTGTCATTTAGAAAAAGGATTCTATTTTTTTAAGACTAATATATATTCAAAATTAGGACTACAGAATCATTGTAGATTATAAAGAAAGAAGATTGTATGTAGGTGAACAGAATTGTGCAACTGTTTGAGGTAAACATTACAAATTTGTAATGTTGATTTATAGAGCCATTTTTTTTTGTCTCCTTTCTTTGCAAACATTGCAAATTCACAATTCCTGTCCATACAAATGTGGCTAATAAAAAGAGCTGTGGCATTAGCTTGCTATATATGAGGCAATAGCTTGTCCAAATTTTGGTGACTATATGGATGACAGCCATGACACTTAGATCGAATCCAGCAATAGGAAGACTTTTTTTTGAAGAAGAAGAAGAAGAAAAAATTGCTTCAACGTTCCTCTATTCTTGTAAGAAGTCCGTCCAACCCCTCCAGCGAGTGCAAGTTACCAAATGGGGCTCTGATACACTTGTAAGTGTAGAAGTCAAACGGCTTTCCACATGTGTAGACATGTGGCACACTTAGAGTAAAAGTAGTCTATAAGGTAATAAGACCAAATTCAAGTAATAAATTTATAGTGTGTGACATTTCGGTAACAACGCTGTTACCAAAACATCACAAAATATTTGGTTTTGGTCTTATTACCTTGTAATTCTTATCTATAATCCAACTTGTACCTTATCAGTATAAAAGTAGTCCTTAACTCCTCACCATGATAATCATGGCGCACACACACACATACAATCCCCATCTAGTGACTTGTTAGCTTCCTTTACAACAACATCCTTTCTGACATATTCCCTCTCCCATTATGTGTGAACACCAATCATTCTTTGTTTACATCCGCAACAGCACAGTAGCAGTAGAGCCAACTTTTTTTTTTCCTTATCCCTAGTACACGTGGTACAGGCCATGATAACCATGATGGGTAGAAGTAGGCGACTGCCTTTACTGTAAATACACCACATGTCTACACATGTGAAAAGCAGTTCGACTTTGCACTTACAAATGTGCCAGAGCCCCGTTTGGTTACTTGCACTCGCTGGTGGGGTTGGACTTTTGCAAGAATCAGGGGCCATTGGAGCCAACTTACTGTAGTCAGTGCGGAAAACAGGCATGGAGGCAATGTTGCGCAACATCCCGATGGCCAGTTTGAGGGCCTTCTGCATCTGCTCCACCGGATGGCACTTGGTGCATGACAGGTACTTGGCTTCCAGTAGATGGCCCTCTGCCCGGATCCGGGCCCCACAACGCCCCGCGCCTATCCTGCCGCTCAGCACAGGGTGGGACATCACTGTCCGGAGCTGGGCCCAGCCTTCTTCCTCCTGTTGGCCAGCACCACCAATCTCTTACTGTGTGCAAATATGGTGTACACCATTATATGCAAATAATGTCAACTTTAGAGGGGAACTGTGATAAGGCACAATTTGGATTATAGTTAGAAATATATGGCAAATAAGACCAAATCCAAATAAATAGTGTGTGACGTCTCAGTAACAGCGTTGTTACCATTCTCAAACAAAAAAAAAAGTATTTTTGTCTTTTGTCTGAGGATGGTAACAATGCTGTTACCGAAACGCCACATACAATTTATTTGGATTTGGTCCTACTACCTAGAGGAACTACAAAATAAGGTATCCCGATTATTTATTTTAAGTTCTTTATAAAAACTCCACTGTAGTTGGTGGAGATTTAGTAGAAAGCCCACATTTCAGAAAATTTAAATCAAGTAGAAACCATTAGAAAAAATAATAAAATACAAATTTCTTACTTTATTCTATATTTATCTCACACACAAGCTTTCAGGCTTCACAAACCCTTCTATAGAAGTATAGGATTTACTCATTCCCTCATATACTCCTGTACTTGCCAAACCTGAAAACTTGAGGAGAATATAAAATAAAACAAGAAACTCACTCTCGGAAGCTATTTTGTTTATTATTTTTATTGTTGCAAAGAAATTATTTAATTAAGTAAAACTTCTTCTTTCTTATCTCCACTCAATCATATTAGGGTATCAAGTCTGTAGAGCTTGTTGATGGTGTCTGTGGCTGGGGATGAGTAGAACTTGTCAATGGATGAGTCTATAATGTGGTTTGGGGTTGCAAATTGCACTTAGTACATAGTGGGAAAACTAATTAATGAAAATACACAGCACAGAATATAACCCTGTATTTATGAATTAATCATATTATGTTCCATAGCTTGGTTGTTCAATTATCTCTCTAGCTGTATATAATTTGTTAAGAATTGTATTCACCTAGTCGTGCTGATGTGATAATATTTTGCTTAATCATAGCTCTATCTAGGCATTCATTACTGTGCTACAATATATCACAGAGGGTGTTGCATCACCTGTCCAGAGAGCAGGTTGAGCTGGCTGCGAGCCAGGAGGCCACGGAGGTGGGGAGACGACCCAGGCTTTGAGCTGGGGAGGGCGGCCTCCAGTGTCTTGGCCCAAGGAAGCAGCTGCAGCCTCAGGGCCACATTGAGACGGTTCACGGCAGCCAGAGCCTCTATCTTTGTGTCCTTCACCATCCCTGCCACTCTGTGGGCCAGTTCCCAGGCTCCCAGCTCTGGAGCTCCCTTACTGGCTGTGGTGAGGATGTGGGATGTAGCGTGGATCAGGTCCAGGCAGCCTGCACTGGAGAGCTGCGCTGGGGTGGCCAGCAGGGCCGCAGTCTCCCATAGTTGCAGGGCAGTCTCCAGGCTGGAGAGTGCTGTGGCCTCAGTCTCCAGACCCACCTGTGGAGGCAGACCCAAGTCTTCTTCCCCAGGCTCAGTGTCTTCCGGCACCTCGCGGCTGAGCTCCACGCGGGCGTTACGTGACAGCACCAACATGTGGTGCTGGTACTTCCAGAACAAGGCACCAGCTCGCTGGAGCCTGGCTTCCACTCCCTCCAGCTTCTCCAGGATCTGGACGGCTTCTTCACAGCTCTCCACCCCTCTGTACCCCCACACCATACTTAGCCTAACAATGCTTCAATATTGTTGCACTGGGCTGCGGTTTGGCAGATTCTTCAGTCTTGAGTCTCTCCTCAGACGTGTCTTGCATCTTTCCAGAGCGTGTTTCAACCATCCTACAAATTTATAAAAGGGAATAATGAGATAAGTCTACTTTAAGTAGCCTCCAGAATCATTTATTTATTTTTCTCACATCAAAGAGAGCAGTGAAGTCACACGTGTACCTAAATACAAATGATGATAATCTAAATAATCTGTTTTAAATAAATATCATAGAATATAAAAATAAATAAATATATAATTTAAATTTCAAATATATTAAAAATAATATAAGAAATACGCCATTAATCATGATGTAACACTTTCCCCTCTCCAGAGGTCGTCACGTCCTCGTGATTGACCTCATCAATTCTTTCAAAATAGGGTTTGATTCTTGAGACATGGACAATCAATGGGTCTTGGCCAGGATTATCTTTTGGTTCAATTAAGTAATTTACGTTGGGCAGCTTCTTTAATATTCTATATGGGCCAAAATATTTTCTCAATAGTTTTTCACATTTTCCGATTTTCCTAACTGGTGTCCAAACTGCCACTAAATGTCCTGGTTCATAGATTCTCTCGTTGTGTTTTTTGTCATAGTTTCTTTTCATTCTTTCCTGAGTCTTCTCTGTGTTGTTAATGACTACCTGTCTCGTCCTTGCTATTTTATCTAAGTAGTTTTCTATATATTCGTCGTAATCGTCCATGTTACTGTCCGTTGGGATATTCTTGTCGTCTAAGAGGGACATGGGTTCCCTCCCAAACAACAGGAAAAATGGAGAGTAGCCTGTGGTTTCTTGAATTGTGGTATTATACGCGTGGGTGATAAAAGGAAGGATTTCGTCCCAGTTCTTCTGATCCGTATTCACATACATGCTGATCATATTGATTAAAGTTCTATTTATCAGTTCCGTTAGCCCGTTAGTCTGGGGGTGGTAGCTCGTTGTGAAGCAATGTTTAACTTTGCACATTTTCATAACCTCCTTCATCAAATTGCTAGTGAATTGTGAACCTCTGTCGCTGATAAGAAATCTTGGAGCCCCGTGACATAAAAATATATGTTCGATTAAAAATGTAGAGACTTCTTTCACTGTCGCTTCTGGTACTGCCTTTGTTTCAGCATACTTGGTATAATAATCCGTCAACACAATTATCCATTTCCTTCTTCTTTTCGTTGATGGCAAGGGGCCAACAAAGTCAATTCCGATTCTTTCAAAAGGGTAGTTAGCTGGGGGAATAGGTTGTAGAAGTCCAGAAGGCAACTGATTTGAACCTTTCCGACTTTGGCAAAGATGGCACGTCTTTACAAATTCGGAAACATCTTTCAGCATGGAAGGCCAATAGTATTTATTCTTCAATCGGTATGTGGTTCTGGCGACGCCCAGATGGCCATTCAGCATATGGTTGTGGTATTCACTCATGATTTCTTTCCTTCTCTTCTTTGGCACTACCAGCAACCATTCTCTACCTTCAGGATTTGGATTTTTCTTGTAGAGACACCCATTTTCTTCTTTAAAGTTCTGTGTAATTGAACGCTTGTTTCCACTAAGGTTCTCCTTAATATTCTCAATAAAATCATCCTTTTCGTCTATTATTTGATTCAAAAATAGTCTTTCATAATCCTCGTCCCATTCGTTTTCTGGTAAGGGTCCTCTAGATAGATCATCAGCGTCCAGATGTTTTTTTTCCCGATTTGTGTATAATTTCGAAATTATATTCCTGAATCTTCAGTGCCCATCGTGCTAATCGGCCGGTCGGATCTTTTAAATTCTTAAGCCAGCATAGTGCGTGATGATCAGTGACGATTTTAAAGTTCCTTCCATATAAATAGGGCCGTAATTTTGATATCGACCACACTACAGCTAAACATTCCTTTTCGGTGGTTGAATAATTTTGCTCAGGTTTACTTAGGGTTCGGCTCAAATATGATATTACCTTCTCTTCGCCACCGATATTTTGAATTAGTGTTGCGCCTAAGCCGATGTTAGAGGCATCTGTGTGAATGCAGGTGGCTGCATTTGGATCAAAGTGACCTAAAATTGGCGGATTCATAAGAGCTTTTTTAAGGTTTTGGAACGCTTCTTCCTGTTTTCCTGTCCAGATAAATTGAACATTTTTTCTGATGAGACTGGTCAATGGGTCAGCGATTAATGAGAAATCTTTAATAAATTTTCTATAATATGAGCACATTCCTAGGAATGATTGCACTTCTTTGGCCTTCTTGGGCTGAGGAAAATCTCTAACGGCTTTGATATTATCTTCGGCAGGTTTTATACCCTCTTGGTTGGTTATATGTCCAAGGATCTCAAGTTCCTCGAAAGCAAATCTGCATTTCTTGGCGTTCAGTTTTAAATTAGATTCGCTGAAGCATCTGAGGACAGCTTCAAGTCTTTTAATGTGGGTTGGAAAGTCCGAGCTGTATATAATCACATCGTCCAGGTAGCAAAGGCAAATCTGCCATCTCAGATTTCCGAGGACATTGTCCATGTTCCTCTCAAAAGTAGCAGGGGCGTTGCATAGACCGAAGGGCATTACGTTGAATTCATATAACCCATGTGCAGTAGTGAAAGCCGTCTTCTCTTTGTCTCTCTCTTCAATTTCGACTTGCCAATATCCCGATTTGAGATCTATTGCTGAGAAGTACTTGGATCCTTGGAAAGTATCCATTACATCATCAATTCTTGGGATTGGATAAACATCCTTCACTGTTACTTCATTTAATTTCCTGTAGTCCACACAAAATCTGTATTTGCCATCTCTCTTTTTGACCAATATAACGGGAAAGGACCAGGGACTTGAAGATTGTCTAATTATTCCTTCTTCGAGCATCTCGTCTATTTGATCCTTTATGATGGTTCGTTCCTTAGCGCTTACCCGGTAAGGCTTGTGCTTTATCGGTTTTGCGTCTTCTGTATGAATCTGATGTTTTGCCAAATTGGTCCTACCTAACCTCGATGAGAACAAATCAGTATACTTGGCCAAAATTTGTTTTAACCTCTCTTGTTCTTTAAATGATAAATTTTTGTTTATTTGAAATTGTATTTCGTCATTTACATTCTGCTTCTCTTTATTCTCTATAAAATTTACCCCTGCAGGAAGACTTCCATAAGCCAATGTTTGGTCTTTCATGATTTTTAAAGTCGAGGATAAGGGTTCGTTATCCAGATATGGGTTTTCTTATCCGTGACAGTAAGCAAACTTCTTGCCAATCGAAGACCATTTGTTTGAGTCATTCTGTTGTTCTCTTCGATGACATATTCGCCATCCTCTGCTTCTATTGAGGCCCTAATCAATTTAATAGATAGTTTAGGTATAATGGTATCTGTAGTGCTCTTTATTTTTTTAGATCATAATTGCTTACGTCATGATTACTCATCAAATTATATTTTATTGTTTCTCGTTTACAATCAATTTTAGCATTCATTTTTTAAGGAAATCTCGTCCAAGAATAAGAGTTCGTAGATGCGGGTCCATTACTACAAATTCGTGGGATAATTCAGTGTCATCAATTTTTAAATCTAAAATAATGCTACCTACCATATCTAATTTTTTCCCATCGGGTCCTGAACACGTTTTAGTGAGGACTATTTATTTCACGGCCAGCAAAAAGTGCTGTTCTTAGGTCGACCACTGAAAGATCGGCGCCTGTATCAATCAAAGCTTCGCATAACCCTATCTTGTCCACATTAATATTAATTTTGTACCTAGGGTCCAACTTTCTAATTCCATTTATGGTCGACTTGCTTTGATTGAAGGAATCAGGCGCGACACTTAGTTTAAATCTTCCAACACGGAATATCTATTCCGTGTAGGAATATTCGTTTGTGTGTCATTACAAACATCCGCATAGAGGCGAGGCCGTGTATAATCTTTCCTTTCGTCCATTTGAAGGTTTTCTTGGCTCTTGTCTTGGGAAACTGAGGGGTCCTCTTCTACGATCCTCACAAACTTGACTCTGCAATACCGCGCTACGTGTCCTGGCTTGTTACACTTGAAACATATTGGTCTCCCGTCTTCTGTCCTATTCCTGTTTGAATCTGGACTCTTATTGTATGTTTTCCTTGGGTAGACCGGTTTTGGCTCATGAATGGGAGTGTAAAATCGTCTAGGGGCAGATACCTGGGGCAGCGGCTTGTTCTGGTAGTACCTCTGAGCGGGGCCTGGGGCTTGGGGGTGTTCTGGTAGTACCTCGGAGCGGGGGCCTGTGGCTTGGAGGTGTTCTGGTCTGGTCTTCTGAACGACGGAGCGTTCTTCCATTGCTCTTGATGATGGGAACGAGGAGAGCGTGGTCCATTATATAGAGCCTTTGATTTTTCTATACGTTCTTGATAATTATTTTCAAACAAATCCATCTTTTTACACAATCTTAGGAGTTCATTGGTATTCTTAGGAGGGTTTAAGTAGAGGGCAAAAGAGTATTCTTTCTTTAACCCTCCAATAACCCAATTTATTTTATTCTCTTCTTCCATTTGGGGATCGACCTTGTTGCACAGAACCAGGATATCCTCTGCAAACCTGATTGCAGGTCATTCCACTGCTGCATTCTGTTCAGCCTCATCTTCAATTCTTCTTTGTTGGCGTCTGAGCCAAAATCCTGAATTAGGCGGCTCTTGAAATGTTCCCAGCTGGTTAAAACTTATCTTGTGTAGGTCCAGCCAGGTTTTTGGCGCTACCAATCATGTTCATGGCTGCATAGCGAGAAATAATATATTCTGCCCAGTGGTACAGGAAGCCAATTTCTTCAAGGGGACTCAATCCAAGGGCGAGGGTCTTCTGTTCCATCATATTTGGGGATGTCTATGTTGGGGTTCAAAACAACTGGGTCGGCACTTGCATCTCCACCAATTGTTGCACTGGGCTGAGGTTTGGCAGATTCTTCAGTCTTGAGTCTCTCCTCAGACGTGTCTTGCATCTTTCCAGAGCGTGTTTCAACCATCCTACAAATTTATATAAGGGATTAATGAGATAAGTCTACTTTAAGTAGCCTCCAGAATCATTTATTTATTTTTCTCACATCAAAGAGAGCAGTGAAGTCACACGTGTACCTAAATACAAATGATGATAATCTAAATAATCTGTTTTAAATAAATATCATAGAATATAAAAATAAATAAATATATAATTTAAATTTCAAATATATTAAAAATAATATAAGAAATACGCCATTAATCATGATGTAACAATATATACACTTTGATAATAAAATATAGAATTTTTTTAAAAATAAGTTCATTCAATTATTTCATTATTGTGCATAGGGGAGTCAGTGGAAGGCTGGTATAAACCGTTTGTTTTCGACCGCTACGACCTGGGTTCGATTCCAACATTGGGCACTTTTTTCTGATAAAAAAAAAAAATGCTCCAATGTCCCCCTATTCTTGCAAAAGTCCAAGCCCACCAGCGAGTGCAAGTAACCAAACGGGGCTCTGGCATATTTATTTGTAAGGGCAAAGTCGAACTGCTTTTTCACATGTGTAGACATGTGGTGCACTTACAGTAAAAGCAGTCGCCTACTTCTACCCACCATGATTATCATGCTGTACCACGTGTACTAGGGATAACAAACAAAAAAAAAATTATTGTGTATGGGAGTTAGTGGAGGAGTGGTAAAACTGTCAATTTGACATAGCCATTCTGGATCCTCAATATGTGGAATCACTGATAACATGTTCACTTCCCTAACCTCAATACTGATTGGCCGGTTGAGGTAATGTTTTTTTTTTTGCTTATCCCTAGTACACGTGGTACAGGCCATGATAATCATGGTGGGTAGTTAGCGACTGCTTTTTTACTGTAAGCGCACCACATGTCTACACATGTGAAAAGCAGTTCGACATTGCACTTAAAAATGCCAGAGCCCCGTTTGGTTACTTGCACTCGCTGGTGGGGTTGGACTTTTGCAAAAATCGGGGGCCATTGGAACATTTTTTTTTAACAGAAAAAAGTGTCCAAAGCGGGAATCAAACCCGGGTCCTAGTGGTCAAAAACCAAACGGTTTAACCAGCCTTCCACCGACCCCCCTGAGGTAATGTGATAGTTGAGACCCAATCACCATATTTGCCTACCTACATATAGAGATATATATAGTAGAACCTCCCTGTAAAGGACAACACCTAATTACAGAGCCAAAGTGTCCTTCAGGGAGAGATGTCCTCTTACCGGAGAGTTGCTAAATTGTAAAAATGGTAATTTTGCAAATGAAAACTGTCCTTTGTAAAGAGGTGTCCACTAGCGAGAGGTTCTACTGTAGTAGCTTCCCCAAATCTCTGAAGATATAAATGATGTTCCTTTCTCTTCTCAGACCTGTAGATAACTGTGGGTGATGTATTGTTGTCAGTACTGTAGACTGTTAATGAGCTAACAAGACAAAGTCTAACTAGCAGATCATCATTTAATTGGTACTTAATTGATCAAGCCAATGAAATTCTTGTTGAAATCACTGGTAGATAGTAATAACTCCGCTGGTCCCAAGCTTAGATGTAAAAGGAGAAGGGGGAGCAGTAACAAACTCACTAAAAAACCTGGGCTCAGCTGGTCCAGCTGATAGTATCCTGTAAGTACTCCAGGGATACAGAATGAGTCTGTACTCCAGGTTAGAAGTGGCTGCATATGATGTCTGTTCCTCGTGTCAGAGGTAGCCATTTCATATTGGAGCTAAGTCAGTGGCCTGCTACAGAGTAGTGCTCCCAGTCTTAATGACAAAAGTATTTTCTATCTGAGAGAAGCAAGAAGAATGGTAGATGCATGCACAGTCTACACAACCATTACACACCTAACTCCGCCTTTGCCGGTCCCAAGCCCAGATGAAAAAGGAGGGGGAGCAGTAACAAGCTCTCTAAAAAACCTGGGCTCAGCTGGCCCGGCTGATAGTACCCTGTAAGGGATCCTAATCCAGAGATACAGGATGAGCAGCGTTTGTACTCCATGTTAGGAGCGGCTGCACATGGCGTCTGTTCCTCATGTCAGAGGCGGCCATTTCATATTGGAGCTAAGTCAGTGGCCTGCTACAGAGTAGTGCTCCCAGTCTTAATGACAAAGGCATTCTACTTCACCCAGTCATGATGGTTGTCAAGACTCAAGCTCTACAAGCTTGATACCCTAATGTGATTGAGTGGAGATAAGAAAGAAGATTACACACCTGAGGTTAACGAGGCTGGGGGAATGCCATGCCAGGGCTGCTCCCTCCACCAAGGCTGCAGCTCGGGCCAGGGACTGCTTTGGGGCTGTGGTCAGCAGGCGGGTTGACCACTGCCGCCATCTCCGCAGTGTAGTTGTACCTGCCAGGACCAAGTGTCAGATTGTGGGGGGTACAATGGTAACAGCCACTTACCTCTCTGTCTTGTAGGCCTGCAGTTCTTCCAGGAGTAACTCCGTAGAGTCTTCCATCTCTCCTGACTCATCACATAGCAACCTGCACCAGCATGTTGCATATAATGTCCCAATAAACATACTGTCTCAATATACATACTGTCCCAATATACATACTGTCCCAATATACATACTGTCCCAATATACATACTGTCCCCAATAAAAATACTGTCTCAATATACATACTGTCTCAATATACATACTGTCCCAATAAACATACTGTCTCAATATACATACTGTCTCAATATACATACTGTCCCCAATATACATACTGTCCCAATATACATACGGTCTCGTGTAATCTTCACACAAGGGGATAAGAAACAACAACATAGGTAATAAGACCAAATTCAAATGATAAATTAGAAACACAAGGTAATCAGACCAAAACCAAATGATAAATTAGAAACTAAAGGCAATCAGACCAAAACCAAATAAAAAAAAGGTGTGTTATTTATTTGGATTTATTATTGTGTTTCTAATCTATAATCCAAATTGTATTAACCATGTATTGGTGTAAACACTAGTTCTGTGGTATATATACTAAAATTGGAACGATAACAGAAAAGATTAGCATGGCCCTGAGCAAGCATGAAATGCAAAATCATAAAGTGTTTCTTATTTTGTTGTGGTCTTATTACCTTGTAGTCAATTTTAGTAAGTTTTGAATAATAAAGTGGATTAAATTAGCAAGATTATGCATTTCTGTGGTAAATTGAACAAAAGGATATTTACCGAACTTTGAGTGGCTCAGATGCTGCCACATCTCTCTTGATCTTGGCCCAAAGCAGAGCTGCGGCTTGCGGGCGGCCTTTAGCCAGCCTCCCCACTGCAGCCACTGCGCGGTTGATCTTCCCCAGGTTCTTGTAGTACATAGCTAGGCAGTCCAGGTGGGCGTGGATGGACTCCGCGTAGCCCTCCGCTGTGCTCAGCTTGTTTAAGCACCGCTCCGTGAGCTCCAGAAACCCCAGGCCGGCAGAGAAACCTGCGCGGCCCGCCTCGTATCCCAGCTGGCCCAGCTCCCTGATCAGGTTGAACAGGCCCGTCCCCACCAGCTTGTCTTGGACCTCGCAGGACTCCAGATTCCAGAATTCCTTCTGGCTCCATTTGTACAGCTCCTCCACATCACTCTCTGGACCACACATGTCATGACAAACTTGGGGAGTTTACTGCAATATTCCTTTCTCACTTTATCTAGAACACTTACATCAGAGCAGGTGGGTTAACAAAAGTGGCCCTAGAGCTGCCTAACCACTTCATTGAATAGATGATTCAATTCATTATAATGATGTATATACATAATATACAACATAATAATACAACCCCACCAGTGAGTGCAAGTAACTAAACTGGCACATTTGTAAGTGCAAAGTTGTACTGCTTTTCACATGTGTAGAGATGTGGTGCGCTTACAGTAAAAGCAGTCGCCTACTTCTACCCACCATGATTAGCATGGCCTGTACCACATGTACTAGAAATAATAATAAACGTCTCGACTCCAACTGGAAGTATCTTTCCCTTGGGGTGTTGAATTAAAGAGGTTTGACTGTAATTGGCCTATCTACTTTACCAGATAAACACCTCTTTGGCATATTCTGAAGGACTCAAGAATCCTCTGTAACTCTCATGGAAACTGGCCTGGACGGATCACACAGTCTCCAGGTGGGTGTTCTGAGGCTGGTGTTGTGGCTTTGTCACCGACCCCCATCAATGTCAAACTTCTTTTCACATGTGTAGAGTGCACTTACTGTAAAAGCAGTCGCCAACTTCTACCCACCATAATTAGCATGGCCTGTACCACGTGTACTAGGGATAAGAAAAAAAACAAAGTTGCGGGAAGATGATATTCATGTACCAAAAGAGAGACATCTATCCCCTCAATAATGAATTAGAACAATGCATTATGTACCTAGTACCTATCACCCTAGTATACATGTCTACAAGTTGGTTTATTGCCTGAATTTACCAAACCTTAGTTTCGTGGCTCATTCCTTACCACTACTACTAGTTTTTTGTCTAACTCCGCCTTTGCCGGTCCCAAGCCCGGATGAAAAAGGAGGAGGGGGAGCAGTAACAAGCTCGCTAAAAAACCTGGGCTCAGTTGGCCTGGCTGATAGTATCCTGTGAAGGCTCCTAATCCAGGGATACAGGATGAGCAGTGTTTGTACTCCATGTTAGGAGCGGTTGCACATGGCGTCTGTTCCTCATGTCAGAGGTGGCCATTTCTTTTGGAGCTAAGTTGGCCTGCCACTGAGTAGTGCTCCCTGTCTTAAGGTTATCAAAGATAAGAAGAAGACTACTAGTTTTTTACTAGGGAGATAAACTTGATGCATTGTTTTAGTGCATATTTAAAGGGATAGGTGTCTCTTTTTTGATACATATGGTATATATATATAGTCTTTAGAGAATTCTTTAATATCTTGGTGCAGCTATCCATATTATACACTTATTCAAATAGTGTGGACACCCGTGCTAGAAGGCACCTATCTACAAAGGACAGCTTTCATTTTCAAAATTACCATTTTGACTATTCAGCAACTCTTCCGAAAGAATTTTAAATTTTATTGGCGTTTTAATGATGTAAAATATTTCTCCCGTAGAAGGGCTTACTTGCTCGAAATCTTGAGAGATTTTTAAAATAATCTTTTCCCTGGAGGCTTAATGTTTTTATTTTAACAACAAATATAGTTAATTTTTTATTGACTTCTCTAACCTTGTAGAATGGTTGAAACAAGCTCTGACATATCTGAGTAGAAGATACAGGTTGACGAACCTTCCAGATATCTGGTGTAACAATATAATTCCTTGAAGACTTAGTAGATATTCAAAATTCTGTAAACTCTTCCGAAAGAGGAGACTTTTGCACTTTGGCTCTGCAATTAGGTGTCCTTTATTGGGAGGTTCTACTGTGTAAAGTCTTTAAAGAATTATTAATATCTTGGTGTACCTATCTAAATAATACTTTTATCCAAATAGTGTTTTTGTGTTTCTATAAAAGCTTAGTATACATATCTTGTTGTAATTATGAAGGGTGAATTTTCCTGCTGATAGAGCATAAAGGACGTGTCTTCTTCTTCTTTCTTATCTCCACTCAATCATATTAGGGTATCTGCTGGGGATGAGTAGAGCTCATCAATGGATGAGAGGATGAAGTAGAATGCGTCTGCCTTTGTCATCAAGACTGGGAGAACTACTCAGTGGCAGACCAACTTGGCTCTAAAAGAAATGGCCGCCTCTGACATGAGGAACAGACGCCATGTGCAGTTGCTCCTAACATGGAGTACAAATGCTGCTCAGCCTGTATCCCTGGATTAGGAGCCCTTACAAGGTACTATCAGCCGGGCTAGTAAAGGACATGTGGACATAAAGCAGAAAGTGTGGAGGAGGTACCTGAGAGGCTGGGGAGGGTGGAGCAGGCCCTATGGCAGCAGGATGACAGCAGCCCCAGCTGGAAGTACAGGCCGTACCTGCCCTCAGCCGTGGAGGACCGGAGGTGGGAGAGGAGAGGCTGCACCAGAGCCAGGACATGCCGGACACTGAAGGCTGAGAACTGCCGCAGGAGCCTCATCACTTCATGGGCTGCCAGCGCAGTGCAGGCTGCAGGTTGGCGTGAGGAGGCAACAAGCGGAGTTACACCCTCCAGTCCGGAGGTACTGCGCAGAGCCTGTAGCGCTAGTGTGATGGCGGGACAGTCTGGCAACAGAGAGCTGAGTTCCTCATAGCAGGCTTCCCTCTCTGTGTCGCGCAGGTTGCAATACACGGCCCACTCCTGCAGCAGTCCGGACAGAGTGGCTACCAGCTTATCCGGACTGCTACCCGCCGCAACATGCCGTTTGGCGGACTCCAGCAATGCAGTCCAGAGTTCCTTGACCATCCGGGTGAGCTGTTCCTTCTCCCCGGGACACTGGTTCATGTACCAGGCCAGCACTCGGTGGCTATTGTCCGGGATGGAGCTAAACATGTCCTCTAGCTGACCAGACTGCGTAGGGACACAGCCCGCACACTCAGGGCCAGCCCTGGCTCTTTGCTCCGCACCTTGTCCAGGATGGCAGCGCAAGTCCAGGAAGCCTGCGCCAGGCGCTGAACAGCCCCCCTCCCTGGGTTGGAAGCCAATATTTCCGAAGCCACAGCCACTCCTAGCTCTGCAGTGGGGGGCTGCAACAACCATGGGTCACACTCTCGCCGCAGGGAAACCTGTGGAACCAGCTCTCTCATCACCACTCATCCCTTCAGAACAAAACATAGCTCATCTTCTAATAATAAATATGATGCAGAAAACCCAATGCAACTCAAATAAAATGTATAACTCTGTACACATTCTCTCTGGCATGCTTATTGACATTGTAGGTAATTATATGCGTAACATCTAAATAAATAAAACTTGTTTGTTTATAAAACCATGGCTCAGAGTGCAAGAATTCAACCCCAATAGAGAATAAGACTTATAACTGAAAGCATTTAAATTCAAAGAGCACCAAATATTTTTATTATAGCACCAATTATTATTAAGTTGGCTACAATATAGATTATCAATTAGAAACATAAGGTAACACGACCACCAAATCAATAAAATGTTGCAGTATAAAAATGAACAAAAGCCAAGTATTTTCTCCTTATATTTGTGTAGACAGGTGTACAAGGTACACAACCCCACATGATCATCATGGCTTGTGTTATGTGTACATGGGGAAAGGAGAAGTAAAAAAAAAAACGTCCTTATTTACTTAACAAAGTGTCATAATATACAGCGACTCCAGATCCGCTCTAGAAGCAATTCAGAAGTGCAATACTAGAATCACGCAGAAAATACACTCATTACTTACCCAACTGGAAACATTGGAGAAGAACTGCATTCGACAATGGATTCCTGCCCATGTTGGGATCGAGGGTAATGAAATGGCAGATGAATTGGCAAAGGAAGCCAGAAAGCTGAGCCAAAGGAAAGAACAAATGTCAGTATTTGACGCTGATGCTTTGGCAAAATACAAGATAATCAAACAAAAAATAAGAAAAGATCAAATATGTGAAATAAACTCTGAGAGAAAACTGACAAAAACTATAACAAGACTTAGAACAAAACAATATAAAGGAATGACAATACATCCAGATGGCACAAGAACTTATAAAGCATGCAACAACTGTCCTGGTGTGGAACTAACACCTACTCACATATTCTCATGCCCAGCAATGGCCGCAGCCTTGCAGAAAATTGACATAGACCCAGAGCAGCAGCTTTACACACCCAAGATAGTGGATATTGCTGCTGCTGTGATGGAGATGTATGGAGACATCTGAGACTCTTCTTTGGACACGACAACAACAACAACCTATCAACAAGATAGTGGATATTGCTGCTGCTGTAATAGAGATGCATGGAGACATCTGAGACTCTTCTTTGGACACGACAACAACAACAACCTATCAACAAGATAGTGGATATTGCTGCTGCTGTGATAGAGACGCATGGAGACATCTGAGACTCTTCTTTGGACACGACAACGACAACAACAAAGTGTCATATGTGTCACCCACAGTAGAGAAAAACATCAGAAAAAAAAAACTTCAACTTTTAACAACCATCCTGCTTATGACACTGTATTTTCTGTTAGGAGCTTAAAATTACTCTTTAGAGATTTTCAATAACATACCAGACCCAATCAGTGCGTGACATTCTACAACATCATTGTTACCATCTTCAGGAGAAAATGCTGCAAGTACTAATTCAGTACCTTTTGCCTGAAGATGGCAACAAAGCCATTATTGAAATGTCAGTTTATAGATAAGGATTTGATGCATTAGTGCCCCATCTGTTATATGAAACTAGCCGAATGACCCGGGCAACGCCCGTGTTTTACCCGACTGTAGATGTTACAACGGTGATCCTTAGGTCGCTGGTTCAAATCCGGCTCGAGGGAGCATCCGTGACAGAGGCGGCCGATGACGGTCGTGACTATATATATATATACATTTTGTGTAGAAATAGGATTAGTTGACTTTATAAGGTAAACTTATTCATACAGTTTGTATCCCTCGATAGCTCAGTTGGCAGAGCGGAGGACTGTAGATGTTACAACGGTGATCCTTAGGTCGCTGGTTCAAATCCGGCTCGATGGAGTTTTTTTTTTTTTATAATTTTTATTGGCTGCCGGCGAGCACATGACCTCCCTATGCGTGCGCATCCGTGACAGAGGTGGCCGAAGATGGTCGTGACTATATATAGGGATTTAAACCATTTTTGGCGCGTATGATTCTTTATGAAATAAAACAAGTTTCTACTGCCCTTACTGCAATGATAAAATAATGGGAGGGTTCATCACTGATGAGCCAGGCCCTCCCATTATTTTATCATTGCAGTAAGGGCAGTAGAATGTGCATATGTATATGTGCATGTATGTGTGTGACTACCTATATAGAGACACTGCCAGAGGAAGTGTCTACACAACAACTAAACACAATTCCGTAGTTGGATGGAATCCGTTACCTTTTTAAGAAGCTCCAGGGAGAGGTCCAACAAAGGCCTGGTCAGTCCACTGCAGTGCCGGACCAGATCCAGTAAGACAGGGAGATCTTCTGTTGTGACAGACCCACTGGCCACATGCTTCTTGCAGTCCTTGAGGACTTGGGGTCCATCACTACCTGACTGCCACACCACCACTTACAGTTAGCTTGGCTGCTCATGTAGCAGCAAACCCACTGCTATGGCAGACCAAGGCAATGTTTGACCACTTCTTGAAGACTGTCTGTATTGAGAGAGACCATATACATACACAGTGTTTTGAAAATAGAGCAATCCATGAATAAATCTTTAATTAAAAAGGCATATATTGGATCAAAAAATCATTTATTTTACCAATATTTCAGTTGGCTGAACGCCAACCTTTATCAAGGTGTTATAACATTTTAAAGTGTGTCAACAACAAATTCTTTGCTGTTGACTGTTTGTTGTTGACACACTTTAACATGGTATAACACCTTGATAAAGGTTGGCGTTCAGCCAACTGAAATATTGGTAAAAATAAATGATATTTTTACCAATATATACCTTTTTAATTAAATACATAGTGTGTGGCGTTTCAGTAACAGCCTTATTACCATCATCAAACAAAAGACTGAGAGACAATATTTATTGCCTAGCAGAAAATTGGCATAGACCCAGAGCAGCAGCTTTACACACCCAAGATAGTGGACATTGCTGTAGCTGTGATAGAGATGCATGGAGACATCTGAGGTTCTTCATTGGACATGACAACAACAGAAAATTGGCATAGATCCAGAGCAGCAGCTTTACACACCCAAGATAAAGGACATTGCTGCTGCTGTGATAGAGATGTATGGGGACATCTGAGGATCTTCATTGGACATGACAACAACAACAGAAAATTGGCATAGACCCAGAGCAGCAGCTTTACACACCCAAGATAGTGGACATTGCTGTTGCTGTGATAGAGATGTATGGAGACATCTGAGGTTCTTGATTGGACATGACAACAACAACAGGAAATTGGCATAGACCCAGAGCAGAAGCTTTACACACCCAAGATAGTGGACATTGCTGTTGCTGTGATAGAGATGTGTTGGGTCAGTTTTTCCATTAAACAAAACCCAACAAAGATGTAAACATTCATTTACATCATATAAACATATATATACGCAGTGTCTCGCCGAAGTGTTTGTTGCCTAGGTGGAGAACTCTCAACGATGGCCGACGATGCTCTAAAAGCCCCCTTCCCTGACGCAGGGCCTCTCTTGGAAGGATGTACAAAAGGCAGACACCTGAAGACACCAGACTTCCATGCCAAAAGCAGATACCTGGTGGCAGAGGGAAGACACGACGGGTGACATCCAGAGACATCCGTGCTGAGAACCGCTGTACCATATGTACATATATTGCTGTACCATATGTACATATATTCCCCTCATCTCTTTTTGGTAGTAGGTGACCTAAGAAAGACAATGTGTCATATAAACATGTAAATTAATAATTTTTATATACTCGGGATATATATATATATATTAATTAATTCCTAAAGGAATTAATTTTTTAGGGATTAATTTGTTTTATTCAATATACGATTTTCTTTCTCGCGCGGCAACACGGGAAATTGGGGGGCGTGGTCATGGGGGACGTGCGTGTTTTCTTCCGACGAATGGAGATGCCCATTGATCACGTGGGTATTTGCTCTCGACGAATCAAAATGCCAACCAATAAAAGCTTTGGCATGATCAACGAATGGAAATGAAGAAAGCCTAGGATAAAAAGGGCCCGTTTTTGACAAGAAGAGACGGACAGAGCCGCTCAGTGACAGTAATTTCCGCCAGACAGTCCGAGACGTGGAGGAGACGAGACCTTACCGCCCATTCCGAGAGAAGGTAAGCACCGCCATCATGGCCCAACTCCCCTTCATAGTTTTCAATTAGAAACAGATCTATTTAGATTTTGAATGCGCCCTAAAAGGGCTTTAGATGATAATTCAAAGTAATGTTAGTATTTTTAGTACCTTATCCCGTTAGAATAGATGGAGATCTATGTTTTTCCTATTATGCAACGAAGAATTTGTAACCTTAAGTCACCTCTACCTAATTACTATGTAAATAGCATGCCCCGCTAGTATAAGATGTCCCAGAAATTTTATTCTTGTCTAATAAATATCTACATATACATTTTCTTAGTCAGAGAGTTTCGTTTCCTTCTTTATACAATTTCATTCCCTAGTTTTATGGTAATACCCCCACCTTATTATAAAATCCCATTTAGTGTGGACTACCAACTCTGATGTAATAGAGTTGTGTACTGTGTATTTACTGTGGCATGCTGACACAGCAACAGTTGCAAAATACGACTTTATCATGGCTGTTTTGAGGGTATAGATATCTGTTAGGTTTTTAATAATACTTGTATCCTCATGTGAAGAATCTGCCTTTCCCCATTGTCTGATCAAGATATAGTATGATTCTTACCTATTTGAAGAGAATGTTGTTAATAATCAAGTCTCCCATAAATTGCTGGCCATGTACACTGTAGTGAATGTCTTAAACTCATTGGGTTGTTCTCCTTATAATTTTAATTGAAGACCTTTGTCTTGAATACATTATGATTATTAATGTCAATAGTATATGTCTGTAGTTTGCTTGTCCTTTATTTATTAGATTTTTGGTGTAATCTTCATAAATAGAGTTCTTCCCATATATCCAGATGGTAACATACTTATCGCATCTTGTTGAATCTTTATTATAAAAATTAGGATTAATGTATACCTGCATGTACGGTCAGATTTTCCACCAATGGAGTCTGAATCTGGTACTTCATGATATTTGGTCTAAAATATTGATTTCCACTTGTTATACTTCAACAGTAGTGTTAATTAAGTCTTCTATATTCAGGATATCTTAGTTCTTTTCTTTTGTGTGTAATAACATGTTCATCTTTATCTGAGGTCTCCCAGGGTCGTTGTGTGATCTCAAGGAGCGTGACACTAAAAATTTGGGCGCGACACGGACCCGAGTCCGACGCGTTCCAGCGTCTGGATTTCTCTTTTGGGAGAAAGGACCACTATTAAGTCTATAATTTATTTGCCTTATAGCTTATTCTGTTGGACTCTAGTATAATCTTTACAAGTGGGGTCACTTCCACATATATATATATATCCAGATAGCAAAATTAACTCCAATATCTTAACCTCTGCGAAATTCCTATGAGAAATGATAAACTTCGAGGTTACGTACCATTTTTTTTTTTCGCTTAATAAGGCTCAAGCTTCCGGATATGGTGATCCTTTATGGGAATAACGCGATGGTAGTGGGTCATTAGAAACTATATATATATTTATCTAATGTATTTATATCTTTATAAAACTTTCTATAAAGGAACTATTAACATCTTGTTATATGCTAAGTATAGACTATTTACATATTTCTAAACTAAGGAAAACTATAACATAATAATTTAGCTTATGAAATTAGGATTAGCTATGGAACATGGTTAATGAAACAAGAATTACTTTATCAGATATGGAGAAGTGTACGTTTAATTGCTATCATTTCTATTTTTTTTTGATCTGGTGCGCCCATCCATTCTATCTATTATTTGATCTGTACAAATTATAGAGATCTGTTGCTATAATTTCCTCTATGAAGTAGCTACCAGCGTCTTCAGTAGGTGGCTAAATCGTTAGAAGGCGATTCTCTTAAAGGAATGGTTGAAACAACGAGGGAGGCAAAGGAAGGGTCCGCCATTTTCTCTTTCATGGAGGAAGAAGCAAGGGGGGGGAGAATGGACGTTGGACCCCACACATTCTTGTGACATCGTTATTTTTCCCGCGCGATACCCGACGCTCCCATACATTCCAAGAAGAGTCCATCAACGGGGCCTCCCCTGAGGGGCCCTTCTCACGCCGACATGGGAACTTTTTACTTGGAGCTGCATTTCTCAAATCCTTCTGTGCCTTGTATGTTGTCTGATATTCCATTTCCATTCTTCCAGTTATAGTTTTATACGCTCTGGTAGGGGAGCTGTTGTTAAAACGTTACACTTACAGATTTCTTTATAAAAGACTTTTACTAAGTCACTGTCTACATGCTCCGTTCTCGTAGGTCTAAAATAGGGAACGCTTGCCATTTGGCTAGCTGTAAAGATTTCTTGCGGAATATTTTCAGATAATAAGTAATATCATCGGGCGTTAAATTCATAGTTTACAGTGCAGCTTTCAGATGAATAAATTTAAATCTCCTTTAGATATCTGATATCTAAGTAAAAACGTTTATGGAGATGAGTATCTTTTATTCTGGTCTTCTCAAGCTTTCGGGCTTGTCCGCCCTTCTACAGGAGAAACATATACTATATAACGAGAAAATATAACGCCGCTTGATGCTAAAACTATTATGATTCTATGTACATATATACACATATATATATATACACTAGGATGTTTTTGCATATTATTTTTTACTTAAGATATGTTTTTTATTTGGTTAAAGTATTTACATATTTTACTATTGTTTGTTATATTTTATGAATTATCTTATAGGTTCGGAATTCTAATATTTAAGTTGGTTTTATAATGGTTATGGCTATTGCATATAAGTTACTTATACTATTGTTGATATTATTAGCTGGTACTAGGATATATCGCGCTATATGTCTCGGGCAAATCTATTTTTCTATTGATGCTATTGTGTTTTCTGGATAATAAAGATTCAATTATAAGTCTTTGATATTTGCTGTTTATGTTATTGTAATGTATTATGGGTTCTTCTAATGCGAAAGTGTGGCCTGTTTCTTTGCAGTGTTGGAAAATTAGGGATCTATTGTCTTGATTTATTATGTTGCGTTTATGTTCATATATTCTATTGCTGACTCTCCTTCCTGTCTCCCCCACGTATTTGGCTTGGCAGTTGTTGCATTCTATGGAATATATTGCTTCTTTTTTGTTAGTGGGTTTTATGATATTATAATTATTTTTAGATAGTGGATTTTTAATGATGGAGCCTATGTTATGGGAATTACTGTAATGTGTTTGGATGCCGAAGTTTTTTAAGTAGTTGGCTATTGTTGTAGCTGTTTGTGAGTATGGAATGTAACATATTGCTCTGTAAATATCTGTGGTTTTGTTTATTGGGTTATTGATTGTTATATTTTTGTGGAAATGTTTTAATATAAAGGTAATTGGGTATCCTGCTTGCTGGAGATTATTTATGATGTTCTGTGTTTCAATCGTTTTTGAATTCTGTTGCGAGCAATGGGTGTGTATTCTTTTGGTTAGTGTTTTAATTGTGTTTATCTTATGGCTTAGTGGGCAATATGAGGTGAAATGTATATAATTTGGTTCGAAACTTGGCTTGTAGTATACGGAGGTATGTAATCTGTTTTGTGACCTTATGATATTAATGTCTAAGAATGGTAGTTTATTGTTTTTTTCAAATTCTATTGTAAATTTGATTTTAGGGTGGTAGTTATTTAATGAGGTTAATATGTGGTTAACTTTGTTAGCTGTGCATATACAGAATATGTCGTCTATGTATCTTTTATATATTATTATGTCTGTGGGGAATTGTGTAGTTATCCATTTGTCTATTGTGTTCATAACTATTTCGGCTAACGGGGAAGATAGTGGGCTGCCCATGGGCGATCCTTTTATTTGTTTATATGATTGTGAGTTGAAATTAAAGATGTTCGATTTTAATGATATGTCTATTAATTCTATTATTTTGTTTATGACTGTTTGGTCTAATCTATTTTCTATTAACAAGGATTTAGTGTTATCTAATATTAATTGGTGAGGGAGACTAGGATAGAGAGCCTCAACATCGAAAGATACTATTAAGTGATGGTTTTCTATATTTGTGTTTAAAATTTCTTGTATGAATGTGGGTATGTTTGCTATTGATTGAGTGGGTGTGTGTGTTCTGACTAATGGCTGTAGGAATTTGGTTAAAAACTTAGCTATTGGAGCAATGGGGGATAGGTAAAATGCGACTATTGGTCTTAGCGGTATATTTTGCTTGTGCAATTTTGGTTTTCCGTATATGTGGGCTTCAGAATCACTATTACTAAGGAATGCTTTATGTTCGTCTTCGGTGATTATTTTGGATTTCTTCAATCTATTGATGTCCTTTTTTATATTTAAGTAGACTTGGTTTCTTTCAGTATCTGTCAGAGGCTCGAAGGTGGTGCTATCTTTTAGTATGTTTTCCATTTTGTTTTGGTATTCTGTTTTATTCATTATTACTGTGGTTCCTCCTTTGTCTGCTTGGGTTATTACTATTTCTTTCCTGTTTTTTTAGGTTTCTTAGAATATGTTTCTCTCTTGGGTTTCGTAGGGGCTGGTTTGGTGGGTGATTCAATGTACTGGAAACTTTTTGTCTTATTTTTTCTTTTTCTTGGGTGTTCAGTTTCGATATTGCTACCTCTATTCCGCTGATTATCTTTATGGGGTCGGGTTTAGTGACTGGTCGATATTTTAAGCCTTTAGATAGTACAGCTATTTCTTCATGTGTTAATATGGCCTGTGATATGTTGACTACTTTTGGTGTTGTTTCACTTCTTAAGAGATTTGGTTCTTTATATTTGTTTGCCCAAAATTTTAACTTCTTGTCCTGTCTGTTCTTTATGTTGGATTTCAGTTTCATTATTTCTGGGATGATGTCGGTTATTATTCTGTGGAATTCGGATTCTGGGATGTGCTGGGATATTATGCATATGAGTTCCTTGATTGATTTTGATAGCAATCTGATGTTCGAGTGACATCCTTCTTTTCTGGCTTTTAATAATCTCGTTTGGGTTTCTTTTATGACTTTTTCTGAGAATGGGTTCTTTACCGGATCTCTAATTCGTAGTGATGGGGGGATAAAATTGGCTTCTATGCAAATCTTGTTGAAACTCAAGTGGCTTTGCCATTTGGCTAGCTGTAAAGATTTCTTGCGGAATATTTTCAGATAATAAGTAATATCATCGGGCGTTAAATTCATAGTTTACAGTGCAGCTTTCAGATGAATAAATTTAAATCTCCTTTAGATATCTGATATCTAAGTAAAAACGTTTATGGAGATGAGTATCTTTTATTCTGGTCTTCTCAAGCTTTCGGGCTTGTCCGCCCTTCTACAGGAGAAACATATACTATATAACGAGAAAATATAACGCCGCTTGATGCTAAAACTATTATGATTCTATGTACATATATACACATATATATATATACACTAGGATGTTTTTGCATATTATTTTTTACTTAAGATATGTTTTTTATTTGGTTAAAGTATTTACATATTTTACTATTGTTTGTTATATTTTATGAATTATCTTATAGGTTCGGAATTCTAATATTTAAGTTGGTTTTTATAATGGTTATGGCTATTGCATATAAGTTACTTATACTATTGTTGATATTATTAGCTGGTACTAGGATATATCGCGCTATATGTCTCGGGCAAATCTATTTTTCTATTGATGCTATTGTGTTTTCTGGATAATAAAGATTCAATTATAAGTCTTTGATATTTGCTGTTTATGTTATTGTAATGTATTATGGGTTCTTCTAATGCGAAAGTGTGGCCTGTTTCTTTGCAGTGTTGGAAAATTAGGGATCTATTGTCTTGATTTATTATGTTGCGTTTATGTTCATATATTCTATTGCTGACTCTCCTTCCTGTCTCCCCCACGTATTTGGCTTGGCAGTTGTTGCATTCTATGGAATATATTGCTTCTTTTTTGTTAGTGGGTTTTATGATATTAGAATTATTTTTAGATAGTGGATTTTTAATGATGGAGCCTATGTTATGGGAATTACTGTAATGTGTTTGGATGCCGAAGTTTTTTAAGTAGTTGGCTATTGTTGTAGCTGTTTGTGAGTATGGAATGTAACATATTGCTCTGTAAATATCTGTGGTTTTGTTTATTGGGTTATTGATTGTTATATTTTTGTGGAAATGTTTTAATATAAAGGTAATTGGGTATCCTGCTTGCTGGAGATTATTTATGATGTTCTGTGTTTCAATCGTTTTTGAATTCTGTTGCGAGCAATGGGTGTGTATTCTTTTGGTTAGTGTTTTAATTGTGTTTATCTTATGGCTTAGTGGGCAATATGAGGTGAAATGTATATAATTTGGTTCGAAACTTGGCTTGTAGTATACGGAGGTATGTAATCTGTTTTGTGACCTTATGATATTAATGTCTAAGAATGGTAGTTTATTGTTTTTTTCAAATTCTATTGTAAATTTGATTTTAGGGTGGTAGTTATTTAATGAGGTTAATATGTGGTTAACTTTGTTAGCTGTGCATATACAGAATATGTCGTCTATGTATCTTTTATATATTATTATGTCTGTGGGGAATTGTGTAGTTATCCATTTGTCTATTGTGTTCATAACTATTTCGGCTAACGGGGAAGATAGTGGGCTGCCCATGGGCGATCCTTTTATTTGTTTATATGATTGTGAGTTGAAATTAAAGATGTTCGATTTTAATGATATGTCTATTAATTCTATTATTTTGTTTATGACTGTTTGGTCTAATCTATTTTCTATTAACAAGGATTTAGTGTTATCTAATATTAATTGGTGAGGAGACTAGGATAGAGAGCCTCAACATCGAAAGATACTATTAAGTGATGGTTTTCTATATTTGTGTTTAAAATTTCTTGTATGAATGTGGGTATGTTTGCTATTGATTGAGTGGGTGTGTGTGTTCTGACTAATGGCTGTAGGAATTTGGTTAAAAACTTAGCTATTGGAGCAATGGGGGATAGGTAAAATGCGACTATTGGTCTTAGCGGTATATTTTGCTTGTGCAATTTTGGTTTTCCGTATATGTGGGCTTCAGAATCACTATTACTAAGGAATGCTTTATGTTCGTCTTCGGTGATTATTTTGGATTTCTTCAATCTATTGATGTCCTTTTTTATATTTAAGTAGACTTGGTTTCTTTCAGTATCTGTCAGAGGCTCGAAGGTGGTGCTATCTTTTAGTATGTTTTCCATTTTGTTTTGGTATTCTGTTTTATTCATTATTACTGTGGTTCCTCCTTTGTCTGCTTGGGTTATTACTATTTCTTTCCTGTTTTTTAGGTTTCTTAGAATATGTTTCTCTCTTGGGTTTCGTAGGGGCTGGTTTGGTGGGTGATTCAATGTACTGGAAACTTTTTGTCTTATTTTTTCTTTTTCTTGGGTGTTCAGTTTCGATATTGCTACCTCTATTCCGCTGATTATCTTTATGGGGTCGGGTTTAGTGACTGGTCGATATTTTAAGCCTTTAGATAGTACAGCTATTTCTTCATGTGTTAATATGGCCTGTGATATGTTGACTACTTTTGGTGTTGTTTCACTTCTTAAGAGATTTGGTTCTTTATATTTGTTTGCCCAAAATTTTAACTTCTTGTCCTGTCTGTTCTTTATGTTGGATTTCAGTTTCATTATTTCTGGGATGATGTCGGTTATTATTCTGTGGAATTCGGATTCTGGGATGTGCTGGGATATTATGCATATGAGTTCCTTGATTGATTTTGATAGCAATCTGATGTTCGAGTGACATCCTTCTTTTCTGGCTTTTAATAATCTCGTTTGGGTTTCTTTTATGACTTTTTCTGAGAATGGGTTCTTTACCGGATCTCTAATTCGTAGTGATGGGGGGATAAAATTGGCTTCTATGCAAATCTTGTTGAAACTCAAGTGGCTTTGCCATTTGGCTAGCTGTAAAGATTTCTTGCGGAATATTTTCAGATAATAAGTAATATCATCGGGCGTTAAATTCATAGTTTACAGTGCAGCTTTCAGATGAATAAATTTAAATCTCCTTTAGATATCTGATATCTAAGTAAAAACGTTTATGGAGATGAGTATCTTTTATTCTGGTCTTCTCAAGCTTTCGGGCTTGTCCGCCCTTCTACAGGAGAAACATATACTATATAACGAGAAAATATAACGCCGCTTGATGCTAAAACTATTATGATTCTATGTACATATATACACATATTTATATATACACTAGGATGTTTTTGCATATTATTTTTACTTAAGATATGTTTTTTATTTGGTTAAAGTATTTACATATTTTACTATTGTTTGTTATATTTTATGAATTATCTTATAGGTTCAGAATTCTAATATTTAAGTTGGTTTTATAATGGTTATGGCTATTGCATATAAGTTACTTATACTATTGTTGATATTATTAGCTGGTACTAGGATATATCGCGCTATATGTCTCGGGCAAATCTATTTTTCTATTGATGCTATTGTGTTTTCTGGATAATAAAGATTCAATTATAAGTCTTTGATATTTGCTGTTTATGTTATTGTAATGTATTATGGGTTCTTCTAATGCGAAAGTGTGGCCTGTTTCTTTGCAGTGTTGGAAAATTAGGGATCTATTGTCTTGATTTATTATGTTGCGTTTATGTTCATATATTCTATTGCTGACTCTCCTTCCTGTCTCCCCCACGTATTTGGCTTGGCAGTTGTTGCATTCTATGGAATATATTGCTTCTTTTTTGTTAGTGGGTTTTATGATATTAGAATTATTTTTAGATAGTGGATTTTTAATGATGGAGCCTATGTTAGGGGAATTACTGTAATGTGTTTGGATGCCTTAATATCATAAGGTCACAAAACAGATTACATACCTCCGTATACTACAAGCCAAGTTTCGAACCAAATTATATACATTTCACCTCATATTGCCCACTAAGCCATAAGATAAACACAATTAAAACACTAACCAAAAGAATACACACCCATTGCTCGCAACAGAATTCAAAAACGATTGAAACACAGAACATCATAAATAATCTCCAGCAAGCAGGATAACCAATTACCTTTATATTAAAACATTTCACAAAAATATAACAATCAATAACCCAATAAACAAAACCACAGATATTTACAGAGCAATATGTTACATTCCATACTCACAAACAGCTACAACAATAGCCAACTACTTAAAAAACTTCGGCATCCAAACACATTACAGTAATTCCCATAACATAGGCTCCATCATTAAAAATCCACTATCTAAAAATAATTCTAATATCATAAAACCCACTAACAAAAAAGAAGCAATATATTCCATAGAATGCAACAACTGCCAAGCCAAATACGTGGGGGAGACAGGAAGGAGAGTCAGCAATAGAATATATGAACATAAACGCAACATAATAAATCAAGACAATAGATCCCTAATTTTCCAACACTGCAAAGAAACAGGCCACACTTTCGCATTAGAAGAACCCATAATACATTACAATAACATAAACAGCAAATATCAAAGACTTATAATTGAATCTTTATTATCCAGAAAACACAATAGCATCAATAGAAAAATAGATTTGCCCGAGACATATAGCGCGATATATCCTAGTACCAGCTAATAATATCAACAATAGTATAAGTAACTTATATGCAATAGCCATAACCATTATAAAACCAACTTAAATATTAGAATTCCGAACCTATAAGATAATTCATAAAATATAACAAACAATAGTAAAATATGTAAATACTTTAACCAAATAAAAAACATATCTTAAGTAAAAATAATATGCAAAAACATCCTAGTGTATATATATATATGTGTATATATGTACATAGAATCATAATAGTTTTAGCATCAAGCGGCGTTATATTTTCTCGTTATATAGTATATGTTTCTCCTGTAGAAGGGCGGACAAGCCCGAAAGCTTGAGAAGACCAGAATAAAAGATACTCATCTCCATAAACGTTTTTACTTAGATATCAGATATCTAAAGGAGATTTAAATTTATTCATCTGAAAGCTGCACTGTAAAACTATGAATTTAACGCCCGATGATATTACTTATTATCTGAAAATATTCCGCAAGAAATCTTTACAGCTAGCCAAATGGCAAAGCCACTTGAGTTTCAACAAGATTTGCATAGAAGCCAATTTTATCCCCCCATCACTACGAATTAGAGATCCGGTAAAGAACCCATTCTCAGAAAAAGTCATAAAAGAAACCCAAACGAGATTATTAAAAGCCAGAAAAGAAGGATGTCACTCGAACATCAGATTGCTATCAAAATCAATCAAGGAACTCATATGCATAATATCCCAGCACATCCAGAATCCGAATTCCACAGAATAATAACCGACATCATCCCAGAAATAATGAAACTGAAATCCAACATAAAGAACAGACAGGACAAGAAGTTAAAATTTTGGGCAAACAAATATAAAGAACCAAATCTCTTAAGAAGTGAAACAACACCAAAAGTAGTCAACATATCACAGGCCATATTAACACATGAAGAAATAGCTGTACTATCTAAAGGCTTAAAATATCGACCAGTCCACTAAACCCGACCCCATAAAGATAATCAGCGGAATAGAGGTAGCAATATCGAAACTGAACACCCAAGAAAAAGAAAAAATAAGACAAAAAGTTTCCAGTACATTGAATCACCCACCAAACAGCCCCTACGAAACCCAAGAGAGAAACATATTCTAAGAAACCTAAAAAACAGGAAAGAAATAGTAATAACCCAAGCAGACAAAGGAGGAACCACAGTAATAATGAATAAAACAGAATACCAAAACAAAATGGAAAACATACTAAAAGGATAGCACCACCTTCGAGCCTCTGACAGATACTGAAAGAAACCAAGTCTACTTAAATATAAAAAAGGACATCAATAGATTGAAGAAATCCAAAATAATCACCGAAGACGAACATAAAGCATTCCTTAGTAATAGTGATTCTGAAGCCCACATATACGGAAAACCAAAATTGCACAAGCAAAATATACCGCTAAGACCAATAGTCGCATTTTACCTATCCCCCATTGCTCCAATAGCTAAGTTTTTAACCAAATTCCTACAGCCATTAGTCAGAACACACACACCCACTCAATCAATAGCAAACATACCCACATTCATACAAGAAATTTTAAACACAAATATAGAAAACCATCACTTAATAGTATCTTTCGATGTTGAGGCTCTCTATCCTAGTCTCCCTCACCAATTAATATTAGATAACACTAAATCCTTGTTAATAGAAAATAGATTAGACCAAACAGTCATAAACAATATAATAGAATTAATAGACATATCATTAAAATCGAACATCTTTAATTTCAACTCACAATCATATAAACAAATAAAAGGATCGCCCATGGGCAGCCCCACTATCTTCCCCGTTAGCCGAAATAGTTATGAACACAATAGACAAATGGATAACTACACAATTCCCCACAGACATAATAATATATAAAAGATACATAGACGACATATTCTGTATATGCACAGCTAACAAGTTAACCACATATTAACCTCATTAAATAACTACCACCCTAAAATCAAATTTACAATAGAATTTGAAAAAAACAATAAACTACCATTCTTAGACATTAATATCATAAGGTCACAAACAGATTACATACCTCCGTATACTACAAGCCAAGTTTCGAACCAAATTATATACATTTCACCTCATATTGCCACTAAGCCATAAGATAAACACAATTAAAACACTAACCAAAAGAATACACACCCATTGCTCGCAACAGAATTCAAAAACGATTGAAACACAGAACATCATAAATAATCTCAGCAAGCAGGATACCCAATTACCTTTATATTAAAACATTTCCACAAAAATATAACAATCAATAACCCAATAAACAAAACCACAGATATTTACGAGCAATATGTTACATTCCATACTCACAAAAGCTACAACAATAGCCAACTACTTAAAAAACTTCGGCATCCAAACACATTACAGTAATTCCCATAACATAGGCTCCATCATTAAAAATCCACTATCTAAAAATAATTCTAATATCATAAAACCCACTAACAAAAAAGAAGCAATATATTCCATAGAATGCAACAACTGCCAAGCCAAATACGTGGGGGAGACAGGAAGGAGAGTCAGCAATAGAATATATGAACATAAACGCAACATAATAAATCAAGACAATAGATCCCTAATTTTCCAACACTGCAAAGAAACAGGCCACACTTTCGCATTAGAAGAACCCATAATACATTACAATAACATAAACAGCAAATATCAAAGACTTATAATTGAATCTTTATTATCCAGAAAACACAATAGCATCAATAGAAAAATAGATTGCCCGAGACATATAGCGCGATATATCCTAGTACCAGCTAATAATATCAACAATAGTATAAGTAACTTATATGCAATAGCCATAACCATTATAAAACCAACTTAAATATTAGAATTCCGAACCTATAAGATAATTCATAAAATATAACAAACAATAGTAAAATATGTAAATACTTTAACCAAATAAAAAACCTATCTTAAGTAAAAAATAATATGCAAAAACATCCTAGTGTATATATATATATATGTGTATATATGTACATAGAATCATAATAGTTTTAGCATCAAGCGGCGTTATATTTTCTCGTTATATAGTATATGTTTCTCCTGTAGAAGGGCGGACAAGCCCGAAAGCTTGAGAAGACCAGAATAAAAGATACTCATCTCCATAAACGTTTTTACTTAGATATCAGATGAGTATCTTTTGTTCAGGTCTCATCAAGCTTTCGGGCTTATCCGTCCTTCTGCAAGGGAAACATATGCAATATATCAAGAAAACATAACGCCGCCTGAAGCTAAAACTATTGTGATTCTATGTACATATATACATATATATATATACACTAGGATTTTTTTTTTTTTGCACATAGTTTGTTTTCTTAAGATATATCTTTTTTTTTATTTTGTTAAGGTGCTTATGCATATTCTACTATCGTTTACTATAATCTACGAATTGTCTTATAGGTTAGAAATTTTATTATTTAAGTGGTTTTATATTAGCTATTGGCTATTACATATAAGTTACTTATATGACTGTCGATATTTAGCTGGTGCTAGGACATATTGTGTTATATGTTTCGAGCAAATCTATCCTCTATTAATGCTATTGTGTTTCCTGAATAATAAAGAATCAATTATAAGTCTTTGGTATTTGCCGTTTAAGTTATAGTACTGTCTTCTAGGTTCTCCTAATGCGAGAGTGTGGCCTGTTTCTTTACAGTGTAGGAAGAATCAGAGATCTATTGTCTTGATTAATAATGTTGCGTCTATGTTCATATATTCTATTGATGTCTCTCCTTCCTGTCTCCACCACGTACTTGGCTTAGCAGTTGTTTCACCCTATGGAATATGTTGTCTTTTATGTCTGTTTGGTTAGTGAGTTTTAAGATATTAGGATTATTTTAGATAGTTGATTTAATGGTGGAGACTATATTAGGTGAATTACAGTAATATGTTTGGATGCCAAAGTTCCTTAGGTAGTTGACTATAGTTATAGATATTTGTGAGTATGTAGTGTAACATATCGCCCTATAGATATTTGTGGTTTTGTTTATTGGTTATTGATTGTTACACTTTTGTGGAAAGTTTTTTTTAATATAAAGGTGGTTGGGCATCCTGCTTGCTGGACATTATTTATAATGTTCTGTGTTTCAATCAATTTTGGATTCTGTTGCGAGCACCATTGATTACAATTTTTTTTCTAAATTGTTTTATACAGTATGAGAAATGCGGTTGGGTTGCCATGGTTCAAATCTAGAACAGTAACCCGTGTCTTACAGTAGTCTACTGAAATGACTTAGAATTTTCCTCTCATCATAGCCCTGATATAATCTCTCTCACAAGCAGAAGTGAGTCCTGATAATTATTACTGGCTACAATTTCTTAACTTTATTTTATAGCGCTTTCAAGTTATGCTGGCCTGCATCCAGATTGGGGCTGGCACTGTAAGAGATAGTTAATCGATTTTTCTCCAGCACATAGCGGATTGGGAAAGTGACAAACACACGAGCCTTAAGGCAGATTTAGAATGGAGATCCAGTTTAGCATACCCATGAAGAGAGATTATTGAATCACCATAGAAAGGACGCATTTTTATAGTTTTCTTCGTAAATTTTTTTCTTCTCGAAACCAATAATAGAAAGAAACCTGGTTTTTAACATTCCAATGGCAAAATCTCAAGGGATAGATATAGTGAACAATTTGCGCGAGTACTTTTAATCACTGTGGAAGTTTTTATCAATTATGACATACTACCTGGGATAATCTTTAAAATATTCAAAGGAAGGGAGATGACTGGAGCTTGTGTCTACATGATAGCTGAGATATCCCGAGGCACGCGTGGACAGCGTTAATTTGGTGACAAGGCAGCAAAAAGCCACCTGTGTTAGAGACGGGATCTATCTAATATTTGGGGGTATAAGGGACAGGAGAGTTTATCGAGGCTCGATTTGATACTAATATATAATGAGGAGGTTAGCGAAATGAGGATCTCCAGCGCGAAGTAATATCACCTGAAGGCTGTGAAGGAGGGAGAATGAAGTCGGGACATCCGAGCAAGGATATTACATTGAATGCAATTCGGAACCTGTAGGCGTGAGGCGGCGTCGTGATTGGTTAGAAGGCTAGATGCGCGAGGAAGGGCGGCCCCCTTTGACGTCGTTTCTGCCAAGTTACATCACTGGATGCCGATAGATCGCCAAAGGGGTGTGTGCACCACATGGAAATTGTCATTGAAGATGTGCCAGCATGACGAGAAAGAAGATCTAGGACGAGATGACGTTTCCTAAATTTGACACACACAAGGTGATACGCCTGGACAATAGATGGAGCAGTGAAGTCCATCTAGAAATTAGCGCTAATTCCAGAACAAAATGTGTTTAGATTGAGCTGAGGTGACCTCTCCATATCATATATACTCCTGTAAATCCTTAGATGTCCACATGTATTTCCCACAGTGAATTATGCAAGATACACACCTATATCTCATGAGCCAGGAATGTATTACCAATCTGACAGTAATAAGGAATAATATTAGTTCTCTAACCCAGTAACAAACAAAACCCATGGTATGCAACAAAGTCCTACAAAGTAATTCCCCTACAAGATTCACAGTATATTATCATAACCCAACAGAAAACTCAGTTAAAAATCGGTATCCTAAAGGGCGAAATAACATTGTCATTTCCCAATCCCATGTGCACCTGCTATCCCGTCGACAATGATCTTATGACCGCATTTTATTCCGTACCAGCATGTTGTAAGAGGGGTGAACCCATGGAAATAGAACCTTCAATCACTGCACCTCTTACTGTATAAATACAAAGGAAAGGCTTCTGATAACCGTCTCTGAGTGACAATGGACTCGTACACGTGTTATGAGATCAAGTAAATTGGTGGGATAGGTTCCCAGATATTCTACAGTTGTGTATTCATAATTTGTAAGTTGTAAACAATGTGCCCAGAGATCTTCCAGGTCTTAGACGCGCCATTCGAGTATGTCCAGAGGGAGAGGCACCTCGACGGCCATTTTCCTAAAAAGGCCTCGTGCGGGGGTGATAAAAGATTTGCAGCTGAGGCAATTAACGATAGAAACCGTTGGCCCCCTGCCTCCCTTTTTGGAAGATAATGACCAGACGTGGGAGGGTCCTACTTTAGATTGTAAAATTTGAGGATCTTCCTTTTAAATACACGAGGAGTTTCCGGGAGCTAATTTACCTAGATTTCGGCGATTGTATACACTAATGTATATAAATAGGTCTATATTGATTATAACATTGGACTCTATTAAATAACAAATGTTAATTCTCCTAATAAGAAACAATTTTCTTATTGGCCACAATCTTTGCTTTAATGTTGGTACATGTTATTTAAGAGTTACTCTGTTTTTTTTTTTTTTTATTGACAACACTTTGTTTTTTAGTTATAGGCTGTGGTTTAAAGAGTTCCAGCTTTCTTTTATTTTCTCTAGCTACGAGTTTGTTCTAGCGTGGTAATGAATCTTAAATTTTCAATTTTATTTTTATGTTAACAATTTTGTCTTAGTGTTATGTTAAACTTTAAACAGTTTGCAGCTCGTCTTTTTATTTTAAACCATAACGAGCGTTCTAGTGTTAAGTGGCCGTTGAAGGGGAGCATTAACACCCTGTTTCAGTCTTTGTGTGCTAATTGTCTCAACCTTGTTTTTGTGCAGTATATCGTCTCACAACCGTGCTGTAGCGTTTGTTGCCATCTTTAATGATCTTCACAATTGTTTTAATGTTAGAGTGTCAATTGTCACAACCTCGTTTCAGTGTAGCTCATTGTTGAAGAGGGTCTCACAACCGTCTTAATGTTAGTGTACCATCTTTAAGGAGCCTTCACAACCTGTTTAGTGTATGTGTGTCGTCTCTAAAGGATTGTCACAGTCTGTTTTAGTGTTTATGTGTCATTATAGAGAGTTTCGCAACTGTGTTTGATATTAGTCCATCTTTAGAGAATTCTTACAACATGTTTTACTATTAGAGTGTTGTTTGTCACAACCTCGTTTTAGTGTAGCTCATTGCCGAGAAGAGTTTTCACAACAGTGTCTTGATGTTAGTCCACAGTTAAAAAGGGAGTTTTTCACAACCTTGTTTTAATGATAGTTTGTCATCTTTATGAGTTGTGTCACAACCTTGTTGTAATATAACACATCGTTTTGAAGAGCTTTCGCAATCCTGTCAGGGTATGATTTAGGAAAACTTTAGTTTTTACTTTTGTTTTTATGCTCCAATTTCGTTCTTTTATAGGGACCTTCATCTTTTCACAACGTGATGTTGCGTCCACATCAACACATACTATAGAATGTGTACTAGAGTTAGTTAAATTTTGATCATAGTATGAAGTGTTAGAATGTAGGTTAAAGGCCCTAGATTGTGGTCTTAAAGAAATTTCAGTTTTTTTTTTTTATTGCAGGTTTTGAGCAGTGGTTCAACTTTAAAAACAATTAAGGGCTTAGACGCACCAGACAATTGCTGTGCTTGTAACATATTCTCTATGGAATAACTTGGAGCTTGCGTTGGGTAAAACTTGACTCCCTGTAAATCCCTGGGTCCAGTTATACAGTCCAAAGAGAATTTCTAATGAGAGTGTGTAAGGCAATTACAGTCTAAGAATTGATGTAATAGGATAGCAAGTCATCTCTGTTGTTAAACTCCAGAACGAGCTGGGTACTGAATGCCCTATAAGTCCAAAGAAAGAGTTTAGCTGAATAGCAGGGAAAGAAGAATACTAATGATCCTATTGGGAAGCAGCGTTGGGGAAGCACTTGTAGACCTATCATATTTTTGGCAATGAGGTAAATGCTTGAAGTCAGTTCGCTCCATTTAAGTGCTAGTTTGATGAATCATTTGTTTAGACACCAAGTGTCCAAGATAAGATTTTCAGACTGTTAGACACCTAGTTAGAGTGTTAGGTTAGATTTCAGCATTGATTGTTAACAATCAAACTTTATTAATTTTGTTTAAGTATAAATAATATTTATCTATGAGTAGGTAACTTGTATTAGAGTTTGTACGAGGCACTTTATTTGAGTAAATAGGGCTTTAGCTCCCGATTCATATTAATTAGGTATACTTTATTTGATTTCACATTTGTCCTGAAAAATTTGTTATTATTAGGAACTATCAATGATGATAATCATAGTACTTTGGCTTGTGTAGCAGCTTTTAACTTTAGTTTGTATGCAGACCGTGAATGATGGGGGGGGAGGGTGCATGAATGGATTGGTCTAATGAATGTGTAAGAAGGTTAAAAACAATTATACTGTAAAGACCAAAGGTACTTTAAGATAAGGTTAGGGAACTAATAGATTCAATTTTAATTTTGATTTCGTTATTTGTTAGGAACGATGGCCTCACAGGACAGTACAACTCTATTATTAGGAAAGGTTTTCGCTCCATTTTGTTAGGTCTCCTCCAATGGGAGTATAAGTTTGATTTCTATTATTAGGGAATCAATCACCCTATTTCATCATATCAACTTGAATTCTAAGAGTCGTAGGCAATGACCATGTCTCGATTCTCAGACTGGAGTATTTGTGGAAGACCACGGTCAGGCCAGAAGTCTGCAAAACCCTCCTCATTAGAGGGAACTGAGAGGGTATCAGGTGAACTTTGTGCTAGGTGGGGGGATTCAGTTGCCGACGTCGCAGACTAAGTGTAAAGCGACGAAAACCCTCGGGTAAACGATCTGACATCGTAATTTACGACGCTTTGAGCGTGACTGAGATGAGGGTGGTTCAGACGGCAGGTTGAGAAGGTTCGGCGCGTTGAAGCTCCTCTATAAATTGCGCAGCTTGGAACCAATCTCCTATAGACAGAAACTTCGAAACATGTGCTGGGTAAGCAATCCCTATAACTCCTTGATTTTAAGACATAGTCTAAAGGGGGTTTCTAATGAGAGTTAACAATGAGAGAGCGTGTAAGAGACAAGCTATGATTAGACGACGCGATTCCGTCTACAGATTTTTTAGGTACCAGTTAGCAAAGTGACAGATGGACTGTCCAGATTCTTTGCGTTTTATATCGCCCCAGGCTAGCAAAAGTTAATCACCTAATTAAAGATTATCAGTCTAACGTACGTTTAGTTAGAACGAATTTAGGTCTAAATATCAGTTAATAAGTAAAATTTTTCTTTTTGTTACGAGAGTAACTCATCATAAGATAAGGTAAATTTTAAATTAGTAGGACTTCTAAATGAACTTCTGAGGCAGATCACCAGAACAAGCCAGTGTAGCTTTCAGATCTAAGAAGGAAGAATTTTTTTTTTTTTTTGGAGAGATCGATTCGGCCGTGAAATGGCCTAGAGCAATGAGCTAGTCTTATTTTTTTTTTTAGACATAGACTATAATATTTCAGAGAGGTGTTAAGAACTCGAGTTTAGGGTAGAGGGTATAAGTACACATTCTATAGATCATCTAAACAATGTATAATAGGGGTTAACTACATGTTCAGGTAAAGAACAAAGATAGGTTAGATTGTCATCACGATAAGGTGACTTAGAAATAACCTGGTTTGGGAACGTATTGGCTATCATGATCCCCTTCATATATATATCTTCCCTGATTTAAGAGAAGCGGGGAACATGCCAGACAGAAACAGTCCCAATGACGAGTTGGTAAGAACAATTTTTAAGATATTCCAAGTAGAATTTGAAATACTAGTGAAATGTCCTAGACCCTCAGTGCACATCTATCCGTTTTTATTATCATTATATATTCAATATTACTATATAGCATGTATCATTCCTTTATTATATTCATGTATATTTGTGTATGTAGAAATAACGAATAATTAATATGTGTGACATCTTCAGATAAATGTACCGAATGAGGATTCTAATTACAATTTATAGATTCATCTGTTCACCATGTATATCCTATATATATGTATATCAAACCATTCCATTCATACCTATAGTAAACATCCATCTTAATATTTTTTTTTATTCTTTTCTCTGCGTATATCTGCATTGCCCCACTTTGACATACATAGTATCCGTGCAAATTTAATGTGTATATTCACTTGCCACGTTTCTGTTTTACCCTGTTATTAGTGTCATTGATAGGAGTTGCAATTTTAGTATTCTTTTATATTACCATTACCATGGTAACCATGTATAGTCATTCCTTTGCTGTCATATATATATCTTATAGAGTCAATAAAGTTTTTTTTTTGGATATGTTTTAGGAATTGTACATATCTATATTAACACACACAATTCCTTGGCGCCCTTAATAATTATGTTTATCTAGGAGGTACTAAGAGTTTGTTTGTATAGAATTGATGCTTAGGCCATCCAGCACCTCCAACATGAGGACAATGGCTGAGAACATGTGGACTTGACACACATCTGGGCCAAGACCCCCGGATTACAGACAGCGAAAGGATGGGATTAGTACATTGCCCATTAAATGGTAGGGTAGAATTTCCCCCAGTACTTACATTGAGCTAACATGTTTCAGGTTCATGGCCCGTATATTCCTCCTTTGCCCGAGTGTCAGTGATTGCTTGCTGATATCATAAAAGAATGCATTTCCCCCGATTTCATATTTCTCATAGACTATAAACAGATATGAATTGGAATAAACGCATTCATTCACTCTGGTGGGGGAGGAATTGTTGGGTCAGTTTTTCCATTAAACAAAACCCAACAAAGATGTAAACATTCATTTACATCATATAAACATATATATACGCAGTGTCTCGCCGAAGTGTTTGTTGCCTAGGTGGAGAAACTCCCAACGATGGCCGACGATGCTCTAAGAAGCCCCCTTCCCTGACGCAGGGCCTCTCTTGAAGGATGTACAAAAGGCAGACACCTGAAGACACCAGACTTCCATGCCAAAAGCAGATACCTGGTGGCAGAGGGAAGACACGACGGGTGACATCCAGAGACATCGTGCCTGAGAACCGCTGGTACCATATGTACATATATTGCTGTACCATATGTACATATATTCCCCTCATCTCTTTTTGGTAGTAGGTGACCTAAGAAAGACAATGTGTCATTTAAACATGTAAATTAATAATTTTTATATACTCGGGATATATATATATATAATTAATTCCTAAAGGAATTAATTTTTTAGGGATTAATTTGTTTTATCCAATATACGATTTTCTTTCTCGCGCTGCAACACGGGAAATTGGGGGGCGTGGTCATGGGGGGACGTGCGTGTTTTCTTCCGACGAATGGAGATGCCCATTGATCACGTGGGTATTTGCTCTAGACGAATCAAAATGCCAACCAATAAAAGCTTTGGCATGATCAACGAATGGAAAATGAAGAAAGCCTAGGATAAAAAGGAGCCGTTTTTGACATAAAGGGACGGACAGAGCCGCTCAGTGACAGTAATTTCCACCAGACAGTCCGAGACGTGGAGGAGAAGCGAGACCTTACCCGCCCGTTCCGAGAGAAGGTAAGCAACCGCCACATGGCCCAACTCCCCTTCATAGTTTTCAATTAAGAAACAGATCTATTTAGATTTTGAATGGGCCCTAAAAGGGCTTTAGATGATATTCCAAAGTAATGTTAGTATTTTTAAGCACCTTATCCCGTTAGAATAGATGGAGATCTATGTTTTCCTATTATGCAACGAAGAATTTGTAACCTTAAGTCACCTCTACCTAATACTATGTAAATAGCATGCCCCGCTAGTATAAGATGTCCCAGAAATTTTATTCTTGTCTAATAAATATCTACATATACATTTTCTTAGTCAGAGAGTTTCGTTTCCTTCTTTATACAATTTCATTCCCCTAGTTTTATGGTAATTACCCCCACCTTATTATAAAATCCCATTTAGTGTGGACTACCAACTCTGATGTAATAGAGTTGTGTACTGTGTATTTGCTGTGGCATGCTGACACAGCAACAGTTGCAAAATACGACTTTATCATGGCTGTTTTGGAGGGTTAAGATATCTGTTAGGTTTTTAATAATACTTGTATCCTCATGTGAAGAATCTGCCTTTCCCCCATTGTCTGATCAAGATATAGTATGATTCTTACCTATTGTAAGAGAATGTTGTTAATAATCATGTGCTCCCATAAATTGCCTGGCATGTACACTGTAGTGAATGTCTTAAACTCATTGGGTTGTTCTCCTTATAATTTTAATTGAAGACCATTGTCTTGAATACATTATGATTATTAATGTCAATAGTATAAGTCTGTAGTTTGCTTGCCTTTATTTATTAGATTTTTGGTGTAATCTTCATAAATAGAGTTCTTCCCATATATCCAGATGGTACATACTTATAGCATCTTGTTGAATCTTTATTATAAAATTTAGGATTAATGTATACCTGCATGTACGGTCAGATTTTCCACCAATGGAGTCCTGAATCTGGTACTTCATGATTATTTTGGTCTAAAATATTGATTTCCACTTGTTATACTTCAACAGGAGTGTTATTAAGTCTTCTATATTCAGGATATCTTAGTTCTTTTCTTTTGTGTGTAATAACATGTTCATCTTTATCTGAGGTCTCCCAGGGGTAGTTGTGTGATTCTCAAGGAGCGTGACACTAAAAATTTGGGCGCGACACACGGACCCGAGTCCGACGCGTTCCAGCGTCTGGATTTACTCTTTTGGGAGAAAGGACCACTATTAAGTCCTATAAATTATTTGCCTTATAGCTTATTCTGTTGGACTCTAGTATAATCTTTACAAGTGGGGTCACTTCCACATATATATATATCCAGATAGCAAAATTAACTCCAATATCTTAACCTCTGCGAAATTCCTATGAGAAATGATAAACTTCGAGGTACGTTACCATTTTTTTTTTTTTCTCGCTTAATAAGGCTCAAGCTTCCGGATATGGTGATCCTTTATGGGAATAACGCGATGGTAGTGGGTCATTAGAAACTATATATATATTTATCTAATGTATTTATATCTTTATAAAACTTTCTATAAAGGAACTATTAACATCTTGTTATATGCTAAAGTATAGACTATTTACATATTTCTAACTAAGGCAAAACATAATATAATAATTTAGCTTTGAAATTAGGATTAGCTATGGAACATGGTTAATGAAACAAGAATTACTTTATCAGATATGGAGAAGTGTACGTTTAATTGCTTTCATTTCTATTTTTTTTGAATCTGGTGCGCCCATCCATTCTATCTATTATTTGATCTGTACTAAATTATAGAGGATCTGTTGCTATAATTTCCTCTTTGAAGTTGCTACCAGCGTCTTCAGTAGGTGGCTAAATCGTTAGAAGGCGATTCTCTTAAAGGAATGGTTGAAACACACGAGGAGGCAAAGGAAGGGTCCGCCATCTTTCTCTTTCATGGAGGAAGAAGCAAGGGGGGGGAGAATGGACGTTGGACCCCACACATTCTTGTGGGACATCGTTATTTTTCCCACGCGATACCCGACGCTCCATACATTCCAAGAAGAGTCCATCAACGGGGCCTCTCCATGAGGGGCCTTCTCACGCCGACATGGGAACTTTTTACTTGGAGCTGCATTTCTCAAATCCTTCTGTGCCTTGTATGTTGTCTGATATTCCATTTCCATTCTTCCAGTTATAGTTTTATACGCTCTGGTAGGGGAGCTGTTGTTAAAACGTTACACTTACAGATTTCTTTATAAAAGACTTTTACTAAGTCACTGTCTACATGCTCCGTTCTCGTAGGTCTAAAATAGGGAACGCGACAGTGGTAAGGGAGTTGTTGTCAAAAATGTTACACTTTGCAGTCTTAATAAGGAAAATTTTTTTAGGCCACAACATACATTCCGAGGATGGTGTTGACATTGTTGTCGGCAAGGTTATGCTCGCAAATTTTAATATGGGAATTGTACTAAGTCACTCCCTACATGCTCCGTTCTCGTAGGTCTAAAATAGGGAACGCGACAGATGTATGGAGACATCTGAGGCTCTTCATTGGACACGACAACAACAACAATATTTATTTGGATTTGATCTTATTTTGCCTTGCGTTTCTAATCTTTAATTAAAATTGCACCATATCAATAATAAACACAAGGTAATAGGACCATATCCAAATGAATAAATGGTGTGTTACATTTCGGTAACAGTGTTGTTACCATCTTCCTTGTTATCCTCCTGTTACCAGAACACCACACACTATTTATTTATTTAGTCTTATTACCTTGTGTTTATAATCTATAATCCAAATTGTGCCTATCAATAATAATAAGACAGTAGAACCTCCCAAGAGAGAGAGTGTTATATATAAGAATAATCTATGGACAATGACAGAAAGGTTACAAGGTTTTCCCACTATGTACTAACTTTCAATCTGCAATGCCAAAACACATTATTGACTGTATTGACTCACCCATTGATGAGCTCTACTCTTCCCGGCAGACACCATCAACAAGATCTACAAGCTTGATACCTTAATATGATTGAGTGGAGATAAGAAAGAAGAAGAAGAATAATCTGTGTGAATAATCGGCAAGACTGTTTGTAAACAATTGAGCAATAATAAATATGTAATTCATCTGAATAGCTCTATATAAAGGCAGGCAGTAAAGATATTAAATACAATATGCACACACAAAAGCTTTATTAAGACCAGCAGTCTTATACAGATTCACCTCAGAAAGAAATAATAGATGGAGCTCCTATACTCCAGGCAGCGCAGCACCCAACAACAGCCTCCTGGTCCGACGCATGTCCAATGGTCACACGTTCCTTTGTGCATACGTCATGGGTTAGCGAATCACTGAACAGGCTAGAGTGGAATCAGCCGCGTTCTAGTCTTCACTTTCCTCGTCCAAATAGGACCCACGGCATTTCGGCGATTCAATTAATCTCCTCCGAACAGTGACTTGTAGAATAAATACAATATATAAATATAGGTTAAAAGATAAAATAGAAAACGCATAAAAAGATACGACAGAGAGGTACAATTTGGTTTATACACTCAAGTCTTCGATGTCGCCAGTCATCTTTTCTTTTTTAAGAAGACAGAGCCAATTTTGTTCACACTTGGTTAATTTATGTCTTCATCAATAAAGGTCACTGTAATATCTTTCAGAGTAATTGTCTGAATCCCGATATACATTCTGAAGGGTACAACTTCCTTACGTTTTGTCCATGAGTGTAGATTAAAAACACAAGGTAATAAGACCAAATCTAAATAGATAAATAGTTTGTGACATTTCTGTAACAGCGTTATTACCATTTCACCAGTAGTCTGACAACCAGTAGTCAGACTCCAGTTGTCTGATGATGGTAACAACGCTGTTACTGAGACATCACATACTATTTATTTGGTCTTATTACCTTGTGTAGTAACAATGTTAATTGCTCGAGGAGCATGAACTCATGAAATTTGTGTTAATCTTTACCCAAGGGGATAAGAAACAACAATGTAATTTCTCTGCAATGGCAAACAAAGATAGGGCTTACTTTGATATCTTGAATGAGTTTTTCCAGTGGGGATTCTGCTACCATCTGTATGACCACACCACATTTGTCAACAATCTCCATCAGTTACAATAAATCAAAATAAATGGTGTGTCATATTTCGGTAACAGCATTGCTACCGAGAATGGTTGCAGGGTTTTCCCACTATGTACTAAGTGCAATTCTCAACCTGCAACCCCCAAACACATTATTGACTGTATTGACTCATCCATTGATGAGCTCTACTCTTCCCCGGCAGACACCATCAACAAGCTTTACAAGCTTGATACCTTAGTGTGATTTAGTGGAGATAAGAAAGAAGAAGATTGCTAGTCATCAGACAAAAGTACTGAAGAGTTTCAGTTAAAGAGTTTCAATGTAATTCTACTGCCCTAAAAAAGCTTATGTCCATAGTTTTCTGAAATACCATTTCTAAGATTCCACCTTCAATGCAGCATATAAAAGCAGAATGATCCAGTACAGTATTGGAGCTCTAAAGAAGCGGTCTAGTAGATTAAATTGGCGAAACTGCTGGGAGGGTTCACTACTGATGAGTCAAGCCCTCCCAATATTTTTTTTTCATCGCAGTAAGGACAGTAGAAGTTTGGTTTATTTGTGAAAAGAAACATTTGCATCTTAATGTCTTAATTCGTTGTATATAGATGACGCGTTATTGCTTTGAAAAAGTTTGCGTGTGGGGAGTGATTATGGTAACAATGATGTACAGGGGGGTTGGAGGAAGGATGGCCTAAACCATTGGTTTTCGACCTCTATGACCCGGGTTCGATTCCCGCATTGGGCACTTTTTTCTGATTTATTAGGAGTACAAATAAGTTTTGAGGATTTTTTTTATAAATTCGAAGCTTTATTCAGAGAAATCAGTACAATATATTTCATTCAAAGTATTGTCCATCTTCAGCTACGACTTTTTCCCCATCTTTCAGGCAGCATACGGATTCCGTGTCGAAAAAATTCCTCGTCTTTTGAGGCGATCCAAACATCGACCCAATTTTTCGCCTCTTCGTAAGAAGTGAAGTGCTGCTAGGCCAGGCCATGTGTCATCGAACGGAACATGTGGTAGTCTGAAGGAGCAATGTCTGGTGAATAGAACGGGTGGGGTAGGAACATCCCATTGAAGCGCCTCCAAAGTCTCCTTGACAACTTTTGCAACATGGGGCCGAGCGTTGTCGTGCTGATAGATCACCTTGTCATGTCTTTTGGCATATAGTGGGCGTTTAATCTTCAATGCTCGGCTTAATCGCATCAATTGTTGTTGGTAACGTTCTCCAGTGATGGTTTCGTTAGGCTGAAGTAGCTCAAGTAGATCACTCCGAGCTGATCCCACCAGATGCACAGCATTAGCTTCTTGCCATGAATATTCGGTTTGGCCGTTGAAGTTGATGCATGGCCGGGCTTAACCGACGATTTTCTGCGCTTTGGGTTGTCGTAGTGAATCCACTTTTCGTCCCCCGTCACGATTCGATGCAAAAAACCCCTTCCGGTTTTGTCTTTTGAGCAGTAGTTCGCACGTGCAAATACAGCGCTCGATGTTTCCTGGCTTGAGTTCATATGGAACCCAATTTCCTTGTTTTTGCACCATACCCATGACCTTGAGACGGTTCGAAATCGCTTGTTGAGTCACTCCCAAGGTTTCAGCGAGCTCCTCTTGAGTTTGGCTTGAATCTTCGTCCAATAAAGCCTCCAACTCAGCGTCTTCGAACTTTATTGGCCTCCCTCCGCGTTCTTTGTCTCTGGTGTCAAAATCGCCACTTTTAAAACGCCGAAAACCAGTACTCACATGATTTTATTGATAGAGCATGTTTACCATATGCCTCACACAGCAATCGATGTCCATCAGTTGCACTTTTCTTCAAATTAAAACAAAAAAGCAGCGCTTCCCGCAAATTGTGTTTTGTTGGCAAAAAGGTTGACATGGTTAGAGCACCAAAAAAAAAGTTCCTTACACTTGAGTGAAAGACTTCTTCTGATTTTTTTGGGGAAATGATGAAGCCTTAACATGAAACCTTACAAGGTCCGATGCTATTTATATAATATTTGTTGTGGCTTCTTTTGCAAATCCCTCAAAACTTATTTGTACTCCCAATAAAAAATGCTCCAATGGCCCCCGATTCTTGCAAAAGTTCAACCCCACCAGCGAGTGCAAGTAAACAAACGGGGCTCTGGAACACTTGTAAGTGCAAAATCGAACTGCTTTTCACATGTGTAGACATGTGGTACACTTACAGTGCACAAGCAGTCGCCTACTTCTACCCACCATGATTATCATGGCCTGTACTACGTGTACTAGGAAAAACCCAAAAAAACTGATGTTACAGAAATGTTACACACTATTTATTTATATGGATTTGGTCTTATTACCTTGTGAGTGGAAACAAAAGTTTTTATTATCCCTAGTACACGTGGCCATGATAATCATGTTGGGTAGTAGTTGGCGACTGCGTTCAATGTAAATAACATGTCCACAAATGTGGAAAGCAGTTTGACTTTTGCACTTACAAATGTGCCAGAGCCTTGTTTGGTTACTTGCATTCACTGATGAGGTTGAATTTTCCAAGAATCAGGAGCCATTGAAAAAAAATTTTTTTTCTTCAAAAGTGCCCCATGCGAGATTCACTCCCAAGTGATGGCTGTCGAAAAACCAATAGCTTACAACTTATCCCTCTTCCACCAAACCCTTTAATCATAAACAAGATCAAATCAATAAATTGTGCATTGATGTTTCGGTAACAGCTTTGATAAGGTACATTTGGATTATAGATTATAAACACAAGGTAATAATACCAAATCCAAATAAATAAATAGTGTGTGACGTTTTGGTAACAGCATTTTTACCATCTTCATGGTAATCACTGCATCAATGTACATTTGTCTGAAGATGGTAACAACACTGTTACCGAAACGTCACACACTATTTATTTATTTGGTCTTATTACCTTGGGTAACAGCTTTGTTACCATCTTCAGACAAAAGAACAGTAACAAATGCTGTTACAGAAATGGCACATACAATTTAATGATTTATAGTGTTGTTACCCTTTGTTTCACATCTATAATCCAAATGTGGTGTCGCTGGAGACCCACTGGCCATTCTCCACCAAACTCTGCAGCACTGGCTGAGACGCCATGTTCATTGTACATAGTATGATGCATATAATATAACTAGCCGAATGACCCGGGCAACGCCCGTGTTTTACCCCAATTGAATGTTTTGATTCAAATACTATTTGTTACAATTATAAATTGGCGCCTTAAATAAATGCATATTTTAGTTAATAAGTATAGCCTATGTGCTTTATCTGTCTATGTACTGTTGGCTTCCGTAGGCATCTCTTACTGGGAAAAAGAAAGAGAGGATTCCATTTGGTTATTAACTAATATATGCATTTATTTAAGGAGCGACCCGCTCCAACACAATAATTACATAAACGAAAAGGCGAGTAGGGGGGGGGGGCATGATGGGGGGGGGGGGGGGGGGCAAAGGTGGCGTGAGCGTAGCCAACCAATAGGAGGGCGCCATTCCAAAAAAAAAGCAACAGTGACAGAGACGAAAACTGACTGATTAAGAGATGAAGAATGACGCTCGTAACTGTATATAGAATTATATTTTTTTAAATAATACAGACTGTGCACTTTTGCATGTATTGACAATATCTCAATAAAATTATGTTAATTGTCAATTATCTATAATCCAAATTGTACCTTATCATCCAGAATGGAATAGATAATAGCAAAAAATAATTTTAGAGATATATGCTTTTAAGGAAACACTCCCTCCTATATAGGGAATGTAAGTAAACACTTACCAGGAGGTAAATACACAAGTTATTGTCTGAGCCAATAGCAAAGGTTACAACCTTTTATATCCAATCTTTGGGCTCCCTACAAGGGATTCCTACATTCTAAAGTTCTCTCTGGGTCCTATAGCCTCAACTGTACAATATACTCCAAAATTAGCAAAGATGATAGTTGCTAATTCCAAAATGGACAACATATATCTCTGGCAAACACAGAGAGATTTCGCTCTACCAATCTACAATATGCTACAGCTTTTCAAAATGTCATACACACTAAGATAAAGATGCATGTTCAAGGAGACTGATTTCTTTTTTTTTTTTAATCCTTTTATTAGTCTAAATTAGACAAGATCTTGGAGATCGTGCTCATAAAGAAGTTCAAGAACTTTTCTTGGTTCTCTGTACAGGGATCCTTTGTCCTTTCCAATACAATTTAGTATATGTTGGGGAGTGGCCTCTTCGGCTTTGCTAGTAAATTTTGAAAGGTGTCCATTTGAAAGATAGTTCTCTTATAAATGTAAAAAGAACTAAGAAGCACAGAACCAACAGCCGGCTTATAAAGCTGACACCATATAAACCAATTCAGACATATATCGATTTGAAAATAGAGCAATCCATAAATAAATCTTTTTTTTTTTTTTACTTATCCTTTTATTAGTCTAAATTAGACAAGATCTTGGAGGTCATGCTCATAAAGAAGATAAATAAATCTTTAAATAAAAAAGGCATATATTGGAATAAAATTTCATTTATTTTACCAATATTTCAGTTGGCTGAATGCCAACCTTTATCAAGGTGTTATAACATTTTAATGTGTCAAATTACAAAACTATTTTAGAGGTGTAATATTCTTTTTAAAATAAAACATAATTCTGCTGTCCTAAAAGCTTATGTCCATAGTTCATCTAAAATACCCATTCGAAGAGTCAAGCATCAGTATCACTATAAAAGGAAGTTCCAAAAATGCAATATAACAGCGGTATGGTAGATTAAACTGGCAAAACCGCTGGAAGGGTTCACCACTGATGAGCCAGGCCTCCCTTTAATTTTTCCATTGCAGTAAAGACAGTAGAAATTGTTTTATTTTATTTTTAAAAGAATATTACGCCTCTAAAATAGTTTTGTAATTTGATAACAGATGGCGCGCTAGTGCATCGTAAAATAATTTTAATGTGTGTCAACAACGATAAGATTGAGGAGTTTTTGCAGGTCTAGCTCCCACCACATTCTGTTGATGAGCCGGACATGAGATATTTTGCCAACACACTTGGTCAGTGGGGAAGGAAGGATTGAAACTTACCAAATGGACATTTGATAGCTAGATGTTAGAAGGTGACAATAGGGTGACAATGAAGCAGAAATCAAACAAGTCAAATTCTTTATTTATCTTAACCCTTAACTGGACGGGGTGGATTTTACTTACGTAACTGGACGGGTTGGGTAGATTCAACCCACTTATGTAACTTTATGAAATAAGCGCTAAATATTGATTGAAATCAATATTTTAAAATATATATTTAACCCTTAACTGGACGGGTGATTTTTTCTTACGTAACTGGACGGGGTGGGTAGATTCAACCCACTTATGTACCTTTACGAAATAAGCGCTAAATAATGAATTAAATTCAATATTTGAAAGATTATTTAATGATTACAAATGTTAATATACAGAGATTTTGACTTCTAAAAATTCTAAATATAATCTATTTACAGTTTTCACAAATAATTAAAAAATGTTTTTTACAGACGCTTAGTTGACATACAGAGCATAAGGTTTTCACTTTTCCCGCATTTTTTTGATGGACATTTGTAGCACCTTTTTGGAGTATCAGATTCTTGTGGCATCGTAGATCCTCTTGATGTACTTGAACCATCATTATTTTTTAATTTTTTCATTGTCGTCTGTAATTCCACCGGGAGGGAATTTAGATTACGTGTGGCCAGGTGTTCATCAATCAAGGATCTCCTAAGATCAACAATAAAGGTACTTCTTTCTTTTTGATCCTTTTTATCAATCTGATAGTTGAAGATGATGTAAGAATTCAGAGCTGTGATATCTAAGAGGGCATAAAAAAGTGCCAAAGGCCATCTTCTGGATCGACGAGAGGTAGAAAAATTAGAGACCATTTGGTCAATGGTATCTACACCTCCTTTTGTTAGATTATAATCCATTATAATGTCAGGTTTTCCTGTTGTTTCATCACATTTATTGTCATGATGCATCGAAGATATAAGGATTACTGATTTTCTTTTTTTGGGAACATAGGAGACTAAAGTTTTTGTTCCAGAGAAACCAAAAATAGATGTTCCTGATTCTCTTTTAGGATGCGGTTGGAATTGTGGTGGAATCTGAGGTTTGTTCTTTCTCATCGTTCCTAAATATGTAAGGGCCATGTTCTTTCAACTTATCAACCAATTCTATTGAAGTAAACCAGTTGTCTGCTGTAATATTTCTATTACTCTTCCAAAGTGGTCGACTAATATCTAAAACTATTTGGGTTGGCAGGGATAGTTGTTTTGACTTTGGAGTTTTAGATTTTCCTGTATATACCATTGCATTATACATATAATGTGTTCTTGAGTCTGCTAGTATCACTATTTTTATCCCATATTTATTAGGTTTTGAGGGTATATAAATTTTGAATGGACATTTTTCCCGAAACCCTACAAGCATTTCGTCAACAGTAAGGTATTCAGCAGGTGTATAACAACTTTGAAATTTTTCAATAATGGTTTGGGAAATATCTCTTATGGGTGAGAGTCTATCTTCTTTGCATCTTGTCTTGAAATTATCAAATCTAATACAAAGTAATAGAAAAAGGAAACGCTTCACACTCATTACAGAGCGAAAAATGTCACGGCCTGTTCCATCTGAGGCAAACAAAGATTCTACATTTTGATGACCTGATTTGTAAACTCCAGCTAGATACAACAAACCTGAGAATGCTCTTATTTCTATTTCACTTGTAAAATTTGAGTAAGTACTTTTGGTCAAATCTGAAATTCTTTGGCGAAATTCTTCAATTTTTGCATTTGTAAATTCAGATATTTGTTTTATAATTGCGGCAGTAAAAAATAAGTTGAATATATCTATGCCACAATTTGGCTTCGGTTTAGCAGGGCCTTTCAGACCAGGTAAGTGTGTAATTATGTTATGAGAACGGGTTCTTCCAATTATTGCATGATTCTTGTTCCACTTATAGCCATTTTTCCCAATGAAAACAATTACTTGAAGACATTTGAACAGTGGTAAGAATTGAATAACATTCCTCATCTGTACTGACATCTGAAGATTCGTTCAATGAATAATTTTCAGTTTCAGAATCATCATCAAAATTCTTATTCAAAATTTCGTCTTCCATTATAAATAGAATTTCAAAAATAAAAAGTCTTACCTTGATAAAAAAATTAAGGAAGTTGTTTTTTTTTTAATCTAAAAGAATAAATTCTACTTAGCCAAAGAAAGAAGTCTTATTTTATGAATGGAAGCTAAAAAATAGCGGAAGAAAGCGACTCGAGAATGAGCAATCAGCTATAACCCTAACATGAAAAATTCTCACGCTTCTGGACGGCATGGGCGGAATCCGCCCACACATGCAAATTTAACCGCCCTCCCAAAACTTATATTTTTAAACGATGAATGTAAATTGTTTGTATCACTGTAAAATTAGAATACACCAAAGCTGTTAGCTCTCAGTAAACGAAAAATATATTTTTTTCCTATATTAAGTTTATGCATGGGCGGAATCTACCCAACCCGTCCAGTTAAGGGTTAAAAGTGTTATAGATGGGGATGAACGATGTAAAAAATATATAATTTGAGGTCTGTGAATTACAAAGGCAATAGATTCCTTTTGGTAAAATAAAAAGCTTCAAGAAACACACATTAAGGTAACAAGACCAAATCCAAATTAATGAAATGTTTGAAATTTCGTTAACAGCGTTGTTACCATCATCAGACAAAAGTACTGAAAGTAATAACATTGTTACAGAAACGTCACAAACATTTCATTAATTTGAATTTGGTCTTGTTACCTTATATTTCTCAGCTATAATCCAAATTGTACCGTGTCATCTTTTGAGAGAAGATATTCAAATGTAGGAAACTAAAGAAAAGAACACAAGGTAATAAGACCAAATCCAAATAAATAGTGTGTGACGTTTCGGTATCAACGCTGTTACACACTGCTGTCACACACTATTTATTTGGATTTGGTCTTATTACCTTGTAAATGACTGCGGCGTATAATTATAAAGCTATACAAACAGTTTAACCGCATAAGTTTCTTTTTTTATGAAAAATCATTTTTAATTTCAAAGAGAAATATTTAATATTTCTAACTTTTGGATGACGTATGAAAAGGTTGAATATATGAAGAGTGATGGTCTATATATGAATGGATGACGTATGGAAGGGTGAAAAATATGAAGAGTAATGGCGAACGGAAAAATACCATACGTCATCCATTCATATATAGACCATCACTCTTCATATATTCAACCTTTTCATACGTCATCCAAAAGTTAGAAATATTAAATATTTCTCTTTGAAATTAAAAATGATTTTTCATAAATAAAAAAAGAAACTTATGCGGTTAAACTGTTTGTATAGCTTTATTATTACCTTGTGTTTATAATCAATGATCCAAATTGTACCTTATGAAGAAATGGATGTTTTGTTTGGTCAGTATTTCATGGACCAAAGAAGTGGAGTGGAAAACAAACTACTTTGATATCTGGTGTAGTAGAAGACTATCTTCAGATCCAATCGGGGACAGATAGATTGACAAACAAACCATTCTGGAGAAGATTTAATGGGGAGTACAGTAAAACCCCGCTAAGACGAACCATGGCTATAACGAACCTTCCCTTATAACGAACCCATCGAAAATCCGCATTCATTCCATTAAAATTACCATCGCTATAACGAACTTTTCACTTTTCAAACTAGCGAACTATCGCTATAACGAACCTATTTTCGGTCCCAAAATGATAAAATCTATCAAAAATACTATGCTTATAACGAACTTAGAATTGTAATTAAAAAAAAAATTAAAACAACCAAATTTTGAGCTCGCGAATCGCGATTTCAAAACAATAAATTTAGCGGCATTGTTTGTTTTGAATTTTGCACTTTATTTTTGCTGTATGTTGTATAAATTTTAACACATTATACTTTTTATTAAATAGAATATATTTGTATCCATTAAATTTGAAATATAAAAATACAAATGGCTTCCAAAATGAAGAAAACAAAGGCATTTTAAAAACAAAAGCGTTATTTCTTAAAAAAAAAAAAAAAAAAAAGAGGGCCATTTTCAGAACTTTTCAAAGTGAAACAACACAGGCAAAATGTTAAGAACATATTAAAATAAGAGAATATAACTTTTCTATTATAAAAGATAAAATATAAAGCTATTAAAAATGGTTACAAAGAGGAATCAACCTCAACTTTTGCCGCGATCGCGATCGTACGTTTTAGGGCTAAAAAAAAAAAAAATCCAAATTAATGGTCCCGTGATGAAACAAAAACTATTTTTATGCCATTAACTATAGTGATTTTAAAGTCAGCAATGTTTTGCATGACAGGTTAAAAAAAAAAAAAACGAAATCTAGACCTAGAAGAATATGTGGGAAAATGAAATGGAAGAAAAAACACTAACTTTATTTGAATGGTGCAATGCTTGAAGAATGCTTTGAAGCAACAAGGTGTTAGAGCCATTTTTTCCTAGTAAACAATGTATTATATAATGTGATAATGATGTTTTAAAATCATTTTATATCTTTGAATATATATTTAATAAAACTTTGCCTAGGATTTGTCTTGATTTTTAAATTAGACATAGAGGTACATGCATGTTAATGATAAGAAGAACCTATCATCTAATGATTTCTATTATTATTCAGTATTAATGTAAGAAAATTGGTCAATTAAGGGAATTAAAACAAAGTGACCACTATTAAGAGGAAGCCTCTTCCAGTGTGTATGGCTGTCCTTTAATTATACGGTCTAAAAATTTTGAAAAGTAAAAAAAAATAGCCAAACCGTGGCTATAGTGAACCGTGGCTATAGTGAACCAAAAGCTCTGTCCCATTGGGGTTCACTATAGAGGGGTTTTACTGTATATACAGCAAGCATGTCAAACTCGCGGCCCACAACGAATAAATTTGCGGCCCACCAGACAATATATTTTAATTAAAAAAAATTGTATATATAATACTGACGTTCACCTTGGGTCAGTTTTAAAATTAATCACTGCGAACAAGATTTCCCCCGAAGTAGGAAAGATGGTAGCAGAAAAGAGATGCCAAATATCAGGGAGAAAATATTAACTTTACTTTCTTTTTTCTTAATAGTATTTTTTAAAATAAACTTAAAAAAATAAATGTTACTATAAAAATTTAATTACTTGTTTTCTTTTTTTGCGGCCCACATAATCTTATTACTTTTTTATTTGGCCCGTGTTAGGATTTGAGTTTGACATGTTTGATATACAGCCTTCTGAATTAATGAAGTAATCAAATGTGTGGAAGTTTGTAGGATATGTAATCTGAGAATCATCATCTATTGGCAATATACTGGAGGGATTGAAGACAGAGAGGGGAGACCAAGGAAGGATTTGTGTTTGGTAATGTAACAGAATGGTGTCTGGGATAGGAAAAGGTGAAGAGAGAGAACAGGGTGAGATGTTCCATTATGGCTGATTTCTGTATCAGGGATAGATACTGTACTACATGGCAGACTTCTAAATAAAGTAATCAAAAGGAAATGTAGAAGTTTACAGAACATGTGTGTGTGTGTATGTGTGCACCTTAAGGGTCATCTTGAAACCATTATTGACAAAATACATTGAAGACAGAGTTGGTGTTTGGTAATGTAATATGGTGGTGTCTGGAGAATTAGAAGGTAGGAAGATGTGAAGAGTGAGATGTTCCATTATGGCTGTACCAGATACTGTACTACATGGTACTGAATAACACATGTAAGTTTGTAGGACATGTTCTCACATTGGGAGATTGACAATATACATTGAAGACAGAGTTGGTGTTTGGTAATGTAATATGGTGGTGTCTGGAGAATTAGAAGGTAGGAAGATGTGAAGAGTGAGATGTTCCATTATGGCTGTACCAGATACTGTACTACATGGTACTGAATAACACATGTAAGTTTGTAGGACATGTTCTCTCATTGGGAGATTGACAATATACATTGAAGACAGAGTTGGTGTTTGGTAATGTAATATGGTGGTGTCTGGAGAATTAGAAGGTAGGAAGATGTGAAGAGAATTGCCCAGAACAGAATGTAAGGCTTCTATGATGGTTGACCTCTGTATAAGAGAAAATACTACAAGATGATAGAATCTGCGAAAATATTCATTTTTTTCATTCATTTGATATTAAGCCTATTTTCATCAAATTTTATTCTATTATTCCAATATTTTTAAATGACGTGTCAATTTTTTCCAAAAACCAAGTTTCTTTGTTCAAATTATTCCAAAATTTCTAATGACAATGTATCAATCTTTTTCCAAAAAAATAAATATACTTTCTAATGTACATTTAGATCTTGTAATTCTTTATTTATGAAGAAAATAATAAAAAAAAACCTTTGAAAAATAAATAATTTTTGACTAAATTTTGTTAAATGCACTGTTAGAGATTGGTCAATTCAAATTATCTTTTGGTTTAGACATTAAGGGCTAAAACTGACAAATTTGGCAGGTATTTAGATCTCATGCCACCCTTGTTTACCCTGTATTCTCCTCTTTAAGTCTGTGAATTCATGGTTCTTTTGGGAAGCAATTGCCAGTTTGAAAAATGCCATGGCATGATAACTAAAGACCAACATTTTCTATAAATACAACTTTCAAACTTATCATAAGTTCTAATTATTTATTTTGTATAATACTCTTTATTTTAAATATCCTGATACCTTGGAGTAAAAGTTAAATAATCTTTCATTATATTACAATGTGTGTCACAAATAAAATATTCAAAAAATAAAGAATAAACAATATTAGGCAATGGGTTTCTTTTAATTTTCGCAAACTTTCTGCTCTTGAACAGGTATATACTTCTATATACAATATCAAGATGAACTTTGTACAGTAATAATTGAAAATCAAAAGAAACCCTTTACCCTAATATTGTTTATTCTTTCTTTTTTGAATAATTTCTAGGTAACTATTACTCACAAATAATATATTATTTTTAGAATATTTTGTTATGAAAATATTACTTATTTTAATACAAAAATTCTTAATATATATATATTATCTTTTGACAATAAAAAAAATTCTCTAAATGAAAGTCAATGTAAATATAATCACTATGTAAATATATGATAAGTGTCAATACATCTGCATTTTAAATTAAATAGTTTAAATGCACAGTCGAACCTCTTTAATTCAACATCCCAAGGGATCAGAGCTTTCGGTTGAATTAAAGGAAGTGTTGAATTAAAGTTATTCAGATGATTAGCTAATCATCTACTCGCAAAAATAATATTTTTTTAAATAGCTTTGTAATATAAATTAATGATATTAATTGAAACATAAATAATTACCAATAATATTTTATTCCAATTGAAGAATATAGCAGTTGAAAGGAAATAAATATGGAGAAAAGAAAATTTTAAAATAATATTTAAAAAGAATCATGAAGATTGATTTTGTGTTTAAATCTTTTATAATAACAAGGAAATGGAATATTGAAATAAAATGTTATCATAATCATTGTGGCTACATTTTATAAAGAATTATTTATTTAAAAGGAAATTATTTGTAAATTTTAAAATAACTAAAATATTTCAATGCTAAAATTTAAAAAGGAATTAATATTATTAATTAGTGCACAATGCCTAAATTCCCGCGTAAAAAAACAAAAAACAACAACAACACTCGCGACATTGCCCGCCGATCATCACCGCCGCTGTAATACCTTTTTAGCAGTAAAGTAGTATGTAAAAAACATTCAACTGTTGAAATTTGAATTTTAAAATGGTCGAACTATCGGAAGTGTTGTATTATCGATATTGTTGAATTACGGTTTGTTATTTGATAGGCCGGAGGTCGGGACATCTAAACATGGTCGAATTAAGGTAGAGTGTCGAATTAACGAGGTTCTACTGTGATTGAAATGATATTTAAATGCCAAATTTGAATCAAAGGATGAAGTTATGACAAGAAACATAAATACAAAATGATCTAAGTAAAAATGGAAATTTTGCAAATAAAAACTGTCCTTTGTGGGTGTCCTCTCATGGAGGTTATACTGTACACAGTAGAACTTCCCTTTAGCCAACACCCCCGCTAGAGGACACCTTTCCACAAAGGACAGATTTCATTTGCAAAATTACCATTTTTACAATTTATCAATTCTCCAGTAAAAGGACAACTCTCCCTAAAGGACACTTTGGCTCTGCAATTAGGTTTTGTCCTTTACAGGGAGTTTCTACTGTATAAGATGTTTTTTTTTGGACATAAAAAAAAATAATGTGTTGAAAGACATCAAATTTGAATGGTAAATCTATTAGTTTAATGTGTATAAAATAATAATAACAGCTTTTACTGTAAGTGCACCACATGTCTGCACATGTGAAAAGCTAATAATAAAAAGCAAATATAGATAGGGGGTCAGTGGATGAGTGGTCTAAACTGTTGGTTTTCGATCGCTACAACTCGTGGTCAAATCCCACATTGGACACTTTTTCTAATTAAAAAAAAAAAAAAAAAGCCCTATAATGACTCATTCATGCAAGTAACCAAATGAGGCTCTGATACACTTGTAATTACAAAAGTAGAAATGCTTATCATATATGTAGACATGTGGTGCACTTACAGTAAAAGCAGTTGCCAACTTCTACCCACCATAGACAAACTCTGTTTTTGCCGGTCACAAGCCTCGATGAAAAAGGAGTAGGGGGAGCAGTAACAAGCTCACTAAAAAAAACCTGGGCTCACCTGGCCCGGCTGATAGTACCCTGTAAGGGCTCCTGATCCAGGGATACAGGATGAGCAGCGTTTGTACTCCATGTTAGGAGTGGCTGCACAATGGCATCTGTTCCTCATGTCAGAGGCAGCCATTTGATATTGGATCTAAGTTAGCCTGCTATTGAGTAGTGCTCTCAGTCTTAATGACAAAGGCAGACTACTTCTACTTCATTCATAAGGCACAATTTGGATTATAGATTATAAAACAAGGTAATAAGACCAAATCCAAATAAATAAACTATTTATTTATTCGGATTGGGTCTTATTACCTTGCTCTACTTCACTCAGTTATGATGGTTTTGGAGATAAGAAAGAAAGAAGATATCAGCAGTGATGTCTTAGAATGGAAAACCTTAACACTGTGCTGACCATTCTCAGATGACATTTTGGTAGCAGGACCAGTAGATGGATTCCAATACATCCCATTCCTACAGCTTGGCTACTGAAGGTGGATCAACTAGAAATCAGGTAGAAGGTATATGGAGAGAGAATCCACACCTCAATATTTTAGCCACAAAAATTCTCAATAAAAGGACCAAGTGGAGCAGGACAACAACAGACTATGGATTTATCCTCTTAGAGGAGCCTGATTGATGTGCTACACCCCAGGACTGATTCACCTGAAATAATGATAAGAATAATAGTTTTTAAACACAAGGTAATAAGACCAAATCCAAATAAATAAAGTGTGTGACGTTTCAGTAACAGCATTGTTACCCTCTTCAGACAAAAGTACTGAATGAGAAATTTTACCACAGCATGTTTTAAATATTTTTTTTTTTTGGTAACAACCATTCAGTACTTTTGTCTGAAGATAGTAACAACACTGTTACCGAAATATCACACACTATTTATTTGGATTTGGTCTTATTACCTTGTGTTTATAATCTATAATCCAAATTGTGCCTTATCAATAATAGTTTTTGTTTGTATATCTAATATCACAGTTTAACATGTTTTAAGCTATCCTCTTATTATAAAATGAATACAACAAATTATATTTGCACGCATGTACTTTTCACAAACATATCCAATGAACACGCTTTGTGGACCAATTAAAGGAACTCACTGGCTTAATGGTCGCCGAGATGGTACATCAAGCTCAAGACAGAGATGGCTGGTGTTGCATCGTGTTTGGGATGTAATACGTACAATGGGCCACAACAACGTTCGATCGCAAATAGAGTGACTTAATTAATTCAAAGGACATTATTTCTAACCTACATTATTGTTGGTCTTCTGTGAAGGAACAAGGGTTAGAAATATGCGGCTGGGTAGGGATCAAAAGAGTTTGACTATCTCCATAGCACAGACCATGATAACTACCATTTCAGTGAAGGGTTGTAACTTCCTGTACTGCAAGTACATTGTCTGTTCGCACACTATTTGCCCCTAGGCAGAGCTTACTACTTACAGGGCGTGTCCCCAGGTGGCGGATAGGGGAACGACCTTCAGATATGAAAGCCAGCTTTGAAACAAGCAGAATAACTCTGACAAATAAGCAGTCGTAGACCAACAGCAGCATTGTTAGAAGAAGAGAAAGACCTCTTTCTTCTTCTTCTTTCTTATCTCCACTCAATCATATTAGGGTGTCAAGCTTGTAAAGCTTGAGACTTTTGAAAAAGAGATTTGACAGCCATCATGATTGGGTGAAGTAGATGCATCTGCCTTTGTCATTAAGACTGGGAGCACTACTCAGTGGCAGGCCGACTTAGCTCCAAAAGAAATGGCCAACTCTGACATGAGGAACAGACGCCATGTGCAGCCGCTCCTAATATGGAGTACAAACGCTGCTCACCCTGTATCCCTGGATTAGGAGCCCTTACAGGGTACTATCAGCCAGGCCAGCTGAGCCCAGGTTTTTTAGCGAGCTTGTTACTACTCCCCCTCCCCCTTTTTCATCCGGGCTTGGGACCGGCAAAGGCGGAGTTAAAGACCTCTTTAAAAATCCTGAGTTCAACTGACCCGGTTGATGGACCTCAGCAAGGGTCCCTCTCCAGGGATACAGAGCAGCTGCGTCTATACTCATGTTAGAGTCAGCAGCAAAGGCATCTGCTTCTATGCTAGGAACAGCCTCAAAATACAGGTAAAGTCAGACTTTCACCAAAGTGTGTCTGGATCATGGTGCCATGATCAACAAAAGCTGCACCCCTCCACTCCATTCCATGAGATCATGAACTCATGGAATTCATGTAATCTTTATACAAGAGAATAAAAAACAACAACATACTATTTGACACAAGACGGCAAAGTCCCATGCTTGCCCCCACTTGTGGCTTGGATTGATAAGTTAAGAATCTAATGGGCAGGACATTGAAGCAGGTAATTTTATCAGATGTTTCCATGGTAGACCCAAGTTCTGTTATCCCACCAATGGCAAATTTAAAGCTTGAATTTGAAAAACAATCACAAATTTGAAATCATAATTGATTTCTTTTAACTAAATTTGCATACCAACTCTATGTACATATTTTAATTGTTGTTAATATTTTTCTCCTTTCATCTAACTAAATTGCATACTAAGTCTTTTACATACACAGTCTAACCTCTTTAATTCAACACCCCAAGGGATCAGCACTTTCGGTTGAATTAAAGGAAGTGTTGAATTAAAGTTATTCAGATGATTAGCTAACATCTAACTTGCTGAAATAATATTTTTTAAAAATAGCTTTGTAATATAAATTGATGATATTAATTGAAACCATTGTGTGTGTACTTTTTGTATTATTTTTTTTTTTTTTTTCATGATTAACTTTTAGTATCAGGGACAAAATGGCATTAATACATATTTTTGAAACATAAATAATTACAAATAATATTTTATTCTAATTGAAGAATATAGCAGTTGAAGGTAAATAAATATGGAAAATAAAAAGAAAATTTAAAAATATTATTTAAAAAGAACCATGAAGATTGATTTTGTGTTTAAATCTTTTATAATAACAAGGAAATGGAATATTGAAATAAAATGTTATCATAATCATTGTGGCTACATTTTATAAGAATTATTTTTTTTAAAGAAAATTATTTGTAAATTTTAGAATAACTAAAATATTTCAATGCTAAAAATTAAAAAGAAAATAATATTATTAATTGGCGCACGATTCCTAAATTCCCGCGTAAAAAAAAACACTCGTGACATTGCGCAACAGCACAGCAAAGTGAAACTTTAACTAACAGAAACCAAACATGCGCAGGCGCGATCCTATCGGCACCCGTCGATCGCAGCTTGCCCGCCACCGTAATACCTTTTTAGTGGTAAAGTAGTATGTAAAAAAACATTCAACGGTCAAAATTCGAATTTTAAAATGGTCGAACTATTGGAAGCGTCGTATTAACGATAGTGTCGAATTACGGTTTGTTATTTGATAGGCCAGAGGTCAGGACATCTAAACATGGTGGAATTATTGTATAGTGTCAAATTGGTGCGTGTCGAATTAACGAGGTTCTACTGTATTTCAAATAATCTCTCTCTCTTTTCTTTCAATGTTTATGATAAAGCACAATTTGGATTATAGATTATAAAAACAAGGTAATAAGACCAAATCCAAATAAATATTGTGTGACGTTTCGGTAACAGCGTTTGTTACCATCTTCAGACAAAAGTACTGAATGAGAAATTTTATTTTATTATTTATTTTGTCTCAATTTACAGGTGTTACATTCAAGTCACCTTGGCTATTTACACATGGCGAGTTGGTGGAGTAGAGGTGGTTCCCTCGGACCTTGCAGGACATATTCTGTGTTTTTCAGATAACTATCTTCTTATCTGCTTTCTTGTTTACACACTTAATAACAGGAACTATTTAAAACATGCTGGTAAAATTTCTCATTCAGTACTTTTGACTGAAGATGGTAACAACGCTGTTACCGAAACGTCACACACTATTTATTTATTTGGTCTGTTTACCTTGTTTTCAATGTTTAGTTTACCTCTATAGTGAAAGTGTCCCTAGTGGGACATAGCGCTCTGAGTCAAAATAATAAAAAAAATTATAAAATATAAAAACTTTTATTAGCTATTATTCTACAATATTATAACACCAAAAGAGAGATTTATATACGACTAACTACACATAAAGCCTTAGCGCGTGTCCGCCGCTATATACAAGATCTATTATAATAGTGTATATGCAAATACTTAAAATATTCTAAAATACTCTTATTTCTTAACTTTCTTTGGTAATGTATTGAAAGAACTGGTTTCTGATGTTCTTTTATTGGAATTTGTATTGTCAAGAGCAGGTTTAAAGTAACTACAAGGGACAGCCAATAGGCGGTTGTTATTGTTGGTGCCTTGAAGAGAGAGGCTAGTAGCATCTTTGATGGAAGACTGGTAACTCTTAGGGAGGAGAACAAAATGGGCCTGTATTTTCCCAACATTATGGATCGGACTGATCATTGTCCAGAGTTTGGTACTTTCCTTATGGAACAGAGAGTTGGCCTTGCAGAAGGATAGAAGACGTCTGCCAAGATCATTCAATATCCCAAAACCCCACTTGCCACATGCTGGATGCTTAGTGTAGGACCCAATGGTTGCATTAAATTTGCCTGTAATAACAACAATATCTGTCTTTGATTTTTCATCTAACTCCTGCTTCAATGCAATGTAGAAATGCTCCAGCTCATTACCTGAAACATCAGGGGCATGAGCAATTATAATAGAGAGATCAAATGGAGTCCCAGCAAGTCGGATACTCAGAAGTCTTGAGCCGATAGATTTATAGCTTAGGAAGGATTTAGCTCTTTCTGGATTCAACAAGAACCCTACACCCTGCTTGTCCTCTCCAGTACCTCTAAGACGGCAGAATAACCAGCCTTCCTTGGTTTCTCTAACACTCTCTCTACGAGTCTACCAGCCGTTATACCAAGGATATCTACATGATCTTGGTTCATCAGCTGTCTCATCATATTTTCATTGAATTCTGTAGCAGCATGCCAAATACCTACACGGATATAGCAACCTTTAGAATCCAATTCCAAAGGCTTTGCTAAGAATCTTTCTTGAACTACAATATCCTTTAAGGAATCTTGATTTTCTTTAATTATGATTGGTAATTTTATTCCACCTTCTGGCAGGGGGATCGATCTCTTAGTTAAATCACATCTTACAAAAATAGTTTGGTAAGGTGAATCTATTTCTACTGAATACGCGATTCCAGAACAATTTGTTATAATACAATCAACCCGATTGGATATAAATATTTTCTTATTTGCAATTATCAAACGATATTTACTAAATATTTTATGCCATAACATATAACTTTTTGATAAAATTCCTCCAATCATAAATATAGTATCCTTATGAATAAAATTTTTCAAATCTCCTTTAAGATGTTTGAAATAAAATTGTAGAAATCCAGAGTCAATGACATGCGGGATATCTGTAAGAAGTATACCAATGTTAGATGGTTCTCCTTTAAGCCTAACTGAAAGAAAACTGGTTGCGTGACCATTGTTTTATAAGATTGAATGCAGGATTGAGTATTAAAGCAAGTCCTGGAGTACCATTTGAATCGTAAATTGTCCAATTTTTTAAGATATGTCTAATTTCTGAGAATTTTATGGTCTGGTCATATGTTACAGACAAAATACTTACATTTTCTTTTAGCATTAATTCATGTATATATTCTGCAACTTCCCTGTTCAATATTGTGCATATCAAAGATCCTATAAGCAAATTATCAAATGATATTCCTTCAGTTTTGTTACATTTGATACATTTGTAATATGTTGATTTATTATTTCAGAATTTTCTGTTTCTTCATTTAATATTGTATTAACAAACAAGGAACTTTTTTTTGAAATATTTATCAAGCATTTTATATTTCAATGGGTTTTTTTTTTTTTTTTAATAATAATAGATATCGAAAGGTCAATATTGGTATTTATGTATAGGGTCATTCACATCGTTCATTTAACCCTCGAGCGCTGCGCGCTAAAAATGTAACGTACTTGCGCGCGCTGGGTGAAATTTACCCGATATTATAATCACATATTTTGAATATAAATATTAACTGAGGAAAAACAAAACCTTTTCTATTTCAAAGTAATAACATTTTAATTTTCAAAAAAGGCAATTATTAACCCTTAACTGGACGGGTTGGGTAGATTCCGCCCATGCATAAACTTAATATAGGAAAAAAATATATTTTTCGTTTACTGAGAGCTAACAGCTTTGGTGTATTCTAATTTTACAGTGATACAAACAATTTCCATTCATCGTTTAAAAATATAAGTTTTGGGAGGGCGGTTAAATTTGCATGTGTGGGCGGATTCCGCCCATGCCGTCCAGAAGCGTGAGAATTTTTCATGTTAGGGTTATAGCTGATTGCTCATTCTCGAGTCGCTTTCTTCCGCTATTTTTTTAGCTTCCATTCATAAAATAAGACTTCTTTCTTTGGCTAAGTAGAATTTATTCTTTTAGATTAAAAAAAAAACAACTTCCTTAATTTTTTTTTATCAAGGTAAGACTTTTTATTTTGAAATTCTATTTATAATGGAAGACGAAATTTTGAATAAGAATTTTGACGATGATTCTGAAACTGAAAATTATTCATTGAACGAATCTTCAGATGTCAGTACAGATGAGGAATGTGATTCAATTCTTACCACTGTTCAAATGTCTTCAAGTAATTGTTTCATTGGGAAAAATGGCTATAAGTGGAACAAGAATCATGCAATAATTGGAAGAACCCGTTCTCATAACATAATTACACACTTACCTGGTCTGAAAGGCCCTGCTAAACCGAAGCCAAATTGTAGCATAGATATATTCAACTTATTTTTTACTGCCGCAATTATAAAACAAATATCTGAATTTACAAATGCAAAAATTGAAGAATTTCGCCAAAGAATTTCAGATTTGACCAAAAGTACTTACTCAAATTTTACAAGTGAAATAGAAATAAGAGCATTCTTAGGTTTGTTGTATCTAGCTGGAGTTTACAAATCAGGTCATGAAAATGTAGAATCTTTGTTTGCCTCTGATGGAACAGGCCGTGACATTTTTCGCTCTGTAATGAGTGTGAAGCGTTTCCTTTTTCTATTACTTTGTATTAGATTTGATAATTTCAAGACAAGATGCAAAGTAGATAGACTCTCACCCATAAGAGATATTTTCCAAACCATTATTGAAAAATTTCAAAGTTGTTATACACCTGCTGAATACCTTACTGTTGACGAAATGCTTGTAGGGTTTCGGGGAAAATGTCCATTCAAAATTTATATACCCTCAAAACCTAATAAATATGGGATAAAAATAGTGATACTAGCAGACTCAAGAACACATTATATGTATAATGCAATGGTATATACAGGAAAATCTAAAACTCCAAAGTCAAAAGAACTATCCCTGCCAACACAAATAGTTTTAGATATTAGTCGACCACTTTGGAAGAGTAATAGAAATATTACAGCAGACAACTGGTTTACTTCAATAGAATTAGTTGATAAGTTGAAAGAACATGGCCTTACATATTTAGGAACGATGAGAAAGAACAAACCTCAGATTCCACCACAATTCCAACCGCATCCTAAAAGAGAATCAGGAACATCTATTTTTGGTTTCTCTGGAACAAAAACTTTAGTCTCCTATGTTCCCAAAAAAAGAAAATCAGTAATCCTTATATCTTCGATGCATCATGACAATAAATGTGATAAAACAACAGGAAAACCTGACATTATAATGGATTATAATCTAACAAAAGGAAGTGTAGATACCATTGAACAAATGGTCTCTATTTTTTCTACCTCTTGTCGATCCAGAAGATGGCCTTTGGCACTTTTTTATGCCCTTTTAGATATCACAGCTCTGAATTCTTACATCATCTTCAACTATCAGATTGATAAAAAGGATCAAAAAGAAAGAAGTACCTTTATTGTTGATCTTGGGAGATCCTTGATTGATGAACACCTGGCCACACGTAATCTAAATTCCCTCCCGCTGGAATTACAGACGACAATAAAAAAATTCAAAAATAATGATGGTTCAAGTACATCAAGAGGATCTACGATGCCACAAGAATCTGATACTCCAAAAAGGTGCTACAAATGTCCATCAAAAAATGCGGGAAAAGTGAAAACCTTATGCTCTGTATGTCAACTAAGCGTCTGTAAAAAACATTTCTTAATTATTTGTGAAAACTGTAAATAGATTATATTTAGAATTTTTAGAAGTCAAAATCTGTATATTAACATTTGTAATCATTAAATAATCTTTCAAATATTGATTTAATTCATTATTTAGCGCTTATTTCGTAAAGGTACATAAGTGGGTTGAATCTACCCACCCCGTCCAGTTACGTAAGAAAAAATCACCCGTCCAGTTAAGGGTTAATAAAATATTTATATTTTTTTACACAGATTGAACATTTTAAAAACTATTCTTGAATTATCCTCAAAATTGGTAATGGCATATAAAATATGAAACTATTGCTCCTTTTCAATATTAAATATATAAAATTCCATGAGGATATTTTAGACAAATCATTGCAAACTGTAATTGTATGTCCTTTATAAATTGGTTTTGCACATTTATGGCACAAAGTCGAGGTCTTCCTGTCCTTACTGGAGGGACACACTACATCTGGTAGGAAGCTTCATCTTGCGGTTCCTGACCTTCTTTATGGCTTGAAGTGCCTTCTAAAAAATAATTGAAATAAATATTTAGAGTATACATTTATGATTTAAATTAACTTATCTGTAAAAAAGGAAAATTTTAATAGTCTTTTAGGCAGTGAAGAAATGATTTTTCTTTGATTTAGTTGCTCTTTGATGAGTTCAAGGGCCAAACACTTCAAGAATTTTCTTCAAAAGAGCTTCTAAAGGTGTATTTTAATTTTTTGCTTCTTCACCTTTCAAGCCTAGTAAATGTGTAATGACATTAGGCGTTCTCAGCTTTACTGTTTGTGAAGGACAATTTTTGAACCATTTGATTTTCGAGGCTCTCCCTATATAAAAATGTGTTTGTGGGATAATTCCCTTATTCAACAAAATTCCTATATCTGAATATATTCCAGTGTCACTTCCATAAAAATGTTCATTTAGATGATCTTCAATATCACCTTCTACAATAATCTCTTCTTGATCTAATAAATATGACCTTCTTCCCTCCATTTTATATATAATTATAGGCTGATAAATATATCAACCTATTATAGTTATTTTTTTAAATTATTAATTCGAATTATTTATCTCACTTTAAAAAATGTTATAAAAAAATGCAACAAAAAAAATTACGTGAGTGCGCGCGCCGGGTATTTTTTACCAGACAGTGACAATAGATGGAATTTCAGTGGGGAGCTGTCAAAATGTGAAACCAAAACTTTATAATAATTGATGAGTCAGGAAGCTAAACGAAACCACATCTCCGCCAACCGATTTTTTATTGGTTAATTCTCCATTCAAATGTTGCCATGGGTAATTTTCACCCGGCGCGCGCAATGCCGGGTTAAATTCAAGACGTAATATTAAAATACATATAATGAGGCAAATCTATATATATAAAAATGAATGTATGTCTGTTTGTCCTTTATGCCTGACCAAACCACTCATTGGATCGCCATGAAACTTTGGGAAGTTATTTAGTATAGTACTGGGAAGGTTTCTAGCAAATAAAATTTTTGAAATAACTTTTCGCCTAGATATAATCAAGATAAATATTCTAATTTATCTGTTATAATTCAACAATCTGCTCTAAATATTATCATGATGATACGATGATTTTGTAATGTAGAAAATTAGGAAAGACAAAATTCAGGATGACACGGCAATTTATTTGAGACAAGAATAATGATACAATTCCAAGGCAAGATACTATTCCTTTAACTTCCATTTACGGAGGGAACCAATTAATAATGATTTTATTCAACTTATCGAGTATTTTTCAAGGGACCGGGAAAAAATGTTCACTTATCGAGAGATTCGTTAGACAAACCTTTACTCGGGTAAAATCCGGGCGAAGCCGGGAATATCCATTTCGTAGCTACAACCGTCTCTCCAAGAGGCAGTCTCTTATTAAAGGTCTATTAGAGATTCTTTAATAGCAATTAGAATCTTCAATGAGAGACCACCAACAGGAGAAACAAGTTGATTCATGTTTTTAGGTGGTCTTTCTTAAGAGACTCTATTTACATATTTAAAATATGAAAAAATTAAAATATTTTAAAATTAAAATATTTTAAAATCAACATTTTCTTACTGTTACGTTTAATTACTGTTAATATCTATATATATAAAAATGAATGCATGTCTGTTTGTTTGTCCTTTATGCCTGACCAAACCACTCATTGGATCGCCATGAAACTTTGGGAAGTTATTTAGTATAGTACTGGGAAGGTTTCTAGCAAATAAAATTTTTGAAATAACTTTTCGCCTAGAATAATCAAGATAATTATTCTAATTTATCTGTTATAATTCAACAATCTGCTCTAAATATTATCATGATGATACGATGATTTTGTAATGTAGAAAATGAGGAAAGACAAAATTCAGGATGACACGGCAATTTATTTGAGACAAGAATAATGATACAATTCAAAGGCAAGATACTATTCCTTTAACTTCCAATTACCGAGGGAAACCAATTAATATTGATTTTATTCTACTTATCGAGTATTTTTTCAAGGGACCGGGAAAAAAATGTTCACTTTATCGAGAGATTCGTTAAACAAACCTTACTCGGGTAAAACCCGGGCGAAGCCGGGTACATCCATACAAGAATATATGATACAATTCCAAGGCAAGATACTATTCCTTTAACTTCCAATTACCGAGGGAACCAATTAATATTGATTTTTATTCAACTTATCGAGTATTTTTCAAGGGACCGGGAAAAAAATGTTCACTTTATCGAGAGATTCGTTAGACAAACTTTTACTCGGGTAAAACCCGGGCGAAGCCGGGCGGGTCCGCTAGTTACCTTATATAAATATGTTGAGTATTTATCTCGACGCCCTAAATACGTTATATTGTTTTAAAATAAAATCATTAAAAGTTAAATAAACAAATAAGGAGTATTGCAAATTTGAATCTTCGCACTTTGCTAAAACAAACGTCTATAAGGTGGTCAAATATCTTTTTTATTAATTTTGTCGATTTTTTTTCTTTCAGTATAATTTTAAAACCGCTTTATAAGTTCCTTTGTCCTTTAAAAATAACATTTCAGGCATTTAAAATTTTTAAAATCCTACTTTGAATTATTAACCATAAAAAATGCTAACAAAAATATATAAAATTCTAATAGAGGATATAAATAGTATATAATAGGAAATAAAATATTTTATAAAACGTTTTTTTTTTAATAGAAAAATTCAATCCCACGTTTCTGATTCACTTCTAAATTAAGATTGAATACAAAAGGAGAATAAATGAAGCTTTTTGTTCTAGTTTATATATACACTTTCAATGCCTCAAAAGTTGACAGATATGAATATTCCTGAAATTATATATTTTGGCCAATATTGCAATGTATAAATAATAAAACTACATTGTAATAAAGAACAAGAAGCTTAAATATAATTCGAAATTTGAAACATGATAGGCTTTGTTGTTGTTGTTGTTCTGTTTATGTATCCATTTTATAAGATTTTTATTTATCAGTCTAGCTCGCAAACAATGCGTGAATTTGCATTTGCCTCAAGACTTAATCCACGCGCAACCGCAATCTCACTTTATCGAGAGGATACATTCTATCAGAACTTTAAGGTATCTCCTGAAAAAGCTTCCCTTCAGCTGCATACCCAATATTACAAATGCAATTCAGGAAGAATTTGATTTCTCATTTATGGCTAGAAACAATATAGTCAAATTATTGATGTTCTCTGTCGTCATCTAGAAGCATTCTACCTCGATTAGTCTAGATTCTTTTAGAAAAAGCCTTTGCCAGTGATATAAGCTAGCAATAAATATGTATATATATGTTTCTATGAAAATGTTAATCTGCAAGACGCAGGTTATCATCATCCCTTTTTTTTTATTTGTTTTTGTCACTTTGGCGGTTTGCAAATGAACAACAAAAGATGTATCAGACATTATAAAGACAATAAAGATTTTCTGATAATAAGAATGTACAAAAATATTGCAGCCAGCTTAGCTCCCAAGCCTGTAGTGCCAATTCTCTGTATTGTACAACGAGGAATCCCTTGAAATCCCATTAACGCAACTATTTCCCAAACTGCCAACCCAAATCTATAAAATGATTTACCTCAAAATGGAAAATGAGGATAATTCAAATCTTGGGCTCGTGCAGCTGCTTTTCCATACCCTCCTTGCCAGTGCTCAATATACTTTAGCTAATATTTTTACATGGTAAATTCAGATAGATCAGAATAAGAGGATGAAGCTAAAATTATCTTTCCATCACAAGATCTCTCAACCTATATTCTTCAGCCTTACTGGATTACATTTCAAGCAAACTGCTAGCCATTCTTTGGACAGGGGGCACATATTCTTTTTTTTTTTACTATAGATAAAAAGAATAACAAACCAAATGAAAATATAAATAATCTACTTATACTTCTGTGTATTTAATTAATATATCAGAAATGAATATATGAGCAACACACATGGCAACATTGACCAGTGCTAGCTCAAGCAGCTGTCTATCCTTTATTTAGCTTAGTTTCTGGGAGATAACCAACTAAATTCATACCATATATTTCAACCATTAGGAGATATCAAAATTCGAAACTATTCTAAAGGCGTAAGAATCTTTTTGAAATTAATCAATTTCTACTGCCCTTACTGCAATGGAAAAAATTAATTTTACATTAGAAGATATGTAATTGAAGAGCTCTTTCTTCTGTATAAAGCTCTGTCTAAAGTATAAGAAAATTAAGCTCTGCCTTTCTACTAACCATTAGAAGATATCCAACTGACTCTCTACCTTTAACATCAACCTCTAAGGGATATGCAACTGACGCCGTACCTTCTATGCCACTAGGAAATATGTACAAAATGTGGGGCATTTCTGAACCGCCTGCTGAATGATATGAAATCAAGTTGAAAGACCTGAACAGAAATTTGAACATGTTCAATGGCTATCTAATCAATGATGGTGAAAATCTTCCATGATGATCATTAAGCTGAAAAATTCAGAAGCTCCAAGCTGATATCCAATGATGGTATATAAAAGAAAGATATCAACTGTGATATCACGGGAAGAGCACCTCCAACATTCCATCAGGTTAGACCATAGCTGGTAAGAAGTCCTAAAGTTTGATTGTGTTACGCAAACTTTGACTTTAATCATCATAGATGCTGACGTCACTACGATTACGCAACTTCCAACAACTACCTTCAAACTTGCTGTTATTGTTTACCGCTAACTTGTCTTAACAATATATGTAATGGAACAAGTCGTTCCTTAAATAAATATATATTTGTTTTTATCTAAAGGGATGTCCTCGTAACTACAACATACGCGCGCGCGCGCGTGAGTACAAACAAAACAACCAGAAATCTCAAAAAAGAATAACCGTATTTTGCTAAGCCTATATCAAGTTGGTAGCCGACCGTGGTTTGGGCGCGCGAATTGGACTAACCGCCAATTGATCCATTTAAATCATAAAGAAAATTAAATAATTGGACTAACCGCCAATTTAGAAAATAAAAATTGAATAAAAATGGATACACATAACTTAGCAAAAATCGAACAGTTAACAGAAAACAACTATACCACGTGGTCCATGAAAATGGAAGCAATTCTAGATTCAAAAGATCTCTCGAGGACGTAATTGTTAATGACGAGCCAGACTTTACAAAAAATAAACTAGAATATGATATTTGGAAGGAAAAAGAATCGGGAAGCATACAGCCTAATAATATTGTCACTTTCGGATGACTTAACAATCATCTTTCGAGGCGATAAAAGAGCTAAAAGAATTTGGTACGACATAAAGAAAAGGTTTGAAGGGTCTCTAGAAAATAAAGGATAGACCTAATGTTGGATCTAGCCAGACTAAAATTGAACCCAAATGAAAATGTCAACATGTATATTGTACGAGCACAGAAACTGGCACAAGAGATCACCCAGCTAGGAAAGACTGTAACAGAAAGAGAACTTGTACGATACATTGTTGAAGGACTCACACCTAACTTTGACACGATCGCAGCAGCACTGTCAATAAACAGAGAAATCTCCTTACCAGACTTGAGACAAACTCTACTGGATTTCGAGAAGAAAAGACAGGACAGAAGCAAAAATCCTGAAAATGCTTTCAGATCATCAGGCAACCAATTCAAAGAAAAATCATGCTTCATTTGCAAAAGAAAAGGACATTTCAAGAAAGACTGTTGGTTCAACCCTGACAACAAAGGAAATCAAAAGAATACAACAAACAAAAATAACATGGCCAGTACAAGGAACTACCATATAGGACCAAAACAAAACAAAGACACAGCCAGGTCAAGCAACCAAGAACGACGGAGGAACCATCCCAACGAAGAGACTCCACTTCAGAATACGCACTACATGCAAGCACAAGGGAGGAACGCCCGACAACTCAGGACGTGTGGATAATTGATTCTGCGTGCACAAGCCACATGACTTCCCATGGTGAATGGATCGAGCACAAGGCGGAGGATAAAAGAAGCATACAAGTGGCGGAAGAAGGGAGACACATCGAATCTGCCTCATCAGGATTAATCCAAGCTACTGTACAAGGTAAGGACAAACTTAACAACGCCTGATAACCCTGCATAATGTCCTCCATGTACCACACCTGAAAGGAAATCTAATGTCCATTCCAAGCGTAGTAAGAAGAGGGAACTCTGTTCTTTTGAATTCTGAAGGAGCATACATATACTCTTCTGATGACAAGCTAATAGGAACAGGAAACTTTGATGGTAACATGTACACATTGAACCTATCACGTTTACCTGAAGCAACTCATGTTCCAAATGAACATTGCTTGATTTCAAAGGACAATTCTAGGACTGCATGGCACAGAAGGTTAGGACATCCTAGTGACAACAAATTAGACCTGATTTTGAAGAACAATCTTCTAAAAGGCTTGGACTCTATAAATGGTACCCTTGATCAATGTGATGCTTGCTCCTTGGGAAAAATGACCAAAGTACCCTATGTTCACACAGATAGCAATCAGGAAAGCTACCCCTTTGAAGCCATTTATGTCGATCTCTGTGGTCCAATGAGAATAAACTCCTTGGGCGGAAGTAAATATTTCTTGACCATTGTAGATGGATTTTCTAGGAGAATATTTGTAGAATTTCTCAAAGATAAACTCTCAACAGCAGAAGTTTTGAAGAAGTTTATTGTAAAGAGAGAAAACGAGCTAAACTCAAAACTAAAACGACTTAGAACAGATAACGGAACAGAATTTATCAATAAAAACCTTGAAACCTTCATAGAATCCAAAGGAATTAAACATGAACTAACTACACCGTACACCCCAAGAAGCAATGGAGAGTTGAAAGAGCTAACAGAACACTATTAGACAAAGGCCGAACACTTCTGGCAGACTCCCAATTACCCCTACACTTCTGGGCAGAAGCTGTGAATACAGCTGCATATCTGTACAATCTAACTCCCACAACTAATGACCCAGACACTACCCCTATGGAAAAATGGAAAGGTAAAAAGCCATCCGTCTCTCACATCATGAGATTTGGTTGTGAAGTCTTCTATAAACTCGAGAATCATCAAAGACACAAACTAGAAGCTAAATCTAAGAGAGGAATATTTGTGGGCTATTCAAGATGCAGAAGAGCTTATCGAGTATTTGATATCACAGCGAGAGTTATTCTTGAAACCGCAGACATTCACTTCAGAGAGAACAATAATGTCATCTCGGAAGAAAAACAAAATGATAATAATACGGACACTGACACATATTTCTTAATTCAGGAGGATGAACAACTGGACAATCATGTTCTATCAGATGTTGATATTGAAGAGCCAGCACCAGATACCATGATCAACAGACAGACAGAGTCAAGTGTATCAGACAGACCACAAAGAACTCGAACAATACCTAAAAGATTCGATGACTACGTTCTGGCTACTACCAATGAAACCATTCCGAAAGACTATGAAGAAGCCATCGCATGCGAAGACAAGAAACATTGGGAGAACGCAATGCTTGAGGAAATACAGAACATGTACTCGCATCAAGTATGGGAACTGGTACCTAGACCTGTAAGCGCTAAAGTTGTCAAAAGTAAATGGGTGTTCAAAATATCTAAAGACCAAGAAAACGAAAACAAAACTTACAAAGCTAGACTTGTTGCAATGGGATACAACCAAATCCCAGGAAGAGATTACAACGAAAGTTTCAGCCCTGTAATTAAAAATGCCACCCTCAGGACTATTTTGTCAATGGCAGCAACAAAAGATTCAGTCATTAAACTATTTGATGTAAAAGCAGCCTATCTAAATGGAAACATTGAAAATACAATATTCATGGAACAACCTGCTGGATTTGTCCAAGACAGAAACAAAGTTTGCAAACTCAACAAAAGTATTTACGGTCTACCTCAATCCGGAAGATCATGGTATGAGAAATTCAGTCAAGTACTTCATGACTGTGGACTGGAAAAACTTAAATCTGATCCTTGCCTATTTAAATGGAAGAATGAAGACAAATACTTCTATGTAGGGATATATGTTGATGACTTTATCACTGTCTCAGATTATGAAGATACCTCAAACAGATTCATCAATAAATTGAGACATCACCTGGAAATAAAGGATGTAACATGTAAAGGCATGTTTTTGGGAATCAAGATCATACAAGACAAGGAGGGAATTTCGCTACAGCAAAGCCACTATGTACAACAAATATTGCAGAAATATGGAATGGAAACTTGTAAGGAAGTTCCAACACCAGGTTCCAAAGAAATCAATTTGGACAATCATATCGAAGATGACAATTGTGATCAGCACACTTACCAAGAAGCCCTTGGAATGCTAATGTTTCTAGCTGTTAACACCAGACCCGACATCGCTTACATCACTAGCAAACTTTCACAGTACTCCAGACAACCAAAACAGATGCACTGGACAGCAATCAAAAGAGTGATGAGATACCTGCGAGGAACAATTGACCTAGGAGTGAAATTTGAAAGAGGAAAGACTGGAATCCTGAAGTCCTACACCGATGCCAGCTGGTCGACCACTCATGACGGAAAATCCTACGGCGGATATGTATTGAAGCTCGGCGAAGCAACTATAGACTGGAAAAGTAGTAAACAACCACTCGTCGCCCTCTCCACAATGGAAGCGGAAATGATAGCTGCTTGTGAAAGCTGCTGTCAAATCAAGTGGATAAAAACCTGTTACAAGAGCTGGAAGAAGGGAATTTCATGGAAAAACCAACTGCGATCTATACAGACAGTCAGTCATTGATCAACTGGATCTCCAGCCCTAAAACAAAGCAGTCGCTGTAGACATATCAACAGAAAGTACCACTTCTTGAGAGACTGTTATGAATCCAGAGACATCTGCCTTCTGTACAAGCCATCTCAGGACCTGGAGGCGGATATCTTCACAAAGGACCTATCCCGAGACCAGATGAAGAAACACCTGGAGAGCCTCAGCATCGTGGGAATAAAGCCAAAGTAAGGAGGGAATTGTTACGCAAACTTTGACTTTAATCATCATAGATGCTGACGTCACTACGATTACGCAACTTCCAACAACTACCTTCAAACTTGCTGTTATTGTTTACCGCTAACTTGTCTTAACAATATATGTAATGGAACAAGTCGTTCCTTAAATAAATATATATTTGTTTTTATCTAAAGGGATGTCCTCGTAACTACAACATACGTGAGTACAAACAAAACAACCAGAAATCCTCAAAAAAGAATAACCGTATTTTGCTAAGCCTATATCAGATTGTCTTCATGACAAAGGAGAAGACATAAATGTGTCCTTGTAACATTATGATCATTTTCATGTTGCTTCAAAAACATTTAGGGGTATTTTGCTTCAAACACATTTTAGCAATATTTCAGCTAAAATATATATTGTAGTTTAATAAATCAGTTTAATCATTAAGTTTCTCATTTTAATAACGTGTTCATTAAAAAAAAAAACTCCAATAAAGTGGACATAACATAAATGTGAATATTACTGAAAATTTATTCTGGACATCTGAAGGACCTAGTTTCAGTATGTATAAAACACCACAAGTCTAGTCATAGGATGATCCATGAGATGAAGTATTATGCAAAAATACATATATTTTTAGTAGACTATTTGCTGGGCCATACTAACATGGCCTTATCTACACATTGTGTTGAAAACAAGAAATCACCATTCCAGCCAGAAAACGGCCAAGAGTCCCATACCTTAGCTAACCAACTTGACTCGAAGTTGTGTTCTTTGTGTTTTCCAGAAGTGCTAAGATGAATGATAATCCCATCTGTAAATCAAAATCAATCTAAATAAACGCACAGCCATTGGGACTTTCTCCTCTCGGTCAGGTTCTGCCCACTTTTTTCAGGCTCTTTCATGATGTTATGCGTTGTTCAACTGGTGTCATCAGAGAATCTGATAGCACCGTTTCACCTATATCACGTAACTCCATCCATACGTTTTTTTTATAAGAGGCACGGTGTATCATTGCCATGTCCAGGACAGTAGCCATGGCCTCGCCTTTTCCTGAAGAAAATAGAAGTAAGAACATTTTCTTCAAAGTTGGCTGATGTTGCTCCAGATCTTCCATTTCTTCAAATAACGCCTCAAAATGTCCGGAACTGTTGCCAAGACCTATAGTCCCCTAATGACTGGAGCCTGAAAAAAGGTGACCACTGGTCGGTGGTTTCATTCCAAATTGTTTTCCATCCATTTGTTTCGTGTCAGTTGCTTCTGTAGAGAAACGAAATTGTGAAAATTTGTGTAGTTTTGTTGTGTCCACAGTTTCACGAGATCACTGCAGCCAGTTCTATTCGCGTGATCACTGTGTGCAGGTCTAATAGCTTCGCATCTGATTGGTCTCTATCCAGATGGATTCTAAAACATTTTTTTTATATTAAAAAGGCGTAACTGGATCTGTAGAAAAAAAAATATATATTTTAAATACACTCATGGACAAAACTCAATTCGTAATCATAAACATTAACTTATTTAAGTTGTACCTTTTAGCATGTATATCAGTATTCAGACAATAATTGTTAAAGATATTACAGTGACCTTTAATGAAGACACACGAGATAACCAAGTGTGAACAAAATTTCCTTAAAAACAGGCGACTGTCGACATCAAAGACTTTCCACTTCCTTAAGTTTTTCTCCATGAGTGTTTTCAGAAAAAAATATTTTTTCTTACATAAATCCAGGTAAGACTTTTTATATAATTACTGTATAATCAATGGATCGCCTTTTAAGTCAAATTACATTTTATTTACAGATATGTTATATATATGTTATAATTGTAAATATATTATATATGTGGTATAATAATAAGGTGGGGAAAGAGAAATAAGGACACCACAAGTTGGTAGAGGAACCCAGGCAACCAGAGAGAGAGGGAGAGAGCCGAGCCCGGCAAAGCCGGGCGTCCGTTCATGTCGCACACAATCCCCAACTGTCTTAATAGTCGCGCGGTTCCAAGTAACGGGCCCCAGTGGTCGCCCCTTGGAATGTCGCTGAAGTCTAAAGTGACCGGACTTTACCCTCCCGTCTCTCTCTGGGTCGACTGTAGGTTTGCTTTATTATTCCTGGAAGAGTATATACACTGCGTGACATTGAAAATGGAACACCAAGAAATAGTGGCCAGAAAGTGATAAAACTCGGCAGACAGAGAGAGACAGGGACGAACAATAAGTGATCTTTATTTCAAAATGATAGTCATAATACAGAGCGAGAACGGCGTCGGCTTAGTAGCAAGTAGGACCACCGCGGACGGCGATGCACGCAGCAACACGTCTAGGTAGAGAGTCAATCAGAGTACGGATGGCGTCCTGAGGGATGGCTCTCCATTCCCTCTCAACCATTTGCCACAGTTCGTCTTCTGAACGCGGCTGTGGCAAGGCATGCAAACGGCGTCCAATGATGTCCCAGACGTGCTTGATTGGTGAGAGATCAGGAGAGTACGGTGGCCAGGGAAGCATCTGTACATCTTGCAGAGCTTGTTGGCTAATGCGAGCAGTGTGCGGTCGGGCGTTATCCTGCTGATAAAGGGCATTGGGAACCCCCTGAAGGTAGGGGAGTGTCACCGGTCGCAGCACATCATCAACGTATCGTTGGGCCGTCATAGTGCCCTGAATACGAAGTAAAGGTGACCTGGAATCATACGCGATTGCGCCCCAAACCATGATTCCACGTTGTCGCACGGTGGGGCGTTCCACAATTGCTGCCGGATTGGACCTTTCTCCACGTCGACGCCACACGCGTACACGGCGACTATCACTGGACAAGCAGAAACGCGACTCATCTGAGAACACGACCCTGTGCCATTCCGTCATCCACGTCGATCTAGCCCGGCACCATTCCAAACGTTGGCGCCTATTCGGTGGGGTCAATGGCAGTCTTCTTAGCGGACGGCATGAGTGCAAGCCATTAGCAATTAATCGACGGGAAATGGTTCTGGTCGAGATGGAATGATCTAGGGTGTCTTGCACATGTTGCAGGATGGCGGTACAAGTGGCTTGTGGGGCCGCCACTGCTTGTCGAAGGATACGCCGATCCACACGCGCTGACGTCACTCTGGTTGCACCGACATTCCTATAAATTGCCACATTTCCTTGTTCCAACCATCTTCTCCACAGTCGGTGCACCGTGGACGCACCAAGGTGTGTATCAGCTGCGATTTGACGTATGGACCAACCTGCCCTTTTCAGTCCAATCACCATGCCCCTCGTAAAAGCGTCTGTCTGCTTGAACTGCCTCCGTTTACGATGACCTGGCATTCTCTGTTATTACACGTGTCTTTTGACACAGGAACAAAATTTCTACAATGATTTTCCTTGAAGAAATAACGACACGAATACTGTCCTTTCTGCAAGTTCCTTCCCTTATATCTTACTCCATGTGCGCACGAGAGCTGCGCATTTTACATCATTTGCATAACTCGGTTAGGCGCGTCTGCCCTGAAATTTGCATAATTTTCTGGCCACTATTTCTTGGTGTTCCATTTTCAATGTCACGCAGTGTATTATGACATATATGAGAGAAGGATAAGTTATTGGGTATTTAAAATAATTTATTGATTTATCTTTTTTTTCTTGAAGATGAAGAGACAATCATTTCTTCATGTCACTGAAACAGAAAAAAAAAATTAGCAATTTGGAGAGGGTTGTGTTGTATAGGTTTGGAACATGTACCTATCTAGCATGTAACTACAGCCGGCATGCCTGCAGTCTATCATAATTCTTTATTTTAGAGAAATGCTAAGGGACCGATAATTAAAATATCTACAAGAAACTGAACCCGGCATTATTTTTTTCAAAATGATCACGTGAACAAACGATAATCGACTCCTCAATGTGAAGTGCCCATCCACCTCTGTATATTGCCTGACAGAGCCTCATCACCCCCCAGTTATACAATGTGAAGTGTCCACCCACCTTTGTATATTGCCTGACAGAGCTTCATCACCCCCCAGTTATACAATGTGAAGTGTCCATCCACCTCTGTATATTGCCTGACAGAGCTTCATCAACCCCAGTTATACAATGTGAAGTGTCCACCCACCTCTGTACATTGCCTGACAGAGCTTCATAAACCCTCAGTTATACAATGTGAAGTGTCCACCCACCTCTGTACATTGAATGACAGAGCTTCATCACCCTCATTATACAATGTAAAGTGTCCACCCACCTTTGTGCATTGCCTGACAGAGCTTCATCACCCCCCAGTTATACAATGTGAAGTGTCCACCCACCTCTGTACATTGCCTGACAGAGCTTCATCACCCCCCAGTTATACAATGTGAAGTGTCCACCCACCTCTGTACATTGAATGACAGAGCTTCATCACCCCCCAGTTATACAATGTGAAGTGTCCACCCACCTCTGTACATTGCCTGACAGAGCTTCATCACCTCTCAGTTATACAATGTGAAGTGTCCACCCACCTCTGCACATTGTCTGACAGAGCTTCATCACCTCCCAGTTATACAATGTGAAGTGTTCACCCACCTTTGTACATTGCCTGACAGAGCTTCATCACCCTCAGTTATACAATGTAAAGTGTCCACCCACCTCTGCATTGTCTGACAGAGCTTCATCACCTCCCAGTTATACAATGTGAAGTGTTCACCCACCTCGTACATTGCCTGACAGAGCTTCATCACCCCTCAGTTATACAATGTAAAGTGTCCACCCACCTCTGCACATTGTCTGACAGAGCTTCATCACCCCCCAGTTATACAATGTGAAGTGTCCACCCACCTCTGCACATTGCCCGACAGAGCTTCATCACCTCCCAGGTATACAATGTGAAGTGTCCACCCACCTCTGTACATTGTCTGACAGATATTCATCACCTCTCAGTTATACAATGTGAAGTGTCCACCCACCTTTGCATATGTGCCGACAGATCTCCAACGTGCTGAAGTTGTTGCCATTGGCTCGACACCCACCCCAGTAGAATGGCTTGCAGTCCCCCAACTTTCTATCGAAGTAAAACTTGTTCACTATGGACCTACAGGGACCCACTTTCTTGGGGAACAGGCAGCGGTCGGGGACGTTGCCTGCGCACATGGTCTCTGTGGGGGGTTAATGCACTGCTCATGTGCGCCTGAACCTATATATGTACAGTGCAGTGGCTACACAAGTCGTGGGTGGCTTCTGTACATGTCTGTGTACAATGCAGGGGCCACACCAGTCGTGGGTTACATTTGAACATGTATGTGTACAGTTCTGGGGCTACACAGGTCGTGGATGATGTTTGAAACATGTCTGAGTACAGTTCTGGGGCTACACAGGTCGTAGATGGTGTTTGAAACTGTTTGTGTACTTCTGGAGCTACAATGTAGTGATGGTGTTTGATAAATGTTTGTGTACAGTTCTGGCTATAAATCGTAGGGGTGTTTAATATTAGTACAGTGCAGGGCCACACAAGTCATGAGTGGTCTCTGAACATGTCTGTGTATAGTGCAGGGGCTACACAGGTCGTGGATGGTGTTTGAAACATTTCTGTGCACAGTGCAGGGGCCACAACATGAGTGGTGTCTGAAACTGTCTGTGTATAGTGCAGGGGCTACACAGGTCGTGGATGGTGTTTTAAATATTTCTGTGTACAGTGCAGGGGCCACACAAGTCATGAGTGGTGTCTGAACATGTCTGTGTATAGTGCAGGGGCTACACAGGTCGTAGATGGTGTTTGAAACATTTTTTGTACAGTGCAGGGGCCAAGCAAGTCATGAGTGGTGTCTGAACATGTCTGGGAATAGTGCAGGGGCTACACAGGTCGTGGATGGTGTTTGAAACATTTCTGTGTACATTGCAGGGGCCACACAAGTCATGACTGGTGTCTGAACATGTCTGTGTATAGTGCAGGGGCGACACAGGTCGTGGATGATGTTTTAAACATTTCTGTGTACAGTTCAGGGGCCACACAAGTCATGAGTGATGTATGAACATGTCTGTGTATAGTGCAGGGGCTACACAGGTCGTGGATGGTGTTTGAAACATGTCTGTGCACAGTGCAGGGGCGACACAAGTCGTGAATGGCGTTTGAAACATGTCTGTGTACAGTGCAGGGGCCACACAAGTCATGGGTGGTGTCTGAACATGTCTGTGTACAGTTGAGGGGCACATAAATCGTATATGGCGATTGGACACGCGCACTGGGAAAAGTCAAGTACATTGCATACAAGTGCGTCTGATATTTATATGTTTGAACATGTTCAATTTGATGGGTGAACAGTTTCTAATAATTTGCTGCTCTTACCTTCAAAATAAACACGCAGCTTCATCTCTTAATTTTATTATACTAAAATATAATTTATTTAGTAGTGTAGTCTACTCTATTTACAACACTCTACTCTGTGACATACATCACTCAGATGGCGCCAACTCCTCAAGTTTCCCTTCAGACCTAAGTCTTTTTGTTGTTTTATTTCAAATGAAGTGTGTGTGAAGGTCCAATTTATGTGGTGGAGCCAAGAATGGATGAATTTTCCAGGGATTCTGGGTTTGGATTAGTGATTCCTAGGAAGAATAATTTTGGAGTTTGAAATTGAGCAGATAAGGATGAAATGATTGATGGTTTAATCTTGATTTTGGATATTGGAAATGTAAAACTAAATACAGTTAAACCTGTCTATAGCGCCCCTATAAATAGCGCCTTCCTCTCTCTAGCCCCCGATTTAAAACATTAAAATGTAAACATTTTACATTAAAAGTGACCTGTATATAGCACCCCCTCTCAATAGCACCCTATTTTGGTGAGTCCCAAGATGGGGCGCTATAGACAGGTACAACTGTATATATCTAACTATTTTCATTTAAATCCAGTTTAAAAAACATTGAAAAAATAAGTGTTTATTAATATATCACAGATGAATATGATCCAAATATGTTACTGTGTGTAGAACTGTGTTAAAGTGTGGAGTAAAAGGAAGTTCCACAAATATTGATCACCGAGATGTGAGAGTAAACAAAAATATAAATTGAGGAAAACCGATGTTTTTTTGCTGAAATATCGATTTTTATAATCGAACTTCCATTTTATGTGAGAAATCAAAAGATTTTAACAAGAGCACAGAGAGAGGGGATGAATCGAAAAAAGTTAAGCCTAGTATTAAAGGCTAAGAAAATCTAGGATTGGGCAAAAAGCCAAATCATAGTACTTTTTAATTTATATTTAAAATGAAATAAATTGAAGATGATCTGAACCTAAATATTGGTTGAAATACATATAGAAAAGTTTGGTCTATAAACAAATCATAATATACACTCATAGATAAAACTTAAGGAAATTATATCTTTCAGCATGTATATCGGGATTCAGTCAATAACTCTGAAAGATATTTGATGAGTAGTGACTTATACAATGAGAAGGGGATACATTATTAATTTATTTTTTTAAATTACTTAAGATAATTATGCTGCAAAAAAGATGAAAATAATACAGTAATGATATTGAATATTAAATTGAGAGAGTAAAGGAAAATAAATTAGAATCGTAAATGTTATTAAAAATGAAAAGTGAAAATATATTTATTAATAATAAAGCCACATATTAACTAAAAAAAAGATAAATAAATTCAAAATTCAAATTTTTATAAGAATCTTTATTTCACTAGAATAATGAAAAAATTAATCTTGAATTAAGGATAAAAAGGCAATTTGCTAAATTAATTAGTTTTGATATGGAGAGCAGATTTTTAGCGTAGAAACATTTCCTAAATGAGATATGGAAAACCTTTACTCTCGGATATAGTAAGAGTATAAATTGTCATATTCACAGAAACTTTTATCATCATCTTTGTTTTGGGTGAAAGTTGAGCCTTGTTTATCATTATAGACATAATTTATTTCTTTTTTTTTTTGTGTGACATTTCCGAGTTCTAAAAAAACGTTCTTCGTATTTTGACTTTAAGATATTAGTAAATTAAATTTAATTGCCATCTATCGTTAAAATTTTACACAAATAAATTTACTGGCAATGCACTTCTTTTAATTTAATTATAATATTAATATATTCTAATAATTAAAAGAAGCGCATTGCCAGTAAATTTATTTGTGTAAAATTTTGACTTTAAGATATACAGAAATAAATATAATATACATTTTAATAATATATTTTTATTTTTATAAAACAATATACGATGCGCGCCATCTGTTATGAGAAATTTGAACTATTTTTGACGCGTATGATTCTTTTGGAAATAAATCAATTTTCTACTGCCCTTACTGCAATGATAAAATAATGGAAGGGCCTGGCTCATCAGTGGTGAACCCTTCCAGCGGTTTCGTCAGTTTAATCTAGCATTTTTATTTTAAATGAATATATAGTTAAACCTGTCTATAGGGATATATATATATATATATATATATATATATATCTTTATATACAATATAATGTGGCTTATGATTGTAGAACGACATTTGAAAATTATCCCGTATGTGTTTCTTTTGAACGAAAAATCGAAATTTATTTTAAGGAGAAATAACGATTATTTCTAACCTTAGGGATGAAAAGATGAATTGTGAAAAGTAATGAAAAATTGAAAAATGATTTCCCATCCCTGGACACTACATTTTTCCGTTTATCATTACTCTTCACAATTCATCCTTTCATCCCTAAGGTTAGAAATAATCGTTATTTCTCCTTTAAAATAAAATTCAATTTTTCGTTCAAAAGAAACATGCGGGATAATTTTCAAATGTCGTTCTACATATATATCTATAATTATTTACACGATGTAGTGATTTATAAATCTGTGTACAAATAGCTCTAAACTTGCCAAAGTTTTCATAAGATTGAGTATATACAGAAAGATGGCATTATGTCAAAGTAAGCAATTTGGTTAGTCAGAAGGCAACTGCTTGATTCTACACCAAGTAGTCCGTTGAGATATCAAACTGACTGTGCTTCATTTCAACCTTTCTTCAAGTGGGAGATTATGGTGAATGTGGTTATGATTTTGATGGTACACCTGTCCATTGTTGAATACGCCGACCCAATAAACATCTTTTATTTGAATTTTAACTCATGAATCTGTGTACACTCATAGACAACACTTAAGGAAGTTGTGCCTTTTAGCATGTATATCGGGATTCAGACAATAACTCTGCAAGTATTACAGTGACCTTTATTGAAGACACACGAGATAACTACCTTCAAGGACAAAACTTAAGGAAGTTGTACCTTTCAGCATGTATATCGGGATTGAGACAATAACTCTGAAATATATTACAGTGACCTTTATTGAAGACGCACAAGATAACTACACTCATGGACAAAACTTAAGGAAGTTGTACCTTTTAGCATGTATATCGGGATTCAGACAATAACTCTGAAATAATTACAGTGACCTTTATTGAAGACACACGAGATAACTACACTCATGGACAAAACTTAAGGAAGTTGTACCTTTCAGCATGTATCGGGATTCAGACAATAACTCTGAAATATATTACAGTGACCTTTATTGAAGACACACGAGATAACTACACTCATGGACAAAACTTAAGGAAGTTGTACCTTTCAGCATGATATCGGGATTCAGACAATAACTCTGCAAGATATTACAGTGGACCTTTATTGAAGACACACGAGATAACTACCTTCAAGGACAAAACTTAAGGAAGTTGTACCTTTCAGCATGTATATCGGGATTGAGACAATAACTCTGAAAGTTATTACAGTGACCTTTATTGAAGACATATACATCATGGACAAAACTTAAGGAAGTTGTACCTTTTAGCATGTATATCGGGATTGAGACAATAACTCTGAAATATATTACAGTGACCTTTATTGAAGACGCACGAGATAACTACACTCATGGACAAACTTAAGGAAGTTGTACCTTTCAGCATGTATATATCGGGATTGAGACAATAACTCTGAAAGTTATTACAGTGACCTTTATTGAAGACATATACACTCATGGACAAAACTTAAGGAAGTTGTACCTTTCAGCATGTATATCGGGATTAAGACAATAACTCTGAAAAATATTACAGTGACCTTTATTGAAGACGCAAGAGATAACCTAGTGTGAATAAAATTACCTCTGTCTCCTTAAAAAAAATAGACGACCGGCATTATCAAAGACTTTACACTAATTATATTAGTAAATTGAATTTAATTGCCATCTATCGTTAAAATTTTACTCATATAAATTTACTGGCATGCGCTTCTTTTAAATATCATCAATATTATCTCTACAGACCTTACTGCATGATATGAGTTATTGAATGAGAGGGCTTGGCTCATCAGTAGTGAACCCTCTCAGCGGTTTCCCCAAATTATATGTATGTTCCTCTACAGACCTATAAGCTTATGTCCATAGTTCACTAAACACCCCTAAGCTGCCTTCCACAGAAAATACAGGGTATATTCCAAACCAACCAACACAATAGTAGAGCGGTCTAGAGATCAATTTGGCGAAACCGCTGAGAGGGTTCACTACTGATGAGCCAAGCCCTCTCATTCAATAACTCATATCATTGCAGTAAGGTCTGTAGAGATAATATTTGATGATATTTAAAAGAAGCGCATTGCCAGTAAATTTATATGAGTAAAATTTTAACTTTACACTAACTTGAGTTTTGTGTATCCATGAGTGTATAAGACAATGTCGACCACCGAATAAAAACAGACGAGACTCAGCAGTCCGAGGAAGGAATGGTCCCCGTTCTCAGACAGCCATTGCTGCAGTCGGCAGGTGGCCATCTCCACCAGCACCTCGGCCAACTGCTGACCTTCACAGAGGCCACGAGCCTGCTCCAGGTGGGACATAGCTTTGGAAAACTCTTCTTCAGGGCGTAGCTTTTAGCGATGGCAATGAGCACTGATTGGCTGAGAGGACTGATGGCCCTGCAGGTTGGCGGACAGTGTGGTGATAGCAGGTCTCGCTCCTCTCTTCCAACTTCTTGCTGAGATCCAATAGGGACTGTAGCTTGGTTGTGGGGCCACCCTGCGCTGAGGCAAGGAGCAGTCTGAATAAGAGGTTCTGGGTGTGGGGGGAGTTGCAGGGGATGCATTGCAGGGTGGGGGTGGAGAGAAACTCGGAGGGCAGCATGCGCTGGTTGGGCCGGGAGAGCGGCTCTCCTCCGACCCTGGCCATCAGGGAGCGCTGCACCGTGCGGTGGAGGCAGGACTTCACCTGGGAGCCCACCAGGAACACCTCGTCAACTCTCCTCCTCTGCCGCAGCGGTCGCCAGCTCTGGCAGGGGCTGAAAGGCCTCCTTGTTGCAGGGAGCGACCATCATGTGGTGGAGCCGCGGAGCCGGGCCACACAGTCCCTGCCCATCTGCTGGTCTATCTCACCAACTGGAGCAGCAGCTCCGACGTCCTGCCACAATGGATGTGTGAAACACTATACAGTAGCCAACCTCTACATCTATAATGGTCAACACCTAGTTGCACAGCTAAAGTGTCCTTTAGAGAGAAGTATCCTCTTACTGGAAGTTTCTAATTAATAAAATTGTTAATTGTGGCGATGAACCTGTCTTTGTAAAGAGGTATCCTCTCTTAGGTTCGACTGCATTAATCACTTAATAAGCCTAGTACTCAGTATTGTAAATTTCTACAGAAGCATCCAACTCAAATGTAGATTATATAGGCAGACTGTACAATAGTTGTAGCTTATTTCTGGTGGATTTAAATGATGGGAAACACTGGAAGGTTCACCATTGATAAGCCAAGCTGTCCCAATTCTTTGCCATTTTTGTTCAATCATTGAAAAAAATTCATATCCTTTATTTCTTTTTTTAAAAAAATGAAGATAAATAAATAATGAAATAACATCGAATAATCCATCCTTAACACATCACTTCTTGTCATGTCCAATGAAGAGCTTCAAATGTCTCCATACATCTCTATCACAGCAGTCGTTCTCTATCTTGGGTGTGTGTATCTATTGCTCTGGGTCCATGTCAATTTTCATTGGTGGACATGAGAATTTGTGGTATGTTAGTTCCACACAATTGTTGTATGTCATGTAGAACATTCACTTTGAATGTATCAGGCCAGGCCAGTCTAACTGGCGAGACGTTCTAGAGACAGCCTTCTATTGTATCAAGAGGCGCCAGTTTAATCCGCAGCCATGTACTAAACATTGTAAGTTGTTTCTTATCCCCTTGTGCGAAGATTATACAAATTCCATGAGTCCATGCTCCTAATAAGCAGCAGCCTCTCCCAAAGGTCCTGTTTAGTGCATCTAATGCAAGTTAAAATGTGTTCTGAAGCTGCAGGTGCCAAGCTACATTTTGGGGCAAGTGGGGTAGATTTTGTTATTATTTTCTATCTTCAATGATTTGAGATAGCCTGTTCTAAATCTTGTTAGTGTTGTTTGGTTGTTGTTTCTTATCTTGTGTAAAGCTTACACAATTCCGAGAGTTCATGCTCCTCAAGCATTCTCATGGAATGGGGCGTAGGGGGTGCAGCTTTCATGGCATTATGATCCAGACAAGTAACCTACCAGTGGATGAGGACAGCCTGCTGGCCGTAGAAGAAATGTTCCTTGATGAAAGCTATGGCATCTCTGGGGGAGCCCATATGGTGGTAGGTGGCCACTAGGGAGGATGTGGCCTCCATCATTAGGCCTAGGTAGGCGTGCTTGTACCATAGTAGAGCTGGACCACACACCCATGTTCCTCACTGGGAGACATTTTAAAAAAAAATTAGATTACCTCTATGTAATTGCAGGCTTTTTATTGAAAATAAATTCACAATGCGGCGATACATTTTAATTTTATAAAATGTAAGGTCAAATGCTGCAGACTATATAATCAGAATGAACCCTACAATAGTTGTGCAGCTTAGGTATGGTGGATTCACTTGGTGAAATATACTGGAAAGTTTACACCACTGAAAAAAACCAAGCTTTCCCAAATCTTTGTATCTTGCAAAATGTGGAAATTTTAGAAGGCAAGAGTGTCATTTAGTGGAACAAAAATAAATCACGAAATCAACCACAAACACATCTCGAGCTGTTGGCCCTCGTCAGCGTGGAGCAGGCTATACCTCAACAACCAAAAATTTGGTCCTGGAGTTTTCCCTGATAAATCAAGAAATGGATAGTTAAGGCCAAATTAACATTTAGTTGGTTTTTGTTCCACTAGATAGCACTCTGCCATCTAAAAAACTTATGTAAGCGGTCAGCACATGCTTATTTTATTTTTTAAATTCAACACCTGACCTTTTTTTTATATATATTTTTTTTACATAGTTTTCATTGTCAAAAATGATCATTTTGGCTCTGCAATTAGGTGTTGTCATTTAGAAAAAGGATTCTATTTTTTTAAGACTAATATATTCAAAATTAGGACTACAGAATCATTGTAGATTATAAAGAAAGAAGATTGTATGTAGGTGAACAGAATTGTGCAACTGTGTGAGGTAAAAATTTACAAATTTGTTGATGAGGCACAATTTGGATTGTAGATTATAACACAAGGTAATAAATAATTTATTTATTTGGATTTGGTCTTATTACCTTGTGTTTACAAATTTGTAATGTTGATTTATAGAGCCATTTTTTTTGTCTCCTTTCTTTGCAAACATTGCAAATTCACAATTCCTGTCCATACAAATGTGGCCAATAAAAAGAGCTGTGGCATTAGCTTGCTATATATGAGGCAATAGCTTGTCCAAATTTTGGTGACTATATGGATGACAGCCATGACACTTAGATCGAATCCAGCAATAGGAAGTCTTTTTTTTTTTTTTTTAAGAAAAAATTGCCTCAACGTTCCTCTATTCTTGTAAGAAGTCCGTCCAACCCCTCCAGCGAGTACAAGTTACCAAATGGGGCTCTGGCACACTTGTAAGTGTAGAAGTCAAACGGCTTTCCACATGTGTAGACATGTGGCACACTTAGAGTAAAAGTAGTCTAAAAGGTAATAAGACCAAATCCAAGTAATAAATTTATAGTGTGTGACATTTCGGTAACAACGCTGTTACCAAAACATCACAAAATATTTGGTTTTGGTCTTATTACCTTGTAATTCTTATCTATAATCCAACTTGTACCTTATCAGTATAAAAGTAGTCCTTAACTCCTCACCATGATAATCATGGCGCACACACACATACAATCCCCATCTAGTGACTTGTTAGCTTCCTTTACAACAACATCCTTTCTGACATATTCCCTCTCCCCATTATGTGTGAACACCAATCATTCTTTGTTTACATCCGCAACAGCACAGTAGCAGTAGAGCCAACTTTTTTTTTTCCTTATCCCTAGTACACGTGTACAGGCCATGATAACCTTGATGGGTAGAAGTAGGCGACTGCTTTTACTGTAAGTGCACCACATGTCTACACATGTGAAAAGCAGTTCGACTTTGCACTTACAAATGTGCCAGAGCCCCGTTGGTTACTTGCACTCGCTGGTGGGGTTGGACTTTTGCAAGAATCAGGGGCCATTGGAGCCAACTTACTGTAGTCAGTGCGGAAGACAGGCATGGAGGCAATGTTGCGCAACATCCCGATGGCCAGTTTGAGGGCCTCCTGCATCTGCTCCACCGGGTGGCACTGGGTGCATGACAGGTACTTGGCTTCCAGTAGATGGCCCTCTGCCCGGATGAGGGCCCCACAGCGCCCGTGCCTCTCCTGCCGCTCAGCACAGGGTGGGACATCACTGTCTGGAGCTGGGCCCAGCCTTCTTCCTCCTGTTGGCCAGCACCACCAATCTCTTACTGCGTGCAAATATGGTGTACACCATTATATGAGATCAAAGAACTTGCGCATAAAATTAAATCCAAAAGACAAAAAACCTCTCGCAATTAGTATCTTTTATTACAAATAACGGACGCTAGCTTTCGAACTATTAGTTCTTCAACCGGCGTTCTTACCTAAGAGTAAGAGTAAGAACGCCGGTTGAAGAACTAATAGTTCGAAAGCTAGCGTCCGTTATTTGTAATAAAAGATACTAATTGCGAGAGGTTTTTTGTCTTTTGGATTTAACACCATTATATGCAAATAATGTCAACTTTAGAAGGGAACAATGGCACAATTGGATTATAGATGGAAATATAAGGCAAATAAGACCAAATCCAAATAAATAGTGTGTGACGTCTCAGTAACAGCGTTGTTGCCATTCTCAAACAAAAAAAAAGTATTTTTGTCTTTTGTCTGAGGATGGTAACAATGCTGTTACCGAAACGCCACATACAATTTATTTGGATTTGGTCCTACTACCTAGAGGAACTACAAAATAAGGTATCCCGATTATTTATTTTAAGTTCTTTATAAAAACTCCACTGTAGGTTAGTGGAGATTTATTAGAAAGCCCACATTTCAGAAAATTTAAATCAAGTAGAAACCATTAGAAAAAATAATAAAATACAAATTTCTTACTTTATTCTATATTTATCTCACACACAAGCTTTCAGGCTTCACAAACCCTTCTATAGAAGTATAGGATTTACTCATTCCCTCATATACTCCTGTACTTGCCAAACCTGAAAACTTGAGGAGAATATAAAATAAAACAAGAAACTCACTCTCGGAAGCTATTTTGTTTATTATTTTTATTGTTGCAAAGAAATTATTTAATTAAGTAAAACTTCTTCTTTCTTATCTCCACTCAATCATATTAGGGTATCAAGTCTGTAGAGCTTGTTGATGGTGTCTGTGGCTGGGGATGAGTAGAACTTGTCAATGGATGAGTCAATAATGTGGTTTGGGGTTGCAATTGCACTTAGTACATAGTGGGAAAACTAATTAATGAAAATACACAGCACAGAATATAACCCTGTATTTATGAATTAATCATATTATGTTCCATAGCTTGGTTGTTCAATTATCTCTCTAGCTGTATATAATTTGTTAAGAATTGTATTCACCTAGTCGTGCTGATGTGATAATATTTTGCTTAATCATAGCTCTATCTAGGCATTCATTACTGTACTACAATATATTGCAGAGGGTGTTGCATCACCTGTCCAGAGAGCAGGTTGAGCTGGCTGCGAGCCAGGAGGCCACGGAGGGTGGGGAGACGACCCAGGCTCTGAGCTGGGGAGGGCGGCCTCCAGTGTCTTGGCCCAAGGAAGCAGCTGCAGCCTCAGGGCCACATTGAGACGGTTCACGGCAGCCAGAGCCTCTATCTTTGTATCCTTCACCATCCCTGCCACTCTGTGGGCCAGTTCCCAGGCTCCCAGCTCTGGAGCTCCCTTACTGGCTGTGGTGAGGATGTGGGATGTAGCGTGGATCAGGTCCAGGCAGCCTGCACTGGAGAGCTGCGCTGGGGTGGCCAGCAGGGCCGCAGTCTCCCATAGTTGCAGGGCAGTCTCCAGGCTGGAGAGTGCTGTGGCCTCAGTCTCCAGACCCACCTGTGGAGGCAGACCCAAGTCTTCTTCCCCAGGCTCAGTGTCTTCCGGCACATCGCGGCTGAGCTCCACGCGGGCGTTACGTGACAGCACCAACATGTGGTGCTGGTACTTCCAGAACAAGGCACCAGCTCGCTGGAGCCTGGCTTCCACTCCCTCCAGCTTCTCCAGGATCTGGACGGCTTCTTCACAGCTCTCCACCCCTCTGTACCCCCACACCATACTTAGCCTAACAATGCTTCAATATATACACTTTGATAATAAAATATAGAATTTTTTAAAAAATAAGTTCATTCAATTATTTCATTATTGTGCATAGGGGAGTCAGTGGAAGGCTGGTATAAACCGTTTGTTTTCGACCGCTACGACCTGGGTTCGATTCCTACATTGGGCACTTTTTTCTGATAAAAAAAAAAAATGCTCCAATGTCCCCCTATTCTTGCAAAAGTCCAAGCCCACCAGCGAGTGCAAGTAACCAAACGGGGCTCTGGCATATTTATTTGTAAGTGCAAAGTCGAACTGCTTTTTCACATGTGTAGACATGTGGTGCACTTACAGTAAAAGCAGTCGCCTACTTCTACCCACCATGATTATCATGGCTGTACCACGTGTACTAGGGATAACAAACAAAAAAAAATTATTGTGTATGGGAGTTAGTGGAGGAGTGGTAAAACTGTCAATTTGACATAGCCATTCTGGATCCTCAATATGTGGAATCACTGATAACATGTTCACTTCCCTAACCTCAATACTGATTGGCCGGTTGAGGTAATGTTTTTTTTTTTTGCTTATCCCTAGTACACGTGGTACAGGCCATGATAATCATGGTGGGTAGTTAGCGACTGCTTTTTTACTGTAAGCGCACCACATGTCTACACATGTGAAAAGCAGTTCGACTTTGCACTTAAAAATGCCAGAGCCCCGTTTGGTTACTTGCACTCGCTGGTGGGGTTGGACTTTTGCAAAAATCGGGGGCCATTGGAACATTTTTTTTTTAACAGAAAAAAGTGTCCAAAGCGGGAATCAAACCCGGGTCCTAGTGGTCAAAAACCAAACGGTTTAACCAGCCTTCCACCGACCCCCCTGAGGTAATGTGATAGTTGAGACCCAATCACCATATTTGCCTACCTACATATAGAGATATATATAGTAGAACCTCCCTGTAAAGGACAACACCTAATTACAGAGCCAAAGTGTCCTTCAGGGAGAGATGTCCTCTTACCGGAGAGTTGCTAAATTGTAAAAATGGTAATTTTGCAAATGAAAACTGTCCTTTGTAAAGGGTGTCCACTAGCGAGAGGTTCTACTGTAGTAGCTTCCCCAAATCTCTGAAGATATAAATGATGTTCCTTTCTCTTCTCAGACCTGTAGATAACTGTGGGTGATGTATTGTTGTCAGTACTGTAGACTGTTAATGAGCTAACAAGACAAAGTCTAACTAGCAGATCATCATTTAATTGGTACTTAATTGATCAAGCCAATGAAATTCTTGTTGAAATCACTGGTAGATAGTAATAACTCCGCTGGTCCCAAGCTTAGATGTAAAAGGAGAAGGGGGGAGCAGTAACAAACTCACTAAAAAACCTGGGCTCAGCTGGTCCAGCTGATAGTATCCTGTAAGTACTCCAGGGATACAGAATGAGTCTGTACTCCAGGTTAGAAGTGGCTGCATATGATGTCTGTTCCTCGTGTCAGAGGTAGCCATTTCATATTGGAGCTAAGTCAGTGGCCTGCTACAGAGTAGTGCTCCCAGTCTTAATGACAAAAGTATTTTCTATCTGAGAGAAGCAAGAAGAATGGTAGATGCATGCACAGTCTACACAACCATTACACACCTAACTCCGCCTTTGCCGGTCCCAAGCCCGGATGAAAAAGGAGGGGGAGCAGTAACAAGCTCTCTAAAAAACCTGGGCTCAGCTGGCCCGGCTGATAGTACCCTGTAAGGGATCCTAATCCAGAGATACAGGATGAGCAGTGTTTGTACTCCATGTTAGGAGCGGCTGCACATGGCGTCTGTTTCCTCATGTCAGAGGCGGCCATTTCATATTGGAGCTAAGTCAGTGGCCTGCTACAGAGTAGTGCTCCCAGTCTTAATGACAAAGGCATTCTACCTCACCCAGTCATGATGGTTGTCAAGACTCAAGCTCTACAAGCTTGATACCCTAATGTGATTGAGTGGAGATAAGAAAGAAGATTACACACCTGAGGTTAAAGAGGCTGGGGGAATGGCATGCCAGGGCTGCTCCCTCCACCAAGGCTGCAGCTCGGGCCAGGGACTGCTTTGGGGCTGTGGTCAGCAGGCGGTTGACCACTGCCGCCATCTCCGCAGTGTAGATGTACCTGCCAGGACCAAGTGTCAGATTGTGGGGGGTACAATGGTAACAGCCACTTACCTCTCTGTCTTGTAGGCCTGCAGTTCTTCCAGGAGTAACTCCGTAGAGTCTTCCATCTCTCCTGACTCATCACATAGCAACCTGCACCAGCATGTTGCATATAATGTCCCAATAAACATACTGTCTCAATATACATACTGTCCCAATAAACATACTGTCCCAATATACATACTGTCCCAATATACATACTGTCCCAATAAACATACTGTCTCAATATACATACTGTCTCAATATACATACTGTCCCAATAAACATACTGTCTCAATATACATACTGTCCCAATATACATACTGTCCCAATATACATACGGTCTCGTGTAATCTTCACACAAGGGGATAAGAAACAACAACATAGGTAATAAGACCAAATTCAAATGATAAATTAGAAACACAAGGCAATCAGACCAAAACCAAATAAAAAAAAGGTGTGTTATTTATTTGGATTTATTATTGTGTTTCTAATCTATAATCCAAATTGTATTAACCATGTATTGGTGTAAACACTAGTTCTGTGGTACATATACTAAAATTGGAACGATAACAGAAAAGATTAGCATGGCCCTGAGCAAGCATGAAATGCAAAATCATAAAGTGTTTCTTATTTTGTTGTGGTCTTATTACCTTGTAGTCAATTTTAGTAAGTTTTGAATAATAAAGTGGATTAAATTAGCAAGATTATGCATTACTGTGGTAAATTGAACAAAAGGATATTTACCGAACTTTGAGTGGCTCAGATGCTGCCACATCTCTCTTGATCTTGGCCCAAAGCAGAGCTGCGGCTTGCGGGCGGCCTTTAGCCAGCCTCCCCACTGCAGCCACTGCGCGGTTGATCTTCCCCAGGTTCTTGTAGTACATAGCTAGGCCAGTCCAGGTGGGCGTGGATGGACTCCGCGTAGCCCTCCGCTGTGCTCAGCTTGTTTAAGCACCACTCCAGTGAGCTCCAGAAACCCCAGGCCGGCAGAGAAACCTGCGCGGCCCGCCTCGTATCCCAGCTGGCCCAGCTCCCTGATCAGGTTGAACAGGCCCGTCCCCACCAGCTTGTCTTGGACCTCGCAGGACTCCAGATTCCGGAATTCCTTCTGGCTCCATTTGTACAGCTCCTCCACATCACTCTCTGGACCACACATGTCATGACAAACTTGGGGAGTTTACTGCAATATTCCTTTCTCACTTTATCTAGAACACTTACATCAGAGCAGGTGGGTTAACAAAAGTGGCCCTAGAGCTGCCTAACCACTTCATTGAATAGATGATTCAATTCATTATAATGATGTATATACATAATATACAACATAATAATACAACCCCACCAGTGAGTGCAAGTAATTAAACTGGCACATTTGTAAGTGCAAAGTTGTACTGCTTTTCACATGTGTAGAGATGTGGTGCGCTTACAGTAAAAGCAGTCGCCTACTTCTACCCACCATGATTAGCATGGCCTGTACCACATGTACTAGAAATAATAATAAACGTCTCGACTCCAACTGGAAGTATCTTTCCCTTGGGGTGTTGAATTAAAGAGGTTTGACTGTAATTGGCCTATCTACTTTACCAGATAAACACCTCTTTGGCATATTCTGAAGGACTCAAGAATCCTCTGTAACTCTCATGGAAACTGGCCTGGACGGATCACACAGTCTCCAGGTGGGTGTTCTGAGGCTGGTGTTGTGGCTTTGTCACCGACCCCCGTCAATGTCAAACTTCTTTTCACATGTGTAGAGTGCACTTACAGTAAAAGCAGTCGCTAACTTCTACCCACCATAATTAGCATGGCCTGTACCACGTGTACTAGGGATAAGAAAAAAAACAAAGTTGCGGGAAGATGATATTCATGTACCAAAAGAGAGACATCTATCCCCTCAATAATGAATTAGAACAATGCATTATGTACCTAGTACCTATCACCCTAGTATACATGGTCTACAAGTTGGTTTATTGCCTGAATTTACCAAACCTTAGTTTCGTGGCTCATTCCTTACCACTACTACTAGTTTTTTGTCTAACTCCGCCTTTGCCGGTCCCAAGCCCGGATGAAAAAGGAGGAGGGGGAGCAGTAACAAGCTCGCTAAAAAACCTGGGCTCAGTTGGCCTGGCTGATAGTACCCTGTGAAGGCTCCTAATCCAGGGATACAGGATGAGCAGTGTTTGTACTCCATGTTAGGAGCGGTTGCACATGGCGTCTGTTCCTCATGTCAGAGGTGGCCATTTCTTTTGGAGCTAAGCTGGCCTGCCACTGAGTAGTGCTCCCTGTCTTAAGGTTATCAAAGATAAGAAGAAGACTACTAGTTTTTTACTAGGGAGATAAACTTGATGCATTGTTTTAGTGCATATTTAAAGGGATAGGTGTCTCTTTTTTGATACATATGGTATATATATATAGTCTTTAGAGAATTCTTTAATATCTTGGTGCAGCTATCCATATTATACACTTATTCAAATAGTGTGGACACCCGTGCTAGAAGGCACCTATCTACAAAGGACAGCTTTCATTTTCAAAATTACCATTTTGACTATTCAGCAACTCTTCCGAAAGAATTTTAAATTTTATTGGCGTTTTAATGATGTAAAATATTTCTCCCGTAGAAGGGCTTACTTGCTCGAAATCTTGAGAGATTTTTAAAATAATCTTTTCCCTGGAGGCTTAATGTTTTTATTTTAACAACAAATATAGTTAATTTTTTATTGACTTCTCTAACCTTGTAGAATGGTTGAAACAAGCTCTGACATATCTGAGTAGAAGATACAGGTTGACGAACCTTCCAGATATCTGGTGTAACAATATAATTCCTTGAAGACTTAGTAGATATTCAAAATTCTGTAAACTCTTCCGAAAGAGGAGACTTTTGCACTTTGGCTCTGCAATTAGGTGTCCTTTATTGGGAGGTTCTACTGTGTAAAGTCTTTAAAGAATTATTAATATCTTGGTGTACCTATCTAAATAATACTTTTATCCAAATAGTGTTTTGTGTTTCTATAAAAGCTTAGTATACATATCTTGTTGTAATTATGAAGGGTGAATTTTCCTGCTGATAGAGCATAAAGGACATGTCTTCTTCTTCTTTCTTATCTCCACTCAATCATATTAGGGTATCTGCTGGGGATGAGTAGAGCTCATCAATGGATGAGAGGATGAAGTAGAATGCGTCTGCCTTTGTCATCAAGACTGGGAGAACTACTCAGTGGCAGACCAACTTGGCTCTAAAAGAAATGGCCGCCTCTGACATGAGGAACAGACGCCATGTGCAGTTGCTCCTAACATGGAGTACAAATGCTGCTCAGCCTGTATCCCTGGATTAGGAGCCCTTACAAGGTTCTATCAGCCGGGCTAGTAAAGGACATGTGGACATAAAGCAGAAAGTGTGGAGGAGGTACCTGAGAGGCTGGGGAGGGTGGAGCAGGCCCTATGGTAGCAGGATGACAGCAGCCCCAGCTGGAAGTACAGGCCGTACCTGCCCTCAGCCGTGGAGGACCGGAGGTGGGAGAGGAGAGGCTGCACCAGAGCCAGGACATGCCGGACACTGAAGGCTGAGAACTGCCGCAGGAGCCTCATCACTTCATGGGCTGCCAGCGCAGTGCAGGCTGCAGGTTGGCGTGAGGAGGCAACAAGCGGAGTTACACCCTCCAGTCCGGAGGTACTGCGCAGAGCCTGTAGCGCTAGTGTGATGGCGGGACAGTCTGGCAACAGAGAGCTGAGTTCCTCATAGCAGACTTCCCTCTCTGTGTCGCGCAGGTTGCAATACACGGCCCACTCCTGCAGCAGTCCGGACAGAGTGGCTACCAGCTTATCCGGACTGCTACCCGCCGCAACATGCCGTTTGGCGGACTCCAGCAATGCAGTCCAGAGTTCCTTGACCATCCGGGTGAGCTGTTCCTTCTCCCCGGGACACTGGTTCATGTACCAGGCCAGCACTCGGTGGCTCTTGTCCGGGATGGAACTAAACATGTCCTCTAGCTGACCCAGACTGCGTAGGAACACAGCCCGCACACTCAGGGCCAGCCCTGGCTCTTTGCTCCGCACCTTGTCCAGGATGGCAGCGCAAGTCCAGGAAGCCTGCGCCAGGCGCTGAACAGCCTCCCTCCCTGGGTTGGAAGCCAATATCTCCGAAGCCACAGCCACTCCTAGCTCTGCAGTGTGGGGCTGCAACAACCACGGGTCACACTCTCGCCGCAGGAAACCTATGGAACCAGCTCTCTCATCACCACTCATCCCTTCAGAACAAAACATAGCTCATCTTCTAATAATAAATATGATGCAGAAAACCCAATGCAACTCAAATATAATGTATAACTCTGTACACATTCTCTCTGGCATGCTTATTGACATTGTAGGTAATTATATGCGTAACATCTAAATAAATAAAACTTGTTTGTTTATAAAACCATGGCTCAGAGTGCAAGAATTCAACCCCAATAGAGAATAAGACTTATAACTGAAAGCATTTAAATTCAAAGAGCACCAAATATTTTTATTATAGCACCAATTATTATTAAGTTGGCTACAATATAGATTATCAATTAGAAACATAAGGTAACACGACCACCAAATCAATAAAATGTTGCAGTATAAAAATGAACAAAAGCCAAGTATTTTCTCCTTATATTTGTGTAGACAGGTGTACAAGGTACACAACCCCACATGATCATCATGGCTTGTGTTATGTGTACATGGGGAAAGGAGAAGTAAAAAAAAAACGTCCTTATTTACTTAACAAAGTGTCATAATATACAGCGACTCCAGATCCGCTCTAGAAGCAATTCAGAAGTGCAATACTAGAATCACGCAGAAAATACACTCATTACTTACCCAACTGGAAACATTGGAGAAGAACTGCATTCGACAATGGATTCCTGCCCATGTTGGGATCGAGGGTAATGAAATGGCAGATGAATTGGCAAAGGAAGCCAGAAAGCTGAGCTAAAGGAAAGAACAAATGTCAGTATTTGACGCTGATGCTTTGGCAAAATACAAGATAATCAAACAAAAATAAGAAAAGATCAAATATGTGAAATAAACTCTGAGAGAAAACTGACAAAAACTATAACAAGACTTAGAACAAAACAATATAAAGGAATGACAATACATCCAGATGGCACAAGAACTTATAAAGCATGCAACAACTGTCCTGGTGTGGAACTAACACCTACTCACATATTCTCATGCCCAGCAATGGCCGCAGCCTTGCAGAAAATTGACATAGACCCAGAGCAGCAGCTTTACACACCCAAGATAGTGGATATTGCTGCTGCTGTGATGGAGATGTATGGAGACATCTGAGACTCTTCTTTGGACACGACAACAACAACAACCTATCAACAAGATAGTGGATATTGCTGCTGCTGTGATAGAGATGCATGGAGACATCTGAGACTCTTCTTTGGACACGACAACAACAACAACCTATCAACAAGATAGTGGATATTGCTGCTGCTGTGATAGAGACGCATGGAGACATCTGAGACTCTTCTTTGGACACGACAACAACAACAACAAAGTGTCATATGTGTCACCCACAGTAGAGAAAAACATCAGAAAAAAAAAACTTCAACTTTTAACAACCATCCTGCTTATGACACTGTATTTTCTGTTAGCAGCTTAAAATTACTCTTTAGAGATTTTCAATAACATACCAGACCCAATCAGTGCGTGACATTCTACAACATCATTGTTACCATCTTCAGGAGAAAATGCTGCAAGTACTAATTCAGTACCTTTTGCCTGAAGATGGCAACAAAGCCATTATTGAAATGTCAGTTTATAGATAAGGATTTGATGCATTAGTGCCCCATCTGTTATATGAAACTAGCCGAATGACCCGGGCAACGCCCGTGTTTTACCCGACTGTAGATGTTACAACGGTGATCCTTAGGTCGCTGGTTCAAATCCGGCTCGAGGGAGCATCCGTGACAGAGGCGGCCGATGACGGTCGTGACTATATATATATATACATTTTGTGTAGAAATAGGATTAGTTGACTTTATAAGGTAAACTTATTCATACAGTTTGTATCCCTCGATAGCTCAGTTGGCAGAGCGGAGGACTGTAGATGTTACAACGGTGATCCTTAGGTCGCTGGTTCAAATCCGGCTCGATGGAGTTTTTTTTTTTTTTAATTTTTATTGGCTGCCGGCGAGCACATGACCTCCCTGTGCGTGCGCATCCGTGACAGAGGTGGCCGATGATGGTCGTGACTATATATAGGGATTTAAACCATTTTTGGCGCGTATGATTCTTTATGAAATAAAACAAGTTTCTACTGCCCTTACTGCAATGATAAAATAATGGGAGGGTTCATCACTGATGAGCCAGGCCCTCCCATTATTTTATCATTGCAGTAAGGGCAGTAGAATGTGCATATGTATATGTGCATGTATGTGTGTGACTACCTATATAGAGACACTGCCAGAGGAAGTGTCGACACAACAACTAAACACAATTCCGTAGTTGGATGGAATCCGTTACCTTTTTAAGAAGCTCTAGGGAGAGGTCCACCAAAGGCCTGGTCAGTCCACTGCAGTGCCGGACCAGATCCAGTAAGACAGGGAGATCTTCTGTTGTGACAGACCCACTGGCCACATGCTTCTTGCAGTCCTTGAGGACTTGGGGTCCATCACTACCTGGCTGCCACACCACCACTTACAGTTAGCTTGGCTGCTCATGTAGCAGCAAACCCACTGCTATGGCAGACCAAGGCAATGTTTGACCACTTCTTGAAGACTGTCTGTATTGAGAGAGACCATATACATACACAGTGTTTTGAAAATAGAGCAATCCATGAATAAATCTTTAATTAAAAAGGCATATATTGGATCAAAAAATCATTTATTTTACCAATATTTCAGTTGGCTGAACGCCAACCTTTATCAAGGTGTTATAACATTTTAAAGTGTGTCAACAACAAATTCTTTGCTGTTGACTGTTTGTTGTTGACACACTTTAACATGGTATAACACCTTGATAAAGGTTGGCGTTCAGCCAACTGAAATATTGGTAAAAATAAATGATATTTTTACCAATATATACCTTTTTAATTAAATACATAGTGTGTGGCGTTTCAGTAACAGCCTTATTACCATCATCAAACAAAAGACTGAGAGACAATATTTATTGCCTAGCAGAAAATTGGCATAGACCCAGAGCAGCAGCTTTACACACCCAAGATAGTGGACATTGCTGTTGCTGTGATAGAGATGTATGGAGACATCTGAGGTTTTTCATTGGGCATGACAACAACAGAAAATTGGCATAGACCCAGAGAAGCAGCTTTACACACCCAAGATAGTGGACATTGCTGTTGCTGTGATAGAGATGCATGGAGACATCTGAGGTTCTTCATTGGACATGACAACAACAGAAAATTGACATAGACCCAGAGCAGCAGCTTTACACACCCAAGATAAAGGACATTGCTGCTGCTGTGATAGAGATGTATGGGGACATCTGAGGATCTTCATTGGACATGACAACAACAACAACAGAAAATTGGCATAGACCCAGAGCAGCAGCTTTACACACCCAAGATAGTGGACATTGCTGTTGCTGTGATAGAGATGTATGGAGACATCTGAGGTTCTTGATTGGACATGACAACAACAACAGAAAATTGGCATAGACCCAGAGCAGCAGCTTTACACACCCAAGATAGTGGACATTGCTGTTGCTGTGATAGAGATGTATGGAGACATCTGAGGCTCTTCATTGGACACGACAACAACAACAATATTTATTTGGATTTGATCTTATTTTGCCTTGCGTTTCTAATCTTTAATTAAAATTGCACCATATCAATAATAAACACAAGGTAATAGGACCATATCCAAATGAATAAATGGTGTGTTACATTTCGGTAACAGTGTTGTTACCATCTTCCTTGTTATCCTCCTGTTACCAGAACACCACACACTATTTATTTATTTAGTCTTATTACCTTGTGTTTATAATCTATAATCCAAATTGTGCCTTATCAATAATAATAAGACAGTAGAACCTCCCAAGAGAGAGAGTGTTATATATAAGAAAAATCTATGGACAATGACAGAAAGGTTACAAGGTTTTCCCACTATGTACTAACTTTCAATCTGCAATGCCAAAAACATTATTGACTGTATTGACTCACCCATTGATGAGCTCTACTCTTCCCCGGCAGACACCATCAACAAGCTCTACAAGCTTGATACCTTAATATGATTGAGTGGAGATAAGAAAGAAGAAGAACAATAATCTGTGTGAATATCCGGCAAGACTGTTTGTAAACAATTGAGCAATAATAAATATGTAATTCATCTAGCGCTGTGCTGCATTGAATAGCTCTATATAAAGGCAGGCAGTAACGATATTAAATACAATATGCACACACACAAAGCTTTATTAAGACCAGCAGTCTTATACAGATTCACCTCAGAAAGAAATAATAGATGGAGCTCCTATACTCCAGGCAGCGCAGCACCCAACAACAGCCTCCTGGTCCGACGCATGTCCAATGGTCACACGTTCCTTTGTGCATACGTCATGGTTAGCGAATCACTGAACAGGCTAGAGTGGAATCAGCCGCGTTCTAGTCTTCACTTTCCTCGTCCAAATAGACCACGGCATTCGGCGATTCAATTAATCTCCTCCGAACAGTGACTTGTAGAATAAATACAATATATAAAATGTAGGTTAAAAGATCAAATAGAAACCGCATAAAAGATACGACAGAGAGGTACAATTTGGTTTATACACTCAAGTCTTCGATGTCGCCAGTCATCTTTTCTTTTTTAAGAAGACAGAGCCAATTTTGTTCACACTTGGTTAATTTATGTCTTCATCAATAAAGGTCACTGTAATATCTTTCAGAGTAATTGTCTGAATCCCGATATACATTCTGAAGGGTACAACTTCCTTACGTTTTGTCCATGAGTGTAGATTAAAAACACAAGGTAATAAGACCAAATCTAAATAGATAAATAGTTTGTGACATTTCTGTAACAGCGTTATTACCATTTCACCAGTAGTCTGACAACCAGTAGTCAGGCTCCAGTTGTCTGATGATGGTAACAACGCTGTTACTGAGACATCACATACTATTTATTTGGTCTTATTACCTTGTGTAGTAACAATGTTAATTGCTCGAGGAGCATGAACTCATGAAATTTGTGTAATCTTTACCCAAGGGGATAAGAAACAACAATGTAATTTCTCTGCAATGGCAAACAAAGATAGGGCTTACTTTGATATCTTGAATGAGTTTTTCCAGTGGGGATTCTGCTACCATCTGTATGACCACACCACATTTGTCAACAATCTCCATCAGTTACAATAAATCAAAATAAATGGTGTGTCATATTTCGGTAACAGCATTGCTACCGAGAATGGTTGCAGGGTTTTCCCACTATGTACTAAGTGCAATTCTCAACCTGCAACCCCAAAACACATTATTGACTGTATTGACTCATCCATTGATGAGCTCTACTCTTCCCCGGCAGACACCATCAACAAGCTTTACAAGCTTGATACCTTAGTGTGATTTAGTGGAGATAAGAAAGAAGAAGATTGCTAGTCATCAGACAAAAGTACTGAAGAGTTTCAGTTAAAGAGTTTCAATGTAATTCTACTGCCCTAAAAAAGCTTATGTCCATAGTTTTCTGAAATACCATTTCTAAGATTCCACCTTCAATGCAGCATATAAAAGCAGAATGATCCAGTACAGTATTGGAGCTCTAAAGAAGCGGTCTAGTAGATTAAATTGGCGAAACTGCTGGGAGGGTTCACTACTGATGAGTCAAGCCCTCCCAATATTTTTTTTTCATCGCAGTAAGGACAGTAGAAGTTTGGTTTATTTGTGAAAAGAAACATTTGCATCTTAATGTCTTAATTCGTTGTATATAGATGACGCGTTATTGCTTTGAAAAAGTTTGCGTGTGGGGAGTGATTATGGTAACAATGATGTACAGGGGGGTTGGAGGAAGGATGGCCTAAACCATTGGTTTTCGACCTCTATGACCCGGGTTCGATTCCCGCATTGGGCACTTTTTTCTGATTTATTAGGAGTACAAATAAGTTTTGAGGGATTTTTTTATAAATTCGAAGCTTTATTCAGAGAAATCAGTACAATATATTTCATTCAAAGTATTGTCCATCTTCAGCTACGACTTTTTCCCATCTTTCAGGCAGCATACGGATTCCGTGTCGAAAAAATTCCTCGTCTTTTGAGGCGATCCAAACATCGACCCAATTTTTCGCCTCTTCGTAAGAAGTGAAGTGCTGCTAGGCCAGGCCATGTGTCATCGAACGGAACATGTGGTAGTCTGAAGGAGCAATGTCTGGTGAATAGAACGGGTGGGGTAGGACATCCCATTGAAGCGCCTCCAAAGTCTCCTTGACAACTTTTGCAACATGGGGCCGAGCGTTGTCGTGCTGATAGATCACCTTGTCATGTCTTTTGGCATATAGTGGGCGTTTAATCTTCAATGCTCGGCTTAATCGCATCAATTGTTGTTGGTAACGTTCTCCAGTGATGGTTTCGTTAGGCTGAAGTAGCTCATAGTAGATCACTCCGAGCTGATCCCACCAGATGCACAGCATTAGCTTCTTGCCATGAATATTCGGTTTGGCCGTTGAAGTTGATGCATGGCCGGGCTTAACCGACGATTTTCTGCGCTTTGGGTTGTCGTAGTGAATCCACTTTTCGTCCCCCGTCACGATTCGATGCAAAAAACCCTTCCGGTTTTGTCTTTTGAGCAGTAGTTCGCACGTGCAAATACAGCGCTCGATGTTTCCTGGCTTGAGTTCATATGGAACCCAATTTCCTTGTTTTTGCACCATACCCATGACCTTGAGACGGTTCGAAATCGCTTGTTGAGTCACTCCCAAGGTTTCAGCGAGCTCCTCTTGAGTTTGGCTTGAATCTTCGTCCAATAAAGCCTCCAACTCAGCGTCTTCGAACTTTATTGGCCTCCCTCCGCGTTCTTTGTCTCTGGTGTCAAAATCGCCACTTTTAAAACGCCGAAACCAGTACTCACATGATTTTATTGATAGAGCATGTTTACCATATGCCTCACACAGCAATCGATGTCCATCAGTTGCACTTTTCTTCAAATTAAAACAAAAAAGCAGCGCTTCCCGCAAATTGTGTTTTGTTGGCAAAAAGGTTGACATGGTTAGAGCACCAAAAAAAAAAGTTCCTTACACTTGAGTGAAAAGACTTCTTCTGATTTTTTTGGGGAAATGATGAAGCCTTAACATGAAACCTTACAAGGTCCGATGCTATTTATATAATATTTGTTGTGGCTTCTTTTGCAAATCCCTCAAAACTTATTTGTACTCCCAATAAAAAATGCTCCAATGGCCCCCGATTCTTGCAAAAGTTCAACCCCACCAGCGAGTGCAAGTAAACAAACGGGGCTCTGGAACACTTGTAAGTGCAAAATCGAACTGCTTTTCACATGTGTAGACATGTGGTGCACTTAGAGTAAAAGCAGTCGCCAACTTCTACCCACCATGATTATCATGGCCTGTACTACGTGTACTAGGAAAAACCCAAAAAAAAAAAAAAACTGATGTTACAGAAATGTTACACACTATTTATTTATATGGATTTGGTCTTAATACCTTGTGAGTGGAAACAAAAGTCTCTTGTTTATTATCCCTAGTACATGTGGCCATGATAATCATGTTGGGTAGTAGTTGGCGACTGCGTTCACTGTAAATAACATGTCCACAAATGTGGAAAGCAGTTTGACTTTTGCACTTACAAATGTGCCAGAGCCTTGTTTGGTTACTTGCATTCACTGATGAGGTTGAATTTTCCAAGAATCAGGAGCCATTGAAAAAAAATTTTTTTTCTTCAAAAAAAAAATGTGCCCCATGCGAGATTCACTCCCAAGTGATGGCTGTCGAAAAACCAATAGCTTACAACTTATCCCTCTTCCACCAAACTCTGTAATCATAAACAGGATCAAATCAATAAATTGTGCGTTGATGTTTCGGTAACAGCTTTGATAAGGTACAATTTGGATTATAGATTATAAACACAAGGTAATAAGACCAAATCCAAATAAATAAATAGTGTGTGACGTTTTGGTAACAGCATTTTTACCATCTTCATGGTAATCACTGCATCAATGTACATTTGTCTGAAGATGGTAACAACACTGTTACCGAAACGTCACACACTATTTATTTATTTGGTCTTATTACCTTGGGTAACAGCTTTGTTACCATCTTCAGACAAAAGAACAGTAACAAATGCTGTTACAGAAATGGCACATACAATTAATGATTTATAGTGTTGTTACCCTTTGTTTCACATCTATAATCCAAATGTGGTGTCGCTGGAGACCCACTGGCCATTCTCCACCAAACTCTGCAGCACTGGCAGAGACGCCATGTTCATTGTACATAGTATGATGCATATAATATAACTAGCCGAATGACCCGGGCAACGCCCGTGTTTTACCCAATTGAATGTTTTGATTCAAATACTATTTGTTACAATTATAAATTGGCGCCTTAAATAAATGCATATTTTAGTCAATAAGTATAGCCTATGTGCTTTATCTGTCTATGTACTGTTGGCTTCCGTAGGCATCTCTTACTGGGAAAAAGAAAGAGAGGATTCCATTTGGTTATTAACTAATATATGCATTTATTTAAGGAGCGACCCGCTCCAACACAATAATTACATAAACGAAAAGGCGAGTGGGGGGGGGGGGGGGGGGGGCAAAGGTGGCGTGAGCGTAGCCAACCAATAGGAGGGCGCCATTCCAAAAAAAAAGCAAACAGTGACAGAGACGAAAACTGACTGATTAAGAGATGAAGAATGACGCTCGTAACTGTATATAGAATTATATTTTTTTAAATAATACAGACTGTGCACTTTTGCATGTATTGACAATATCTCAATAAAATTATGTTAATTGTCAATTATCTATAATCCAAATTGTACCCTTATCATCCAGAATGGAATAGATAATAGCAAAAAATAATTTTAGAGATATATGCTTTTAAGGAAACACTCCCTCCTATATAGGGAATGTAAGTAAACACTTACCAGGAGGTAAATACACAAGTTATTGTCTGAGCCAATAGCAAAGGTTAGAACCTTTTATATCCAATCTTTGGGCTCCCTACAAGGGATTCCTACATTCTAAAGTTCTCTCTGGGTCCTATAGCCTCAACTGTACAATATACTCCAAAATTAGCAAAGATGATAGTTGCTAATTCCAAAATGGACAACATATATCTCTGGCAAACACAGAGAGATTTCGCTCTACCAATCTACAATATGCTACAGCTTTTCAAAATGTCATACACACTAAGATAAAGATGCATGTTCAAGGAGACTGATTTCTTTTTTTTTTTTTTATCCTTTTATTAGTCTAAATTAAACAAGATCTTGGAGATCGTGCTCATAAAGAAGTTCAAGAACTTTTCTTGGTTCTCTGTACAGGGATCCTTTGTCCTTTCCAATACAATTTAGTAAATGTTGGGGAGTGGCCTCTTCGGCTTTGCTAGTAAATTTTGAAAGGTGTCCATTTGAAAGATAGTTCTCTTATAAATGTAAAAAGAACTAAGAAGCACAGAACCAACAGCCGGCTTATAGAGCTAACACCATATAAACCAATTCAGACATATATCGATTTGAAAATAGAGCAACCCATAAATATATCTTTTTTTTTTTAACTTATCCTTCTATTAGTCTAAATTAGACAAGATCTTGGAGGTCGTGCTCATAAAGAAGATAAATAAATCTCAAAATAAAAAGGCATATATTGGAATAAAATTTCATTTATTTTACCAATATTTCAGTTGGCTGAATGCCAACCTTTATCAAGGTGTTATAACATTTTAATGTGTCAAATTACAAAACTATTTTAGAGGTGTAATATTCTTTTTAAAATAAAACATAATTCTGCTGTCCTAAAAGCTTATGTCCATAGTTCATCTAAAATACCCATTCGAAGAGTCAAGCATCAGTATCACTATAAAAGGAAGTTCCAAAATGCAATATAACAGCGGTATGGTAGATTAAACTGGCAAAACCGCTGGGAGGGTTCACCACTGATGAGCCAGGCCCTCCCTTTAATTTTTCCATTGCAGTAAAGACAGTAGAAATTGTTTTATTTTATTTTAAAAAGAATATTACGCCTCTAAAATAGTTTTGTAATTTGATAACAGATGGCGCGCTAGTGCATCGTAAAATAATTTTAATGTGTGTCAACAACAATAAGAATGAGGAGTTTTTGCAGGTCTAGCTCCCACCACATTCTGTTGATGAGCCGGACATGAGATATTTTGCCAATACACTTGGTCAGTGGGGAAGGAAGGATTGAAACTTACCAAATGGACATTTGATAGCTAGATGTTAGAAGGTGACAATAGGGTGACATGGAAGCAGAAATCAAACAAGTCAAATTCTTTATTTATCTTAAAAGTGTTATAGATGGGGAAGAAAGATGTAAAAATATATATAATTTGAGGTCTGAATTACAAAGGCAATAGATTCCCTTTGGTAAAATAAAAAGCTTCAAGAAATGCACATGAATTGTACCGTGTCATCTTTTGAGAGAAGATATTCAAATGTAGGAAACTAAAGAAAAGAACACAAGGTAATAAGACCGAATCCAAATAAATAGTGTGTGACGTTTCGGTAACAACGCTGTTACACACTGCTGTCACACACTATTTATTTGGATTTGGTCTTATTACCTTGTAAATGACTGCGGCGTATAATTATAAAGCTATACAAACAGTTTAACCGCATAAGTTTCTTTTTTTATTTATGAAAAATCATTTTTAATTTCAAAGAGAAATATTTAATATTTCTAACTTTTGGATGACGTATGAAAAGGTTGAATATATGAAGAGTGATGGTCTATATATGAATGGATGACGTATGGAAGGGTGAAAAATATGAAGAGTAATGGCGAACGGAAAAATACCATACGTCATCCATTCATATATAGACCATCACTCTTCATATATTCAACCTTTTCATACGTCAGCCAAAAGTTAGAAATATTAAATATTTCTCTTTGAAATTAAAAATGATTTTTCATAAATAAAAAAAGAAACTTATGCGGTTAAACTGTTTGTATAGCTTTATTATTACCTTGTGTTTATAATCTATGATCCAAATTGTACCTTATGAAGAAATGGATGTTTTGTTTGGTCAGTATTTCATGGACCAAAGAGGTGAAGTGGAAAACAAACTACTTTGATATCTGGTGTAGTAGAAGACTATCTTCAGATCCAATCGGGACAGATAGATTGACAAACAAACCATTCTGGAGAAGATTTAATGGGGAGTATATACAGCAAGCATGTCAAACTCGCGGCCCCGCGGGCCTCATGCGGCCCACAACGAATAAATTTGCGGCCCACCAGACAATATATTTTAATAAAAAAAAATTGTATATATAATACTGACGTTCACCTTGGGTCAGTTTTAAAATTAATCACTGCGAACAAGATTTCCCCCGAAGTAGGAAAGATGGTAGCAGAAAAGAGATGCCAAATATCAGGGAGAAAATATTAACTTTACTTTCTTTTTTCTTAATAGTATTTTTTAAAATAAACTTAAAAAAATAAATGTTACTATAAAAATTTAATTACTTGTTTTCTTTTTTTGCGGCCCACATAATCTTATTACTTTTTTATTTGGCCCGTGTTAGGATTTGAGTTTGACATGTTTGATATACAGCCTTCTGAATTAATGAAGTAATCAAATGTGTGGAAGTTTGTAGGATATGTAATCTGAGAATCATCATCTATTGGCAATATACTGGAGGGATTGAAGACAGAGAGGGAGACCAAGGAAGGATTTGTGTTTGGTAATGTAACAGAATGGTGTCTGGGATAGGAAAAGGTGAAGAGACAGAACAGGGTGAGATGTTCCATTATGGCTGATTTCTGTATCAGGGATAGATACTGTACTACATGGCAGACTTCTAAATAAAGTAATCAATAGGAAATGTAGAAGTTTACAGAACATGTGTGTGTGTGTGTGTGTGCACCTTAAGGGTCATCTTGAAACCATCTATTGACAATATACATTGAAGACAGAGTTGGTGTTTGGTAATGTAATATGGTGGTGTCTGGAGAATTAGAAGGTAGGAAGATGTGAAGAGTGAGATGTTCCATTATGGCTGTACCAGATACTGTACTATATGGTACTGAATAACACATGTAAGTTTGTAGGACATGTTCTCACATTGGGAGATTGACAATATACATTGAAGACAGAGTTGGTGTTTGGTAATGTAATATGGTGGTGTCTGGAGAATTAGAAGGTAGGAAGATGTGAAGAGTGAGATGTTCCATTATGGCTGTACCAGATACTGTACTACATGGTACTGAATAACACATGTAAGTTTGTAGGACATGTTCTCTCATTGGGAGATTGACAATATACATTGAAGACAGAGTTGGTGTTTGGTAATGTAATATGGTGGTGTCTGGAGAATTAGAAGGTAGGAAGATGTGAAGAGAATTGCCCAGAACAGAATGTAAGGCTTCTATGATGGTTGACCTCTGTATAAGAGAAAATACTACAAGATGATAGAATCTGCGAAAATATTCATTTTTTTCATTCATTTGATATTAAGCCTATTTTCATCAAATTTTATTCTATTATTCCAATATTTTTAAATGACGTGTCAATTTTTTCCAAAAACCAAGTTTCTTTGTTCAAATTATTCCAAAATTTCTAATGACAATGTATCAATCTTTTTCCAAAAAAATAAATATACTTTCTAATGTACATTTAGATCTTGTAATTCTTTATTTATGAAGAAAATAATAAAAAAAACCTTTGAAAAATAAATAATTTTTGACTAAATTTTGTTAAATGCACTGTTAGAGATTGGTCAATTCAAATTATCTTTTGGTTTAGACATTAAGGGCTAAAACTGACAAATTTGGCAGGTATTTAGATCTCATGCCACCCTTGTTTACCCTGTATTCTCCTCTTTAAGTCTGTGAATTCATGGTTCTTTTGGGAAGCAATTGCCAGTTTGAAAAATGCATGGCATGATAACTAAAGACCAACATTTTCTATAAATACAACTTTCAACTTATCATAAGTTCTAATTATTTATTTTGTATAATACTCTTTATTTTAAATATCCTGATACCTTGGAGTAAAAGTTAAATAATCTTTCATTATATTACAATGTGTGTCACAAATAAAATATTCAAAAAATAAAGAATAAACAATATTAGGCAATGGGTTTCTTTTAATTTTCGCAAACTTTCTGCTCTTGAACGGGTATATACTTCTATATACAATATCAAGATGAACTTTGTACAGTAATAATTGAAAATCAAAAGAAACCCTTTACCCTAATATTGTTTATTCTTTCTTTTTTGAATAATTTCTAGGTAACTATTACTCACAAATAATATATTATTTTTAGAATATTTTGTTATGAAAATATTACTTATTTTAATACAAAAATTCTTAATATATATATATTATCTTTTGACAATAAAAAAAATTCTCTAAATGAAAGTCAATGTAAATATAATCACTATGTAAATATATGATAAGTGTCAATACATCTGCATTTTAAATTAAATAGTTTAAATGTATTTATCAAGCATTTTATATTTCAATGGGTTTTTTTTTTTAATAATAATAGATATCGAAAGGTCAATATTGGTATTTATGTATAGGGTCATTCACATCGTTCATTTAACCCTCGAGCGCGCGCGCTAAAAATGTAACGTACTTGCGCGCGCTGGGTGAAATTTACCCGATATTATAATCACATATTTTGAATATAAATATTAACTGAGGAAAAACAAAACCTTTTCTATTTCAAAGTAATAACATTTTAATTTTCAAAAAAGGCAATTATTAACCCTTAACTGGACGGGTTGGGTAGATTCCGCCCATGCATAAACTTAATATAGGAAAAAAATATATTTTTCGTTTACTGAGGGCTAACAGCTTTGGTGTATTCTAATTTTACAGTGATACAAACAATTTCCATTCATCGTTTAAAAATATAAGTTTTGGGAGGGCGGTTAAATTTGCATGTGTGGGCGGATTCCGCCCATGCCGTCCAGAAGCGTGAGAATTTTTCATGTTAGGGTTATAGCTGATTGCTCATTCTCGAGTCGCTTTCTTCCGCTATTTTTTAGCTTCCATTCATAAAATAAGACTTCTTTCTTTGGCTAAGTAGAATTTATTCTTTTAGATTAAAAAAAAACAACTTCCTTAATTTTTTTTTATCAAGGTAAGACTTTTTATTTTTGAAATTCTATTTATAATGGAAGACGAAATTTTGAATAAGAATTTTGACGATGATTCTGAAACTGAAAATTATTCATTGAACGAATCTTCAGATGTCAGTACAGATGAGGAATGTGATTCAATTCTTACCACTGTTCAAATGTCTTCAAGTAATTGTTTCATTAGGAAAAATGGCTATAAGTGGAACAAGAATCATGCAATAATTGGAAGAACCCGTTCTCATAACATAATTGCACACTTACCTGGTCTGAAAGGCCCTGCTAAACCGAAGCCAAATTGTAGCATAGATATATTCAACTTATTTTTTACTGCCGCAATTATAAAACAAATATCTGAATTTACAAATGCAAAAATTGAAGAATTTCGCCAAAGAATTTCAGATTTGACCAAAAGTACTTACTCAAATTTTACAAGTGAAATAGAAATAAGAGCATTCTTAGGTTTGTTGTATCTAGCTGGAGTTTACAAATCAGGTCATGAAAATGTAGAATCTTTGTTTGCCTCTGATGGAACAGGCCGTGACATTTTTCGCTCTGTAATGAGTGTGAAGCGTTTCCTTTTTCTATTACTTTGTATTAGATTTGATAATTTCAAGACAAGATGCAAAGTAGATAGACTCTCACCCATAAGAGATATTTTCCAAACCATTATTGAAAAATTTCAAAGTTGCTATACACCTGCTGAATACCTTACTGTTGACGAAATGCTTGTAGGGTTTCGGGGAAAATGTCCATTCAAAATTTATATACCCTCAAAACCTAATAAATATGGGATAAAAATAGTGATACTAGCAGACTCAAGAACACATTATATGTATAATGCAATGGTATATACAGGAAAATCTAAAACTCCAAAGTCAAAAGAACTATCCCTGCCAACACAAATAGTTTTAGATATTAGTCGACCACTTTGGAAGAGTAATAGAAATATTACAGCAGACAACTGGTTTACTTCAATAGAATTAGTTGATAAGTTGAAAGAACATGGCCTTACATATTTAGGAACGATGAGAAAGAACAAACCTCAGATTCCACCACAATTCCAACCGCATCCTAAAAGAGAATCAGGAACATCTATTTTTGGTTTCTCTGGAACAAAAACTTTAGTCTCCTATGTTCCCAAAAAAAGAAAATCAGTAATCCTTATATCTTCGATGCATCATGACAATAAATGTGATAAAACAACAGGAAAACCTGACATTATAATGGATTATAATCTAACAAAAGGAAGTGTAGATACCATTGACCAAATGGTCTCTAATTTTTCTACCTCTTGTCGATCCAGAAGATGGCCTTTGGCACTTTTTTATGCCCTTTTAGATATCACAGCTCTGAATTCTTACATCATCTTCAACTATCAGATTGATAAAAAGGATCAAAAAGAAAGAAGTACCTTTATTGTTGATCTTGGGAGATCCTTGATTGATGAACACCTGGCCACACGTAATCTAAATTCCCTCCCGCTGGAATTACAGACGACAATAAAAAAATTCAAAAATAATGATGGTTCAAGTACATCAAGAGGATCTACGATGCCACAAGAATCTGATACTCCAAAAGGTGCTACAAATGTCCATCAAAAAATGCGGGAAAAGTGAAAACCTTATGCTCTGTATGTCAACTAAGCGTCTGTAAAAAACATTTCTTAATTATTTGTGAAAACTGTAAATAGATTATATTTAGAATTTTTAGAAGTCAAAATCTGTATATTAACATTTGTAATCATTAAATAATCTTTCAAATATTGATTTAATTCATTATTTAGCGCTTATTTCGTAAAGGTACATAAGTGGGTTGAATCTACCCACTCCGTCCAGTTACGTAAGAAAAAATCACCCGTCCAGTTAAGGGTTAATAAAATATTTATATTTTTTACACAGATTGAACATTTTAAAAACTATTCTTGAATTATCCTCAAAATTGGTAATGGCATATAAAATATGAAACTATTGCTCCTTTTCAATATTAAATATATAAAATTCCATGAGGATATTTTAGACAAATCATTGCAAACTGTAATTGTATGTCCTTTATAAATTGGTTTTGCACATTTATGGCACAAAGTCGAGGTCTTCCTGTCCTTACTGGAGGGACACACTACATCTGGTAGGAAGCTTCATCTTGCGGTTCCTGACCTTCTTTATGGCTTGAAGTGCCTTCTAAAAAATAATTGAAATAAATATTTAGAGTATACATTTATGATTTAAATTAACTTATCTGTAAAAAAGGAAAATTTTAATAGTCTTTTAGGCAGTGAAGAAATGATTTTTCTTTGATTTAGTTGCTCTTTGATGAGTTCAAGGGCCAAACACTTCAAGAATTTTCTTCAAAAGAGCTTCTAAAGGTGTATTTTAATTTTTTGCTTCTTCACCTTTCAAGCCTAGTAAATGTGTAATGACATTAGGCGTTCTCAGCTTTACTGTTTGTGAAGGACAATTTTTGAACCATTTGATTTTCGAGGCTCTCCCTATATAAAAATGTGTTTGTGGGATAATTCCCTTATTCAACAAAATTCCTATATCTGAATATATTCCAGTGTCACTTCCATAAAAATGTTCATTTAGATGATCTTCTTCAATATCACCTTCTACAATAATCTCTTCTTGATCTAATAAATATGACCTTCTTCCCTCCATTTTATATATAATTATAGGCTGATAAATATATCAACCTATTATAGTTATTTTTTAAATTATTAATTCGAATTATTTATCTCACTTTAAAAAATGTTATAAAAAATGCAACAAAAAAAATTACGTGAGTGCGCGCGCCGGGTATTTTTTACCAGACAGTGACAATAGATGCAATTTCAGTGGGAGCTGTCAAAATGTGAAACCAAAACTTTATAATAATTGATGAGTCAGGAAGCTAAACGAAACCACATCTCCGCCAACCGATTTTTTATTGGTTAATTCTCCATTCAAATGTTGCCATGGGTAATTTTCACCCGGCGCGCGCAATGCGCGCAATGCCGGGTTAAATTCAAGACGTAATATTAAAATACATATAATGAGGCAAATCTATATATATAAAAATGAATGTATGTCTGTTTGTCCTTTATGCCTGACCAAACCACTCATTGGATCGCCATGAAACTTTGGGAAGTTATTTAGTATAGTACTGGGAAGGTTTCTAGCAAATAAAATTTTTGAAATAACTTTTCGCCTAGATATAATCAAGATAAATATTCTAATTTATCTGTTATAATTCAACAATCTGCTCTAAATATTATCATGATGATACGATGATTTTGTAATGTAGAAAATTAGGAAAGACAAAATTCAGGATGACACGGCAATTTATTTGAGACAAGAATAATGATACAATTCCAAGGCAAGATACTATTCCTTTAACTTCCAATTACGGAGGGAACCAATTAATAATGATTTTATTCAACTTATCGAGTATTTTTCAAGGGACCGGGAAAAAATGTTCACTTTATCGAGAGATTCGTTAGACAAACCTTTACTCGGGTAAAATCCGGGCGAAGCCAGGAATATCCATTTCGTAGCTACACCGTCTCTCCAAGAGGCAGTCTCTTATTAAAGGTCTATTAGAGATTCTTTAATAGCAATTAGAATCTTCAATGAGAGACCACCAACAGGAGAAACAAGTTGATTCATGTTTTTAGGTGGTCTTTCTTAAGAGACTCTATTTACATATTTAAAATATGAAAAAATTAAAATATTTTAAAATTAAAATATTTTAAAATCAACATTTTCTTACTGTTGGGTTTAATTACTGTTAATATCTATATATATAAAAATGAATGTATGTCTGTTTGTTTGTCCTTTATGCCTGACCAAACCACTCATTGGATCGCCATGAAACTTTGGGAAGTTATTTAGTATAGTACTGGGAAGGTTTCTAGCAAATAAAATTTTTGAAATAACTTTTCGCCTAGAAATAATCAAGATAATTATTCTAATTTATCTGTTATAATTCAACAATCTGCTCTAAATATTATCATGATGATACGATGATTTTGTAATGTAGAAAATTAGGAAAGACAAAATTCAGGATGACACGGCAATTTATTTGAGACAAGAATAATGATACAATTCCAAGGCAAGATACTATTCCTTTAACTTCCAATTACCGAGGGAACCAATTAATATTGATTTTATTCAACTTATCGAGTATTTTTCAAGGGACCGGGAAAAAAATGTTCACTTTATCGAGAGATTCGTTAGACAAACTTTTACTCGGGTAAAACCCGGGCGAAGCCGGGCGGGTCCGCTAGTTACCTCATATAAATATGTTGAGTATTTATCTCGACGCCCTAAATACGTTATATTGTTTTAAAATAAAATCATTAAAAGTTAAATAAACAAATAAGGAGTATTGCAAATTTGAATCTTCGCACTTTGCTAAAACAAACGTCTATAAGGTGGTCAAATATCTTTTTTATTAATTTTGTCGATTTTTTTTCTTTCAGTATAATTTTAAAACCGCTTTATAAGTTCCTTTGTCCTTTAAAAATAACATTTCAGGCATTTAAAATTTTTAAAATCCTACTTTGAATTATTAACCATAAAAAATGCTAACAAAAATATATAAAATTCTAATAGAGGATATAAATAGTATATAATTGGAAATAAAATATTTTATAAAACGTTTTTTTTTTTAATAGAAAAATTCAATCCCACGTTTCTGATTCACTTCTAAATTAAGATTGAATACAAAAGGAGAATAAATGAAGCTTTTTGTTCTAGTTTATATATACACTTTCAATGCCACAAAAGTTGACAGATATGAATATTCCTGAAATTATATATTTTGGCCAATATTGCAATGTATAAATAATAAAACTACATTGTAATTAAAGAACAAGAAGCTTAAAATATAATTCGAAATTTGAAACATGATAGGCTTTGTTGTTGTTGTTGTTCTGTTTATGTATCCATTTTATAAGATTTTTATTTATCAGTCTAGCTCGCAAACAATGCGTGAATTTGCATTTGCCTCAAGACTTAATCCACGCGCAACCGCAATCTCACTTTATCGAGAGGATACATTCTATCAGAACTTTAAGGTATCTCCTGAAAAAGCTTCCCTTCAGCTGCATACCCAATATTACAAATGCAATTCAGGAAGAATTTGATTTCTCATTTATGGCTAGAAACAATATAGTCAAATTATTGATGTTCTCTGTCGTCATCTAGAAGCATTCTACCTCGATTAGTCTAGATTCTTTTAGAAAAAGCCTTTGCCAGTGATATATAGCTAGCAATAAATATGTATATATATGTTTCTATGAAAATGTTAATCTGCAAGACGCAGGTTATCATCATCCCTTTTTTTTATTTGTTTTTGTCACTTTGGCGGTTTGCAAATGAACAACAAAAGATGTATCAGACATTATAAAGACAATAAAGATTTTCTGATAATAAGAATGTACAAAAATATTGCAGCCAGCTTAGCTCCCAAGCCTGTAGTGCCAATTCTCTGTATTGTACAACGAGGAATCCCTTGAAATCCCATTAACGCAACTATTTCCCAAACTGCCAACCCAAATCTATAAAATGATTTACCTCAAAATGGAAAATGAGGATAATTCAAATCTTGGGCTCGTGCAGCTGCTTTTCCATACCCTCCTTGCCAGTGCTCAATATACTTTAGCTAATATTTTTACATGGTAAATTCAGATAGATCAGAATAAGAGGATGAAGCTAAAATTATCTTTCCATCACAAGATCTCTCAACCTATATTCTTCAGCCTTACTGGGATTACTTTTCAAGCAAACTGCTAGCCATTCTTTGGACAGGGGCACATATTCTTTTTTTTTTTTACTATAGATAAAAAGAATAACAAACCAAATGAAAATATAAATAATCTACTTATACTTCTGTGTATTTAATTAATATATCAGAAATGAATATATAAAGCAACACACATGGCAACATTGACCAGTGCTAGCTCCAAGCAGCTGTCTTTCCTTTATTTAGCATTAGTTTCTGGGAGATAACCAACTAAATTCATACCATATATTTCAACCATTAGGAGATATCAAAATTCGAAACTATTCTAAAGGCGTAAGAATCTTTTTGAAATTAATCAATTTCTACTGCCCTTACTGCAATGGAAAAAATTAATTTTAACATTAGAAGATATGTAATTGAAGAGCTCTTTCTTCTGTATAAAGCTCTGTCTAAAGTATAAGAAAATAAGCTCTGCCTTTCTACTAACCATTAGAAGATATCCAACTGACTCTCTACCTTTAACATCAACCTCTAAGGGATATGCAACTGACGCCGTACCTTCTATGCCACTAGGAAATATGCACAAAATGTGGGGCATTTCTGAACCGCCTGCTGAATGATATGAAATCAAGTTGAAAGACCTGAACAGAAATTTGAACATGTTCAATGGCTATCTAATCAATGATGGTGAAAATCTTCCATGATGATCATTAAGCTGAAAAATTCAGAAGCTCCAAGCTGATATCCAATGATGGTATATAAAAGAAAGATATCAACTGTGATATCACGGGAAGAGCACCTCCAACATTCCATCAGGTTAGACCATAGCTGGTAAGAAGTCCTAAAGTTTGATTGTGTTACGCAAACTTTGACTTTAATCATCATAGATGCTGACGTCACTACGATTACGCAACTTCCAACAACTACCTTCAAACTTGCTGTTATTGTTTACCGCTAACTTGTCTTAACAATATATGTAATGGAACAAGTCGTTCCTTAAATAAATATATATTTGTTTTTATCTAAAGGGATGTCCTCGTAACTACAACATACGTGAGTACAAACAAAACAACCAGAAATCCTCAAAAAAGAATAACCGTATTTTGCTAAGCCTATATCAAGTTGGTAGCCGACCGTGGTTTGGGCGCGCGAATTGGACTAACCGCCAATTGATCCATTTAAATCATAAAGAAAATTAAATAATTGGACTAACCGCCAATTTAGAAAATAAAAATTGAATAAAAATGGATACACATAACTTAGCAAAAATCGAACAGTTAACAGAAAACAACTATACCACGTGGTCCATGAAAATGGAAGCAATTCTAGATTCAAAAGATCTCTTCGAGGACGTAATTGTTAATGACGAGCCAGACTTTACAAAAAATAAACTAGAATATGATATTTGGAAGAAAAAGAATCGGGAAGCATACAGCCTAATAATATTGTCACTTTCGGATGACTTAACAATCATCTTTCGAGGCGATAAAAGAGCCAAAAGAATTTGGTACGACATAAAGAAAAGGTTTGAAGGATCTCTAGAAAATAAAAGGATAGACCTAATGTTGGATCTAGCCAGACTAAAATTGAACCCAAATGAAAATGTCAACATGTATATTGTACGAGCACAGAAACTGGCACAAGAGATCACCCAGCTAGGAAAGACTGTAACAGAAAGAGAACTTGTACGATACATTGTTGAAGGACTCACACCTAACTTTGACACGATCGCAGCAGCACTGTCAATAAACAGAGAAATCTCCTTACCAGACTTGAGACAAACTCTACTGGATTTCGAGAAGAAAAGACAGGACAGAATCAAAATCCTGAAAATGCTTTCAGATCATCAGGCAACCAATTCAAAGAAAAATCATGCTTCATTTGCAAAAGAAAAGGACATTTCAAGAAAGACTGTTGGTTCAACCCTTACAACAAAGGAAATCAAAAGAATACAACAAACAAAAATAACATGGCCAGTACAAGGAACTACCATAAAGGACCAAAACAAAACAAAGACACAGCCAGGTCAGCAATCCAAGAACGAACGGAGGAACCATCCCAACGAAGAGACTCCACTTCAGAATACGCACTACATGCAAGCACAAGGGAGGAACGCCCGACAACTCAGGACGTGTGGATAATTGATTCTGCGTGCACAAGCCACATGACTTCCCATGGTGAATGGATCGAGCACAAGGCGGAGGATAAAAGAAGCATACAAGTGGCGGAAGAAGGGAGACACATCGAATCTGCCTCATCAGGATTAATCCAAGCTACTGTACAAGGTAAGGACAAACTTAACAACGCTGTAACCCTGCATAATGTCCTCCATGTACCACACCTGAAAGGAAATCTAATGTCCATTTCCAAGCGTAGTAAGAAGAGGGAACTCTGTTCTTTTGAATTCTGAAGGAGCATACATATACTCTTCTGATGACAAGCTAATAGGAACAGGAAACTTTGATAGTAACATGTACACATTGAACCTATCACGTTTACCTGAGGCAACTCATGTTCCAAATGAACATTGCTTGATTTCAAAGGACAATTCTAGGACTGCATGGCACAGAAGGTTAGGACATCCTAGTGACAACAAATTAGACCTGATTTTGAAGAACAATCTTCTAAAAGGCTTGGACTCTATAAATGGTACCCTTTATCAATGTGATGCTTGCTCCTTGGGAAAAATGACCAAAGTACCCTATGTTCACACAGATATCAATCAGGAAAGCTACCCCTTTGAAGCCATTTATGTCGATCTCTGTGGTCCAATGAGAATAAACTCCTTGGGCGGAAGTAAATATTTCTTGACCATTGTAGATGGATTTTCTAGGAGAATATTTGTAGAATTTCTCAAAGATAAACTCTCAACAGCAGAAGTTTGAAGAAGTTTATTGTAAAGAGAGAAAACGAGCTAAACTCAAAACTAAAATGACTTAGAACAGATAACGGAACAGAATTTATCAATAAAACCTTGAAACCTTCATAGAATCCAAAGGAATTAAACATGAACTAACTACACCGTACACCCCAAGAAGCAATGGGAGAGTTGAAAGAGCTAACAGAACACTATTAGACAAAGGCCGAACACTTCTGGCAGACTCCCAATTACCCCTACACTTCTGGGCAGAAGCTGTGAATACAGCTGCATATCTGTACAATCTAACTCCCACAACTAATGACCCAGACACTACCCCTATGGAAAAATGGAAAGGTAAAAAGCCATCCGTCTCTCACATCATGAGATTTGGTTGTGAAGTCTTCTATAAACTCGAGAATCATCAAAGACACAAACTAGAAGCTAAATCTAAGAGAGGAATATTTGTGGGCTATTCAAGATGCAGAAGAGCTTATCGAGTATTTGATATCACAGCGAGAGTTATTCTTGAAACCGCAGACATTCACTTCAGAGAGAACAATAATGTCATCTCGGAAGAAAAACAAAATGATAATAATACGGACACTGACACATATTTCTTAATTCAGGAGGATGAACAACTGGACAATCATGTTCTATCAGATGTTGATATTGAAGAGCCAGCACCAGATACCATGATCAACAGACAGACAGAGTCAAGTGTATCAGACAGACCACAAAGAACTCGAACAATACCTAAAAGATTCGATGACTACGTTCTGGCTACTACCAATGAAACCATTCCGAAAGACTATGAAGAAGCCATCGCATGCGAAGACAAGAAACATTGGGAGAACGCAATGCTTGAGGAAATACAGAACATGTACTCGCATCAAGTATGGGAACTGGTACCTAGACCTGTAAGCGCTAAAGTTGTCAAAAGTAAATGGGTGTTCAAAATATCTAAAGACCAAGAAAACGAAAACAAAACTTACAAAGCTAGACTTGTTGCAATGGGATACAACCAAATCCCAGGAAGAGATTACAACGAAAGTTTCAGCCCTGTAATTAAAAATGCCACCCTCAGGACTATTTTGTCAATGGCAGCAACAAAAGATTCAGTCATTAAACTATTTGATGTAAAAGCAGCCTATCTAAATGGAAACATTGAAAATACAATATTCATGGAACAACCTGCTGGATTTGTCCAAGACAGAAACAAAGTTTGCAAACTCAACAAAAGTATTTACGGTCTACCTCAATCCGGAAGATCGTGGTATGAGAAATTCAGTCAAGTACTTCATGACTGTGGACTGGAAAAACTTAAATCTGATCCTTGCCTATTTAAATGGAAGAATGAAGACAAATACTTCTATGTAGGGATATATGTTGATGACTTTATCACTGTCTCAGATTCTGAAGATACCTCAAACAGATTCATCAATAAATTGAGACATCACCTGGAAATAAAGGATGTAACATGTAAAGGCATGTTTTTGGGAATCAAGATCATACAAGACAAGGAGGGAATTTCGCTACAGCAAAGCCACTATGTACAACAAATATTGCAGAAATATGGAATGGAAACTTGTAAGGAAGTTCCAACACCAGGTTCCAAAGAAATCAATTTGGACAATCATATCGAAGATGACAATTGTGATCAGCACACTTACCAAGAAGCCCTTGGAATGCTAATGTTTCTAGCTGTTAACACCAGACCCGACATCGCTTACATCACTAGCAAACTTTCACAGTACTCCAGACAACCAAAACAGATGCACTGGACAGCAATCAAAAGAGTGATGAGATACCTGCGAGGAACAATTGACCTAGGAGTGAAATTTGAAAGAGGAAAGACTGGAATCCTGAAGTCCTACACCGATGCCAGCTGGTCGACCACTCATGACGGAAAATCCTACGGCGGATATGTATTGAAGCTCGGCGAAGCAACTATAGACTGGAAAAGTAGTAAACAACCACTCGTCGCCCTCTCCACAATGGAAGCGGAAATGATAGCTGCTTGTGAAAGCTGCTGTCAAATCAAGTGGATAATAAACCTGTTACAAGAGCTGGAAGAAGGGAATTTCATGGAAAAACCAACTGCGATCTATACAGACAGTCAGTCATTGATCAACTGGATCTCCAGCCCTAAACAAAGCAGTCGCTGTAGACATATCAACAGAAAGTACCACTTCTTGAGAGACTGTTATGAATCCAGAGACATCTGCCTTCTGTACAAGCCATCTCAGGACCTGGAGGCGGATATCTTCACAAAGGACCTATCCCGAGACCAGATGAAGAAACACCTGGAGAGCCTCAGCATCGTGGGAATAAAGCCAAAGTAAGGAGGGAATTGTTACGCAAACTTTGACTTTAATCATCATAGATGCTGACGTCACTACGATTACGCAACTTCCAACAACTACCTTCAAACTTGCTGTTATTGTTTACCGCTAACTTGTCTTAACAATATATGTAATGGAACAAGTCGTTCCTTTAATAAATATATATTTGTTTTTATCTAAAGGGATGTCCTCGTAACTACAACATACGTGAGTACAAACAAAACAACCAGAAATCCTCAAAAAAGAATAACCGTATTTTGCTAAGCCTATATCAGATTGTCTTCATGACAAAGGAGAAGACATAAATGTGTCCTTGTAACATTATGATCATTTTCATGTTGCTTCAAAAACATTTAGGGGTATTTTGCTTCAAACACATTTTAGCAATATTTCAGCTAAAATATATATTGTAGTTTAATAAATCAGTTTAATCATTAAGTTTCTCATTTTAATAACGTGTTCATTAAAAAAAAAAACTCCAATAAAGTGGACATAACATAAATGTGAATATTACTGAAAATTTATTCTGGACATCTGAAGGACCTAGTTTCAGTATGTATAAAACACCACAAGTCTAGTCATAGGATGATCCATGAGATGAAGTATTATGCAAAAATACATATATTTTTAGTAGACTATTTGCTGGGCCATACTAACATGGCCTTATCTACACATTGTGTTGAAAACAAGAAATCACCATTCCAGCCAGAAAACGGCCAAGAGTCCCATACCTTAGCTAACCAACTTGACTCGAAGTTGTGTTCTTTGTGTTTTCCAGAAGTGCTAAGATGAATGATAATCCCATCTGTAAATCAAAATCAATCTAAATAAACGCACAGCCATTGGGACTTTCTCCTCTCGGTCAGGCTCTGCCCACTTTTTTCAGGCTCTTTCATGATGTTATGCGTTGTTCAACTGGTGTCATCAGAGAATCTGATAGCACCGTTTCTCCTATATCACGTAACTCCATCCATACGTTTTTTTTATAAGAGGCACGGTGTATCATTGCCATGTCCAGGACAGTAGCCATGGCCTCGCCTTTTCCTGAAGAAAATAGAAGTAAGAACATTTTCTTCAAAGTTGGCTGATGTTGCTCCAGATCTTCCATTTCTTCAAATAACGCCTCAAAATGTCCGGAACTGTTGCCAAGACCTATAGTCCCCTAATGACTGGAGCCTGAAAAAAGGTGACCACTGGTCGGTGGTTTCATTCCAAATTGTTTTCCATCCATTTGTTTCGTGTCAGTTGCTTCTGTAGAGAAACGAAATTGTGAAAATTTGTGTAGTTTTGTTGTGTCCACAGTTTCACGAGATCACTGCAGCCAGTTCTATTCGCGTGATCACTGTGTGCAGGTCTAATAGCTTCGCATCTGATTGGTCTCTATCCAGATGGATTCTAAAACATTTTTTTTATATTAAAAAGGCGTAACTGGATCTGTAGAAAAAAAAAATATATTTTAAATACACTCATGGACAAAACTCAATTCGTAATCATAAACATTAACTTATTTAAGTTGTACCTTTTAGCATGTATATCAGAATTCAGACAATAATTGTTAAAGATATTACAGTGACCTTTAATGAAGACACACGAGATAACCAAGTGTGAACAAAATTTCCTTAAAAACAGGCGACTGTCGACATCAAAGACTTTCCACTTCCTTAAGTTTTTCTCCATGAGTGTTTTCAGAAAAAAATATTTTTTCTTACATAAATCCAGGTATGACTTTTTATATAATTACTGTATAATCAATGGATCGCCTTTTAAGTCAAATTACATTTTATTTACAGATATGTTATATATATGTTATAATTGTAAATATATTATATATGTGGTATAATAATAAGGTGGGGAAAGAGAAATAAGGACACCACAAGTTGGTAGAGGAACCCAGGCAACCAGAGAGAGAGGGAGAGAGCCGAGCCCGGCAAAGCCGGGCGTCCGTTCATGTCGCACACAATCCCCAACTGTCTTAATAGTCGCGCGGTTCCAAGTAACGGGCCCCAGTGGTCGCCCCTTGGAATGTCGCTGAAGTCTAAAGTGACCGGACTTTACCCCTCCCGTCTCTCTCTGGGTCGACTGTAGGTTTGCTTTATTATTCCTGGAAGAGTATATACACTGCGTGACATTGAAAATGGAACACCAAGAAATAGTGGCCAGAAAGTGATAAAACTCGGCAGACAGAGAGAGACAGGGACGAACAATAAGTGATCTTTATTTCAAAATGATAGTCATAATACAGAGCGAGAACGGCGTCGGCTTAGTAGCAAGTAGGACCACCGCGGACGGCGATGCACGCAGCAACACGTCTAGGTAGAGAGTCAATCAGAGTACGGATGGCATCCTGAGGGATGGCTCTCCATTCCCTCTCAACCATTTGCCACAGTTCGTCTTCTGAACGCGGCTGTGGCAAGGCATGCAAACGGCGTCCAATGATGTCCCAGACGTGCTTGATTGGTGAGAGATCAGGAGAGTACGGTGGCCAGGGAAGCATCTGTACATCTTGCAAAGCTTGTTGGCTAATGCGAGCAGTGTGCGGTCGGGCGTTATCCTGCTGATAAAGGGCATTGGGAACCCCCTGAAGGTAGGGGAGTGTCACCGGTCGCAGCACATCATCAACGTATCGTTGGGCCGTCATAGTGCCCTGAATACGAAGTAAAGGTGACCTGGAATCATACGCGATTGCGCCCCAAACCATGATTACACGTTGTCGCACGGTGGGGCGTTCCACAATTGCTGCCGGATTGGACCTTTCTCCACGTCGACGCCACACGCGTACACGGCGACTATCACTGGACAAGCAGAAACGCGACTCATCTGAGAACACGACCCTGTGCCATTCCGTCATCCACGTCGATCTAGCCCGGCACCATTCCAAACGTTGGCGCCTATTCGGTGGGGTCAATGGCAGTCTTCTTAGCGGACGGCATGAGTGCAAGCCATTAGCAATTAATCGACGGGAAATGGTTCTGGTCGAGATGGAATGATCTAGGGTGTCTTGCACATGTTGCAGGATGGCGGTACAAGTGGCTTGTGGGGCCGCCACTGCTTGTCGAAGGATACGCCGATCCACACGCGCTGACGTCACTCTGGTTGCACCGACATTCCTATAAATTGCCACATTTCCTTGTTCCAACCATCTTCTCCACAGTCGGTGCACCGTGGACGCACCAAGGTGTGTATCAGCTGCGATTTGACGTATGGACCAACCTGCCCTTTTCAGTCCGATCACCATGCCCCTCGTAAAAGCGTCTGTCTGCTTGAACTGCCTCCATTTACGATGACCTGGCATTCTCTGTTATTACACGTGTCTTTTGACACAAGAACAAAATTTCTACAATGATTTTCCTTGAAGAAATAACGACACGAATACTGTCCTTTCTGCAAGTTCCTTCCCTTATATCTTACTCCATGTGCGCACGAGAGCTGCGCATTTTACATCATTTGCATAACTCGGTTAGGCGCGTCTACCCTGAAATTTGCATAATTTTCTGGCCACTATTTCTTGGTGTTCCATTTTCAATGTCACGCAGTGTATTATGACATATATATGAGAGAAGGATAAGTTATTGGGTATTTAAAATAATTTATTGATTTATCTTTTTTTTCTTGAAGATGAAGAGACAATCATTTCTTCATGTCACTGAAACAGAAAAAAAAAATTAGCAATTTGGAGAGGGTTGTGTTGTATAGGTTTGGAACATGTACCTATCTAGCATGTAACTACAGCCGGCATGCCTGCAGTCTATCATAATTCTTTATTTTAGAGAAATGCTAAGGGACCGATAATTAAAATATCTACAAGAAACTGAACCCGGCATTATTTTTTTCAAAATGATCACGTGAACAAACGATAATCGACTCCTCAATGTGAAGTGCCCATCCACCTCTGTATATTGCCTGACAGAGCCTCATCACCCCCCAGTTATACAATGTGAAGTGTCCACCCACCTTTGTATATTGCCTGACAGAGCTTCATCACCCCCCAGTTATACAATGTGAAGTGTCCATCCACCTCTGTATATTGCCTGACAGAGCTTCATCAACCCCCAGTTATACAATGTGAAGTGTCCACCCACCTCTGTACATTGCCTGACAGAGCTTCATAAACCCTCAGTTATACAATGGGAAGTGTCCACCCACCTCTGTACATTGCCTGACAGAGCTTCATCAACCCTCAGTTATACAATGTGAAGTGTCCATCCACCTCTGTACATTGCCTGACAGAGCTTCATCACCCCCCAGTTATACAATGTGAAGTGTCCACCCACCTCTGTACATTGAATGACAGAGCTTCATCACCCCTCAGTTATACAATGTAAAGTGTCCACCCACCTTTGTGCATTGCCTGACAGAGCTTCATCACCCCCCAGTTATACAATGTGAAGTGTCCACCCACCTCTGTACATTGCCTGACAGAGCTTCATCACCCCCCAGTTATACAATGTGAAGTGTCCACCCACCTCTGTACATTGAATGACAGAGCTTCATCACCCCCCAGTTATACAATGTGAAGTGTCCACCCACCTCTGTACTTTGCCTGACAGAGCTTCATCACCTCTCAGTTATACAATGTGAAGTGTCCACCCACCTCTGCTCATTGTCTGACAGAGCTTCATCACCTCCCAGTTATACAATGTGAAGTGTTCACCCACCTTTGTACATTGCCTGACAGAGCTTCATCACCCCGCAGTTATACAATGTAAAGTGTCCACCCCACCTCTGCACATTGTCTGACAGAGCTTTATCACCTCCCAGTTATACAATGTGAAGTGTTCACCCACCTCTGTACATTGCCTGACAGAGCTTCATCACCCCTCAGTTATACAATGTAAAGTGTCCACCCACCTCTGCACATTGTCTGACAGAGCTTCATCACCCCCCAGTTATACAATGTGAAGTGTCCACCCACCTCTGCACATTGCCCGACAGAGCTTCATCACCTCCCAGGTATACAATGTGAAGTGTCCACCCACCTCTGTACATTGTCTGACAGATATTCATCACCTCTCAGTTATACAATGTGAAGTGTCCACCCACCTTTGCATATGTGCCGACAGATCTCCAACGTGCTGAAGTTGTTGCCATTGGCTCGACACCCACCCCAGTAGAATGGCTTGCAGTCCCCCAACTTTCTATCGAAGTAAAACTTGTTCACTATGGACCTACAGGGACCCACTTTCTTGGGGAACAGGCAGCGGTCGGGGACGTTGCCTGCGCACATGGTCTCTGTGGGGGGTTAATGCACTGCTCATGTGCGCCTGAACCTATATATGTACAGTGCAGTGGCTACACAAGTCGTGGGTGGCTTCTGTACATGTCTGTGTACAATGCAGGGGCCACACCAGTCGTGGGTTACATTTGAACATGTATGTGTACAGTTCTGGGGCTACACAGGTCGTGGATGATGTTTGAAACATGTCTGAGTACAGTTCTGGGGCTACACAGGTCGTAGATGGTGTTTGAAACATGTTTGTGTACAGTTCTGGAGCTACACAGGTCGTAGATGGTGTTTGAAACATGTTTGTGTACAGTTCTGGGGCTACACAGGTCGTGGATGGTGTTTGAAATATTTCTTAGTACAGTGCAGGGGCCACACAAGTCATGAGTGGTCTCTGAACATGTCTGTGTATAGTGCAGGGGCTACACAGGTCGTGGATGGTGTTTGAAACATTTCTGTGCACAGTGCAGGGGCCACACAAGTCATGAGTGGTGTCTGAACATGTCTGTGTATAGTGCAGGGGCTACACAGGTCGTGGATGGTGTTTTAAATATTTCTGTGTACAGTGCAGGGGCCACACAAGTCATGAGTGGTGTCTGAACATGTCTGTGTATAGTGCAGGGGCTACACAGGTCGTAGATGGTGTTTGAAACATTTTTGTGTACAGTGCAGGGGCCAAGCAAGTCATGAGTGGTGTCTGAACATGTCTGGGAATAGTGCAGGGGCTACACAGGTCGTGGATGGTGTTTGAAACATTTCTGTGTACATTGCAGGGGCCACACAAGTCATGACTAGTGTCTGAACATGTCTGTGTATAGTGCAGGGGCTACACAGGTCGTGGATGATGTTTTAAACATTTCTGTGTACAGTTCAGGGGCCACACAAGTCATGAGTGATGTCTGAACATGTCTGTGTATAGTGCAGGGGCTACACAGGTCGTGGATGGTGTTTGAAACATGTCTGTGCACAGTGCAGGGGCGACACAAGTCGTGAATGGCGTTTGAAACATGTCTGTGTACAGTGCAGGGGCACATAAATCGTATATGGCGATTGGACACGCGCACTGGGAAAAGTCAAGTACATTGCATACAAGTGCGTCTGATATTTATATGTTTGAACATGTTCAATTTGATGGGTGAACAGTTTCTAATAATTTGCTGCTCTTACCTTCAAAATAAACACGCAGCTTCATCTCTTAATTTTATTATACTAAAATATAATTTATTTAGTAGTGTAGTCTACTCTATTTACAACACTCTACTCTGTGACATACATCACTCAGATGGCGCCAACTCCTCAAGTTTCCCTTCAGACCTAAGTCTTTTTGTTGTTTTATTTCAAATGAAAGTGTATGTGAAGGTCCAATTTATGTGGTGGAGCCAAGTATGGATGAATTTTCCAGGGATGCTGGGTTTGGATTAGTGATTCCTAGGAAGAATAATTTTGGAGTTTGAAATTGAGCAGATGAGGATGAAATGATTGATGGTTTAATCTTGATTTTGGATATTGGAAATGTAAAACTAAATACAGTTAAACCTGTCTATAGCGCCCCCTATAAATAGCGCCTTCCTCTCTATAGCCCCCGATTTAAAACATTAAAATGTAAACATTTTACATTAAAAGTGACCTGTATATAGCACCCCCTCTCAATAGCACCCTATTTTGGTGAGTCCCAAGATGGGGCGCTATAGACAGGTACAACTGTATATATCTAACTATTTTCATTTAAATCCAGTTTAAAAAACATTGAAAAAATAAGTGTTTATTAATATATCACAGATGAATATGATCCAAATATGTTACTGTGTGTAGAACTGTGTTAAAGTGTGGAGTAAAAGGAAGTTCCACAAATATTGATCACCGAGATGTGAGAGTAAACAAAAATATAGATTGAGGAAAACCGATGTTTTTTGCTGAAATATCGATTTTTATAATCAAACTTCCATTTTATGTGAGAAATCAAAAGATTTTAACAAGAGCACAGAGAGAGGGGATGAATCGAAAAAAGTTAAGCCTAGTATTAAAGGCTAAGAAAATCTAGGATTGGGCAAAAAGCCAAATCATAGTACTTTTTAATTTATATTTAAAATGAAATAAATTGAAGATGATCTGAACCTAAATATTGGTTGAAATACATATAGAAAAGTTTGGTCTATAAACAAATCATAATATACACTCATAGATAAAACTTAAGGAAATTATATCTTTCAGCATGTATATCGGGATTCAGTCAATAACTCTGAAAGATATTGGATGAGTAGTGACTTATACAATGAGAAGGGGATACATTATTACTTTATTTTTTTAAATTACTTAAGATAATTATGCTGCAAAAAAGATGAAAATAATACAGTAATGATATTGAATATTAAATTGAGAGAGTAAAGGAAAATAAATTAGAATCGTAAATGTTATTAAAAATGAAAAGTGAAAATATATTTATTAATAATAAAGCCACATATTAACTAAAAAAAAGAAAAATAAATTCAAAATTTAAATTTTTATAAGAATCTTTATTTCACTAGAATAATGAAAAAATTAATCTTGAATTAAGGATAAAAAGGCAATTTGCTAAATTAATTAGTTTTGATATGGAGAGCAGATTTTTAGCGTAGAAACATTTCCTAAATGAAATATGGAAAACCTTTACTCTCGGATATAGTAAGAGTATAAATATAATATAGTCAGATACTTTTTACTCTGTATTATTCACAGAAACTTTTATCATCATCTTTGTTTTGGGTGAAAGTTTAGCCTTGTTTATCATTATAGACATAATTTATTTCTTTTTTTGTTGTGTGACATTTCCGAGTTCTAAAAAAACGTTCTTTTTTTTTTTTCGTATTTTGACTTTAAGATATTAGTAAATTAAATTTAATTGCCATCTATCGTTAAAATTTTACACAAATAAATTTACTGGCAATGCACTTCTTTTAATTTAATTATAATATTAATATATTCTATTAATTTAATAATTAAAAGAAGCGCATTGCCAGTAAATTTATTTGTGTAAAATTTTGACTTTAACCCTTAACTGGACGGGTTGGGTAGATTCTGCCCATGCATAAATTTAATATAGGAAAAAAATATTTTTTTCGTTTACCTAGAGCTACCAGCTTTCAAGTATTCTAATTTTACAGTGATACAAACATTTTCCATCCATCGTTTATAAATTTCAGTTTTGGGAAAAGGTTTAAATTTGCATGTGTGGGCGGATTCCGCCCAGCCCGTCCATAAGCGTGAGAATTTTTTGTGTCAGTGTTAGCTCGTGGCTCATACTTGAGTCTCTATCTTATGCTATTTTTAGCTTCCTTTTCATAAAATAACACTTCTTTCTTTGGATAAGTAGAATAATCAATCAAGTCAACAGAGAGAACTATCCCTGCCAACCCAAAATATATATGTTTTAGAGATTAGTCGACCACACTTTGGAAGAAATATTCCAGCAGACAATTGATTCACTTCAGTAGAATTAGTTGATAAGTTGAAAGAACATGGTCTTACATATTTAGGAACGATGAGAAAGAACAAACCTTAGATTCACCACAATTTCAACTGCACCCTAATAGAGAATCAGGAACCTCTATTTTCAGTTTCTCTGGAACAACCACTTTAGTCTCCTATGTTCCAAAAAAAAAAAAAGAAAGAAAAAAGAAAATCGGTAATCAGATTGATAAAAAAGGTAAAAAAGAAAGGAGTCATTTTATTGTTGATCTTGGGAGAGCATTGACTGATGAACACCTGGCCACACGTAATCTCAATTCTCTCCCACTGCAATTACAGACAACAATTCAAGAAGAATGATGGTTCAAGTAAACCAAGTGAATCTACGATGCCACAACAATCTGATACTCCAAAAAGGTGCTACAAATGTCCATCAAAAAGCGCAGTAAAACATAAAAACCCTTTGCTCTGTATGTCAACTAAGCGTTTGCAATAATATTTCTCTATAATTTTTGAAAACTGTAAATAGATAATATTCAGAATTTTTAAAAGTCAAAATCTGTATATTAACTATATATTAATTAAATATATTTTTAAATATTGATTTCAATCATTATTTAACGCTTATTTCATAAAGTTACATAGGTGGGTTGAATCTACCCAACCCGTCCAGTTACGTAAGAAAAATCCACCCGTCCAGTTAAGGGTTAAGATATACTGAAATAAATATAATATACATTTTAATAATATATTTTTATTTTTATAAAACAATATACGATGCGCGCCATCTGTTATGAGAAATTTGAACTATTTTTGACGCGTATGATTCTTTTGGAAATAAATCAATATTCTACTGCCCTTACTGCAATGGAAAAATTAATGGAAGGGCCTGGCTCATCAGTGGTGAACCCTTCCAGCGGTTTCGCCAGTTTAATCTAGCATTTTTATTTTAAATGAATATATAGTTAAACCTGTCTATAGGGATATATATATATATATATATATATCTTTATAATACAATATAATGTTGCTTATGATTGTAGAACGACATTTGAAAATTATCCCGTATGTGTTTCTTTTGAACGAAAAATCGAAATTTATTTTAAGGAGAAATAACGATTATTTCTAACCTTAGGGATGAAAAGATGAATTGTGAAGAGTAATGAAAAATTGAAAAATGATTTCCCATCCCTGGACACTACATTTTTCCGTTTATCATTACTCTTCACAATTCATCCTTTCATCCCTAAGGTTAGAAATAATCGTTATTTCTCCTTTAAAATAAAATTCAATTTTTCGTTCAAAAGAAACACATGCGGGATAATTTTCAAATGTCGTTCTACATATATATCTAAGATTGTGGAAGTTAAACTCTTTAAAACGATCATTAAAACAATAATAAACAAAAGAGGAGCTTCTTATTTACACGATGTAGTGATTTATAAATCTGTGTACAAATAGCTCTAAACTTGCCAAAGTTTTCATAAGATTGAGTATATACAGAAAGATGGCATTATGTCAAAGTAAGCAATTTGGTTAGTCAGAAGGCAACTGCTTGATTCTTCACTAAGAAGTCCGTTGAGATATCAAACTGACTGTGCTTCATTTCAACCTTTCTTCAAGTGGGAGATTATGGTGAATGTGGTTATGATTTTGATGGTACACCTGTCCATTGTTGAATACGCCGACCCAATAAACATCTTTTATTTGAATTTTAACTCGTATGAATCTGTGTACACTCATAGACAACACTTAAGGAAGTTGTACCTTTTAGCATGTATATCGGGATTGAGACAATAACTCTGAAATATATTACAGTGACCTTTATTGAAGACACACAAGATAACTACCTTCAAGGACAAAACTTAAGGAAGTTGTACCTTTCAGCATGTATATCGGGATTCAGACAATAACTCTGCAAGATATTACAGTGACCTTTATTGAAGACACACGAGATAACTACACTCATGGACAAAACTTAAGGAAGTTGTACCTTTCAGCATGTATATCGGGATTCCGACAATAACTGTGAAATATATTACAGTGACCTTTATTGAAGACGCACGAGATAACTACACTCATGGACAAAACTTAAGGAAGTTGTACCTTTCAGCATGTATATCGGGATTGAGACAATAACTCTGAAAGTTATTACAGTGACCTTTATTGAAGACATATACACTCATGGACAAAACTTAAGGAAGTTGTACCTTTCAGCATGTATATCGGGATTAAGACAATAACTCTGAAAAATATTACAGTGACCTTTATTGAAGACGCAAGAGATAACCTAGTGTGAATAAAATTACCTCTGTCTCCTTAAAAAAAGATAGACGACCGGCATTATCAAAGACTTTACACTAATATATATTAGTAAATTGAATTTAATTGCCATCTATCGTTAAAATTTTACTCATATAAATTTACTGGCAATGCGCTTCTTTTAAATATCATCAAATATTATCTCTACAGACCTTACTGCAATGATATGAGTTATTGAATGAGAGGGCTTGGCTCATCAGTAGTGAACCCTCTCAGCGGTTTCGCCAAATTATATGTATGTTCCTCTACAGACCTATAAGCTTATGTCCATAGTTCACTAAACACCCCTAAGCTGCCTTCCACAGAAAATACAGGGTATATTCCAAACCAATCCAATACAATAGTAGAGTGGTCTAGAGATCAATTTGGCGAAACCGCTGAGAGGGTTCACTACTGATGAGCCAAGCCCTCTCATTCAATAACTCATATCATTGCAGTAAGGTCTGTAGAGATAATATTTGATGATATTTAAAAGAAGCGCATTGCCAGTAAATTTATATGAGTAAAATTTTAACTTTACACTAACTTGAGTTTTGTGTATCCATGAGTGTATAAGACAATGTCGACACCGAATAAAGAACAGACAAGACTCAGCAGTCCGAGGAAGGAATGGTCCACGTTCTCAGACAGCCATTGCTGCAGTCGGCAGGTGGCCATCTCCACCAGCACCTCGGCCAACTGCTGACCTTCACAGAGGCCACGAGCCTGCTCCAGGTGGGACATAGCTTTGGAAAACTCTTTCTTCAGGGCGTAGCTTTTAGCGATGGCAATGAGCACTGATTGGCTGAGAGACTGATGGCCCTGCAGGTTGGGCGGACAGTGTGGTGATAGCAGGTCTCGCCTCCTCTCTTCCAACTTCTTGCTGAGATCCAATAGGGACTGTAGCTTGGTTGTGGGGCCACCCTGCGCTGAGGCAAGGAGCAGTCTGAAGAAGAGGTTCTGGGTGTGGGGGGAGTTGCAGGGGCTGCACTTGCAGGGCTGGGGGTGGGAGAGAAACTCCGGGAGGGGCAGCATGCGCTGGTTGGGCCTGGGAGTGCGGCTCTCCTCCGACCTGGCCATCAGGGAGCGCTGCACCGTGCGGTGGAGGCAGGACTTCACCCGGGAGCCCACCAGGAACACCTCGTCATCCTCCTCCTCTGCCTCAGCGGTCGCCAGCTCTGGCAGGGGCTGAAAGGCCTCCTTGTTGCAGGGAGCGACCATCATGTGGTGGAGCCGCTGGAGCCGGGCCACACAGTACCTGCCCACCTGCTGGTCTATCTCCACCAACTGGAGCTGCAGCTCCGACGACCTGCCACAATGGATGTGTGAAACACTATACAGTAGCCAACCTCTACATCTATAATGGTCAACACCTAGTTGCACAGCTAAAGTGTCCTTTAGAGAGAAGTATCCTCTTACTGGAGAGTTTCTAATTAATAAAATTGTTAATTGTGGCGATGAACCTGTCTTTTGTAAAGAGGTATCCTCTCTTGGAGGTTCGACTGCATTAATCACTTAATAAGCCTAGTACATCAGTAGTTGTAAAATTTCTACAGAAGCATCCAACCTTCAAATGTAGATTATATAGGCAGAATGTACACAATAGTTGTAGCTTATATCTGGTGGATTAAATGATGGGAAACACTGGGAAGGTTCACCATTGATAAGCCAAGCTGTCCCAATTCTTTGCCATTTTTGTTCCAATCATTGAAAAAAAATTCATATCCTTTATTTCTTTTTTTAAAAAAATGAAGATAAATAAATAATGAAATAACATTGAATAATCCATCCTTAGCACATCACTTCTTGTCATGTCCAATGAAGAGCTTCAGATGTCTCCATACATCTCTATCACAGCAGTTGTTCTCTATCTTGGGTGTGTGTATCTATTGTTCTGGGTCCATGTCAATTTTCATTGGTGGACATGAGAATATGTGGGTAGGTGTTAGTTCCACACAATTGTTGTATGTCATTGTAGAACATTCACTTTGAATGTAATCAGACCAGGCCAGTCTAACTGGCGAGACGTTCTAGAGACAGCCTTCTATTGTATCAAAGAGGCGCCAGTTTAATCCGCAGCCATGTACTACATTGTAGTTGTTTCTTATCCCCTTGTGCGAAGATTATACAAATTCCATGAGTCCATGCTCCTAATAAGCAGCAGCCTCTCCCAAAGGTCCTGTTTAGTGCATCTAATGCAAGTTAAAATGTGTTCTGAAGCTGCAGGTGCCAAGCTACATTTTGGGCAAGTGGGGTAGATTTTGTTATTATTTTCTATCTTCAATGATTTGAGATAGCCTGTTCTAAATCTTGTTAGTGTTGTTTGGTTGTTGTTTCTTATCTTGTGTAAAGCTTACACAAATTCCGAGAGTTCATGCTCCTCAAGCATTCTCATGGAATGGGGCGTAGGGGTGCAGCTTTCATGGCATTATGATCCAGGCAAGTAACCTACCAGTGGATGAGGACAGCCTGCTGGCCGTAGAAGAAATGTTCCTTGATGAAAGCCATGGCATCTCTGGGGGAGCCCATATGGTGGTAGGTGGCCACTAGGGAGGATGTGGCCTCCATCAGTAGGCCTAGGTAGGCCTGCTTGTACCATAGTAGAGCTGGACCACACACCCATGTTCCTCACTGGGAGACATTAAAAAAAAAATTAGATTACCTCTATGTAATTGCAGGCTTTTTATTGAAAATAAATTCACAATGCGGCGATACATTTTCATTTTATAAAATGTAAGGTCAAATGCTGCAGACTATTTAATCAGAATGAACCCTACAATAGTTGTGCAGCTTAGGTATGGTGGATTCACTTGGTGAAATATACTGGAAAGGTTTACACCACTGAAAAAAACCAAGCTTTCCCAAATCTTTGTATCTTGCAAAATGTGGAAATTTTAGAAGGCAAGAGTGTCATTTAGTGGAACAAAAATAAATCACGAAATCAACCACAAACGCATCTCGAGCTGTTGGCCCTCGTCAGCGTGGAGCAGGCTATACCTCAACAACCAAAAATTTGGTCCGGGAGTTTTCCTGATAAATCAAGAAATGGATAGTTAAGGCCAAATTAACATTTAGTTGGTTTTTGTTCCACTAGATAGCACTCTGCCATCTAAAAAACTTATGTAAGCGGTCAGCACATGCTTATTTTATTTTTTAAATTCAACACTTGACCTTTTTTTTATATATATATTTTTTTACATAGTTTTTCATTGTCAAAAATGATCATTTTGGCTCTGCAATTAGGTGTTGTCATTTAGAAAAAGGATTCTATTTTTTTAAGACTAATATATTCAAAATTAGGACTACAGAATCATTGTAGATTATAAAGAAAGAAGATTGTATGTAGGTGAACCGAATTGTGCAACTGTGTGAGGTAAACATTACAAATTTATAATGTTGATTTATAGAGCCATTTTTTTTTGTCTCCTTTCTTTGCAAACATTGCAAATTCACAATTCCTGTCCATACAAATGTGGCTAATAAAAAGAGCTGTGGCATTAGCTTGCTATATATGAGGCAATAGCTTGTCCAAATTTTGGTGACTATATGGATGACAGCCATGACACTTAGATCGAATCCAGCAATAGGAAGTCTTTTTTTTTTTTTCTTAAGAAAAAATTGCCTCAAAGTTCCTCTATTCTTGTAAGAAGTCCGTCCAACCCCTCCAGCGAGTACAAGTTACCAAATGGGGCTCTGGCACACTTGTAAGTGTAGAAGTCAAACAGCTTTCCACATGTGTAGACATGTGGCACACTTAGAGTAAAAGTAGTCTAAAAGGTAATAAGACCAAATCCAAGTAATAAATTTATAGTGTGTGACATTTCGGTAACAACGCTGTTACCAAAACATCACAAAATATTTGGTTTTGGTCTTATTACCTTGTAATTCTTATCTATAATCCAACTTGTACCTTATCAGTATAAAAGTAGTCCTTAACTCCTCACCATGATAATCATGGCGCACACACACACATACAATCCCCATCTAGTGACTTGTTAGCTTCCTTTACAACAACATCCTTTCTGACATATTCCCTCTCCCATTATGTGTGAACACCAATCATTCTTTGTTTACATCCGCAACAGCACAGTAGCAGTAGAGCCAACTTTTTTTTTTCCTTATCCCTAGTACACGTGGTACAGGCCATGATAACCATGATGGGTAGAAGTAGGCGACTGCTTTTACTGTAAGTGCACCACATGTCTACACATGTGAAAAGCAGTTCGACTTTGCACTTACAAATGTGCCAGAGCCCCGTTTGGTTACTTGCACTCGCTGGTGGGGTTGGACTTTTGCAAGAATCAGGGGCCATTGGAGCCAACTTACTGTAGTCAGTGCGGAAGACAGGCATGGAGGCAATGTTGCGCAACATCCCGATGGCCAGTTTGAGGGCCTCCTGCATCTGCTCCACCGGGTGGCACTGGGTGCATGACAGGTACTTGGCTTCCAGTAGATGGCCCTCTGCCCGGATGAGGGCCCCACAGCGCCCGCGCCTCTCCTGCCGCTCAGCACAGGGTGGGACATCACTGTCTGGAGCTGGGCCCAGCCTTCTTCCTCCTGTTGGCCAGCACCACCAATCTCTTACTGCGTGCAAATATGGTGTACACCATTATATGAGATCAAAGAACTTGCGCATAAAATTAAATCCAAAAGACAAAAAACCTCTCGCAATTAGTATCTTTTATTACAAATAACGGACGCTAGCTTTCGAACTATTAGTTCTTCAACCGGCGTTCTTACCTAAGAGTAAGAGTAAGAACGCCGGTTGAAGAACTAATAGTTCGAAAGCTAGCGTCCGTTATTTGTAATAAAAGATACTAATTGCGAGAGGTTTTTTGTCTTTTGGATTTAACACCATTATATGCAAATAATGTCAACTTTAGAAGGGAACAATGGCACAATTGGATTATAGATGGGAAATATAAGGCAAATAAGACCAAATCCAAATAAATAGTGTGTGACGTCTCAGTAACAGCGTTGTTACCATTCACAAACAAAAAAAAAGTATTTTTGTCTTTTGTCTGAGGATGGTAACAATGCTGTTACCGAAACGCCACATACAATTTATTTGGATTTGGTCCTACTACCTAGAGGAACTACAAAATAAGGTATCCCGATTATTTATTTTAAGTTCTTTATAAAAACTCCACTGTAGTTAGTGGAGATTTATTAGAAAGCCCACATTTCAGAAAATTTAAATCAAGTAGAAACCATTAGAAAAAATAATAAAATACAAATTTCTTACTTTATTCTATATTTATCTCACACACAAGCTTTCAGGCTTCACAAACCCTTCTATAGAAGTATAGGATTTACTCATTCCCTCATATACTCCTGTACTTGCCAAACCTGAAAACTTGAGGAGAATATAAAATAAAACAAGAAACTCACTCTCGGAAGCTATTTTGTTTATTATTTTTATTGTTGCAAAGAAATTATTTAATTAAGTAAAACTTCTTCTTTCTTATCTCCACTCAATCATATTAGGGTATCAAGTCTGTAGAGCTTGTTGATGGTGTCTGTGGCTGGGGATGAGTAGAACTTGTCAATGGATGAGTCAATAATGTGGTTTGGGGTTGCAAATTGCACTTAGTACATAGTGGGAAAACTAATTAATGAAAATACACAGCACAGAATATAACCCTGTATTTATGAATTAATCATATTATGTTCCATAGCTTGGTTGTTCAATTATCTCTCTAGCTGTATATAATTTGTTAGTTGAAATGTAGTCACCTAGTCGTGCTGATGTGATAATATTTTGCTTAATCATAGCTCTATCTAGGCATTCATTACTGTGCTACAATATATTGCAGAGGGTGTAGCATCACCTGTCCAGAGAGCAGGTTGAGCTGGCTGCGAGCCAGGAGGCCACGGAGGTGGGGAGACGACCCAGGCTTTGAGCTGGGGAGGGCGGCCTCCAGTGTCTTGGCCCAAGGAAGCAGCTGCAGCCTCAGGGCCACATTGAGACGGCTCACGGCAGCCAGAGCCTCTATCTTTGTGTCCTTCACCATCCCTGCCACTCTGTGGGCCAGTTCCCAGGCTCCCAGCTCTGGAGCTCCCTTACTGGCTGTGGTGAGGATGTGGGCTGTAGCGTGGATCAGGTCCAGGCAGCCTGCACTGGAGAGCTGCGCTGGGGTGGCTGTACCCAGGGGGAGGTGGTGGAGGTGTCCCCCCACAGGGGAGCCTGCAGTCTACCGTGGTGTGGGGGACAGTGTGACCAGTCTCCAGGTCAACCCAGTCTGTCCTCACCTCATCCTGGTCTCCTCTCCCTCCCGGGTCACCCTGCTCTCCTCCAGACTGGGTGGGTCTGAACCTGTCTGATGACACAATCTAACTCTTTTACTTTCTCTGTCCTGGTCTCCAGTGGTTTCTTTATCTTGAGTTCTTTATTTCTTGATAACTTTGTTGTTGGGTTACTTTGTCATTTCTATGTAGAATCATACAAAAAGTGTAACTCATATATCACCTAGTCCATTAGTATAGTTCCAGGTCTCTACATTGTGACACACTCCATGTTGTTGTTATTTCTTATCCTCTTGTACAAAGATTACACAAATTCCATAGGTCCATGCTCCTCGAGCTTTTTGTTGTTGTCCTTATCCCTTTGTGCAAAGATTACACAGATTCCATGGTCCTCAAGCTGTTCGTTGTTGTTATTTATTATTCCCTTTTGCAAATATTACACAAATTCCATGAGTCCATCCTCAAGCTGTTTGTTGTTTCTTATCCCCTTGTGTAAAGATTGCACAATTTCCATGAGTCCATGCTCCTAGAGCTGTTAGTTGTTGTTCTTATCCCTTTTTGTGTAAACACTACACAAATTCCTTGATTCCATGCTCCTCTAGCTGTTTGTTGTTGTTATTTATTATCCTCTTTTACAAATATTACACAAATTCCATGAGTCCATGCTCCTCAAGCTGTTTGTTGTTTCTTATTCTCTTGTGTAAAGATTAGGCAAGTCCATGAGTCCATGCTCCTCAAGCTGTTTGTTTCTTATCCGCTTGTGCAAAGATTACACAAATTCCTTGATTACATGCTCCTCTAGCTGTTTGTTGTTGTTCTTATCCTTTTGTGCAAAGATTACACAAATTCCACGAGTGCATGCTCCTCAAGCTGTTTGTTGTTTCTTATCCCCTTGTGTAAAGATTACACAAGTTCCATGAGTCCATGCTCCTCAAGCTGTTTGTTGTTTCTTATCTCCTTGAGCAAAGATTACATAAATTTCAAGCTCCTCAAGATGTTTGATGATAAGCAGCAGTAAGGTCCTGTTTAATACATCTAATACAATCCTAAATGCCATGTTATACATTCAGCCATACACTCCATGTAAAGACAAGGGGTTCCACAGGGGCTCCAGTATGGAAGACTCCCCCACTGGCCTCCCCAGTGGTCAGAGTGGTCTGGGGCCAGCCAGCCTCCTTCTACCTGCTGGACTCCACCGGGACTGTGTCTCTGTGGCAGCTGGGGCAGTCCCGGCCTCTCCGGACCTTGATGGACCTCTCTAGGTATGTCCTCCTTGTCTTGTTATTTATTATCCCATGTGTACAATGTCACAGACTTCAGAATAGCACCCACTAGAATAAAAGATCTAGAACAAAATTGTATATCTTTCAAAAACAATGTTACAGAGATTATTTTCATTGGGAAATGTCAGATTTATTACCTTGTGTTATTTATAGCAGAGCTCATGTTTCTTTTTAAAATAAAAGTAATTTCTAATATCCCCATTACTGCAATGATAAAAAATATTGGGAGGGCCTTGCTCACATATCAGTGGTGAGCCCACCCAGCGGTTTGGCCAGTTTAATCTGACAAACCGAACATCTCAAGATCTACAAGCTTGATACCCTAATATTGTAACGTCCTCGTATTTGTTGGTTGACGTTAATAAGCAAGAAGTACTTGGAAGTTTAAAAAGAAAGACTTTATTTCTTTTAAGCCAACATCAGATATAGCATATCAATTATCAGACATATGTTTTCATGTGGTATATATTACAACCAGTCAAAAGGCAACTGCACAGAGTATCATCAGTGATAAATATGTGCTCACTGATAATTTACTATATAGGCATGCCAGCTGCCGTTACATCTCCCCCTTTGAAGAAATTCATTCTCCAAATCGTTTGGGTGGCTTGATGATCCGCCCGGACCTTGTTGTAATGGGCAGGGTGCCGTTCTTGTGCTCCGCGTTCTGGTGATCACTCCTGGGTTCCTGGCCTGAGAATGCTCTTGTAGAAGTATTGAGTTCTTTAGGAACTTGAGCCTGTTCCTTATCACCGCTCGGGCCAGGTCCTTCCGGTCGAGTTGACTTGGGGATCTCCGGGATTCTCCTTCGCTGTTGCTTTGGACTCTCCAGATTCGTATGTCGCATGAAGGAGCTGTTTGCGGCGGTACTCACCAGTAGGTGTTTGCACTTTATATGATCTTGGAGCTACTTCTTGGGTAACTCTGGCAGGAATCCATTCACGGTGATGCTGTTTCAGCATTATCTTTTCACCTTCCTTGAAGCCTCGCGTTGTCTTAGCTGTCTTATCGTGGTGTGTTTTCTGCTTCTCCCGCTTATTTCTTAGGTTTTGTGCATGTCCCTTTTGGATTTCTGGTTCCAACTAATGAGTGCTAGTGGGAAGGAGGGTTCTGGTCCTGCGACTGAACAAACACTGAGCCGGTGAAGGAAGACCATCTCTAGTAGTGTTGTAAAAGTTCAAAAGTGCTAGTTCCACTTCTTGTCCTGAATCCAAACACTTCCTGATGAGGTTCTTGGCTGTCTGTACCGCTCTCTCTGCTAATCCGTTTGATTTAGGATATAGAGGACTTGATGTCTGGTGGTCGAACAACCACTTCTTTTGAAAGTCTTTAAAGTCCCTGGACGTAAAGTTTGGTCCATTATCAGTTTCCAGGAGTCTGGGAATTCCATGTACGCTAAACCATTTTTTAAGAGATTCAATAGTTTCTACAGAGTTCATTGTCTTCATTTCTTTGAAATCAATGAATCCAGAGTAGTTATCTGTTATTAACAGGTAATTTTTTCCTTTTATTGAGAAAATGTCAGCTGCGACTATCTCCCAAGGAAGACTCGGTATCTCTTTTATGATCATTGGTTCTTTTGTCTTGTTCCTCTGATTCGCTTGGCAAGTCCTACAATTTTCTACTGTGTTGATGATGTCTTGGGACATGCCATGCCAGTATATTGAGTCTCGGGCCCTTCTCAAGCAGCTGTTTGTTCCTTGGTGTCCTTCATGGATTAACTTGAGTATCTTTGCTTTCCACCTTAGGGGAATAAAGACTCTGCTACCTTTGAAGATTAGGTCTTCGTTTGTCGAGAGTTCATCTCTATATGGCCAGTATTTCTTGCAGCTTTCAGGGACTGCTGATTTGTAGTTTGGCCAGCCATATAAGATTAGGTTTTTTAGTTCTTGTAGTTTTGGTCCTCTTTTGTAAGAGCTTGAAGTTCCTCATAGCTTGACTTATTTGTCGGGGTGGTCATCAGTACTTCGAAGTTTTCTTCCGAGTAGGTGTCTTCGTATGAGCAGTCTCTACTTAGTAGATCAGCTGTTAGCAGTTCTTTTCCTTTCTTGTATTTAATTTTTACTTCTTCATACCAATCTTCTGTCAGGTTGGTGTTTTCAACTGACTGGATTACAAATTCTTGAATCATTTCAGGTTCTGGTGACCCAACAATTTGTCTGACTTTGTATGAATTTGTGTTCTGGGATCTGCAAAGATTAGCAAAATGGTTGAGTTTCTTGCATTTGTTGCATTTCTTTTGATATGCCGGACATTGGTTGATTTTGTGGGATCTACCACAATTTCTGCAGTTTTCAATTATTTTGTGACTTTGGTTAGTGGTATTTTCTTTCCTCGGCTCTTTTCTATCTTCCCACTTCTTACTGTTCATCTTTGTCACAGCAACTTGTTTGTCTGAGTCGGATAGTACATGTTTCATTTGGTTTGTGGCATTTTCACATGCTATGCAAATTTGTGTGGCTTTTTCCAGATTAAGGTCAGCCTCACGAAGAAGTCTTTCTCTTATTTCATTGTTAATAATTCCTACAACTATTCGATCTTTAAGTAGTTCTTCAGACATGACAGCATATTTGCAGTTTGCTATCTGTAATTTAATCCTAGTCAGAAAATCATTAAATGATTCATCTTCTTTCTGTTACATCTGATTGAATTTGAATCTTTCAATTGTAGTGTTCAGCTTTGGAGAAAATAGTTGTTGAACTTGTCTTTTACAATGCTCAGATTAGTTTTATCTGCATTATTTAAGTTGAAAGATTTAAAAATATTTTGAGCCTCTCGTCCCATTGCAGCCATAAAGATAGCAACTTGTACCTCTGGTGCATTACTACTTAATTGGGTAGCAATTTCATACCATTCAAAGCTTTCAAGCCAAGATTCCCCAGCCCTCTTTGTTTAGTTCGTTTAGGCCTATTTGTTTTGGAGGTCGAATAGCATTTTCGGCCATGTTGTTATTGTATTTTTTTTCTAAAAATACACTTATTTCTTCTTGCTTGTAAATTAAATTATTTTGTATATATTATTATGCAATTTGAATTTTATTTGAACATGCAATTAGAGATGTTCTGAAATACTTTAAGAAATTGGAAATTAATAAATTGTTCTTACCACGTGGTGTTGTTTACAAGCGCCGCTGCCACCATGTAACGTCCTCGTATTTGTTGGTTGACGTTAATAAGCAAGAAGTACTTGGAAGTTTAAAAAGAAAGACTTTATTTCTTTTAAGCCAACATCAGATATAGCATATCAATTATCAGACATATGTTTTCATGTGGTATATATTACAACCAGTCAAAAGGCAACTGCACAGAGTATCATCAGTGATAAATATGTGCTCACTGATAATTTACTATATAGGCATGCCAGCTGCCGTTACAAATATGATTGAGTGGAGATAATAAAGAATAGTCTAACATAACCCTTGATGAGTTCGAGAGCATTTCATATTTTTTTTTGGGTATAATGGAAGAAGAAAGTCATTGTTAAAAACAATGATGATTTTATACTTTTACTATTTCCAGATCTCTACATGTCCATATATTAGGGCGCCAGTGGCTGCTGGCTTTTTATTCATCTATGGCACATGTAGAGACCTAAAGCTGTGCCGGCTAGCAATTATGTTGATGGGGAAATTAACCAATCAATTTTTTGGTTAAACATATTTTATTTATTCTAATAAAATAAATTTTCAATGCACTACAAATATAGATAAAACAAAGAAAAAAATACTTGAATAATATCACGCGCATATAAGATTAAAAATATATATATTTAAAAAAAAAAACTGCAGATAAGGTTAAAAGGGAGGAGTTTTAAACTTTATACAAAAGAAAAAAAAAAGGGGCCTATCGTGCCAAAGTCCCATTATCCCCCAACCTACCTAGTCATCCAGCCACCCAGTGTCCATCATTCAAAAAAATGGGCAGCCAAGGCCGCAGTCAGCGGCCTCCGCCCTCCGCAACTCCAAGTCTTTTTGCTTCTCGGAAAAAAAATCTAGTTTTTGTTAATAAAAAGAAATGTAAAAATCCGACTGTCAATATCAAAAATTGTCAATCTTCCAGAATGTAAATATCCCGCCTCCTTCTCCCAGTGTTGCTGAACTCACCCCCCCAAGCTATCATCACCTTTCTCTCTATGAAAATAAAAAAATTAAAAAGGCATCTTAAAAAAAAATGATAAAAATAAATTAAATATAAAATTATTAAAGAAATATTCACAAAAAAATAAAATAAAAATACGAAAATATTGAATTAAAAAAAAAACAATTAATATTGTAGGATCTGGGCATCTTGGGGTCAGCTTGGGAAAGGTTCAGGGCTCGTGGTGGAGCTGGTGCTCTGCATGAAGATGGTGGAGCCAGGTCAAGCACCATAGGTCGGTGGCTTGACTACAGGAAGGGGTGTCTGGGTCCATCTTGGACTGGTTTGTGGTCAAGTCGGCCACCATCGGACATGTGGCTCGACTAACAGGAAGGGGTGTCTGAGTCCATCTCAGGCTAGCTTGGTGTTGGTGGGGCCAGGTCATCCACCATAGGTCAGGTGTCTTGATCACCAGGAAGGGGTGTCTGAGTCCATCTTGGACTATCCTGGTGTTGGTGGGGCCAGGTCATCCACCACAGGTCAGGTGACTTGACCACCAGGAAGGGGATCTCGGTCTCTGGCTCAGTGCTGCCAAGGCCAAAGGTGGCCCCAGGCTCCATCTCGACACCTCGCAATCACCAGAGGTTGGTAACTTAAATGGACAAAGGTGGGATATGGTTAGGTTAGGTGGGGTTCTGGGTTACTTTGGCATATTATGGTCACGAGGTGTCCCAACAATCCTCCCTGCCAAAAAATTAATTTTACAAAATAAAAAGGAAAATTAATTTCCAACACCAAGTGAGGAAACTTAATAAAATAAAAAAAAATTACATAAAAGAAAATATTTACTACAAAAATAGTATATCTATACTCAAATATTAATTAATCACTCAAATCCACCCTGGGTGCTAAGGTGAAGTGATGAATGTGCATTAAAAAAAAAAAAAACTCAAAAATTCTAAAATCATAAATCTACAAATTTAAAAAATATTATGGTATACACGTATGCAAATGCAATTCATTTTCCTTTTCAAATAATAACAATTATCCAATATATGCATTTTTCATAATGTAACAGCCAAAAAAAAAAAGTCCTAAAATACTTAAAGGTATCAGGGGGAAAAGACAAATTTCAAATCTAATGCGCTTCTTTCTACTAATATTTAATAGGGTAATTCAAATCAGTAATTTAAAACACTTTGATCCCACACACAACTCATTCTGGTAAAACTAATTGAATCTTTGATTAAAAATTGAACTGAAACCTTTTACATGGTTAGACTAGTTGTCTACCTAAACTATTCGGTACATTGACCTCGCATGGCCACACATAACTGAAAACATCCTTTGTTAAAAAAAAAAATCCTGCTTCACAAAATATTAAACCAAACCTATAGCTTAACCTTAAGGTATATATACCTCCTTTTTTTTTTAATGACCTTAAAACACACACAAAAATTACCCTACTTTTTATAATAAACCTTAAAAAAAAAAATTCTTTCGAACTGGTATTCAAGGTTCAAGACCAAATCTATAATCACAAACTGACACTCAGGTACTTGTTAGTTTACATGGGATTATGCCATTTGTCCTCTAGCTGCCCAAAGCTAGAGCTTCTCACACCTTCGGGGCTTTCAGGCGGAGGACAAAGACCTTCACATGGTCTCAACACAACTGCTGCTCCCAGAGCAGTCAGAAGAAAAATTCATGGGACTCTCTCCCTTGACATCCAGTGTGCTCCCAGAGCACATGACAAATGACATTTCCCACAACCATACGAGTGCTTTCTTCACAGAAAGAGAAACTTAGCTGGAGAGCCTATATCTCATCCAGGGTCAAAAAATCCAGTTAAAAAAATAGATAAGTTTAAACCTAACATATATAAACAAAGAAAAAAAAATTGAAATCAAATTTATACCTCCACATGAAGTGAAGAAACTCTGCCTAAGCAGACATATCAGATTGTCAGTGAGTTTACAAATCCCTGATGGTAGATCAAACTATTAAGGTCCTAACACATTTTATATAAAGTTACAAGATCCTATCCTGCCAATATTTTAATTTGTCCAGGTCTAACATACTGCTGGCTTGAAGTTTGATATCTCATTCACTACCCTTCATTCATACAAAAAAATAAAAACATTTGCGGGTGCATTCAAACTAAACTTGAAATCAAAAGCACTGCCTGAACATTAAACAAACAAAACAACTATTCAAAAACTAAATTCAGGGAGATAAGCACAAGTGCTCTATACCAAAGAAAATCTAGTTATGGTCCACCTCCATAAACTCACAAAAGAAAATAAACTTGTACTAATTACCACCAATTTGTTCATTCGGTACCCAAAATAGTAATCTAACATTAAAAAAAAAAAAGTGTGCAAGGTTCATAAAAAAAATAGAAATCCTATCTTCAAATATTCATCTAATCCTGTCTATTTAACCTAAATAAAATATTATCATTTACTGTAAAAGCTATCTAGAGGGCCTGTATCCCGTCCGTCCTGTGTTTACAATAAGCGACAAAGAGAAAACAACAACAAAAAAGGAAAAATCCTCAAAAATTATACCATATTATAAATCCTAGTATCGTATTAAAAAAAAAAAACTACTACACTGACTATCCAACTAATTCAACATTGCTTCATAAAGATTGCTCACAGTGATGGATACCAAGAGAGCCTAAATCTCGTCTTTTAGGTGCTTCACTGTCTGAGACACAAAATCTTAACTCCTAGTTGAAGAAATGGATATCTCTTTAATCATAAAAGTAGGTCTCAAATCTATACTAAAATAAAAGTTTATAAAATTACTAAAAAAACAAAGGCTGAGTTTGAAAAAAAAAAAAGGATGCACAAATGCTCTTACATTTTGATAAATTTACACACAAAAAAAAAAATTCAAAAATCTAGAAATTACCCTAAAAAAAAATGAAATATAAAAACCTTTTACTCTAAATTTAACTTGTTCATACCATATAAATATCTCCTTCATACTATGAAAAGCTTCATCATGTAGGTCAGCATGTACCTCAAGGGCAGAGCATAGACATGCTAACACTTCTATAAGTAAAATTCATTATTAACCAAAAAGAATGTCAAGAAATGTTTTTTTTTTTTCATACACTCATATGCAATATTCCTGAAATACCTTATTAAGAAAATAATAAATATAGCTTTTGTTATTTCAAACACTTAAAAAGAAAACATGCCTTTTTATTCAATAAATTGCCTTAGAAAATTGTTTCAACCAATAGAGATGAGAAAAAAAAAAGACATTTAGGCCTAAAAATAAATGAGCTAAATGTTTAAACTATCAACTGGTTTAAAAATAAAGGTAAACTTAATGAAATGTATTTCATGAATTAGATTATTAGATCTGGGTATATGTAACCATATAATAGGAAAACCTCCCTGCCAATTTCTTACATAATGGTAAGTCATTTGAAATTGACATCTGTTATATGTTTATTATGACACTGTCATAGTTTCCATATTAAAGTAAATTAAAAATTATTAACATCATATTTTCTTCTAAGTAAATATACTTTAAAACATCTAAATGTTACAAACAGAAAAGAATTTAAATAAAATATTGTATATAATAAATGTATGAAACAGGTTTATTATTAGTGTATTTTCAATAATATTTGAAAATATAAACGTGTATTCTCTGTATAAAAGAAAGAAATGGTAATTAATTTTAATTAACTATTGTCTGAGGTCAGTGTTTCCCATTTCTAGCGCCAAAAATTATATTTGGTCCCAGCACATCTGGTGACTCCAGATGTTGTTTTTCTGCACCGAGTCCTAAATTTAAACTAAGCTGCCAATCATGGCTCAAATTTCGTCTAAGCCTAGCTTTGTTCTTTGTTACATTCTTTAAAATTATAAGACACAGCATTAAATATACCAATCGACGAAGCTATAATATTGTAAATAAAAATAACGGTTGTTAATTTACCTAACTCCCATATATAATAATACCATAAATATAATAAAGTATAAAAAATAAATGTTTATTAAAACATACAAAAATTAAACTTACTCACCAAAACAAGTTTTAGAAGAAGCATTAGATTTGTTTACTTACTACAGAGTGGATATTGGATAATTTTTATCACTTTAAATAATTCAAAACACAAACTTGCTTGAAAAAAAAATTACAAGTTATATATATAAATATCTACCTAAAAATAATTATTCTGTGTACATTGAAAAATATTTTATTAGTCTAATTTCCCTGGGTATTGATTCTTAATTAATCTCAGGATCGTGTTCTACTTAGCCCTAATGGCGTTTCACTATGTATATAATTTAGAATATAATAGAAGAAAATTATATACATAATTCGAGCCCCGCGGCGGGCGACATTGATGAGTTCGAGAGCATTTCATATTTTTTTTTGGGTATAATGGAAGAAGAAAGTCATTGTTAAAAACAATGATGATTTTATACTTTTACTATTTCCAGATCTCTACATGTCCATATATTAGGGCGCCAGTGGCTGCTGGCTTTTATTCATCTATGGCACATGTAGAGACCTAAAGCTGTGCCGGCTAGCAATTATGTTGATGGGGAAATTAACCAATCAATTTTTTGGTTAAACATATTTTATTTATTCTAATAAAATAAATTTTCAATGTACTACAAATATAGATAAAACAAAGAAAAAAATACTTGAATAATATCACGCGCATATAAGATTAAAAATATATATATTTAAAAAAAAAAACTGCAGATAAGGTTAAAAGGGAGGAGTTTTAAACTTTATACAAAAAAAAAAAAAAAGGGGCCTATCGTGCCAAAGTCCCATTATCCCCCAACCTACCTAGTCATCCAGCCACCCAGTGTCCATCATTCAAAAAAATGGGCAGCCAAGGCCGCAGTCAGCGGCCTCCGCCCTCCGCAACTCCAAGTCTTTTTGCTTCTCGGAAAAAAAATCTAGTTTTTGTTAATAAAAAGAAATGTAAAAATCCGACTGTCAATATCAAAAATTGTCAATCTTCCAGAATGTAAATATCCCGCCTCCTTCTCCCAGTGTTGCTGAACTCACCCCCCCAAGCTATCATCACCTTTCTCTCTATGAAAATAAAAAAATTAAAAAGGCATCTTAAAAAAAAATGATAAAAATAAATTAAATATAAAATTATTAAAGAAATATTCACAAAAAAATAAAATAAAAATACGAAAATATTGAATTAAAAAAAAAACAATTAATATTGTAGGATCTGGGCATCTTGGGGTCAGCTTGGGAAAGGTTCAGGGCTCGTGGTGGAGCTGGTGCTCTGCATGAAGATGGTGGAGCCAGGTCAAGCACCATAGGTCGGTGGCTTGACTACAGGAAGGGGTGTCTGGGTCCATCTTGGACTGGTTTGTGGTCAAGTCGGCCACCATCGGACATGTGGCTCGACTAACAGGAAGGGGTGTCTGAGTCCATCTCAGGCTAGCTTGGTGTTGGTGGGGCCAGGTCATCCACCATAGGTCAGGTGTCTTGATCACCAGGAAGGGGTGTCTGAGTCCATCTTGGACTATCCTGGTGTTGGTGGGGCCAGGTCATCCACCACAGGTCAGGTGACTTGACCACCAGGAAGGGGATCTCGGTCTCTGGCTCAGTGCTGCCAAGGCCAAAGGTGGCCCCTGGCTCCATCTCGACACCTCGCAATCACCAGAGGTTGGTAACTTAAATGGACAAAGGTGGGATATGGTTAGGTTAGGTGGGGTTCTGGGTTACTTTGGCATATTATGGTCACGAGGTGTCCCAACACCCTTGTACTGGGCTGTTTTGCTTTTACAGTAGAACCTCCTCCATGAGAGGACACTCCTGCTAGAAGACAACTCTCTACAAAAGGCAGCTTTCATCACCATTTTTACTAATTAGCAGCTCTCCAGTAAGAGGACATCTCTCTGTAAAGGACACTTTGATTCTGCAACTAGGTGTTGTCCTTAGGTTCTATTGTGTATCCATTACTGAAGATAAACTTTCTCTTGGCAAAGGTATTTTAACTAGGAACATAAGCTCTCTTTGAAGACAGTAGAAATACATACAAATATATTTATGCTAAAATGCTCACGGAAATGCACTTAAGCCAATCATGGTGGAAACCTGTAGTTTGGCGTTAAAACTGCACGGACCTAGTGTACCTATACTCATTACAAAACTTAAAGAATTGGTGTTAGTCTGATGTCGCCGGTTGTCTATATTTTAGGGAGATAGAGTCAATTTCATTCAGACTTGGGTATCTCGTGTGTCTTCAATAAAAGTCACTGTAATATCTTTCAGAGTTATTGTCTGAATCCCGATATACATGCTGAAAGGAACAACTTCCTTAAGTTTTGTCCATGAGTGTAGTTATCTTGTTTGTCTTCAATAAAGGTCACTGTAATATCTTGCAGAGTTATTGTCTGAATCCCGATATACATGCTGAAAGGTACAACTTCCTTAAGTTTTGTCCATGAGTGTAGTTATCTCGTGTGTCTTCAATAAAAGTCACTGTAATATCTTTCAGAGTTATTATCTGAATTCCCGATATACATGCTGAAAGGTACAACTTCCTTAAGTTTTGTCCATGAGTGTAGTTATTTCGTGTGTCTTCAATAAAGGTCACTGTAATATCTTTTCAGAGTTATTGTCCCGATATACATGCTGAAAGGTATAACCTGTGCCATTTTGGCTCAGTAGAAGGGGCAACCATTACAATGGAGTGTGTATAGGGCCAAAGACCTGTGGTGTGGTCCCAACAACATGCTGGTAGGTAAACCACCCATGTCTACAGACAGAGGTAGACAGAGTGTTGTATGTGACAACAGGTCCTGCTACTGGAGTCTGGCAGGTGTAGCCTGCTGCGACGCGACCAGTTTGAAGATCCAGGGAGCCTGAGTGAACAGCTGACCATCCTGAACCTGCTCTGAACCCAACAGCACAATCTATGTGCCTTCTACAACGACTGTACAGTGTTTTACCCACTGAATAAAACTTATTTATTTAGCACTCTCTCCACTATACTCCCAGTTAGCTCATTGGCCTGTCTCACATACTATGGACTATGTTGTTGTTTCTTATCCCCTTGTGTTCATTATCTCATGGAATGGGGTGTAGGGGTGCAGCTTTCGTTGATCAAGGCACCATGATCCAGGCACACTTTGGTGAAAGTCTGACTTTGCCTGTAGTTTGAGGCTGTTCCTAACATGGAAGCAGACGCCTTTGCTGCCGACTCTAACATGAGTACAGACGCAGCTCCTCCGTATCCCTGGAGTGGGACCCTTGCTGAGGTCCATCAACTGGGTCAGTTGAAGTCAGGATTTTTAAAGAGGTCTACTCCTCTTCTAACAATGTTGCTGTTGGTCCGCGACTGCCTTTTTGTCAGAGTTATTCTGCTTGTTTCGCAGCTGGCCTTCATATCTGAAGGTCATTCCCCTATCCGCCACCTGGGGACGCGCCCTGTAGCAGTCAGCTCTGCCGAGGGACTATGATTGGGACATTGATATAACAGTACCAAATATGTAAAAACCTTCACAGGGCTCTGACACATTTGTAAGTGCAAAGTCAAACTGCTTTTCACATGTGTAGACATGTGGTGCACTTACAGTAAAAGCAGTCGCCAACCTCTACCCACCATGATTATCATGGCCTATATCACATGTACTAGGAATAAGCAAAAAAACAGGCTGTGATGTTTTTCTCAATAAATAATTTTATATGATAATGGAAACAACACTGTTACCGAAACTTCACACACCATTTATTAATTTGGTCTTGTTGTTTATAATTTTATTATTGCATTCTTCATTTTGGGGACTGATATATTTACAAATCAACATCCAATAGTATTAATATAACGATTATTATAATATTCTTCTTGGAAATATTTAGACGAAAAGACGAAATAAAGAAGAAGAGTTTCTTTTATTATAAATATATCAGCAAGCTTTCGGGCAAAAAACCCTTCTACAGGCGTGTTATAATTAGAGAGATATTAAGAATTAATATATAAGGAATTTTCTATGCCTGGAGTTTGAAACTATAGGGGAATATGCCAATGTAAACACCCGCTCACGCGACCACCTCAAAACCCAAGTAATATTGATTTTTAGCTATCTTGTTGAGGTTATTACTGCAAGGTCAAGAGAGCATGATATTCATCTGGAAGTTCTATTTTTCGGTTAATGCTGTTATGTCTGTTGGATTCTTTTGACTCGAGAACTAATCGTTGGTGCTGGTTATGAATGTTTCTATAATGTATAGTGGGGTGGTTGGTGTTAAAAGGATGGCCAGTATTGAGAGTGTGCTGATAAAGGAGGGACCTGGTGTCATGATTGGAGATGTTTCGAGAATGTTCAGACATTCTGATGGCAACGGATCTACCTGTCTCGCCAACGTATGTGGCAGAGCATTGCTCACACGAGACAGAGTAGACCGCGCCAACAGAATGGAGGGGATCTGGGGGGGCATACGATTTAGTGTATGGGTGACGGAGGGATGTGAGCAGGTTGGAGGAGTTCTTATATATGATGCGGATACCATATGTCTTGAGGCTTCTAGCTATATCAACTGAGGAGGGGGAGTAGGGCAGGAAACATAATGATCTATATATTATAGGTAGATTGGAGGGACCAGGTTGTAGAATAGTGTGAAATATATAAGTGATGTGAATATAAAAAATGGAATAAGAACAATAGACTGACTGTGTTTTGTAAATATATAATTAATCTTTACTAAATTTAAATGTGTGTGATAAATAAATAATTATAATTAAATAATAAATATATAAGTTGTAGTTTATAAAAGATAAACAACACAACATATTTGGCGACGAGGATTAAAAAAAAAAGAAAATAATAATTAAATAAGCGTAACAGAAGATGGCAAATAATTTGTCGTCTCCATTACCGTTGAACCTTAATGCTACAGATTTGTATTCCGAGTACAAACATTGTCGCGTTCCCTATTTTAGACCTACGAGAACGGAGCATGTAAGGAGTGACTTAGTAAAAATTTCCTTACTGTAAACTGCAAGTGTAACATTTTGGTAACAGGGTCTCTACCACAATAGGCAAAGCGTTTGATATAGAGATAAACAATGTAGAGCTTGAGCATATAAAACTATAATTGAAGAATGGAATATCAGATAATATACAAGGTACAGAAGGATTTTAGAGTTGCAGCTCCAAGTAAGACTTTCAACCATACCAGGCGTGGGTGGAATTCCCCAAAGGGGGGCCCAGCATCAGGGAGTCCCGTTAACAGATCCTTCCTGGAATGTGGGGTCCCAACGTCCAACCCCCCCCCCCTTTCTTCTTCTATGAAAGAAATAAAATGGCGGACCCTTCCTCGTTGTCTCAACTTATCCTTTTAAGAGAATCACCTTCTGGCGGTTCAGCCACCCACTGAAGACGCTGGGAGCTATTTCATAGAGGAAATTATAGCAACAGATCTCTATAATTTCTACAGATCAACTGTAAATAGATTCATAATAAGGCATTTATAACCCAAATAACACAAACGATAGTCAAACATACAAATCTATTTGCATCATACCTTACCCTCCTAACAGCGTAACAGTAGCCCGAGGAATTAGAAAATATGGTATAAAGACATATTATGAAAACACCTAACATACGCGCAATAATCAGAAATCATAACAAAAAGATAGCCATAACTCACCAATATGCAACAGTCAAGCGATGTAATCAATAGAATACAACCAATGCAATAGTATGTACATAGGCGAAACCCGGCAGGCAAGTAATAGATAGAATGGATGAGCGCACCAGATCCATAAATAGAGATGATAGCAATTAAACGTACGCTTCTTCATATTTAATACAGTAACTCTTGTTCCATTAACTCTGTTCCATAGCTAATTCAAATTTCATAAGTTAAATTATTATATAATAGTTTTTACCCTAGTTTAGAAATATGTAAATGGTCTGTACTTAGCATATAACAAGAAGTTAATAGTTCCTTTATGAAAATTTTGTAAAGATGTAAATATATTAGGTAAATATATATAGCTACTAACGATCCACCACCATCGCGTTATTCCTATAGAAGGACCACCATATCCGAAAGCTTGAGCCATATTAAGTGATAAAAACAAAAATATATGCGCAACCTCGGAGTTTTATTATTTGTCAAAAGGATTTCGCAGAGGTTAAGATATTGGAATTAATCTGCTATCTGGATATATATATATGGAAGTGACCCTACTTGTAAAGATTATACTAAAGTCTAACAAATAACGTATACTATTGACATTAATAATCATAATGTATCTAAAACAAAGGTCTTCAATAAAATTATAAAGAGAGCAACCTAATGAGTTTAAGGCAACATGGGTCTTATTAATTTTAAATCAACGAACAATGTATAATGGTAGACATGATGGGACATACTGAAACACAGACACTCGCAACAGTGTATATGGCCGGCAATTTATGGGAGACTTGATTATTAGCATCATTCCCTTACCATAGGTAAGAATCATACTATATCTTGTTCAAACAGTGGGAGAAAAGACAGATTCTACACATGAGGATACAAATATTATTAAAACCTAACAGATAGTTACCCTCAAGGCAGCCATAATAAAGCCGTATTTTGCAACTCTTGCTGTGTCAACATATCACAGCAAAATACACTGTACACAACTCTATACCATCAGAGTCGGTAGTCCATATTCAGTGCGATTTGATAATAAGGTGGGGGTATTACCATAAAACTAGAGAATGAAATTGTATAAAAGGAAACAAAACTCTCTGCATGAATTAAATATATATAGGTATTTATTAGGCAAAACTTTGGGGACATTTTTATACTAGCGAGACATTCTATCTACATAATAATCTAGGTAGAGGTGACTTAAGGTTACAAATTCTTCGTTGTATGAGGGAAAATATGGATCTCCATCTATCCTAACGGGACACGACACGAAAATACTAACATTCCATCTTGTATTTATAGCCCTTCTAGGGCCCATCCAAAATCTAAATGGATTAGTTCTACTTGAAATTAAAAGGGGGAGCTGGGCCATGATGGCGGTGCTTACCTTCTCTCGAAAGGGCGGTAAGGTCTGGTCTCCTCCACGTCTCAGGGCCGACTGCTTGGATCTATTTCCTGTCACTGACACTGAGCGACTTTTTCTCTCTCTCTCCCTAGTCAGCCCGGGCCCTTTTTATCCTAGCCTCTCTTCATTTCCATTCGTTGATCATGCCAGAGTTTTTATTGGCTGGCATTTTGATTCGTCGAAAGCAAACACCCACGTGATCAATGGGCAATATCATTCGTCGGAAGCAAAACACGCACGTCATCATGACCACGCCCCCAAATTTGCCGTGTTGCCGCGCGAGAAAGAAAATTGTATATTGGATAAAACAAATTAATCCCTAAAAATTAATTCCTTTAGGAAATTAATTAATATATATATATATCCCGAGTATATAAAAATTATTGATTTACATGTTTATATGACAAATTGTTTTCCTTAGGTCACCTACTACTAAAAATGAGGGGAATATATGTACATATGGTACAGCAATATATGTACATATGGTACAGCAGCTCTCAGCACGGATGTCTCTGGATGTCACTCGTGTCTTCCCTCCCCCACCAGGCATCAGCTTTTGGCATGGAAGTCTGGTGTCTTCAGGTGTCTAGTTTTATTTGTACATGTGCTCTTTGTACATCCTTCCAAGAGATGCCCTGCGTCAGGGAGGGGGCCTTTAGAGCATCGTCGGCCATCGTTGGGAGTTCTCCACCTAGGCAACAAACACTTCGGCGAGACACTGCGTATATAAATGTTTATATGATGTAAATGAATGTTTACATCTTTGTTGGGTTTTGTTTAATGGAAAAACTGACCCAACAACATTGGATGAATTCATATTTAATTTATGAATTTGCAATCGGTGTTTCAACAAAGAAAGATGACGTTAAAAGGGCAACACTTTTGCATTGCCTTGGACCACAAGTCCAAAGAATTTCTTTAATTTGCCAGAAGAAAAAGATACGTATGAAAAAGCAAAAGAAGCTTTAACTAAATATTTCACACCACAAAAAAATATTGTATCAGAACGATTTAAATTTAGGCAAAGAAAACAAAATAAAGATGAAAATATTGATTCATATGTCATTGCCCTAAGAGAATTAGTCAAATCCTGTGAATTTGGAAATTTAGAAGAAGACATGATCAGAGATCAGATAATAGAAAAATGCTATAATAGGCAATTAAAAGAAAAGTTGTTGCAACAAGATAATTTGAATCTTCAAAGAACAATTGAGATATCAAGAATGTTTGAAACAGCCAAAGAAGAATTTAGAGTATTGACAAATGAAGATATGACCTCAATAAATAGAGTAAACTATAAAAATGATTTCCAAGCAGCTAATGAATCAACTGTTAAAGGACAAAAAGCTCATAATGTGTACCATCAAAAAGGAAGCACCTCCAAGGTAAGTGCACCTAATTTGGAAGAATGCTATAGATGTGGCTTAACTACACATCCTCCATATAAATGTGGAGCTAGAAATATGAAATGCACATTTTGTAACAAGATGGGTCATCTTAATAGAGTTTGTAGAAATAAAAATAAATATAAAAATATTGAAGGAAAGAAAAGAAATATTCAAAATATTTCAGAAAATAATGAAGACTCAGATGAATACACTTTCTTTTTAGGCTCTGATAACAAAGAAAATATCTATATAGATGGAAAGGAAATAACAATGACTATTGATACAGGTAGTGATACAACATTCATAGGACTTGAAAATTTGAAAAATATTTTTCCTAAATCTCAAATGCCAACTTTGAATGGTACAGAAAGGAAATTTTATGCCTATGGACAAACTTCACCTCTTCCATGTTGTGGATATTTCTTTGCAGATGTTTCATGGGGTGAAAGGTCTATAAAGGAACAGATTTTTGTGATTGAAGGTAAAGCAGAACCTCTTTTAGGAAAGAAAGCAAGTTTCGAATTAGAAATTATAAAGCGTGGAACAAAAATAAGGAATATTCAAGAGGAAGTTATTCCGAAGGATATATATAATTTGATACAAGAAAACATGAACCTTTTTCAAGGTCAAGGAAATGTGAAGGGTTATAGTCAAAAAATAACTCAAAAAGAAAATGTTACTCCTGTAGCTCAAAGATGCAGACATTTTCCATATAAAATGGTAGAAGCCATCAATCAAGAGCTAGACAAAATGATAGAAGATGGCATTATTGAGGAAGTCCATGAAGCTTCTGAATGGATCTCAAACATTGTGGCAGTTCCAAAAAAGGGTACTGAAGAAATCAGACTATGTGTTGATCTGAAAGAAGTGATGGAGCATAATCAAGCCTATAAAGAAAGAATGAAGAAATATGCTGATAGCAAGAATAAGGCCTTGCCTCATGACTTCAAGAAAGGTTATATTGTTTATGTCGCAAACACTGAAATGAAAAGCAAGTTGACACCAAATTATGACAACCAAAGATTTATCATTCTAGAGACTATATCTCCAAATTCATTCAAGTTAGTCAATACTGAGACAGGTAGCTTTATCATTAGGAATGCAAAGCATTTAAGACATGCCAATGTCTTACAAGATTTTAACAAAGGAATTGATTTGAATACCACTTTGATTAAGACTCCAGAAATTAGAATGGAACTTCCTAGTACTTCAAGGTATCTACCAGAACAAGAAGCAACCTTAGAAGATATTGTACCAGAAGAGCAGATTGCTATATCTGATATGGACTGTTTATACCCAAATGAATCACCTAATGAGAATGAAAACAAGACTGTCATCACTAGAAGTGGAAGACAAATACATGTTCCTTCTAGATTTAAGGACATGATTAGATACTAACTAAACAAGGGAGGAATATGTAGAATAGTGTGAAATATATAAGTGATGTGAATATAAAAAATGGAATAAGAACAATAGACTGACTGTGTTTTGTAAATATATAATTAATCTTTACTAAATTTAAATGTGTGTGATAAATAAATAATTATAATTAAATAATAAATATATAAGTTGTAGTTTATAAAAGATAAACAACACAACACAGGTGTATATGAATATCTGCTGATAAATTCAAGTGGAAATGATGCTTTAGAGAGGTGCGATATGATGAGATTTCTCTCTGTTTCTTTGAATATGTCAAGTGAGCAGTGAGTAAATATTCTTTTAGTGAGGGTTCTTATTATGTTAATTTTGTGGGAAATAGGACAGTGTGAATTAAAATGGGTATAACTGGGGGACATTGTTTTTTTATAATAAACTGTGGTGTGGAATGTGGATGCAGTGCGTATTATTAGTATAATTATTGAGGGCTGCAAGTATGGTGCTCTCCTGTCCGTTTCTGCATATGCAAAAAACGTCATCAATGTAACGGAGCCATATTTGAATATCTGTGGGGAGGGTACGGGTAATCCAGTGGTCTATTTCGGACATGGCTATTTCTGCAACAATAGAGGATAGAGGGCTGCCCATTGGGGAGCCTTTAATCTGTCTGTAGTGATCTTTAAGGAAGGTGAAGGAGTTCATGTTTAAGCATAGTTTGGTCAGTTGTGATATAGAAGAAGTTGTATGGGGATCTACATTCTGTGAACTAAGGAACCGTTCTAGACTATCAGTGATGAGACTGTGGGGAAGACTGAGGTAGAGGGAGGTTACATCAAAGGAACACATTGTAAAATGTGGAGCGGGATTCATAGCAGTTAACTCACTGATGAAGTGGGGGGTGCTACGTATAGAGTATATATTCCTGTGGTTATTTAACAATGGAGAAAGGTAGTTAGAGAGGAACTTGGCCAATGGATACGCGGGCGACAGATGATAGGCGATAATTGGACGGAGTGGTACGTCAGGCTTATGAATTTTAGGAAGGCCGTAGATGTATGCGCTATTGGAAAGGTTAGATATAAATGACTTGTAATCATTGGGATTAATATTCTTAGATATTTTCAACTGAAATAGAGAGGTTCTAAAAACTTTAACTAGGGAGAGGCTAACCTCGTCTGAGATGGAGGAGAAGGTGGTGTCATCATTGAGTAGACTGTGCATTTTGGTTCGATAATCTTCTTGGTTCATAAGCCTTATACCCCTCCTCCCAATTACCGCGCAGACCTAAGAACACTCCAAAGACTCAAGCAAAGTAAATCCGTAGTCATCACTCGATCCGACAAAGGCTCGAACACCGTTATCATGAACCAAGAAGATTATCGAACCAAAATGCACAGTCTACTCATTGATGACACCACCTTCTCCTCCATCTCAGACGAGGTTAGCCTCTCCCTAGTTAAAGTTTTTAGAACCTCTCTATTTCAGTTGAAAAAAATCTAAGAATATTAATCCCAATGATTACAAGTCATTTATATCTAACCTTTCCAATAGCGCATACATCTACGGCCTTCCTAAAATTCATAAGCCTGACGTACCACTCCGTCCAATTATCGCCTATCATCTGTCGCCCGCGTATCCATTGGCCAAGTTCCTCTCTAACTACCTTTCTCCATTGTTAAATAACCACAGGAATATATACTCTATACGTAGCACCCCCCACTTCATCAGTGAGTTAACTGTCATGAATCCCGCTCCACATTATACAATGTGTTCCTTTGATGTAACCTCCCTCTACCTCAGTCTTCCCCACAGTCTCATCACTGATAGTCTAGAACGGTTCCTTAGTTCACAGAATGTAGATCCCCATACAACTTCTTCTATATCACAACTGACCAAACTATGCTTAAACATGAACTCCTTCACCTTCCTTAAAGATCACTACAGACAGATTAAAGGCTCCCCAATGGGCAGCCCTCTATCCTCTATTGTTGCAGAAATAGCCATGTCCGAAATAGACCACTGGATTACCCGTACCCTCCCCACAGATATTCAAATATGGCGCCGTTACATTGATGACGTTTTTTGCATATGCAGAAACGGACAGGAGAGCACCATATTTGCAGCCCTCAATAATTATAACCCCAACATCTCCTTCACTATGGAAATAGAGTCAAACCAGGTCATCCCATTCCTTGACATACTAATAATACGCACCGCATCCACATTCCACACCACAGTTTATTATAAAAAACAATGTCCACCCACTTATACCCATTTTAATTCACACTGTCCTATTTCCCACAAAATTAACATAATAAGAACCCTCACTAAAAGAATATTTAATCACTGCTCACTTGACATATTCAAAGAAACAGAGAGAAATCTCATCATATCGCACCTCTCTAAAGCATCATTTCCACTTGAATTTATCAGCAGATATTCATATACACCTGGTCCCTCCAATCTACCTATAATATATAGATCATTATGTTTCCTGCCCTACTCCCCCTCCTCAGTTGATATAGCTAGAAGCCTCAAGACATATGGTATCCGCATCATATATAAGAACTCCTCCAACCTGCTCACATCCCTCCGTCACCCATATACTAAATCGTATGCCCCCCCAGATCCCCTCCATTCTGTTGGCGCGGTCTACTCTGTCTCGTGTGAGCAATGCTCTGCCACATACATTGGCGAGACAGGTAGATCCGTTGCCATCAGAATGTCTGAACATTCTCGAAACATCTCCAATCATGACACCAGGTCCCTCCTTTATCAGCACACTCTCAATACTGGCCATCCTTTTAACACCAACCACCCCACTATACATTATAGAAACATTCATAACCAGCACCAACGATTAGTTCTCGAGTCAATAGAATCCAACAGACATAACAGCATTAACCGAAAAATAGAACTTCCAGATGCATATCATGCTCTCTTGACCTTGCAGTAATAACCTCAACAAGATAGCTAAAAATCAATATTACTTGGGTTTTGAGGTGGTCGCGTGAGCGGGTGTTTACATTGGCATATTCCCCTATAGCAGTGTCGGGCAACCTTTTTCGAGTTGCGGCGCACTAAGCTTAATTTCTTTTTTTCGCAGCGCACCTGTGGTTCTCACTATAAATTTCCTCGTAGGTAATTAAAATACAACAATAAATAGGAGTAAAAATTTGAACATATATATCACATTTTATTAATTTTCAATATTAAATTAATATAATCAATGCGAGCATTGCGATTGTTTTTGAGAGCATATCAAATCAATACGGGGATCTACTTGTGAAAGACAAACGCGCATCTCCTCATCTATCATTTGAAGTCTTTCGCGCTTCTTAGACTTAATTTCTGTGAGTGTTGAAAAACCTTGCTCACACAGGTAGGAACTTCCAAATGGCAACAATGATTCGATGGCCGCATTACTAAGTTTAGGAAATTTGGAGTTTAAGCACAACCAAAACTCAGATAGCTCCTTTTCAGTGAATAGTCTTTTGAAAACTAAATCGTTTTTTAAATCAATTAAGTTTTCTTGCATTTCTTCTTCCAGATGTTGAATTTCACAGTGCATAAATGGGTTAACTACCCATTCCATCTTTTCAACGTCCAAGTAAGGAAAATATTTATCAAAAGAAGCGGATAGTAATGTCAAAGTTTCTTCGACTTCTTTTTTGATAATAGATTTTGATGGATTCTCTTGAACCATCGGAAAAGATGCAAAGTTTTCTTTAGCAATGTTTAAATTCCATAAACTGAGTTTTTCCTTAAACGTTTTCAACTTGGTGGAGATAGTGATAATGTTCTCCTGAGCACCTTGCAAATTTAAATTAAGGCTGTTTAATTTGTCGAAAATATCACCCAAAAATGAAACTCGTAACCACCAAACATCACTCATCATGAAAGGAAAATTAATCTCTTCGTTATCAATGAATGCCATTATTTCATTTTTCATTGAAATAAATCGATTTAAAACTTTGCCTTTCGACAACCATCTGACTTCAGTATGAAACAATAAATTTTTATAATCGGAATCCATTGCTTCACAAAATGTTGAAAAAATTCTCGATCGAAGAGCATTTGATTTGATGTAATTGACTACTTTGACAACTTCATCTAGAGTTGTGACAAGGATGGGAGGAACCGACTTTGACACTAACATTTCTCTATGAATCATACAGTGAACAAATTTGATATTTGGATTTTTTTTTATGACATGTGCTATCAATCCCTTTCTTGAACCTTTCATAGCTGGAGCTCCATCCGTACAGACGCTAACACAATTTTCCCATCTCAAGTTATACTTCATAACATTTTCATCAACTAATTCAAAAATGTCCGCACCAGTCGTTCTTTGTATTAATTCTTTACAAAAAAAGTAGTTATTCACAATTTTTCCTGTATCGACGAACCTCAAAAATGCCAGCAATTGAGCTTTATTACTAATATCTGTGGTTTCATCAAGCTGTATAGCCCATTTTGTTGATTAATCATTAAAAGATTGTTTTATTTGCAACTCAATATCTTCTGACATATCTTCAATTCTTCTCGCAATAGTTTTTGATGATAGTGGAATTTTCGTAACCTTCTCCATAGCATCATTCGTTAACATACATCCAGCCACAATTTTTAAAGCAGGCAAGATAATTTCCTCTGCTTCCGCGTGAGCTTTCTTCTTTCGAGCGATGAGTTGAGCTATCATGTAACTAGCTGTTTGAGCTTCATCTGAGGTGGTCATAAATTTCTTGAATTTTTTTGATTGCTTTTGAAAACTTGATCGTATATTTTCAAAGTAGCTTATTGGATTGTTCATCTGCTCCCGATGATTTGTCTCAATATGTCGAAGTAGTTTACTTGGCACCATTGTTTCGTTGCTGAGGGTTTTTTTGGCAAATTAAGCAAAACGGCAGTGATGGATCATTAACAGATGGTATAAATCCATATTTGAGATAATCTTCAACGTATTTCCTCTTATTTCCAGTTGATTTTACTATTTTCTTATCTTCTTTATTTTCGTTTTGATTTTGTTTATCACTGGCACCTTCTCTAATTAGAAATCTCTCCATCTAGTTTTGAGAGAATTTAGAAAACACACAAATATAATAATAAAATGTTTAAATAAAGTTACCTTGAGTTAAAAGTGAGTGAGAATTTCGTAACAAAAATATTTTTTTCCTTTTTTAACCAACAGATTTTACGGTGTACAAAACTTATTGTGTGAATGTGTGTGTTTTACAACATGCAAAAAAAATGAAGAATTACTACAGCAATACTTTGACGAAAACTCCGAATAAATTTTTTAAATAAATTTATAATTTTTTTTTGTTTTCTTTTTTCTAAGCTTTGTAGCTTTGAGTCTCTATTAATAAACAGCTGTGACAAAGATTGTAAATGACGGTTAAGTTTGGACATATTATTTTGAAAATTAGGTATTTTCCCGCAGTATGTATTCAACTTTATTAAATAAAGTTGCTTTCGCGGATTGTTTTTTTTTAACTTATGATTTTAAATAGGTACGCGTACCTATTTGCATTTTTATTTTTTAATAATGGCACGTGCCAGTTATGTACATCAAGATTATGTACATACGTTATATGAAATATAAAATTATGCAAACTGTTGTAATTATAATACCAAAATAAGTTTTATATAAAATGAAATTTGCTTTTTTTTAATTTCATTTTTTATATGAAAATTTTTGAAAAAATTATTAAAATTGAATAAAAATTATAAAAAATATTTTTTGAAACATTATTTTTAAATTTAACCAAAAGTTCTAAATACCTACAAAAATGTTCGCGGCACACCTAGAATTCTTCGCGGCACACCAGTGTGCCACGGCACACCGGTTGCCCGACACTGCCCTATAGTTTCAAACTCCAAGCATAGAAAATTCCTTATATATTAATTCTTAATATCTCTCTAATTATAACACGCCTGTAGAAGGGTTTTTTTGCCCGAAAGCTTGCTGATATATCTATATATATAAAATTGAATGTCTGTCTGTCTGTGTGTGTGTGTGTCCTCTATGGATTCAAAAACCATACATCCAATCGCCGTGAAAATTTGGGATATTATTAGGTGTATCCCCGGAAAGGTTTACGAAAAACAATTTCTTGAATATCTTGAATATCCTTAGAGTTATTTGCAGATTTGTAGATATAACTCGCAAGCAGCGTCCCCATTGCGACGATGATAACAAGTTTTTTTTATCTATAAGTTTTATTATCACCAAGTTTATTATCTTGAAGATTATTTATCAAAAGTAAGATTTTCTACCTATTAATTGCGCACAAGTCAAAGTTAGTTTTATCATTTATCTACAACATATATATTGGGAGAATAGATAAAATGATGATTTTGTAATGTAGAAAATTAGGAAAGACAAAATTCAGGATGACACGGCAATTTATTTGAAGCAAGAATAATGATACAATTCCAAGGCAAGATACTATTCCTTTAACTTCCAATTGCCGAGGGAACCAATTAATATTGATTTTATTCAACTTATCAAGTATTTTTCAAGGGACCGGGAAAAAATGTTCACTTTATCGAGAGATTCAAATTTACGAGTTTCAAATTATCAAAATATATCTTTTTTTTTAAAGTTTATAGAGAATTGTTTTAACGAATGTTCGTTAGACAAACCTTTACTTGGGTAAAACCCGGGCGAAGCCGGGTACATCCGCTAGTTTATAATAAAAGAAACTCTTCTTCTTTATTTCGTCTTTTCGTCTAAGTATTAATATAGGTGGCAGCTCATTCTGTGTGAGGTAAATGCTACAAATGTTGGTTTGTTGAGTCGTTTTTTCTGTTTCATGTTGGTGGTCTTATTGTATAAACATTGCTGTTGTTAGTGTCCAACTTTTGGTGACACTATGGACAAGGGAGCTACCGGAAGGTCAATTGTTGTATATTTATTTATTAATTGTTACCACAGAGTGAGCTCACAGGTAAATAGGCGCTATTCGAAAAGAGAAAAAAAAGTTCCTTTGTTCAATATTGGTTTTCCTTTTATATTTTGTTCTCTCTCTTGTAAATCAATAAATATAATGTTTAATTAATAATTATTGGAATCAGTTTCTTTAAAAATTCTAAGCAAAGTCAACATCATTGCATGAGCTGCGAGTGCTAACAGAACAAAGTGTAGAATATTTGTCATCCTAGTGTCACCAAAAGTTGATGGATGCTAACCACAACAGAGTTGTTATAACCATGATTAAAACAATTAGAGGTTAAGGATTAATTGCTATTATAACCAAGTTATAAAAGAGGCTGTAATATTATCAGGTTCTACTGAATTCATAAAAACTTGGTTTATACAGTAGAACCTCCATGAGAGGACACCTCTCTACAAAGGACAGTTTTCATTTGTAAAATTGCCATTTTTACTATTTAGCAACTCTCCGGTTAGAGGACACCTTTTCCTAAAGAACACTTTGGCTCTTTATTTATTGTCTTTACAGGGAGGTAGTTCTACTGTATATATAAAATAATAATCCAAAGCAGTGAAATTTGACCAGTTTTTGTGTGAAGGAAACAAATGATAGAAAAAATAAGTTAATCTTTTATTAAGTTGTTATATCACATGTTTAAAAATAAGAAATAATACTGAAGTAACTAAAATTGACATAAATAAGGCAGCAGTAGCAGGATATGTACAGATGTGACATGGCACTCAGTAGACAGCAGGTCGGCTGGACACAGGAAGGCCATAGACCACGGGGGCCGCACCGATGAGGTAGGGCAGCTTGCAGGCGGTGCGGGCCGGCACCAGTGCGGAGGGCAACAGTGCAGGGCCAGGCAGCCATTGCTGTAACAGTGCCGCTGTGAACCTGTCGATGTCCTTGTCTGTCACGTCCCACAGTGTGGCCAGCACCGCGGGGGCTCCAGCCAACAAGTACTGTAGCACCACACCATGTGGCTCCAGTAGGCCGCCATACTGGCGCAGTCTACCGCTACTGCAGCCAATCAGCAACAGGGCGGATCGCGCAGACAGTCGCTCCGGGTGGGTACCTCCCAGGTAGGTCTGCCCGGTCCCATGGCCACAATACATCACCAAGTCCTGCTGAGCCAGCGCGGATGCCAGAGCTCCAGACTCAGGGGGAGTCCCCACAACTCCAGTCCAGCCCTGCTCCGCCTCAAACTGACTCTGGAACCTGGTCTGGGTGGAAGGAAGGTCTCCAGCAGGGTTGAGGATGTAGAAGGTGCGTAGGGAGTCCACGCCATCCTGCAGCACTGTGCCTGGCTCTCTGGCCCGCAGGTTGGCCGTAGCCAGGGATAACCACTGGAATACGGCACACAGGCCGCTTGCGCAGCATGGGCAGGTTCTCCCACGGCAGTGCCTGTACAGTCTGCACACCACAACAATTGAGATGTTTATAGCCCAGGCAGAATGAATATTAACATTTAAGGAAAGGTTTGTGAGGGGGAGGAGCAGGAGATGGCAGTTAGAGATTAGTAAAACACCAAGTGATTCTCTAGCTGCAGTATCGCTATCTCAGCAGCAAACCTATTTTTACCCCTAAGTAAAGAATCTCTCAAGAGAGCTCTGCTCTAATGATCCTTCAAGATACTTGTTTACCTTTTTTTTTTGGAGTGGTTTCTTCAAGTACAGAATCAACTGTTAGGGCTCCAATTCAGGTAAAACTATATAAAATTTACATTAAAAAAAAAAGGTTTTATCAAATATATTTCTTTATCCAGCACTAGCACAAAGAAATGATATAGAAGAAGACTTTGAAAAATAGATTTTGTGTCCTTGGGATTAAAAAAAAGAGAGCAATACTTTAGGAACATAAGGTAACAAGACCAAATCCCAATTGTGTTTCTAATCCAAATTGTACCTTATCAAGAACAATAATTATTTTGAAAGAAGATTTATGTATTTTCAAAGTGATAGCTCTCCTGCTGTGGTTGGTTTACTTGGCTTTTAAAATCACAAGATAATAAGACAATACAAATAAATAGTACATGACACACCGGCATTGTTACCATCATCAGTCAAAAGTACTGACTCTATATTATTATTAAAATAAATATTATTTATTTGGATTTGGTCTTATGCTTCTAATCTACCCTTATCGTGGCTTTTAAAATACAGTTGAACCTGTCTATAGCGCTCCCTCTAAATAGCACCCGATTTTAAATACATAGTACGATGAGATTTACATTAAAAGTGACCAGTCTATAGCATACCCTCTCTATAGCACCCTATTTTGGTAAATCCCAAGAGGGAACGCTATAGACAAGTTTAACTGTATTTGCAAATATTAGCTCAAAATTGTAAATTCAGAGAGTTTCCAAAAACTTTTATTCCAAAAGTTGCCCTCCTCCAAAACTTGAGGCCACTACCACCAGTTGATTCACTCACCTTGTCCAGGACCAGTAGGAGGGGACTTTGCTTGAGGGTGGGGGGTGAGGATGGGGGGGTGTCAGGGAGTGAGGCCAGGGCCTGGTCCCTCTGTGCGGGGGTCAGGAGGGGCAGTCCGGCAGCCACCAGCTGTGCGAGGGACTCAGCAGTGGGGGGCAGCAGTCCCACCTTGCACCAGCCCAGCCACAGCTCCTCCATGCTGCCCACCAGCTCCTTCATCTGTCTGTCAAAGTCATGGCACACCTTCCACCACACTGAGGGCTCCTTGTTGATGGTGGTGGCGTTGCCCAGGTGTAGCAGCTCCTCAAACAGCCCCGGCACGTTGCGCAGTTGCTGTGGCCACACACAGTTGTTGGAATCATCTCAGCAGATAACATTTCAATTTTTTATTTAAGGTCTAAACACAAGGTAATAAGACCAAATCCAAATAAATAAAGTGTGTTGGTGTCAGATGTTTATTTGGATTTGGTCTTATTACCTTGGGTTTATAATCTATAATCCAAATTGTGCCTTATCAATTATATAAGGTCTGTAAAAAAAGCTTCTAAACACATATATATACAGTAGAACCTCCACGAGAGGACACTCGTGCTAGATGAAACCTCTCTACAAAGAACAGTTTTCATTCACAAAATAACCATTTTTACAATAAGGCAACTCTCCGGTAAGAGGACACCTCTCCCTAAAGGACACTTTGGCCTTGCAATTAGGTGTACTTTACAGAGAGGTAGTTCTACTGTATATATTTTTAAAAGTGTGTTAAAAAAATTACTTATAATTTTCAGCAATACACATAGGAATATAGTCTAAAACCTTTTTTAATCCAATACCCAGGAGTTTGGTTGGAACTTCCTGTTGAATTAGAAACAATAGAGATAGAATCAAGATTCAAGCTAAACACTAGATAACAAGCTAAGTACAGTAGAACCCCCATGAGAGGACACTCACACTAGAAGACAACTCTCTACAAAAGGACAGTTTTCATCACCAAATTACTAATTAGAAACTTTTCAGTATGAGACACCTCTCCCTAAAGGACACTTTGGCTCTGTAACTAGGTGTTCTCCTTTAGACATGTAGAGGTTGATCTACTGTAAAATAAAAGCAAATTTTTAATACACCAATACCTCGCTTTGCATCGTTTTGTTTTGCGTTTTTTCGAAGTTGCGTCGCTGCTTAATTTTTACTGATTTTCACTGTGTCGTTATTTTTTCGAAGTTGCGTTGTTTTGGATTCGAGTCTTTAATTTTTTTTTTCCTAAAATTATGGCAACACCTTTGTTTTTTAATTGCGCCTTCACATATTTTCACTTTGCGTCGTTTCAATTTGCGTCATTTTTTTTTTTTTTAGCGTAACCCAGACGCAAAGCGAGGTGTACCTCTTTATTTTAATATATATATAGATTAATAATTGAAAATAAAAAAAAAAATAGGTGATATTTATTCTGACAGATGGCGCAAGCCATCAGCAACTTTTAGTTGCACGATCAGGAGATGCCATTTATCTTAAAGTTAGAACTATAAATTTAAAATAAAATCCATGAACATATGCAAGTCTCAAATATAAACATATATGGCTCTCAAGTTTGAAAAATTCATTTTTAGTTTATAGCTATTTTTGGCAGGATGAATGTTTCTTTATATTTCTATATTGGCAACTCTATTCTCCCATTTAACACACACACAGCAACAACACAAGTCTGTATATATTTTTTTGGAAGACACTATTTTTTATTTCAATAATTAATATGTATTTCTTATAGATAAGGCACAATTTGGATTATAGATTATAAACACAAGGTAATAAGACCAAATCCAAATAAATAAATAGTGTGTGACGCTTCGGTAACAACGCTGTTACCGAAACGTCACACACTATTTATTTATTTGGAGATTTGGTCTTATTACCTTGTGTTTATTAATCTATAATCCAAAAATTGTGCCTTATCTATTTCAATAATTAATATGTATTTCTTATAGTTCTTAAAAACAATATATATGTAAATAGTTGTCCTTATTGTTATCATTCACAATAATTAAGACAAATTCTAAATTATTACGTATTCTTACTCTAGAGTTAAACTACTTGAAAATACATAAATACTTTCAATATTTCACCAAAACGACTGCACTTGGTGAGAAGCCTTACTAAAAATTGATTCTTTTTACAAATAACATAAAATATATGCTCCCACGAAAAAAATTATCAAATAGAGCATAACTTGAATTGCCATTTAGAATCAAACACAATTCCCATCGCACCAATGTGTTTCACAGCTCAATGATGAATGAGGTAGGGTGAGGAGAGTGTTTGGACCATGGGGGATAGATATAGAGAAATTAGCACAGGAAGACCTACCGGGCTGGGTGAGATATAGAACAGGAGGGGAGTCTGTCCTGCGCAGTACCGGCACAAGCAGCAGGTGGGGGGAGGTCTCCTTGGTGGAAGGCAGGAGTTGGCTGGGAACTGCCGCCAGGTGGACCACGGTCCAGTCTGTTCATGCAGCGCAGGAATGTGAGACTTTGGTTCAGCTGACTCCCAATATAGAGGGTCTTTCATCCAGTAACAACAGTGACAAAAGAATACAAGCTAAAGCAAAACGTAAGGAAGGTACAAGGTAAAAATTGAACCTACACTCATGGACATAACTTAAGGAAGTTGTACCTTTTACCATGTATATCAGGATTCAGACAATAACTCTGAAAGATATTACAGTGACCTTTATTGAAGACACACGAGATAACTACACACATGGACAAAATTTAAGGAAGTTGTACCTTTTAGCATGTATATCGGAATTCAGACAATAACTCTGAAAGATATTACAGTGACCTTTATTGAAGACACGAGATAACTACACTCATGGACAAAACTTAAGGAAGTTGTACCTTTTAGCATGTATATCGGGATTCAGACAATAACTCTTAAAGATATTACAGTGACCTTTAATGAAGACACATGAGATAACTACACTCATGGACAAAACTTAAGGAAGTTGTACCTTTTAGCATGTATATCGGGGATTCAGACAATAACTCTGAAAGATATTACAGTGACCTTTATTGAAGACACACGAGATAACTATGTGTGAACTTGTGTAATCTTTACTCAAGGAGATAAGAAACAACAACCAAGTGTAAACAAAATTGTCTCAGTCTCTTTCAAAAAATAAATAAACAAACAGCCGGCGCGCCATCAAAGACTTTCCACTTCCTTTGGGTTTTTTTTTTTTTTTGCTATTCCCTAGTACATGTGGCAACAGGCCATGATAATCTTGGTGAGTAGAAGTAGGTTACTGCTTTTACTGTAAATGCACCACATGTCTACACATGTGAAAAGCAGTTCGAATTTGCACTTACAAATGTGCCAAAGCCCCGCTTGGTTACTTGCACTCGCTGGTGGGGTTGGACTTTTGCAAGAATCGGGGGCCATTGGAGAATCCCTAAGTTTTGTCCATGAGTGTATATATAAGTTAAATTCTGTCAGTGTTTTTGTGGAGGAGATGACAATGATGATGATGATGACATGGTTAAAATTATTGTAATGATGATTCATCATAGGGCGAAAGATTTTTGTTGAAATGTTGAGAAGATAAAAACTCTACTGGCAGAAGTGTCTCCTATGTTAAGAACAATGTACTATGTCAGTCAGGCCACCTCTATGTTTATGATAGCTAGTGGCATCAAGTCATCTGTTTAGAGTTTTAGCGTAAAAGTTTTACAAGCAACTCTTCACCTCATGACGACTTTATTCTTTTAATAATAAACTACTCCAGGTGATGGTTATTCAACTTATGACTTACTGCAAGTCATAAAGTACAATTTGGATTAGAGCTACAAGAAAATAAGACCTAATACAAATAAATTAAAAGTGTGTGACGTTTCGATAACAGCGTTGTTACCATCATCAGATAAAAGAATAAATGAGGAAAAAATATCACAGCATGTTCTTAAATAGTACTGTTTACACACTTGATAACAGTACCATTTGAGAACTTGCTGTGCTATTTTTTCTCATTTATTCTTTTGTCTGATGATGGTACCATGCTGTTACCGAAACCTTACACACTATTTGGATTAGGTCTTATTTTTTTACACATTTGATAACAATACCATTTGAGAACAGGCTGTGATATTTTTTCTCATTTATTCTTTTGTCTGATGATGGTAACAACGCTGTTACCGAAACGTCACACTATTTGAGTTTGGTCTTATTTTCTTGTCACCTGGTACAAGTTAATTTGGTGTCCATATTGAACACTCCCCATACAGTAGAACTACCTCCCTGTAAAGGACAACACCTAATTGCAGAGCTAAAGTGTTCTTTTAGGGAGAGGTGTTCTCTTACCGGAGAGTTGATATATAGTAAAAATGGTAATTTTTCAAATGAAAACTGTCCTTTGTGGAGAGGTGTCCGCTAAAGGGAGGTTGTACTGTATCTATTTAGAGATAAAGTAGTAAACAAATAACAGGTACCCAATAGACAAGCCACACTAGCACATCCCGCTGGACTCACCCTCTGGCAGACAGTCCAGCTCTGGCTCTGCCCCCAGTGCCAGCTCCTTGCGCAGCTGGAGCAGACTGTACATCTCACTTCCCTCCAGTCCGGCTTCCTTTATCTTGCGCACCTTCTTGGCGTAGCAGGCCTGCGCCTGATGCCTCAGTGTCACCGCCATACTGTCGCTCAGGGCACGGAAGCAGAACCAGGCTTGTTTGTCCTTCTCCTGCACAGACTGATCCTCTCACACAAATGTTTTTTTTTTTAATTATCCCTAGTACACGTGGTACAGGCCATGATAATCATGGTGGGTAGAAGTAGGCGACTGCTTTTACTGTAAAAAGTGCACCACAATTCAAATGTCAAAATAAGTTCTACTTTGCACTTACAAATGTGCCAGAGCCCCGTTTGGTTACTTGCACTCGTTGGAGGGGTTGGACTTTTGCAAGAATCAAGGGCCATTTTTTTTTTATCAGAAAAAGTGCCCAATGCAGGAATCGAACCCAGGTCGTAGCGGTCAAAAACCAATGGTTTAGACCAGCCTTCCACCGACCCCCTTAATCATCAAAACCTCTTCAAGGTTCAGGAAGAGATCTTTTCAGCTTGATTTGATGCAGTCTAGGATGTGAGTGGTGAGGCTTGGTTTGTGTGGATGTATGTGAGTGGGGAAGTATCCTGACCTCTCTCAAATGTCAATGGTTCCAGTGTTCCAAATCTGAAATATCTCATTGATATGGTGATTCAATGGGTGGAGAATACCAAATTTCACTGAGCAGAGGAAAAAAAGAAGAGATTTTAAAGCTAGCATCCATTGTTTTACTGATTTGAGGGGGGTGGGTAGGTTTTAGAGTGTGGTAAAACCCACCTTGGAGGTGCCCAGAAGTGCTTGGAGCAGTCTGGCACGGGCGTAGAGGACTGCTGGGGGGAAGGAGGCCACCAGGGAGAGGGACTCCGTCAGCTCCCCCAGGACCTGGGTGCGGATGGCATCTGGGAGGTTTGGGTTAGACATGGGGAGGTGTGGCCTATGGACCCGCCCACCTACCTGGGCAGTTTAGGGGCGGAGTCTGATGGAGACTGGGGCGGAGCATCAGCTGCCAGCTTGCTAGTGGTAGATTTCTTGGACCGTCCACGCTGTTTGTTGGTGGAGGGGGTGGTGGCAACTGGGATGGGGGAGTTTACCCTGCGGAAGACTTCGTTGGGAGGCAGAGGGCTGTTGCGTGGACTGAATGGACGCACGTCCCAGCGGAGAGGACAAGACCACCCGGTTCCTACGGGTCTTGAGCGGAGCAGCCGGGGGAGAGCCTGCCTTGAGGCTGTCCATGTACTTCTTCAGTGGAGATGTAGGGGCTTGTTTCTTGACGGGTGCGTAGGTGAGTTTGGCGCGGCAGCGACGCAGCTTGGTGACGTTGACTGGGCTGCAGGGTTTGGGGCCATCCCGTGGCACTGAGGGTGGGACAGCCATAGGGGAGGTCCCGTGGAGCCAGCAGGGGGCTAGCAGTCCGAGGAAGGAATGGTCCTCGTTCTCAGACATCCATTGCTGCAGTCGGCAGGTGGCCATCTCCACCAGCACCTCGGCCAACTGCTGACCTTCACAGAGGCCACGAGCCTGCTCCAGGTGGGGCATAGCTTTGGAAAATTCTTTCTTCAGGGCGTAGCTATTAGCGATGGCAATGAGCACTGATTGGTTGAGAGACTGATGGCCCTGCAGGTTGGGCGGACAGTGTGGTGCTAGCAGGTCTCGCCTCCTCTCTTCCAACTTCTTGCTGAGATCCAATAGGGACTGTAGCTTGGTTGTGGGGCCACCCTGCGCTGAGGCAAGGAGCAGTCTGAAGAAGAGGTTCTGGGTGTGGGGGGGAGTTGCAGGGGCTGCACTTGCAGGGCTGGGGGTGGGAAAGAAACTCCGGGAGGGGCAGCATGCGCTGGTTGGGCCTGGGAGAGCGGCTCTCCTCCGACCTGGCCATCAGGGAGCGCTGCACCGTGCGGTGGAGGCAGGACTTCACCTGGGAGCCCACCAGGAACACCTCGTCATCCTCCTCCTCTGCCGCAGCAGTCGCCAGCTCTGGCAGGGGCTGAAAGGCCTCCTTGTTGCAGGGAGCGACCATCATGTGGTGGAGCCGCTGGAGCCGAGCCACACAGTCCCTGCCCATCTGCTGGTCTATCTCCACCAACTGGAGCAGCAGCTCCGACGACCTGCCACATTGGATGTGTGAGGCACTGTACAGTAGCCAACCTCTACATCTATAATGGTCAACACCTAGTTGCACAGCCAAAGTGTCCTTTAGAGAGAAGTATCCTCTTACTGGAGAGTTTCTAATTAATAAAATTGTTAATTGTGGCGATGAACCTGTCCTTTGTAAAGAGGTATCCTCTCTTGGAGGTTCGATTGCATTAATCACTTAATAAGCCTAGTACATCAGTAGTTGTAAAATTTCTACAGAAGCATCCAACCTTCAAATGTAGATTATATAGGCAGAATGTACACAATAGTTGTAGCTTATATCTGGTGGATTAAATGATGGGAAACACTGGGAAGGTTCACCATTGATGAGCCAAGCTATCCCAATTCTTTGCCATTTTTGTTCCAATCATTGAAAAAAATGCATATCCTTTATTTCTTTTTTTAAAAAATGAAGATAAATAAATAATGAAATAACATTGAATAATCCATCCTTAGCACATCACTTGTTGTCATGTTCAATGAAGAGTTTCAGATGTCTCCGTACATCTCTATCACAGCAATGTTCTTTATCTTGGGTGCGTAAAGTTCTGGATCCATGTCAATTTTCTGGCCATTGATGGACATGAGAATAGGTGGGTAGGTGTTATTTCCATACCAGGGTAATTGCTGCATGTCATTGTAGAACATTCACTTTGTTGGGAGCTAAGAGACTTTCCTATTCTATTATCTTCCAGTTCTGGAAGAATAACCTGTTGGGAGCTAAGACTTTCCTATTCTACCATCGAGCAGAGTAATCACAAACACCTCCAAGAAATTAATACTTTTAATTTCCTTTCATAACTAACTCCTTTACATCATTTCAAAACCAAATATATACATGCAAAGTAGTCCGGTCATCTGGACAAGTCTAACTGTGAGACGTTCTAGAGACAGCCTTCTATTGTATCAAAGTAGCGCCAGTTTCATCCGCAGCCATGTACTACATTGTAGTTGTTTCTTATCCCCTTGTGTAAACATTACACAAATTCCATCAGCCCTCAAGATGTTTAATGATAATCAGCGGCCTCTCCCAAAGGTCCTGTTTAGTACATCTAATACAAGCCAAAATGTGTTCTGGAGCTGCAGGTGCTAAGCTACATTTTGGGCAAGTGGGGTAGATGTGTTAATTTTCTAGCTTCAATGGTTTGAGATGGCCTGTTCTAAATCTTGTTAGTGTTATTTGGTTGTTGTTTCTTATCTTGTGTAAAGCTTACACAAATTCCGAGAGTTCATGCTCCTCAAGCATTCTCATGGAATGGGGTGTAGGGGTGCAGCTTTCATGGCATTATGATCCAGACAAGTAACCTACAGTGGATGAGGACAGCCTGCTGGCCGTAGAAGAAATGTTCCTTGATGAAGGCCATGGCATCTCTGGGGGAGCCCATATGGTGGTAGGTGGCCACTAGGGAGGATGTTGCCTCCATCAGTAGGCCTAGGTAGGCATGTTTGTACCATAGTAGAGCTGGACCACACACCCATGTTCCTCACTGGGAGACATTTTAAAAAAAATTAGATTACCTCTATGTAATTGCAGGCTTTTTATTGAAAATAAATTCACAATGCGGCGATACATTTTCATTTCATAAATGTAAGATCAAATGCTGCAGACTATATAATCAGAAGGAACTCTACAATAGTTGTGCAGCTTAGGTATGGTGGATTCACTTGGTGAAATATACTGGAAAGGTTTACACCACTGAAAAAAAACCAAGCTTTCCCAAATCTTTGTATCTTGCAAAATGTGGAAATTTTAGAAGGCAAGAGTGTCATTTAGTGGAACAAAAATAAATCACGAAAACAACCACAAACGCATCTCGAGCTGTTGGCCCCTCGTCAGCGTGCAGCAGGCTATACCTCAACAACCAAAAATTTGGTCCAGAAGTTTTCCTGATAAATCAAGAAATGGATAGTTAAGGCCAAATCAACATTTAGTTGGTTTTTGTTCCACTAGATAGCAATCAGCCATCTAAAAAGCTTATGTAAGCTGTCAGCACATGCTTATTTTATTTTTTAAATTCAACACCTGACCTTTATTTTTTTATTTTTTCACATAGGTTTTTATTGTCAAAAATGATCATTTTGGCTCTGCAATTAGGTGTTTTCATTTAGAATTTTTTAAGACTAAAGAATCATTGTAAAATATAAAGAAAGAAGATTGTATGTAGGTGAACAGAATTGTGCAACTGTGTGAGGTAAAAATTTACAAATTTGTAATGTTGATTTATCGAGCCATTTTTTTTTGTCTCCTTTCTTTGCAAACATTGCAAATTCATAATTCCTGGCCATACAAATGTGGCTATTATAAAAGAGCTGTGGCATTAGCTTGCTATATATGAGGCAATAGCTTGTCCAAATTTTGGTGACTATATGGATGACAGCCATGACACTTAGATAGAATCAAGCAATGGGAAGACTCTTTTTTTTTTTTTTCTGGAGAAAAAATTGCTTTAACGTTCTTCTATTCTTGTAAGAAGTCCGTCCAACCCCTCCAGCGAGTACAAGTACCAAATGGGGCTCTGATACACTTGTAAGTGTAAAGTCAAACGGCTTTCTACGTGTGTAGACATGTGGTGCGCTTAGAGTAAAAGTAGTCTATAAGGTAATAAGACCAAATCCAAGTAAATTTATAGTGTGTGACATTTCGGTAACAACGCTGTTACCAAAACATCACAAAATATTTGGTTTTGGTCTTATTACCTTGTAATTCTTATCTATAATCCAAATTGTGCTTTATCAGTATATAAAAGTAGTCCTTAATTCCTCACCATGATAATCATGGCATACTTGGGATAACACACAATCCCCATCTAGAGACTTGTTAGCCACCTTGACAACAACATCCTGACATATTCCCTCTCCCATTATGTGTGAACACCAATCATTCTTTGTTTACATCCGCAACAGAACAGTAGCAGTAGAGTCACCTTTTTTTTTTTTTTCCTTATCCCTAGTACGCATGTAGGCCATGATAACCATGGTAGGTAGAAGTAGGTGACGGCCTTTACTGTAAGTGCACCACATGTCTACACGTGTGAAAAGAAGTTCGACTTTGCACTTACATATGTGCCAGAGCCCCGTTTGGTTACTTGCACTCGCTGGTGGGGTTCGAATTTTGCAAGAATCAGGGGCCATTGGAGCCAACTTACTGTAGTCAGTGCGGAAGACAGGCATGGAGGCAATGTTGCGCAACATCCCGATGGCCAGTTTAAGGGCTTCCTGCATCTGCTCCACCGGATGGCACTGGGTGCGCGACAGATACTTGGCTTCCAGAAGATGGCCCTCTGCCCGGATGAGGGCCCCACAGCGCCCCGCCCTCTCCTGCCGCTCAGCACAGGGTTGAGACATCACTGTCTGGAGCTGGGCCCAGCCTTCTTCCTCCTGTTGGCCAACACCACCAATCTCTTACTGCGTGCAAATATGGTGTACACCACTATATGCAAATAATGTTAATTTTAGAGGGGAATTATGATATGGCACAATTCAGATTATAGATTAGAAATACAAGGTAATAAGACCAAATCCAAATAGTGTGTGACGCTTCAGTAACAGCATTGCTACCATCCTAAGACAAAAGACTTAAAAAAGAAAAAAAAATTTCATTTTTGTCTGAGGATGGTAACAATGTTGTTACCAAAACGTCACGTACTATTTATTTGGATTTGATCTTATTACTTTGTATTTTAGAGGAACTACAAAATAAGGTAGGCTGATTATTAGCTTTCTTTATTTTAGGTTCTCTATAAAAACTCCACTGTAGTAGTTGGTGGAGATTTAGTAGAAACCCATTAGAATAAAATAACAAAACAGCTTCCAACGGCAAATTTCTTGCTTTATTATATTGTCGCGGAGATAAATACAGCAAGGGCAAATTTGGGGATAATTAATTTATTATAAAGGTGGGTATTTACCTTCTAGCTCTCCAATAAAAATTATATACAAGAGGTATTTATAGGGAGAGAGAGTCAGATGATATAACAACTTATCCCAAGGTAAAGATAATAATAATGAGAGTGGTCAGCCACCGTCCCGTTTTCCTTATGTGCAGATAAGATTCCGAGAACCCCTCACACCTGTGGTCCCCTCGGAGTCCAGGGATGATTGGCAGGTGTCCCATGGAGCTTCTTGTGATCGGAGTTGTAGAGCTACTTGACAATATATTTATATCACACACAAACTTTCACAAACCTTTCTATAGGATTTACTCATTTCCTCATATACTCCTGTAGAGAGGGGCTTGCCAAACCTGAAAACTTGAGGAGAATATAAAATAAAACAAGAAACTCACTCTCAGAAGCTATTTTGTTTATTATTTTTATTGTTGCAAAGAAATTATCTAATTAAGTAAAACTTCCCTCATTTCTTATCTCCACTCAATCATATTAGAGTATCAAGCCAGTAGAGCTTGTTGATGGTGTCTGTGGCTGGGGATGAGTAGAACTTGTCAATGGATGAGTCAATACAGTCAATAATTGACTTAGACCCAGAGCAGCAGCTTTACACACCCAAGATAGTGGATATTGCTGCTGCTGTGTTGGAGATGCATGGAGACATCTGAGACTTCTTTGGACACGACAACAACAACAACAATACAGTCAATAATGTGGTTTGGGGCTGCAAATTGAGAATTGCACTTAGTACATAGTGGGAAACCTAATTAATGAAAATACACGGCAGAATATAACCCTGTATTTATGAATTCATCATATTATGTTCCATAGCTTGGTTGTTCAATTATCTCTCTAGCTGTATATAATTTGTTAGTTGAAATGTAGTCACCTGCTGACATAATGAATAAATAATATTTTTTTCTTAATCATAGCTCTATCTAGGCATTCATTACTGTACTACAATATATTGCACAGGGTTTAACACAAGGTCACCTTACCTGTCCAGAGAGCAGGTTGAGCTGGCTGCGAGCCAGGAGGCCACGGAGGTGGGGAGACGACCCAGGCTTTGAGCTGGGGAGGGCGGCCTCCAGTGTCTTGGCCCAAGGAAGCAGCTGCAGCCTCAGGGCCACATTGAGACGGCTCACGGCAGCCAGAGCCTCTATCTTTGTGTCCTTCACCATCCCTGCCACTCTGTGGGCCAGTTCCCAGGCTCCCAGCTCTGGAGCTCCCTTACTGGCTGTGGTGAGGATGTGGGCTGTAGCGTGGATCAGGTCCAGGGCAGCCTGCACTGGAGAGCTGCGCTGGGGTGGCCTGTACCCAGGGGGAGGTGGTGGAGGTGTCCCCCACAGGGGAGCCTGCAGTTCTACCGTGGTGTGGGGGACAGTGTGACCAGTCTCCAGGTCAACCCAGTCTGTCCTCACCTCATCCTGGTCTCCTCTCCCTCCCGGGTCACCCTGCTCTCCTCCAGACTGGGTGGGTCTGAACCTGTCTGATGACACAATCTAACTCTTTTACTTTCTCTGTCCTGGTCTCCAGTGGTTTCTTTATCTTGAGTTCTTTATTTCTTGATAACTTTGTTGTTGGGTACTTTGTCATTTCTATGTAGAATCATACAAAAAGTGTAACTCATATATCACCTAGTCCATTAGTATAGTTCCAGGTCTCTACATTGTGACACACTCCATGTTGTTGTTGTTTCTTATCCTCTTGTACAAAGATTACACAAATTCCATAGGTCCATGCTCCTCGAGCTTTTTGTTGTTGTCCTTATCCCTTTGTGCAAAGATTACACAGATTCCATGGTCCTCAAGCTGTTCGTTGTTGTTATTTATTATTCCCTTTTGCAAATATTACACAAATTCCATGAGTCCATCCTCAAGCTGTTTGTTGTTTCTTATCCCCTTGTGTAAAGATTGCACAATTTCCATGAGTCCATGCTCCTAGAGCTGTTAGTTGTTGTTCTTATCCCTTTTTGTGTAAACACTACACAAATTCCTTGATTCCATGCTCCTCTAGCTGTTTGTTGTTGTTATTTATTATCCTCTTTTACAAATATTACACAAATTCCATGAGTCCATGCTCCTCAAGCTGTTTGTTGTTTCTTATCCCCTTGTGTAAAGATTAGGCAAGTCCATGAGTCCATGCTCCTCAAGCTGTTTGTTGTTTCTTATCCGCTTGTGCAAAGATTACACAAATTCCTTGATTACATGCTCCTCTAGCTGTTTGTTGTTGTTCTTATCCCTTTGTGCAAAGATTACACAAATTCCACGAGTGCATGCTCCTCAAGCTGTTTGTTGTTTCTTATCCCCTTGTGTAAAGATTACACAAGTTCCATGAGTCCATGCTTCTCAAGCTGTTTGTTGTTTCTTATCTCCTTGAGCAAAGATTACATAAATTTCATGCTCCTCAAGCTGTTTGATGATAAGCAGCAGTAAGGTCCTGTTTAATACATCTAATACAATCCTAAATGCCATGTTATACATTCAGCCATACACTCCGTGTAAAGACAAGGGGTTCCACAAGGGCTCCCGTATGGAGGACTCCCCCCACTATCCTCCCCAGTGGTCAGAGTGGTCTGGGGCCAGCCAGCCTCCTTCTACCTGCTGGACTCCACCGGGAGTGTGTCTCTGTGCAGCTGGGGCAGTCCCCGGCCTCTCTCCGGACCTTGATGGACCTCTCTAGGTATGTCCTCCTTGTCTTGTTATTTATTATCCCATGTGTACAATGTCACAGACTTCAGAATAGCACCCACTAGAATAAAAGATCTAGAACAAAATTGTATATCTTTCAAAAACAATGTTACAGAGATTATTTTCATTGGGAAATGTCAGATTTATTACCTTGTGTTATTTATAGCAGAGCTCATGTTTCTTTTTAAAATAAAAGTAATTTCTAATATCCCCGTTACTGCAATGATAAAAAATATTGGGAGGGCCTTGCTCACATATCAGTGGTGAGCCCACCCAGCGGTTTGGCCAGTTTAATCTGACAAACCGAACATCTCAAGATCTACAAGCTTGATACCCTAATATTGTAACGTCCTCGTATTTGTTGGTTGACGTTAATAAGCAAGAAGTACTTGGAAGTTTAAAAAGAAAGACTTTATTTCTTTTAAGCCAACATCAGATATAGCATATCAATTATCAGACATATGTTTTCATGTGGTATATATTACAACCAGTCAAAAGGCAACTGCACAGAGTATCATCAGTGATAAATATGTGCTCACTGATAATTTACTATATAGGCATGCCAGCTGCCGTTACATCTCCCCTTTGAAGAAATTCATTCTCCAAATCGTTTGGGTGGCTTGATGATCCGCCCGGACCTTGTTGTAATGGGCAGGGTGCCGTTCTTGTGCTCCGCGTTCTGGTGATCACTCCTGGGTTCCTGGCCTGAGAATGCTCTTGTAGAAGTATTGAGTTCTTTAGGAACTTGAGCCTGTTCCTTATCACCGCTCGGGCCAGGTCCTTCCGGTAGAGTTGACTTGGGGATCTCCGGGATTCTCCTTCGCTGTTGCTTTGGACTCTCCAGATTCGTATGTCGCATGAAGGAGCTGTTGCGGGCGGTACTCACCAGTAGGTGTTTGCACTTTATATGATCTTGGAGCTACTTCTTGGGTAACTCTGGCAGGAATCCATTCACGGTGATGCTGTTTCAGCATTATCTTTTCACCTCCTTGAAGCCTCGCGTTGTCTTAGCTGTCTTATCGTGGTGTGTTTTCTGCTTCTCCCGCTTATTTCTTAGGTTTTGTGCATGTCCCTTTTGGATTTCTGGTTCCAACTGATGAGTGCTAGTGGGAAGGAGGGTTCTGGTCCTCGCGACTGAACAAACACTGAGCCGGTGAAGGAAGACCATCTCTAGTAGTGTTGTAAAAGTTCAAAAGTGCTAGTTCCACTTCTTGTCCTGAATCCAAACACTTCCTGATGAGGTCTTGGCTGTCTGTACCGCTCTCTCTGCTAATCCGTTTGATTTAGGATATAGAGGACCTTGATGTCTGGTGGTCGAACAACCACTTCTTTGAAAGTCTTTAAAGTCCCTGGATGTAAAGTTTGGTCCATTATCAGTTTCCAGGAGTCTGGGAATTCCATGTACGCTAAACCATTTTTTAAGAGATTCAATAGTTTCTGCAGAGTTCATTGTCTTCATTTCTTTGAAATCAATGAATCCAGAGTAGTTATCTGTTATTAACAGGTAATTTTTTCCTTTTTATTGAGAAAATGTCAGCTGCGACTATCTCCCAAGGAAGACTCGGTATCTCTTTTATGATCATTGGTTCTTTTGTCTTGTTCCTCTGATTCGCTTGGCAAGTCCTACAATTTTTCTACTGTGTTGATGATGTCTTGGGACATGCCATGCCAGTATATTGAGTCTCGGGCCCTTCTCAAGCAGCTGTTTGTTCCTTGGTGTCCTTCGTGGATTAACTTGAGTATCTTTGCTTTCCACCTTAGGGGAATAAAGACTCTGCTACCTTTGAAGATTAGGTCTTCGTTTGTCGAGAGTTCATCTCTATATGGCCAGTATTTCTTGCAGCTTTTCAGGGACTGCTGATTTGTAGTTTGGCCAGCCATATAAGATTAGGTTTTTTAGTTCTTGTAGTTTTGGTCCTCTTTTGTAAGAGCTTGAAGTTCCTCATAGCTTGACTTATTTGTCGGGGTGGTCATCAGTACTTCGAAGTTTTCTTCCGAGTAGGTGTCTTCGTATGAGCAGTCTCTACTTAGTAGATCAGCTGTTAGCAGTTCTTTTCCTTTCTTGTATTTAATTTTTACTTCTTCATACCAATCTTCTGTCAGGTTGGTGTTTTTCAACTGACTGGATTACAAATTCTTGAATCATTTCAGGTTCTGGTGACCCAACAATTTGTCTGACTTTGTGTTCTGGGATCTGCAAAGATTAGCAAAATGGTTGAGTTTCTTGCATTTGTTGCATTTCTTTTGATATGCGGACATTGGTTGATTTTGTGGGATCTACCACAATTTCTGCAGTTTTCAATTATTTTGTGACTTTGGTTAGTGTATTTTCTTTCCTCGGCTCTTTTCTATCTTCCCACTTCTTACTGTTCATCTTTGTCACAGCAACTTGTTTGTCTGAGTCGGATAGTACATGTTTCATTTGGTTTGTGGCATTTTTCACATGCTATGCAAATTTGTGTGGCTTTTTCCAGATTAAGGTCAGCCTCACGAAGAAGTCTTTCTCTTATTTCATTGTTAATAATTCCTACAACTATTCGATCTTTAAGTAGTTCTTCAGACATGACAGCATATTTGCAGTTTGCTATCTGTAATTTAATCCTAGTCAGAAAATCATTAAATGATTCATCTTCTTTCTGTTACATCTGATTGAATTTGAATCTTTCAATTGTAGTGTTCAGCTTTGGAGAAAAATAGTTGTTGAACTTGTCTTTTACAATGCTCAGATTAGTTTTATCTGCATTATTTAAGTTGAAAGATTTTAAAATATTTTGAGCCTCTCGTCCCATTGCAGCCATAAAGATAGCAACTTGTACCTCTGGTGCTTTACTACTTAATTAGGTAGCAATTTCATACCATTCAAAGCTTTCAAGCCAAGATTCCAGCCCTCTTTGTTTAGTTCGTTTAGGCCTATTTGTTTTGGAGGTCGAATAGCATTTTCGGCCATGTTGTTGTTATTGTATTTTTTTTCTAAAAATACACTTATTTCTTCTTGCTTGTAAATTAAATTATTTTGTATATATTATTATGCAATTTGAATTTTATTTGAACATGCAATTAGAGATGTTCTGAAATACTTTAAGAAATTGGAAATTAATAAATTGTTCTTACCACGTGGTGTTGTTTACAAGCGCCGCTGCCACCATGTAACGTCCTCGTATTTGTTGGTTGACGTTAATAAGCAAGAAGTACTTGGAAGTTTAAAAAGAAAGACTTTATTTCTTTTAAGCCAACATCAGATATAGCATATCAATTATCAGACATATGTTTTCATGTGGTATATATTACAACCAGTCAAAAGGCAACTGCACAGAGTATCATCAGTGATAAATATGTGCTCACTGATAATTTACTATATAGGCATGCCAGCTGCCGTTACAAATATGATTGAGTGGAGTAATAAAGAATAATCTAACATAACCCTTGTACTGGGCTGTTTTGCTTTTACAGTAGAACCTCCTCCATGAGAGGACACTCCTGCTAGAAGACAACTCTCTACAAAGGCAGCTTTCATCACCATTTTTACTAATTAGCAGCTCTCCAGTAAGAGGACATCTCTCTGTAAAGGACACTTTGATTCTGCAACTAGGTGTTTGTCCTTAGGTTCTATTGTGTATCCATTACTGAAGATAAACTTTCTCTTGGCAAAGGTATTTTAACTAGGAACATAAGCTCTCTTTGAAGACAGTAGAAATACATACAAATATATTTATGCTAAAATGCTCACGGAAATGCACTTAGCCAATCATGGTGGAAACCTGTAGTTTGGCGTTTAAAACTGCACGGACCTAGTGTACCTATACCCATTACAAAACTTAAAGAATGGTGTTAGTCTGATGTCGCCGGTTGTCTATATTTTAGGGAGATAGAGTCAATTTCATTCAGACTTGGGTATCTCGTGTGTCTTCAATAAAAGTCACTGTAATATCTTTCAGAGTTATTGTCTGAATCCCGATATACATGCTGAAAGGAACAACTTCCTTAAGTTTTGTCCATGAGTGTAGTTATCTTGTTTGTCTTCAATAAAGGTCACTGTAATATCTTGCAGAGTTATTGTCTGAATCCCGATATACATGCTGAAAGGTACAACTTCCTTAAGTTTTGTCCATGAGTGTAGTATCTCGTGTGTCTTCAATAAAAGTCACTGTAATATCTTTCAGAGTTATTATCTGAATCCCCGATATACATGCTGAAAGGTACAACTTCCTTAAGTTTTGTCCATGAGTGTAGTTATTTCGTGTGTCTTCAATAAAGGTCACTGTAATATCTTTTCAGAGTTATTGTCCCGATATACATGCTGAAAGGTACAACCTGTGCCATTTTTGGCTCAGTAGAAGGGGTGACCATTACAGTGGAGTGTGTGTAGGGCCAAAGACCTGTGGTGTGGTCCCAACAACATGCTGGTAGGTAAACCACCCATGTCTACAGGACAGAGGTAGACAGAGTGTTGTATGTGACAACAGTCCTGCATACTGGAGTCTGGCAGGTGTAGCCTGCTGCGACGCGACCAGTTTGAAGATCCAGGGAGCCTGAGTGAACAGCTGACCATCCTGAACCTGCTCTGAACCCAACAGCACAATCTATGTGCCTTCTACAACGGACTGTACAGTGTATTCCCCACTGAATAAAACTTATTTATTTAGAACTCTCTCCACTATACTCCCAGTTAGCTCATTGGCCTGTCTCACATACTATGGACTATGTTGTTGTTTCTTATCCCCTTGTGTTCATTATCTCATGGAATGGGGTGTAGGGGTGCAGCTTTCGTTGATCAAGGCACCATGATCCAGGCACACTTTGGTGAAAGTCTGACTTTGCCTGTAGTTTGAGGCTGTTCCTAACATGGAAGCAGACGCCTTTGCTGCCGACTCTAACATGAGTACAGACGCAGCTCCTCCGTATCCCTGGAGTGGGACCCTTGCTGAGGTCATCAACTGGGTCAGTTGAAAGTCAGGATTTTTAAAGAGGTCTACTCCTCTTCTAACAATGTTGCTGTTGGTCCGCGACTGCCTTTTTGTCAGAGTTATTCTGCTTGTTTCGCAGCTGGCCTTCATATCTGAAGGTCATTCCCCTATCCGCCACCTGGGGACGCGCCCTGTAGCAGTCAGCTCTGCCGAGGGACTATGATTGGGACATTGATATAACAGTACCAAATATGTAAAAACCTTCACAGGGCTCTGACACATTTGTAAGTGCAAAGTCAAACTACTTTTCACATGTGTAGACATGTGGTGCACTTACAGTAAAAGCAGTCGCCAACCTCTACCCACCATGATTATCATGGCCTATATCACATGTACTAGGAATAAGCAAAAAAACAGGCTGTGATGTTTTTCTCAATAAATAATTTTATATGATAATGGAAACAACACTGTTACCGAAACTTCACACACCATTTATTATTTGGTCTTGTTGTTTATAATTTTATTATTGCATTCTTCATTTTGGGGACTGATATATTTACAAATCAACATCCAATAGTATTAATATAACGATTATTATAATATTCTTCTTGGAAATATTTAGACGAAAAGACGAAATAAAGAAGAAGAGTTTCTTTTATTATAAATATATCAGCAAGCTTTCGGGCAAAAAAACCCTTCTACAGGCGTGTTATAATTAGAGAGATATTAAGAATTAATATATAAGGAATTTTCTATGCTTGGAGTTTGAAACTATAGGGGAATATGCCAATGTAAACACCCGCTCACGCGACCACCTCAAAACCCAAGTAATATTGATTTTTAGCTATCTTGTTGAGGTTATTACTGCAAGGTCAAGAGAGCATGATATGCATCTGGAAGTTCTATTTTTCGGTTAATGCTGTTATGTCTGTTGGATTCTATTGACTCGAGAACTAATCGTTGGTGCTGGTTATGAATGTTTCTATAATGTATAGTGGGGTGGTTGGTGTTAAAAGGATGGCCAGTATTGAGAGTGTGCTGATAAAGGAGGGACCTGGTGTCTTGATTGGAGATGTTTCGAGAATGTTCAGACATTCTGATGGCAACGGATCTACCTGTCTCGCCAACGTATGTGGCAGAGCATTGCTCACACGAGACAGAGTAGACCGCCGCCAACAGAATGGAGGGGATCTGGGGGGGGCATACGATTTAGTGTATGGGTGACGGAGGGATGTGAGCAGGTTGGAGGAGTTCTTATATATGATGCGGATACCATATGTCTTGAGGCTTCTAGCTATATCAACTGAGGAGGGGGTGAGTAGGGCAGGAAACATAATGATCTATATATTATAGGTAGATTGGAGGGACCAGGTTGTAGAATAGTGTGAAATATATAAGTGATGTGAATATAAAAAATGGAATAAGAACAATAGACTGACTGTGTTTTGTAAATATATAATTAATCTTTACTAAATTTAAATGTGTGTGATAATAAATAATTATAATTAAATAATAAATATATAAGTTGTAGTTTATAAAGATAAACAACACAACATATTTGGCGACGAGGATTAAAAAAAAAGAAAATAATAATTAAATAAGCGTAACAGAAGATGGCAAATAATTTGTCGTCTCCATTACCGTTGAACCTTAATGCTACAGATTTGTATTCCGAGTACAAACATTGTCGCGTTCCCTATTTTAGACCTACGAGAACGGAGCATGTAAGGAGTGACTTAGTAAAAATTTCCTTACTGTAAACTGCAAGTGTAACATTTTGGAACTAGGGTCTCTACCACAATTAGGCAAAGCGTTTGATATAGAGATAAACAATGTAGAGCTTGAGCATATAAAACTATAATTGAAGAATGGAATATCAGATAATATACAAGGTACAGAAGGATTTTAGAGTTGCAGCTCCAAGTAAGACTTTCAACCCATACCAGGCGTGGGTGGAATTCCCCAAAGGGGGGCCCAGCGTCAGGGAGTCCCGTTAACAGATCCCTTCCTGGAATGTGGGGTCCCAAGTCCAACCCCCCCCCCTTTCTTTTCTATGAACGAAATAAAATGGCGGACCCTTCCAGTTGTCTCAACTTATCCTTTTAAGAGAATCACCTTCTGGCGGTTCAGCGACCACTGAAGACGCTGGGAGCTATTTCATAGAGGAAATTATAGCAACAGATCTCTATAATTTCTACAGATCAACTGTAAATAGATTCATAATAAGGCATTTTTAACCCAAATAACACAAACGATAGTCAAACATACAAATCTATTTGCATCATACCTTACCCCTCCTAACAGCGTAACAGTAGCCCGAGGAATTAGAAAATATGGTATAAAGAACATATTATGAAAAACACCTAACATACGCGCAATAATCAGAAATCATAACAAAAGATAGCCATAACTCACCAATATGCAACAGTCAAGCGATGTAATCAATAGAATACAACCAATGCAATAGTATGTACATAGGCGAAACCCGGCAGGCAAGTAATAGATAGAATGGATGAGCGCACCAGATCCATAAATAGAGATGATAGCAATTAAACGTACGCTTCTTCATATTTAATACAGTAACTCTTGTTCCATTAACTCTGTTCCATAGCTAATTCAAATTTCATAAGTTAAATTATTATATAATAGTTTTTACCCTAGTTTAGAAATATGTAAATGGTCTGTACTTAGCATATAACAAGAAGTTAATAGTTCCTTTATGAAAATTTTGTAAAGATGTAAATATATTAGGTAAATATATATAGCTACTAACGATCCACCACCATCGCGTTATTCCTATAGAAGGACCACCATATCCGAAAGCTTGAGCCATATTAAGTGATAAAAACAAAAATATATGCGCAACCTCGGAGTTTTATTATTTGTCAAAAGGATTTCGCAGAGGTTAAGATATTGGAATTAATCTGCTATCTGGATATATATATATGGAAGTGACCCTACTTGTAAAGATTAAAATAAAGTCTAACCAAATAAGTCTAAAAGGCAACTAAACTATAGACGTATACTATTGACATTAATAATCATATGTATCTAAACAAAGGTCTTCAATAAAATTATAAGAGAGCAACCTAATGAGTTTAAGGCAACATGGGTCTTATTAATTTTAAATCAACGAACAATGTATAATGGTAGACATGATGGGACATACTGAAACACAGACACTCGCAACAGTGTATATGGCCGGCAATTTATGGGAGACTTGATTATTAGCAACATTCCCTTCAAATAGGTAAGAATCATACTATATCTTGTTCAAACAGTGGGGGAAAAGACAGATTCTACACATGAGGATACAAATATTATTAAAACCTAACAGATAGTTACCCTCAAGGCAGCCATAATAAAGCCGTATTTTGCAACTGTTGCTGTGTCAACATATCACAGCAAAATACACTGTACACAACTCTATACCATCAGAGGTCGGTAGTCCATATTCAGTGTGATTTGATAATAAGGTGGGGGTATTACCATAAAACTAGAGAATGAAATTGTATAAAAGGAAACAAAACTCTCTGCATGAATTAAATATATATAGGTATTTATTAGGCAAAACTTTGGGGACATTTTTATACTAGCGAGGACATTCTATCTACATAATAATCTAGGTAGAGGTGACTTAAGGTTACAAATTCTTCGTTGTATGAGGGCAAATATGGATCTCCATCTATCCCTAACGGGACACGACACGAAAATACTAACATTCCATCTTGTATTTATAGCCCCTTCTAGGGCCATCCAAAATCTCTAAATGGATTAGTTCTACTTGAAATTAAAAGGGGGAGCTGGGGCCATGATGGCGGTGCTTTCCCTTCTCTCGGAAAGGGCGGTAAGGTCTGGTCTCCTCCACGTCTCAGGGCCCGACTGCTTGGATCTATTTCCTGTCACTGACACTGAGCGACTTTTTCTCTCTCTCTCCCTAGTCAGCCCGGGCCCTTTTTATCCTAGCCTCTCTTCATTTCCATTCGTTGATCATGCCAGAGTTTTTATTGGCTGGCATTTTGATTCATCGAAGCAAACACCCCACGTGATCAATGGGCAATATCATTCGTCGGAAGCAAAACACGCACGTCATCATGACCACGCCCCCAAATTTGCCGTGTTGCCGCGCGAGAAAGAAAATTGTATATTGGATTAAAACAAATTAATCCCTAAAAATTAATTCCTTTAGGAAATTAATTAATATATATATATATCCCGAGTATATAAAAATTATTGATTTACATGTTTATATGACAAATTGTTTTCCTTAGGTCACCTACTACTAAAAATGAGTGGAATATATGTACATATGGTACAGCAATATATGTACATATGGTACAGCAGCTCTCAGCACGGATGTCTCTGGATGTCACTCGTGTCTTCCCTCCCCCACCAGGCATCAGCTTTTGGCATGGAAGTCTGGTGTCTTCAGGTGTCTAGTTTTATTTGTACATGTGCTCTTTGTGCATCCTTCCAAGAGATGCCCTGCGTCAGGGAGGGGGCCCTTTAGAGCATCGTCGGCCATCGTTGGGAGTTCTCCACCTAGGCAACAAACACTTCGGCGAGACACTGTGTATATATATGTTTATATGATGTAAATGAATGTTTACATCTTTGTTGGGTTTTGCTTAATGGAAAAACTGACCCAACAACATTGGATGAATTCATATTTAATTTATGAATTAGCAAGCGGTGTTTCAACAAGAAAGATGACGTTAAAAGGGCAACACTTTTGCATTGCCTTGGACCACAAGTCCAAAGAATTTTCTTTAATTTGCCAGAAGAAAAGATACGTATGAAAAAGCAAAGAAGCTTTAACTAAATAATTTCACACCACAAAAAAATATTGTATCAGAACGATTTAAATTTAGGCAAAGAAAACCAAAATACAGATGAAATATTGATTCATATGTCATTGCCCTAAGAGAATTAGTCAAATCCTGTGAATTTGGAAATTTAGAAGAAGACATGATCAGAGATCAGATAATAGAAAAATGCTATAATAGGCAATTAAAAGAAAAGTTGTCTGCAACAAGATAATTTGAATCTTCAAGAACAATTGAGATATCAAGAATGTTTGAACAGCCAAAGAAGAATTTAGAGTATTGACAAATGAAGATATGACCTCAATAAATAGAGTAAACTATAAAATAATTTCCAAGCAGCTAATGAATCAACTGTTAAAGGACAAAAAGCTCATATGTGTACCATCAAAAAGGAAGCACCTCCAAGGTAAGTGCACCTAATTTGGAAGAATGCTATAGATGTGGCTTAACTACACATCCTCCATATAAATGTGGAGCTAGAAATATGAAATGCACATTTTGTAACAAGATGGGTCATCTTAATAGAGTTTGTAGAAATAAAAATTAAATATAAAAATATTGAAGGAAAGAAAGAAATATTCAAAATATTTCAGAAAATAATGAAGACTCAGATGAATACACTTTCTTTTTAGGCTCTGATAACAAGAAAATATCTATAAGATGGAAAGGAAATAACAATGACTATGATACAGGTAGTGATACAACATTCATAGGACTTGAAAATTTGAAAAATATTTTTCCTAAATCTCAAATGCCAACTTTGAATGGTACAGAAAAGGAAATTTTATGCCTATGGACAAACTTCACCTCTTCCATGTTGTGGATATTTCTTTTGCAGATGTTTCATGGGGTGAAAGGTCTATAAAGGAACAGATTTTTGTGATTGAAGGTACAAGCAGAACCTCTTTTAGGAAAGAAGAAAGCAAGTTTCGAATTAGAAATTATAAAGCGTGGAACAAAAATAAGGAATATTCAAGAGGAAGTTATTCCGAAGGATATATATAATTTGATACAAGAAAACATGAACCTTTTTCAAGGTCAAGGAAATGTGAAGGGTTATAGTCAAAAAATAATCAAAAAGAAAATGTTACTCCTGTAGCTCAAAGATGCAGACATTTTCCATATAAAATGGTAGAAGCCATCAATCAAGAGCTAGACAAAATGATAGAAGATGGCATTATTGAGGAAGTCCATGAAGCTTCTGAATGGATCTCAAACATTGTGGCAGTTCCAAAAAAGGGTACTGAAGAAATCAGACTATGTGTTGATCTGAAAGAAGTGATGGAGCATAATCAAGCCTATAAAGAAAGAATGAAGAAATATGCTGATAGCAAGAATAAGGCCTTGCCTCATGACTTCAAGAAAGGTAATATTGTTTATGTCGCCAAACACTGAAATGAAAAGCAAGTTGACACCAAATTATGACAACCAAAGATTTATCATTCTAGAGACTATATCTCAAATTCATTCAAGTTAGTCAATACTGAGACAGGTAGCTTTATCATTAGGAATGCAAAGCATTTAAGACATGCCAATGTCTTACAAGATTTTAACAAAGGAATTGATTTGAATACCACTTTGATTAAGACTCCAGAAATTAGAATGGAACTTCCTAGTACTTCAAGGTATCTACCAGAACAAGAAGCAACCTTAGAAGATATTGTACCAGAAGAGCAGATTGCTATATCTGATATGGACTGTTTATACCCAAATGAATCACCTAATGAGAATGAAAACAAGACTGTCATCACTAGAAGTGGAAGACAAATACATGTTCCTTCTAGATTTAAGGACATGATTACTAACTAAACAAGGGAGGAATATGTAGAATAGTGTGAAATATATAAGTGATGTGAATATAAAAAATGGAATAAGAACAATAGACTGACTGTGTTTTGTAAATATATAATTAATCTTTACTAAATTTAAATGTGTGTGATAAATAAATAATTATAATTAAATAATAAATATATAAGTTGTTGTTTATAAAAGATAAACAACAACACAGGTGTATATGAATATCTGCTGATAAATTCAAGTGGAAATGATGCTTTAGAGAGGTGCGATATGATGAGATTTCTCTCTCGTTTCTTTGAATATGTCAAGTGAGCAGTGAGTAAATATTCTTTTAGTGAGGGTTCTTATTATGTTAATTTTGTGGAAATAGGACAGTCGTGAATTATAAATGGGTATAACTGGTGGGGACATTGTTTTTTATAATAAACTGTGGTGTGGAATGTGGATGCGGGTGAGTAATTATTAGTATTATTATTGAGGGCTGCAAGTATGGTGCTCTCCTGTCCGTTTCTGGCATATGCAAAAAACGTCATCAATGTAACGGCGCCATATTTGAATATCTGTGGGGAGGGTACGGGTAATCCAGTGGTCTATTTCGGACATGGCTATTTCTGCAACAATAGAGGATAGAGGGCTGCCATTGGGGAGCCTTTAATCTGTCTGTAGTGATCTTTAAGGAAGGTGAAGGAGTTCATGTTTAAGCATAGTTTGGTCAGTTGTGATATAGAAGAAGTTGTATGGGGATCTACATTCTGTGAACTAAGGAAACCGTTCTAGACTATCAGTGATGAGACTGTGGGAAGACTGAGGTAGAGGGAGGTTACATCAAAGGAACACATTGTAAAATGTGGAGGCGGGATTCATGGCAGTTAACTCACTGATGAAGTGGGGGGTACTACGTATAGAGTTATATTCCTGTGGTTATTTAACAATGGAGAAAGGTAGTTAGAGAGGAACTTGGCCAATGGATACGCCGGGCGACAGATGATAGGCGATAATTGGACGGAGTGGTACGTCAGGCTTATGAATTTTAGGAACGGCCGTAGATGTATGCGCTATTGGAAAGGTTAGATATAAATGACTTGTAATCATTGGGATTAATATTCTTAGATTTTTTCAACTGAAATAGAGAGGTTCTAAAAACTTTAACTAGGGAGAGGCTAACCTCGTCTGAGATGGAGGAGAAGGTGGTGTCATCATTGAGTAGACTGTGCATTTTGGTTCGATAATCTTCTTGGTTCATAAGCCTTATACCCCTCCTCCCAATTACCGCGCAGACCCTAAGAACACTCCAAAGACTCAAGCAAAGTAAATCCGTAGTCATCACTCGATCCGACAAAGGCTCGAACACCGTTATCATGAACCAAGAAGATTATCGAACCAAAATGCACAGTCTACTCATTGATGACACCACCTTCTCCTCCATCTCAGACGAGGTTAGCCTCTCCCTAGTTAAAGTTTTTAGAACCTCTCTATTTCAGTTGAAAAAAATCTAAGAATATTAATCCCAATGATTACAAGTCATTTATATCTAACCTTTCCAATAGCGCATACATCTACGGCCCTTCCTAAAATTCATAAGCCTGACGTACCCACTCCGTCCAATTATCGCCTATCATCTGTCGCCCGCGTATCCATTGGCCAAGTTCCTCTCTAACTACCTTTCTCCATTGTTAAATAACCACAGGAATATATACTCTATACGTAGTACCCCCCCACTTCATCAGTGAGTTAACTGCCATGAATCCCGCTCCACATTATACAATGTGTTCCTTTGATGTAACCTCCCTCTACCTCAGTCTTCCCCACAGTCTCATCACTGATAGTCTAGAACGGTTCCTTAGTTCACAGAATGTAGATCCCCATACAATTTCTTCTATATCACAACCTGACCAAACTATGCTTAAACATGAACTCCTTCACCTTCCTTAAAGATCACTACAGACAGATTAAAGGCTCCCCAATGGGCAGTCCTCTATCCTCTATTGTTGCAGAAATAGCCATGTCCAAAATAGACCACTGGATTACCCGTACCCTCCCCACAGATATTCAAATATGGCGCCGTTACATTGATGACGTTTTTTGCATATGCAGAAACGGACAGGAGAGCACCATATTTGCAGCCCTCAATAATTATAACCCCAACATCTCCTTCACTATGGAAATAGAGTCAAACCAGGTCATCCCATTCCTTGACATACTAATAACCGCACCGCATCCACATTCCACACCACAGTTTATTATAAAAAACAATGTCCCCCCCCAGTTATACCCATTTTAATTCACACTGTCCTATTTCCACAAAATTAGCATAATAAGAACCCTCACTAAAAGAATATTAATCCACTGCTCACTTGCCATATTCAAAGAAACAGAGAGAAATCTCATCATATCGCACCTCTCTAAAGCATCATTTCCACTTGAATTTATCAGCAGATATTCATATACACCTGGTCCCTCCAATCTACCTATAATATATAGATCATTATGTTTCCTGCCCTACTCCCCCCTCCTCAGTTGATATATGCTAGAAGCCTCAAGACATATGGTATCCCGCATCATATATAAGAACTCCTCCAACCTGCTCACATCCCTCCGTCACCCATACACTAAATCGTATGCCCCCCCAGATCCCCTCCATTCTGTTGGCGCGGTCTACTCTGTCTCGTGTGAGCAATGCTCTGCCATATACATTTCTTCTTCCAGATGTTGAATTTCACAGTGCATAAATGGGTTAACTACCCATTCCATCTTTCAACGTCCAAGTAAGGAAAATATTTATCAAAAGAAGCGGATAGTAATGTCAAAGTTTCTTCGACTTCTTTTTTGATAATAGATTTTTGATGGATTCTCTTGAACCATCGGAAAAGATGCAAAGTTTTCTTTAGCAATGTTTAAATTCCATAAACTGAGTTTTTCCTTAAACGTTTTCAACTTGGTGGAGATAGTGATAATGTTCTCCTGAGCACCTTGCAAATTTAAATTAAGGCTGTTTAATTTGTCGAAAATATCACCCAAAAATGAAACTCGTAAACCACCAAACATCACTCATCATGAAAGGAAAATTATCTCTTCGTTATCAATGAATGCCATTATTTCATTTTTCATTGAAATAATCGATTTAAAACTTTGCCTTTCGACAACCATCTGACTTCAGTATGAAACAATAAATTTTTATAATCGGAATCCATTGCTTCACAAAATGTTGAAAAAATTCTCGATCGAAGAGCATTTGATTTGATGTAATTGACTACTTTGACAACTTCATCTAGAGTTGTGACAAGGATGGGAGGAACCGACTTTGACACTAACATTTCTCTATGAATCATACAGTGAACAAATTTTGATATTTGGATTTTTTTTTATGACATGTGCTATCAATCCCTTTCTTGAACCTTTCATAGCTGGAGCTCCATCCGTACAGACGCTAACACAATTTTCCCATCTCAAGTTATACTTCATAACATTTTCATCAACTAATTCAAAAATGTCCGCACCAGTCGTTCTTTGTATTAATTCTTTACAAAAAAAGTAGTTATTCACAATTTTTCCTGTATCGACGAACCTCAAAAATGCCAGCAATTGAGCTTTATTACTAATATCTGTGGTTTCATCAAGCTGTATAGCCCATTTTGTTGATTAATCATTAAAAGATTGTTTTATTTGCAACTCAATATCTTCTGACATATCTTCAATTCTTCTCGCAATAGTTTTTGATGATAGTGGAATTTTCGTAACCTTCTCCATAGCATCATTCGTTAACATACAATCCAGCCACAATTTTTAAAGCAGGCAAGATAATTTCCCTCTGCTTCCGCGTGAGCTTTCTTCTTTCGAGCGATGAGTTGAGCTATCATGTAACTAGCTGTTTGAGCTTCATCTGAGGTGGTCATAAATTTCTTGAATTTTTTTGATTGCTTTTGAAAACTTGATCGTATATTTTCAAAGTAGCTTATTGGATTGTTCATCTGCTCCGATGATTTGTCTCAATATGTCGAAGTAGTTTACTTGGCACCATTGTTTCGTTGCTGAGGGTTTTTTTGGCAAAATTAAGCAAAACGGCAGTGATGGATCATTAACAGATGGTATAAATCCATATTTGAGATAATCTTCAACGTATTTCCTCTTATTTCCAGTTGATTTTTACTATTTTCTTATCTTCTTTATTTTCGTTTTGATTTTGTTTATCACTGGCACCTTCTCTAATTAGAAATCTCTCCATCTAGTTTTGAGAAAATTTAGAAAACACACAAATATAATAATAAAATGTTTAAATAAAGTTACCTTGAGTTAAAAGTGAGTGAGAATTTCGTAACAAAAATATTTTTTTCCTTTTTTAACCAACAGATTTTACGGTGTACAAAAACTTATTGTGTGAATGTGTGTGTTTTACAACATGCAAAAAAAATGAAGAATTACTACAGCAATACTTTGACGAAAACTCCGAATAAATTTTTTAAATAAATTTATAAATTTTTTTTGTTTTCTTTTTTCTAAGCTTTGTAGCTTTGAGTCTCTATTAATAAACAGCTGTGACAAAGATTGTAAATGACGGTTAAGTTTGGACATATTATTTTGAAAATTAGGTATTTTCCGCAGTATGTATTCAACTTTATTAAATAAAGTTGTTTTCGCGGATTGTTTTTTTTTAACTTATGATTTTAAATAGGTACGCGTACCTATTTGCATTTTTATTTTTTAATAATGGCACGTGCCAGTTATGTACGTCAAGATTATGTACATACGTTATATGAAATATAAAATTATGCAAACTGTTGTAATTATAATACCAAAATAAGTTTTATATAAAATGAAATTTGCTTTTTTTTAATTTCATTTTTATATGAAAATTTTTGAAAAAATTATTAAAATTGAATAAAAATTATAAAAAATATTTTTTGAAACATTATTTTTAAATTTAACCAAAAGTTCTAAATACCTACAAAAATGTTCGCGGCACACCTAGAATTCTTCGCGGCACACCAGTGTGCCACGGCCACACCGGTTGCCCGACACTGCCCTATAGTTTCCAAACTCCAAGCATAGAAAATTCCTTATATATTAATTCTTAATATCTCTCTAATTATAACACGCCTGTAGAAGGGTTTTTTGCCCGAAAGCTTGCTGATATATCTATATATATAAAATTGAATGTCTGTCTGTCTGTGTGTGTGTGTGTCCTCTATGGATTCAAAAACCATACATCCAATCGCCGTGAAAATTTGGGATATTATTAGGTGTATCCCGGAAGGTTTACGAAAAACAATTTCTTGAATATCTTGAATATCCTTAGTAGTTATTTGCAGATTTGTAGATATAACTCGCAAGCAGCGTCCCCATTGCGACGATGATAAGTTTTTTTTATCTATAAGTTTTATTATCACCAAGTTTATTATCTTGAAGATTATTTAACAAAAGTAAGATTTTCTACCTATTAATTGCGCACAAGTCAAAGTTAGTTTTATCATTTATCTACAACATATATATTGGGAGAATAGATAAAATGATGATTTTGTAATGTAGAAAATTAGGAAAGACAAAATTCAGGATGACACGGCAATTTATTTGAAGCAAGAATAATGATACAATTCCAAGGCAAGATACTATTCCTTTAACTTCCAATTGCCGAGGGAACCAATTAATATTGATTTTATTCAACTTATCAAGTATTTTTCAAGGGGACCGGGAAAAAAAATGTTCAACTTTATCGAGAGATTCAAATTTACGAGTTTCAAATTATCAAAATATATCTTTTTTTTTTAAGTTTATAGAGAATTGATTTAACAAATGTTCGTTAGACAAACCTTTACTTGGGTTAAAACCCGGGCGAAGCCGGGTACATCCGCTAGTTTATAATAAAGAAACTCTTCTTCTTTATTTCGTCTTTTCGTCTAAGTATTACTATAGGTGGCAGCTCATTCTGTGTGAGGTAAATGCTACAAATGTTGGTTTGTTGAGTCGTTTTTTCTGTTTCATGTTGGTGGTCTTATTGTATAAACATTTGCTGTTGTTAGTGTCCAACTTTTGGTGAACTATGGACAAAGGGAGGCTACCGGAAGGTCATTTGTTGTATATTTATTCTATTAATTGTTACCACAGAGTGAGCTCACAGGTAAATAGGCGCTATTCGAAAAGAGAAAAAAAGTTCCTTTGTTCAATATTGGTTTTCCTTTTATATTTTGTTCTCTCTCTTGTAAATCAATAAATATAATGTTTAATTAATAATTATTGGAATCAGTTTCTTTAAAAATTCTAAGCAAAGTCAACATCATTGCATGAGCTGCGAGTGCTAACAGAACAAAGTGTAGAATATTTGTCATCCTAGTGTCACCAAAAGTTGATGGATGCTAACCACAACAGAGTTGTTATAACCATGATTAAAACAATTAGAGGTTAAGGATTAATTGCTATTATAACCAAGTTATAAAAGAGGCTGTAATATTATCAGGTTCTACTGAATTCATAAAAACTTGGTTTATACAGTAGAACCTCCATGAGAGGACACCTCTCTACAAAGGACAGTTTTCATTTGTAAAATTGCCATTTTTACTATTTAGCAACTCTCCGGTTAGAGGACACCTTTTCCTAAAGAACACTTTGGCTCTGTAATTAGGTCCTTTACAGGGAGGTAGTTCTACTGTATATATAAAATAATAATCCAAAGCAGTGAAATTTGACCAGTTTTTGTGTGAAGGAAACAAATGATAGAAAAAATAAGTTAATCTTTTATTAAGTTGTTATATCACATGTTTAAAAATAAGAAATAATACTGAAGTAACTAAAATTGACATAAATAAGGCAGCAGTAGCAGGATATGTACAGATGTGACATGGCACTCAGTAGACAGCAGGTCGGCTGGACACAGGCAGGCCATAGACCACGGGGGCCGCACCGATGAGGTAGGGCAGCTTGCAGTCGGTGCGGGCCGGCACCAGTGCGGAGGGCAACAGTGCAGGGCCAGGCAGCCATTGCTTGTAACAGTGCCGCTGTGAACCCTGTCGATGTCCTTGTCTGTCACGTCCCACAGTGTGGCCAGCACCGGGGAGGGGGCTCCAGCCAACAAGTACTGTAGCACCACACCATGTGGCTCCAGTAGGCCGCCATACTGGCGCAGTCTACCGCTACTGCAGCCAATCAGCAACAGGGCGGATCGCGCAGACAGTCGCTCCGGGTGGGTACCCTCCCAGGTAGGTCTGCACGGTCCCATGGCCACAATACAGCACCAAGTCCTGCTGAGCCAGCGCGGATGCCAGAGCTCCAGACTCAGGGGGAGTCCCCACAACTCCAGTCCAGCCCTGCTCCGCCTCAAACTGACTCTGGAACCTGGTCTGGGTGGAAGGAAGGTCTCCAGCAGGGTTGAGGATGTAGAAGGTGCGTAGGGAGTCCACGCCATCCTGCAGCACTGTGCCTGGCTCTCTGGCCCGTAGGTTGGCCGTAGCCAGGGATAACACTGGAATACGGCACACAGGCCGCTTGCGCAGCATGGGCAGGTTCTCCCACGGCAGTGCCTGTACAGTCTGCACACCACAACAATTGAGATGTTTATAGCCCAGGCAGAATGAATATTAACATTTAAGGAAAGGTTTGTGAGGGGGAGGAGCAGGAGATGGCAGTTAGAGATTAGTAAAACACCAAGTGATTCTCTAGCTGCAGTATCGCTATCTCAGCAGCAAACCTATTTTTACCCCTAAGTAAAGAATCTCTCAAGAGAGCTCTGCTCTAATGATCCTTCAAGATACTTGTTTACCTTTTTTTTTTGGAGTGGTTTCTTCAAGTACAGAATCAACTGTTAGGGCTCCAATTCAGGTAAAACTATATAAAATTTACATTTAAAAAAAAAGGTTTTATCAAATATATTTCTTTATCCAGCACTAGCACAAAGAAATGATATAGAGAAGACTTTGAAAAATAGATTTTGTGTCCTTGGGATTAAAAAAGAGAGCAATACTTTAGGAACATAAGGTAACAAGACCAAATCCCAATTGTGTTTCTAATCCAAATTGTACCTTATCAAGAACAATAATTATTTTGAAAGAAGATTTATGTATTTTCAAAGTGATAGCTCTCCTGCTGTGGTTGGTTTACTTGGCTTTTAAAATCACAAGGTAATAAGACAATACAAATAAATAGTACATGACACACCGGCATTGTTACCATCATCAGTCCAAAAGTACTGACTCTATATTATTATTAAAAGAAATATTATTTATTTGGATTTGGTCTTATGCTTCTAATCTACCCTTATCGTGGCTTTTAAAATACAGTTGAACCTGTATATAGCGCCCGATTTTAAATACATAGTACGATGAGATTTACATTAAAAGTGACCTGTCTATAGCACCCCATCTCTATAGCACCCTATTTTGGTAAGTCCCAAGATGGAGCGCTATAGACAAGTTTAACTGTATTTGCAAATATTAGCTCAAAATTGTAAATTAAGAGAGTTTCCAAAAACTTTTATTCCAAAAGTTGCCCTCCTCCAAAACTTGAGGCCACTATTACCAGTTGACTCACTCACCTTGTCCAGGACCAGTAGGAGGGGACTTTGCTTGAGGGTGGGGGGTGAGGATGGGGGGGGTGTCAGGGAGTGAGGCCAGGGCCTGGTCCCTCTGTGCGGGGGGTCAGGAGGGGCCAGTCCGGCAGCCACCAGCTGTGCGAGGGACTCAGCAGTGGGGGGCAGCAGTCCCACCTTGCACCAGCCCAGCCACAGCTCCTCCATGCTGCCCACCAGCTCCTTCATCTGTCTGTCAAAGTCATGGCGCACCTTCCCACACACTGAGGGCTCCTTGTTGATGGTGGTGGCGTTGCCCAGGTGTAGCAGCTCTCTCAAACAGCCCCGGCACGTTTGCGCAGTTGCTGTGGCCACACACAGTTGTTGGAATCATCTCAGCAGATAACTTTTCAATTTTTTATTAAGGTCTAAACACAAGGTAATAAGACCAAATCCAAATAAATAAATAGTGTGTTGGTGTCAGATGTTTATTTGGATTTGGTCTTATTACCTTGGGTTTATAATCTATAATCCAAATTGTGCCTTATCAATTATATAAGGTCTGTAAAAAAGCTTCTAACACATATATATACAGTAGAACCTCCATGAGAGGACACTCGTGCTAGATGAAACCTCTCTACAAAGAACAGTTTTCATCACAAAATAACCATTTTTACAATAAGGCAACTCTCCGGTAAGAGGACACCTCTCCCTAAAGGACACTTTGGCCTTGCAATTAGGTGTACTTTACAGAGAGGTAGTTCTACTGTATATATTTTTAAAAGTGTGTTAAAAAAATTACTTATAATTTTCAGCAATACACATAGGAATATAGTCTAAAACCTTTTTAATCCAATACCCAGGAGTTTGGTTGGAACTTCCTGTTGAATTAGAAACAATAGAGATAGAATCAAGATTCAAGCTAAACACTAGATAAACAAGCTAAGTACAGTAGAACCCCCCTGAGAGGACACTCACACTAGAAGAACAACTCTCTACAAAAGGACAGTTTTCATCACCAAATTACTAATTAGAAACTTTTCAGTATGAGACACCTCTCCCTAAAGGACACTTTGGCTCTGTAACTAGGTGTTGTCCTTTAGACATGTAGAGGTTGATCTACTGTAAAATAAAAGCAATTTTTTAATACACCAATACCTCGCTTTGCATCGTTTTGTTTTGCGTTTTTTTCGAAGTTGCGTCGCTGCTTAATTTTTACTGATTTTCACTGTGTCGTTATTTTTTCGAAGTTGCGTTGTTTTGGATTCGAGTCTTTAATTTTTTTTTTCCTAAAATTATGGCAACACCTTTGTTTTTGATTGCGCCTTCACATATTTTCACTTTGCGTCGTTTCAATTTGCGTCATGTTTTTTTTTTTTTTTTTAGCGTAACCCAGACGCAAAGCGAGGTGTACCTCTTTATTTTAATATATATTATAGATTAATAATTGAAAAAAAAAAAAAAAATAGGTGATATTTATTCTGACAGATGGCGCAAGCCATCAGCAACTTTTAGTTGCACGATCAGGAGATGCCATTTATCTTAAAGTTAGAACTATAAATTTAAAATAAAATCCATGAACATATGCAAGTCTCAAATATAAACATATATGGCTCTCAAGTTTGAAAAATTCATTTTTAGTTTATAGCTATTTTTGGCAGGAATGAATATTTCTTTATATTTCCTATATTGGCAACTCTATTCTCCCATTTAACACACACACAGCAACAACACAAGTCTGTATATATTTTTTTGGAAGACACTATTTTTTATTTCAATAATTAATATGTATTTCTTATAGATAAGGCACAATTTGGATTATAGATTATAAACACAAGGTAATAAGACCAAATCCAAATAAATAAATAGTGTGTGACGCTTCGTAACAACGCTGTTTACCGAAACGTCACACACTATTTATTTATTTGGAGATTTGGTCTTATTACCTTGTGTTTATTAATCTATAATCCAAAAATTGTGCCTTATCTATTTCAATAATTAATATGTATTTCTTATAGTTCTTAAAAACAATATATATGTAAATAGTTGTCCTTATTGTTATCATTCACAATAATTAAGACAAATTCTAATTTATTATGTATTCTTACTCTAGAGTTAAACTACTTGAAAATACATAAATACTTTCAATATTTCACCAAAACGACTGCACTTGGTGAGAAGCCTTACTAAAAAATTGATTCTTTTTACAAATAACATAAAATATATGCTCCACGAAAAAAATTATCAAATAGAGCATAACTTGAATTGCCATTTAGAATCAAACACAATTCCCATCGCACCAATGTGTTTCACAGCTCAATGATGAATGAGGTAGGGTGAGGAGAGTGTTTGGACCATGGGGGATAGATATAGAGAAATTAGCACAGGAAGACCTACCGGGCTGGGTGAGATATAGAACAGGAGGGGAGTCTGTCCTGCGCAGTACCGCACAAGCAGCAGGTGGGGGGAGGTCTCCTTGGTGGAAGGCAGGAGTAGGCTGGGAACTGCCGCCAGGTGGACCACGGTCCAGTCTGTTCATGCAGCGCAGGAATGTGAGACTTTGGTTCAGCTGACCTCCCAATATAGAGGGTCTTTCATCCAGTAACAACAGTGACAAAAGAATACAAGCTAAAGCAAAACGTAAGGAAGGTACAAGGTAAAAATTGAACCTACACTCATGGACATAACTTAAGGAAGTTGTACCTCTTTACCATGTATATCAGGATTCAGACAATAACTCTGAAAGATATTACAGTGACCTTTATTGAAGACACACACGAGATAACTACACACATGGACAAAATTTAAGGAAGTTGTACCTTTTAGCATGTATATCGGAATTCAGACAATAACTCTGAAAGATATTACAGTGACCTTTATTGAAGACACGAGATAACTACACTCATGGACAAACTTAAGGAAGTTGTACCTTTTAGCATGTATATCGGGATTCAGACAATAACTCTTAAAGATATACAGTGACCTTTAATGAAGACACATGAGATAACTACACTCATGACAAAACTTAAGGAAGTTGTACCTTTTAGTATGTATATCGGGGATTCAGACAATAACTCTGAAAGATATTACAGTGACCTTTATTGAAGACACACGAGATAACTATGTGTGAACTTGTGTAATCTTACTCAAGGAGATAAGAAAACAACAACCAAGTGTAAACAAATTGTCTCAGTCTCTTTCAAAAAATAAATAAACAAACAGCCGGCGCGCCATCAAAGACTTTCCACTTCCTTTGGGTTTTTTTTTTTTTTGCTAATCCCTAGTACATGTGGTACAGGCCATGATAATCTTGGTGAGTAGAAGTAGGTTACTGCTTTTACTGTAAATGCACCACATGTCTACACATGTGAAAAGCAGTTCGAATTTGCACTTACAAATGTGCCAAAGCCCCGCTTGGTTACTTGCACTCGCTGGTGGGGTTGGACTTTTGCAAGAATCGGGGGCCATTGGAGAATCCCTAAGTTTTGTCCATGAGTGTATATATAAGTTAATTCCTGTCAGTGTTTTTGTAGAGATGACAATGATGATGATGATGACATGGTTAAAATTATTGTAATGATGATTCATCATAGGGCGAAAGATTTTTGTTGAAATGTTGAGAAGATAAAAACTCTACTGGCAGAAGTGTCTCCTATGTTAAGAAACAATGTACTATGTCAGTCAGGCCACCTCTATGTTTATGATAGCTAGTGGCATCAAGTCATCTGGTTTAGAGTTTTAGCGTAAAAAGTTTTACAAGCAACTCTTCACCTCATGACGACTTTATTCTTTTAATAATAAACTACTCCAGGTGATGGTTATTCAACTTATGACTTACTGCAAGTCATAAAGTAACAATTTGGATTAGAGCTACAAGAAAATAAGACCTAATACAAATAAATTAAAAGTGTGTGACGTTTCGATAACAGCGTTGTACCATCATCAGATAAAAGAATAAATGAGGAAAAAATATCACAGCATGTTCTTAAATAGTACTGTTTACACACTTGATAACAGTACCATTTGAGAACTTGCTGTGCTATTTTTTCCTCATTTATTCTTTTGTCTGATGATGGTAACCATGCTGTTACCGAAACCTTACACACTATTTGGATTAGGTCTTATTTTTTTACACATTTGATAACAATACCATTTGAGAACAGGCCTGTGATATTTTTTTCTCATTTATTCATTTGTCTGATGATGGGTAACAACGCTGTTACCGAAAACGTCACACTATTTGAGTTTGGTCTTATTTTCTTGTCACCTGGTACAAGTTAATTTGGTGTCCATATTGAACACTCCCCATACAGTAGAACTACCTCCCTGTAAAGGACAACACCTAATTGCAGAGCTAAAGTGTTCTTTTAGGGAGAGGTGTTCTCTTACAGGAGAGTTGATATATAGTAAAAATGGTAATTTTTCAAATGAAACTGTCCTTTGTGGAGAGGTGTCGGCTAAAGGGAGGTTGTACTGTATCTATTTAGAGATAAAGTAGTAATTAAATAACAGGTACCCAATATAGGCAACACTAGCACAGGACTCACCCTCTGGCAGACAGTCCAGCTCTGGCTCTGCCCCCAGTGCCAGCTCCTTGCGCAGCTGGAGCAGACTGTACATCTCATTTCCCTCCAGTCCGGCTTCCTTTATCTTGCGCACCTTCTTGGCGTAGCAGGCCTGCGCCTGATGCCTCAGTGTCACCGCCATACTGTCGTTCAGGGGCACGGAAGCAGAACCAGGCTTGTTTGTCCTTCTCCTGCACAGACTGATCCTCTCACACAAATGTTTTTTTTTTTTAATTATCCCTAGTACACGTGGTAAAGGCCATGATAATCATGGTGGGTAGAAGTAGGCGACTGCTTTTACTGTAAAAGTGCACCACAATTCAAATGTCAAAATAAGTTCTACTTTGCACTTACAAATGTGCCAGAGCCCCGTTTTGGTTACTTGCACTCGTTGGAGGGGTTGGACTTTTGCAAGAATCAAGAGCCATTTTTTTTTTTTATCAGAAAAGTGCCCAATGCAGGAATCGAACCAGGTCGTAGCGGTCAAAAACCAATGGTTTAGACCAGCCTTCCACCGACCCCCTTAATCATCAAAACCTCTTCAAGGTTCAGGAAGAGATCTTTTCAGCTTGATTTGATGCAGTCTAGGATGTGAGTGGTGAGGCTTGGTTTGTGTGGATGTATATGAGTGGGGAAGTATCCTGACCTCTCTCAAATGTCAATGGTTCCAGTGTTCCAAATCTGAAATATCTCATTGATATGGTGATTCACTGGGTGGAGAATACCAAATTTCACTGAGCAGAGGAAAAAAAGAACAGATTTTAAAGCTAGCATCCATTGTTTTACTGATGTGGGAGGGCAGGAGTGGGGTAAAGAGGTAAAACCCACCTTGGAGGTGCCCAGAAGTGCCTGGAGCAGCCTGGCGCGGGCGTAGAGGACTGCTGGGGGGAAGGAGGCCACCAGGGAGAGGGGACTCCGTCAGCTCCCCCAGGACCTGGGTGCGGATGGCATCTGGGAGGTTGGGTTAGACATGGGGAGGTGTGGCCTATGGACCCGCCCACCTACCTGGCAGTTTAGGGGCGGAGTCTGATGAGACTGGGGGCGGAGCATCAGCTGCCAGCTTGCTAGTGGTAGATTTCTTGGACCGTCCACGCTGTTTGTTGGTGGAGGGGTGGTGGCAACTGGGATGGGGGAGTTTACCCTGCGGAAGACTTCGTTGGGAGGCAGAGGCTGTTGCTGGACTGAATGACGCACTCCCAGCGGAGAGGACAAGACCACCCGGTTCCTACGGGTCTTGAGCGGAGCAGCCGGGGGAGAGCCTGCCTTGAGGCTGTCCATGTACTTCTTCAGTGGAGATGTAGGGGCTTGTTTTTGACGGGTGCGTAGGTGAGTTTTGGCGCGGCAGCGACGCAGCTTGGTGACGTTGACTGGGCTGCAGGGTTTGGGCCATCCCGTGGCACTGAGGGTGGGACAGCCATAGGGGAGGTCCCGTGGAGCCAGCAGGGGGCTAGCAGTCCGAGGAAGGAATGGTCCTCGTTCTCAGACATCCATTGCTGCAGTCGGCAGGTGGCCATCTCCACCAGCACCTCGGCCAACTGCTGACCTTCACAGAGGCCACGAGCCTGCTCAGGTGGGACATAGCTTTGGAAAATTCTTTCTTCAGGGCGTAGCTTTTAGCGATGGCAATGAGCACTGATTGGTTGAGAGACTGATGGCCCTGCAGGTTGGGCGGACAGTGTGGTGCTAGCAGGTCTCGCCTCCTCCTCTTCCAACTTCTTGCTGAGATCCAATAGGGACTGTAGCTTGGTTGTGGGGGCCACCCTGCGCTGAGGCAAGGAGCAGTCTGAAGAAGAGGTTCTGGGTGTGGGGGGAGTTGCAGGGGCTGCACTTGCAGGGCTGGGGGTGGGAGAGAAACTCCGGGAGGGGCAGCATGCGCTGGTTGGGCCTGGGAGAGCGGCTCTCCTCCGACCTGGCCATCAGGGAGCGCTGCACCGTGCGGTGGAGGCAGGACTTCACTTGGGAGCCCACCAGGAACACCTCGTCATCCTCCTCCTCTGCCGCAGCAGTCGCCAGCTCTGGCAGGGGCTGAAAGGCCTCCTTGTTGCAGGGAGCGACCATCATGTGGTGGAGCCGCTGGAGCCGAGCCACACAGTCCCTGCCCATCTGCTGGTCTATCTCCACCAACTGGAGCAGCAGCTCCGACGACCTGCCACATTGGATGTGTGAGGCACTGTACAGTAGCCAACCTCTACATCTATAATGGTCAACACCTAGTTGCACAGCCAAAGTGTCCTTTAGAGAGAAGTATCCTCTTACTGGAGAGTTTCTAATTAATAAAATTGTTAATTGTGGCGATGAACCTGTCCTTTGTAAAGAGGTATCCTCTCTTGGAGGTTCGACTGCATTAATCACTTAATAAGCCTAGTACATCAGTAGTTGTAAAATTTCTACAGAAGCATCCAACCTTCAAATGTAGATTATATAGGCAGAATGTACACAATAGTTGTAGCTTATATCTGGTGGATTAAATGATGGGAAACACTGGGAAGGTTCACCATTGATGAGCCAAGCTATCCCAATTCTTTGCCATTTTTGTTCCAATCATTGAAAAAAATGCATATCCTTCATTTCTTTTTTTTTTAAAAATGAAGATAAATAAATAATGAAATAACATTGAATAATCCATCCTTAACACATCACTTCTTGTCATGTCCAATGAAGAGCTTCAGATGTCTCCATACATCTCTATCACAGCAGTCGTTCTCTATCTTGGGTGTGTGTATCTATTGTTCTGGGTCCATGTCAATTTTCATTGGTGGACATGAGAATATGTGGGTAGGTGTTATTTCCATACCAGGGTAATTGCTGCATGTCATTGTAGAACATTCACTTTGTTGGGAGCTAAGAGACTTTCCTATTCTATTATCTTCCAGTTCTGGAAGAATAACCTGTTGGGAGCTAAGACTTTCCTATTCTACCATCGAGCAGAGTAATCACAAACACCTCCAAGAAATTAATACTTTTAATTTCCTTTCATAACTAACTCCTTTACATCATTTCAAAACCAAATATATACATGCAAAGTAGTCCGGTCATCTGGTCAAAAATATAAATCTATGAAAAACAACTTATAAAAAAAGCTAACACACTTTGAATGTAAGCAGACCAGACAAGTCTAACTGGTGAGACGTTCTAGAGACAGCCTTCTATTGTATCAAAGTAGCGCCAGTTTCATCCGCAGCCATGTACTACATTGTAGTTGTTTCTTATCCCCTTGTGTAAACATTACACAAATTCCATCAGCCCTCAAGATGTTTAATGATAATCAGCGGCCTCTCCCAAAGGTCCTGTTTAGTACATCTAATACAAGCCAAAATGTGTTCTGGAGCTGCAGGTGCTAAGCTACATTTTGGGCAAGTGGGGTAGATGTGTTAATTTTCTAGCTTCAATGGTTTGAGATGGCCTGTTCTAAATCTTGTTAGTGTTATTTGGTTGTTGTTTCTTATCTTGTGTAAAGCTTACACAAATTCCGAGAGTTCATGCTCCTCAAGCATTCTCATGGAATGGGGTGTAGGGGTGCAGCTTTCATGGCATTATGATCCAGACAAGTAACCTACCAGTGGATGAGGACAGCCTGCTGGCCGTTGAAGAAATGTTCCTTGATGAAGGCCATGGCATCTCTGGGGGAGCCCATATGGTGGTAGGTGGCCACTAGGGAGGATGTTGCCTCCATCAGTAGGCCTAGGTAGGCATGTTTGTACCATAGTAGAGCTGGACCACACACCCATGTTCCTCACTGGGAGACATTTAAAAAAAAAATTAGATTACCTCTATGTAATTGCAGGCTTTTTATTGAAAATAAATTCACAATGCGGCGATACATTTTCATTTCATAAAATGTAAGATCAAATGCTGCAGACTATATAATCAGAAGGAACCCTACAATAGTTGTGCAGCTTAGGTATGGTGGATTCACTTGGTGAAATATACTGGAAAGGTTTACACCACTGAAAAAAAACCAAGCTTTCCCAAATCTTTGTATCTTGCAAAATGTGGAAATTTTAGAAGGCAAGAGTGTCATTTAGTGGAACAAAAATAAATCACGAAAACAACCACAAACGCATCTCGAGCTGTTGGCCCTCGTCAGCGTGCAGCAGGCTATACCTCAACAACCAAAAATTTGGTCCAGAAGTTTTCCTGATAAATCAAGAAATGGATAGTTAAGGCCAAATCAACATTTAGTTGGTTTTTGTTCCACTAGATAGCAATCAGCCATCTAAAAAGCTTATGTAAGCTGTCAGCACATGCTTATTTTATTTTTTAAATTCAACACCTGACCTTTATTTTTTTTTTTTTTTCACATAGGTTTTTATTGTCAAAAATGATCATTTTGGCTCTGCAATTAGGTGTTTTCATTTAGAATTTTTTAAGACTACAGAATCATTGTAAAATATAAAGAAAGAAGATTGTATGTAGGTGAACAGAATTGTGCAACTGTGTGAGGTAAAAATTTACAAATTTGTAATGTTGATTTATCGAGCCATTTTTTTTTGTCTCCTTTCTTTGCAAACATTGCAAATTCATAATTCCTGGCCATACAAATGTGGCTAATAAAAAGAGCTGTGGCATTAGCTTGCTATATATGAGGCAATAGCTTGTCCAAATTTTGGTGACTATATGGATGACAGCCATGACACTTAGATCGAATCCAGCAATAGGAAGTCTTTTTTTTTTTTTTCTGAAGAAAAAATTGCCTTAACATTCCTCTATTCTTGTAAGAAGTCCGTCCAACCCCTCCAGCGAGTGCAAGTTACCAAATCTGATACACTTGTAAGTGTAGAGGTCAAACGGCTTTCTACCTGTGTAGACATGTGGTGCGCTTAGAGTAAAAGTAGTCTATAAGGTAATAAGACCAAATCCAAGTAATAAATTTATAGTGTGTGACATTTCGGTAACAACGCTGTTACCAAAACATCACAAAATATTTGGTTTTGGTCTTATTACCTTGTAATTCTTATCTATCATCCAACTTGTACCTTATCAGTATAAAAGTAGTCCTTAACCTCCTCACCATGATAATCATGGCATACTTGGGATAACACATACAATCCCCATCTAGTGACTTGTTAGCCACCTTTACAACAACATTCTGACATATTCCCTCTCCCATTATGTGTGAACACCAATCATTCTTTGTTTACATTCCGCAAAAGCACAGTAGCAGTAAAGCCAACCTTTTTTTTTTTCTTATCGCTAGTACGCATGGTATAGGCCATGATAACCATGGTGGGTAGAAGTAGGCGACTGCTTTTACTGTAAGTACACACATGTCTACACATGTGAAAAGCAGTTCGACTTTGCACTTACAAATGTGCCAGAGCCCCGTTTGGTTACTTGCACTCGCTGGTGGGGTTCGACTTTTGCAAGAATCAGGGGCCATTGGAGCATTAGACGCAACTTACTGTAGTCAGTGCGGAAGACAGGCATGGAGGCAATGTTGCGCAACATCCCAATGGCCAGTTTAAGAGCCTCCTGCATCTGCTCCACCGGGTGGCACTGGGTACGTGACAGATACTTGGCTTCCAGGAGATGGCCCTCTGCGCGGATGAGAGCCCCGCAGCGCCCCGCGCCTCTCCTGCCGCTCAGCACAGGGTGGGACATCACTGTCTGGAGCTGGGCCCAGCCTTCTTCCTCCTGTTGGCCAGGCACCACCAATCTCTTACTGCGTGCAAATATGGTGCACACCACTATATGCAAATAATGTCAACTTTAAAGGTGAACTATGAAAAGGCACAATTCAGATTATAGATTTGAAATACAAGGCAATAAGACCAAATCCAAATAGTGTGTGACACTTCAGTAACAGCATTGTTACCATCCTAAGACAAAAGACTAAAAAAAAATTTTAAAAAGTCTTTTTTGTCTGAGGATAGTAATAAGGTTGTTACCAAAACGTCACATACTATTTATTTGGATTTGATCTTATTACTTTGTGATTTAGAGGAACTACAAAATAAGGTAGGCTGATTATTAGCTTTCTTTATTTTAGGTTCTTTATAAAAACTCCACTGTAGTTGGTGGAGATTTAGTAGAAAGCCCACACATTTCAGAAAATTCAAACTTAAAACTAGAGAGGAAGTAGAGAACTATTAGGATAAAATAGTTCCCCAGGGCGAGTTTCTTACTTTATTGTATATTTATCTCAGGCTTTCAGGCATCATAAACCTATCCACAGTAGTATAGGATTTACTCATTCCTTCATATACTCTCCTGTAGAAGGATTTGTTGTTTCTTATCCCCTTGTGTAAGATTACACGAATTCCAAGAAGGATTTGTAATACTCTAAAGCTTGAAAAGAATATAAAACAAGAAACTCACTCTCGGAAGCTATTTTGTTTATTATTTTTATTGCCGCAAAGAAATAATTTAATATTAATTAATCAATTTTCTTCATTCTTATCTCTGCTCAATCATATTAGGGTATCAAGTCTGTAGAGCTTGTTGATGGTGTCTGTGGCTGGGAATGAGTAGAACTTGTCAATGGATGAGTCAATAATGTGGTTTGGGGTTGCAAATTGCACTTAGTACATAGTGGGAAAACTAATTAATGAAAATACACAGCACAGAATATAACCCTGTATTTATGAATTAATCATATTATGTTCCATAGCTTGGTTGTTCAATTATCTCTCTAGCTGTATATAATTTGTTAGTTGAAATGTAGTCACCTAGTCGTGCTGATGTGATAATCTTTTGCTTAATCATAGCTCTATCTAGGCATTCATTACTGTGCTACAATATATTACAGAGGGTGTAGCATCACCTGTCCAGAGAGCAGGTTGTGCTGGCTGCGAGCCAGGAGGCCACGGAGGTGGGGAGACGACCCAGGCTTTGAGCTGGGGAGGGCGGCCTCCAGTGTCTTGGCCCAAGGAAGCAGCTGCAGCCTCAGGGCCACATTGAGACGGCTCACGGCAGCCAGAGCCTCTATCTTTGTGTCCTTCACCATCCCTGCCACTCTGTGGGCCAGTTCCCAGGCTCCCAGCTCTGGAGCTCCCTTACTGGCTGTGGTGAGGATGTGGGCTGTAGCGTGGATCAGGTCCAGGCAGCCTGCACTGGAGAGCTGCGCTGGGGTGGCTGTACCCAGGGGGAGGTGGTGGAGGTGTCCCCCCACAGGGAAGCCTGCAGTCTACCGTGGTGTGGGGGACAGTGTGACCAGTCTCCAGGTCAACCCAGTCTGTCCTCACCTCATCCTGGTCTCCTCTCCCTCCCGGGTCACCCTGCTCTCCTCCAGACTGGGTGGGTCTGAACCTGTCTGATGACACAATCTAACTCTTTTACTTTCTCTGTCCTGGTCTCCAGTGGTTTCTTTATCTTGAGTTCTTTATTTCTTGATAACTTTGTTGTTGGGTTACTTTGTCATTTCCATGTAGAATCATACAAAAAGTGTAACTCATATATCACCTAGTCCATTAGTATAGTTCCAGGTCTCTACATTGTGACACACTCCATGTTGTCATTTCTTATCCTCTTGTACAAAGATTACACAAATTCCATAGGTCCATGCTCCTCGAGCTTTTTGTTGTTGTCCTTATCCCTTTGTGCAAAGATTACACAGATTCCATGGTCCTCAAGCTGTTCATTGTTGTTATTTATTATTCCCTTTTGCAAATATTACACAAATTCCATGAGTCCATCCTCAAGCTGTTTGTTGTTTCTTATCCCCTTGTGTAAAGATTGCACAATTTCCATGAGTCCATGCTCCTAGAGCTGTTAGTTGTTGTTCTTATCCCTTTTTGTGTAAACACTACACAAATTCCTTGATTCCATGCTCCTCTAGCTGTTTGTTGTTGTTATTTATTATCCTCTTTTACAAATATTACACAAATTCCATGAGTCCATGCTCCTCAAGCTGTTTGTTGTTTCTTATCCCCTTGTGTAAAGATTAGGCAAGTTCCATGAGTCCATGCTCCTCAAGCTGTTTGTTGTTTCTTATCCGCTTGTGCAAAGATTACACAAATTCCTTGATTACATGCTCCTCTAGCTGTTTGTTGTTGTTCTTATCCCTTTGTGCAAAGATTACACAAATTCCACGAGTGCATGCTCCTCAAGCTGTTTGTTGTTTCTTATCCCCTTGTGTAAAGATTACACAAGTTCCATGAGTCCATGCTCCTCAAGCTGTTTGTTGTTTCTTATCTCCTTGAGCAAAGAATTACATAAATTTCATGCTCCTCAAGCTGTTTGATGATAAGCAGCAGTAAGGTCCTGTTTAATTACATCTAATACAATCCTAAATGGAGCTGTCATGTTATACATTCAGCCATACACTCCGTGTGACAAGGGGTTCCACAGGGGCTCCCGTATGGAGGACTCCCCCACTGGCCTCCCCAGTGATCCGAGTGGCCTGGGGCCAGCCAGCCTCCTTCTACCTGCTGGACTCCACCGGGAGTGTGTCTCTGTGGCAGCTGGGGCAGTCCCGGCCTCTCCGGACCTTGATGGACCTCTCTAGGTATGTCCTCCTTGTCTTGTTATTTATTATCCCATGTGTACAATGTCACAGACTTCAGAATAGCACCCACTAGAATAAAAGATCTAGAACAAAATTGTATATCTTTCAAAAACAATGTTACAGAGATTATTTTCATTGGGAAATGTCAGATTTATTACCTTGTGTTATTTATAGCAGAGCTCATGTTTCTTTTTAAAATAAAAGTAATTTCTAATATCCCCGTTACTGCAATGATAAAAAATATTGGGAGGGCCTTGCTCACATATCAGTGGTGAGCCCACCCAGCGGTTTGGCCAGTTTAATCTGACAAACCGAACATCTCAAGATCTACAAAGCTTGATACCCTAATATTGTAACGTCCTCTTATTTGTTGGTTGACGTTAATAAGCAAGAAGTACTTGGAAGTTTAAAAAGAAAGACTTTATTTCTTTTAAGCCAACATCAGATATAGCATATCAATTATCAGACATATGTTTTCATGTGGTATATATTACAACCAGTCAAAAGGCAACTGCACAGAGTATCATCAGTGATAAATATGTGCTCACTGATAATTTACTATATAGGCATGCCAGCTGCCGTTACATCTCCCCCTTTGAAGAAATTCATTCTCCAAATCGTTTGGGTGGCTTGATGATCCGCCCGGACCTTGTTGTAATGGGCAGGGTGCCGTTCTTGTGCTCCGCGTTCTGGTGATCACTCCTGGGTTCCTGGCCTGAGAATGCTCTTGTAGAAGTATTGAGTTCTTTAGGAACTTGAGCCTGTTCCTTATCACCGCTCGGGCCAGGTCCTTCCGGTAGAGTTGACTTGGGGATCTCCGGGATTCTACTTCGCTGTTGCTTTGGACTCTCCAGATTCGTATGTCGCATGAAGGAGCTGTTGCGGCGGTACTCACCAGTAGGTGTTTGCACTTTATATGATCTTGGAGCTACTTCTTGGGTAACTCTGGCAGGAATCCATTCACGGTGATGCTGTTTCAGCATTATCTTTTCACCTTCCTTGAAGCCTCGCGTTGTCTTAGCTGTCTTATCGTGGTGTGTTTTCTGCTTCTCCCGCTTATTTCTTAGGTTTTGTGCATGTCCCTTTTGGATTTCTGGTTCCAACTGATGAGTGCTAGTGGGAAGGAGGGTTCTGGTCCTGCGACTGAACAAACACTGAGCCGGTGAAGGAAGACCATCTCTAGTAGTGTTGTAAAAGTTCAAAAGTGCTAGTTCCACTTCTTGTCCTGAATCCAAACACTTCCTGATGAGGTTCTTGGCTGTCTGTACCGCTCTCTCTGCTAATCCGTTTGATTTAGGATATAGAGGACTTGATGTCTGGTGGTCGAACAACCACTTCTTTTGAAAGTCTTTAAAGTCCCTGGACGTAAAGTTTGGTCCATTATCAGTTTCCAGGAGTCTGGGAATTCCATGTACGCTAAACCATTTTTTAAGAGATTCAATAGTTTCTGCAGAGTTCATTGTCTTCATTTCTTTGAAATCAATGAATCCAGAGTAGTTATCTGTTATTAAACAGGTAATTTTTTTCCTTTTATTGAGAAAATGTCAGCTGCGACTATCTCCCAAGGAAGACTCGGTATCTCTTTTATGATCATTGGTTCTTTTGTCTTGTTCCTCTGATTCGCTTGGCAAGTCCTACAATTTTCTACTGTGTTGATGATGTCTTGGGACATGCCATGCCAGTATATTGAGTCTCGGGCCCTTCTCAAGCAGCTGTTTGTTCCTTGGTGTCCTTCATGGATTAACTTGAGTATCTTTGCTTTCCACCTTAGGGGAATAAAGACTCTGCTACCTTTGAAGATTAGGTATTCGTTTGTCGAGAGTTCATCTCTATATGGCCAGTATTTCTTGCAGCTTTCAGGGACTGCTGATTTGTAGTTTGGCCAGCCATATAAGATTAGGTTTTTTAGTTCTTGTAGTTTTGGTCCTCTTTTGTAAGAGCTTGAAGTTCCTCATAGCTTGACTTATTTGTCGGGGTGGTCATCAGTACTTCGAAGTTTTCTTCCGAGTAGGTGTCTTCGTATGAGCAGTCTCTACTTAGTAGATCAGCTGTTAGCAGTTCTTTTCCTTTCTTGTATTTAATTTTTACTTCTTCATACCAATCTTCTGTCAGGTTGGTGTTTTCAACTGACTGGTTTACAAATTCTTGAATCATTTCAGGTTCTGGTGACCCAACAATTTGTCTGACTTTGTATGAATTTGTGTTCTGGGATCTGCAAAGATTAGCAAAATGGTTGAGTTTCTTGCATTTGTTGCATTTCTTTTGATATGCCGGACATTGGTTGATTTTGTGGGATCTACCACAATTTCTGCAGTTTTCAATTATTTGTGACTTTGGTTAGTGGTATTTTCTTTCCTCGGCTCTTTTCTATCTTCCCACTTCTTACTGTTCATCTTTGTCACAGCAACTTGTTTGTCTGAGTCGGATAGTACATGTTTCATTTGGTTTGTGGCATTTTCACATGCTATGCAAATTTGTGTGGCTTTTTCCAGATTAAGGTCAGCCTCACGAAGAAGTCTTTCTCTTATTTCATTGTTAATAATTCCTACAACTATTCGATCTTTAAGTAGTTCTTCAGACATGACAGCATATTTGCAGTTTGCTATCTGTAATTTAATCCTAGTCAGAAAATCATTAAATGATCATCTTCTTTCTGTTACATCTGATTGAATTTGAATCTTTCAATTGTAGTGTTCAGCTTTGGAGAAAAATAGTTGTTGAACTTGTCTTTTACAATGCTCAGATTAGTTTTTATCTGCATTATTTAAGTTGAAAGATTTAAAAATATTTTGAGCCTCTCGTCCCATTGCAGCCATAAAGATAGCAACTTGTACCTCTGGTGCTTTACTACTTAATTGGGTAGCAATTTCATACCATTCAAAGCTTTCAAGCCAAGATTCCCAGCCCTCTTTGTTTAGTTCGTTTAGGCCTATTTGTTTTGGAGGTCGAATAGCATTTTCGGCCATGTTGTTGTTATTGTATTTTTTTCTAAAAATACACTTATTTCTTCTTGCTTGTAAATTAAATTATTTTGTATATATTATTATGCAATTTGAATTTTATTTGAACATGCAATTAGAGATGTTCTGAAATACTTTAAGAAATTGGAAATTAATAAATTGTTCTTACCACGTGGTGTTGTTTACAAGCGCCGCTGCCACCATGTAACGTCCTCGTATTTGTTGGTTGACGTTAATAAGCAAGAAGTACTTGGAAGTTTAAAAAGAAAGACTTTATTTCTTTTAAGCCAACATCAGATATAGCATATCAATTATCAGACATATATTTTCATGTGGTATATATTACAACCAGTCAAAAGGCAACTGCACAGAGTATCATCAGTGATAAATATGTGCTCACTGATAATTTACTATATAGGCATGCCAGCTGCCGTTACAAATATGATTGAGTGGAGATAATAAAGAATAATCTAACATAACCCTTGTACTGGGCTGTTTTGCTTTTACAGTAGAACCTCCTCCATGAGAGGACACTCCTGCTAGAAGACAACTCTCTACAAAAGGCAGCTTCATCACCATTTTTACTAATTAGCAGCTCTCCAGTAAGAGGACATCTCTCTGTAAAGGACACTTTGATTCTGCAACTAGGTGTTGTCCTTAGGTTCTATTGTGTATCCATTACTGAAGATAAACTTTCTCTTGGCAAAGGTATTTTAACTAGGAACATAAGCTCTCTTTGAAGACAGTAGAAATACATACAAATATATTTATGCTAAAATGCTCACGGAAATGCACTTAAGCCAATCATGGTGGAAACCTGTAGTTTGGCGTTAAAACTGCACAGACCTAGTGTATCTATACTCATTACAAAACTTAAAGAATTGGTGTTAGTCTGATGTCGCCGGTTGTCTATATTTTAGGGAGATAGTCAATTTCATTCAGACTTGGGTATCTCGTGTGTCTTCAATAAAAGTCACTGTAATATCTTTCAGAGTTATTGTCTGAATCCCGATATACATGCTGAAAGGAACAACTTCCTTAAGTTTTGTCCATGAGTGTAGTTATCTTGTTTGTCTTCAATAAAGGTCACTGTAATATCTTGCAGAGTTATTGTCTGAATCCCGATATACATGCTGAAAGGTACAACTTCCTTAAGTTTTGTCCATGAGTGTAGTTTATCTCGTGTGTCTTCAATAAAAGTCACTGTAATATCTTTCAGAGTTATTATCTGAATCCCCGATATACATGCTGAAAGGTACAACTTCCTTAAGTTTCCATGAGTGTAGTTATTTCGTGTGTCTTCAATAAAGGTCACTGTAATATCTTTTCAGAGTTATTGTCCCGATATACATGCTGAAAGGTATAACCTGTGCCATTTTGGCTCAGTAGAAGGGGCAACCATTACAATGGAGTGTGTATAGGGCCAAAGGACCTGTGGTGTGGTCCCAACAACATGCTGGTAGGTAAACCACCCATGTCTACAGACAGAGGTAGACAGAGTGTTGTATGTGACAACAGGTCCTGCTACTGGAGTCTGGCAGGTGGTAGCCTGCTGCGACGCGACCAGTTTGAAGATCCAGGGAGCCTGAGTGAACAGCTGACCATCTGAACCTGCTCTGAACCCAACAGCACAATCTATGTGCCTTCTACAACGACTGTACAGTGTATTCCCCCACTGAATAAAACTTATTTATTTAGAACTCTCTCCACTATACTCCCAGTTAGCTCATTGGCCTGTCTCACATACTATGGACTATGTTGTTGTTTCTTATCCCCTTGTGTTCATTATCTCATGGAATGGGGTGTAGGGGTGCAGCTTTCGTTTGATCAAGGCACCATGATCCAGGCACACTTTGGTGAAAGTCTGACTTTGCCTGTAGTTTGAGGCTGTTCCTAACATGGAAGCAGACGCCTTTGCTGCCGACTCTAACATGAGTACAGACGCAGCTCCTCCGTATCCCTGGAGTGGGACCCTTGCTGAGGTCCATCAACTGGGTCAGTTGAAGTCAGGATTTTTAAAGAGGTCTACTCCTCTTCTAACAATGTTGCTGTTGGTCCGCGACTGCCTTTTTGTCAGAGTTATTCTGCTTGTTTCGCAGCTGGCCTTCATATCTGAAGGTCATTCCCCTATCCGCCACCTGGGGACGCGCCCTGTAGCATTCAGCTCTGCCGAGGGACTATGATTGGGACATTGATATAACAGGTACCAAATATGTAAAAACCTTCACAGGGCTCTGACACATTTGTAAGTGCAAAGTCAAACTGCTTTTCACATGTGTAGACATGTGGTGCACTTACAGTAAAAGCAGTCGCCAACCTCTACCCACCATGATTATCATGGCCTATATCACATGTACTAGGAATAAGCAAAAAAACAGGCTGTGATGTTTTTCTCAATAAATAATTTTATATGATAATGGAAACAACACTGTTACCGAAACTTCACACACCATTTATTAATTTGGTCTTGTTGTTTATAATTTTATTATTGCATTCTTCATTTTGGGGACTGATAAGATTACAAATCAACATCCAATAGTATTAATATAACGATTATTATAATATTCTTCTTGGAAATATTTAGACGAAAAGACGAAATAAAGAAGAAGAGTTTCTTTTATTATAAATATATCAGCAAGCTTTCGGGCAAAAAACCCTTCTACAGGCGTGTTATAATTAGAGAGATATTAAGAATTAATATATAAGGAATTTTCTATGCTTGGAGTTTGAAACTATAGGGGAATATGCCAATGTAAACACCCGCTCACGCGACCACCTCAAAACCCAAGTAATATTGATTTTTAGCTATCTTGTTGAGGTTATTACTGCAAGGTCAAGAGAGCATGATATGCATCTGGAAGTTCTATTTTTCGGTTAATGCTGTTATGTCTGTTGGATTCTATTGACTCGAGAACTAATCGTTGGTGCTGGTTATGAATGTTTCTATAATGTATAGTGGGGTGGTTGGTGTTAAAAGGATGGCCAGTATTGAGAGTGTGCTGATAAAGGAGGGACCTGGTGTCATGATTGGAGATGTTTCGAGAATGTTCAGACATTCTGATGGCAACGGATCTACCTGTCTCGCCAACGTATGTGGCAGAGCATTGCTCACACGAGACAGAGTAGACCGCGCCAACAGAATGGAGGGGATCTGGGGGGGCATACGATTTAGTGTATGGGTGACGGAGGGATGTGAGCAGGTTGGAGGAGTTCTTATATATGATGCGGATACCATATGTCTTGAGGCTTCTAGCTATATCAACTGAGGAGGGGGAGTAGGGCAGGAAACATAATGATCTATATATTATAGGTAGATTGGAGGACCAGGTTGTAGAATAGTGTGAAATATATAAGTGATGTGAATATAAAAAATGGAATAAGAACAATAGACTGACTGTGTTTTGTAAATATATAATTAATCTTTACTAAATTTAAAATGTGTGTGATAAATAAATAAATAATTAAATAATAAATATAAGTTGTAGTTTATAAAAGATAAACAACACAACATATTTGGCGACGAGGATTAAAAAAAAAAGAAAATAATAATTAAATAAGCGTAACAGAAGATGGCAAATAATTTCGTCTCCATTACCGTTGAACCTTAATGCTACAGATTTGTATTCCGAGTACAAACATTGTCGCGTTCCCTATTTTAGACCTACGAGAACGGAGCATGTAAGGAGTGACTTAGTAAAAATTTCCTTACTGTAAACTGCAAGTGTAACATTTTGGTAACAGGGTCTCTACCACAATAGGCAAAGCGTTTGATATAGAGATAAACAATGTAGAGCTTGAGCATAAAAACTATAATTGAAGAATGGAATATCAGATAATATACAAGGTACAGAAGGATTTTAGAGTTGCAGCTCCAAGTAAGACTTTCAACCATACCAGGCGTGGGTGGAATTCCCCAAAGGGGGGCCCAGCGTCAGGGAGTCCCGTTAACAGATCCTTCCTGGAATGTGGGGTCCCAACGTCCATCCCCCCCCCCCTTTCTTCTTCTATGAAAGAAATAAAATGGCGGACCCTTCCTCGTTGTCTCAACTTATCCTTTTAAGAGAATCACCTTCTGGCGGTTCAGCCACCCACTGAAGACGCTGGGAGCTATTTCATAGAGGAAATTATAGCAACAGATCTCTATAATTTCTACAGATCAACTGTAAATAGATTCATAATAAGGCATTTATAACCCAAATAACACAAACGATAGTCAAACATACAAATCTATTTGCATCATACCTTACCCTCCTAACAGCGTAACAGTAGCCCGAGGAATTAGAAAATATGGTATAAAGACATATTATGAAAACACCTAACATACGCGCAATAATCAGAAATCATAACAAAAAGATAGCCATAACTCACCAATATGCAACAGTCAAGCGATGTAATCAATAGAATACAACCAATGCAATAGTATGTACATAGGCGAAACCCGGCAGGCAAGTAATAGATAGAATGGATGAGCGCACCAGATCCATAAATAGAGATGATAGCAATTAAACGTACGCTTCTTCATATTTAATACAGTAACTCTTGTTCCATTAACTCTGTTCCATAGCTAATTCAAATTTCATAAGTTAAATTATTATATAATAGTTTTTACCCTAGTTTAGAAATATGTAAATGGTCTGTACTTAGCATATAACAAGAAGTTAATAGTTCCTTTATGAAAATTTTGTAAAGATGTAAATATTAGGTAAATATATATAGCTACTAACGATCCACCACCATCGCGTTATTCCTATAGAAGGACCACCATATCCGAAAGCTTGAGCCATATTAAGTGATAAAAACAAAAATATGCGCAACCTCGGAGTTTTATTATTTGTCAAAAGGATTTCGCAGAGGTTAAGATATTGGAATTAATCTGCTATCTGGATATATATATATGGAAGTGACCCTACTTGTAAAGATTATACTAAAGTCTAACAAATAAGCTATAAAGGCAACTAAACTATAGACGTATACTATTGACATTAATAATCATAATGTATCTAAAACAAAGGTCTTCAATAAAATTATAAAGAGAGCAACCTAATGAGTTTAAGGCAACATGGGTCTTATTAATTTTAAATCAACGAACAATGTATAATGGTAGACATGATGGGACATACTGAAACACAGACACTCGCAACAGTGTATATGGCCGGCAATTTATGGAGACTTGATTATTAGCAACATTCCCTTCAAATAGGTAAGAATCATACTATATCTTGTTCAAACAGTGGGGGAAAAGACAGATTCTACACATGAGGATACAAATATTATTAAAACCTAACAGATAGTTACCCTCAAGGCAGCCATAATAAAGCCGTATTTTGCAACTGTTGCTGTGTCAACATATCACAGCAAAATACACTGTACACAACTCTATACCATCAGAGTCGGTAGTCCATATTCAGTGCGATTTGATAATAAGGTGGGGGTATTACCATAAAACTAGAGAATGAAATTGTATAAAAGGAAACAAAACTCTCTGCATGAATTAAATATATATAGGTATTTATTAGGCAAAACTTTGGGGACATTTTTATACTAGCGAGACATTCTATCTACATAATAATCTAGGTAGAGGTGACTTAAGGTTACAAATTCTTCGTTGTATGAGGGAAAATATGGATCTCCATCTATCCTAACGGGACACGACACGAAAATACTAACATTCCATCTTGTATTTATAGCCCTTCTAGGGCCCATCCAAAATCTAAATGGATTAGTTCTACTTGAAATTAAAAGGGGGAGCTGGGCCATGATGGCGGTGCTTACCTTCTCTCGGAAAGGGCGGTAAGGTCTGGTCTCCTCCACGTCTCAGGGCCGACTGCTTGGATCTATTTCCTGTCACTGACACTGAGCGACTTTTTCTCTCTCTCTCCCTAGTCAGCCCGGGCCCTTTTTATCCTAGCCTCTCTTCATTTCCATTCGTTGATCATGCCAGAGTTTTTATTGGCTGGCATTTTGATTCGTCGAAAGCAAACACCCACGTGATCAATGGGCAATATCATTCGTCGGAAGCAAAACACGCACGTCATCATGACCACGCCCCCAAATTTGCCGTGTTGCCGCGCGAGAAAGAAAATTGTATATTGGATAAAACAAATTAATCCCTAAAAATTAATTCCTTTAGGAAATTAATTAATATATATATATATCCCGAGTATATAAAAATTATTGATTTACATGTTTATATGACAAATTGTTTTCCTTAGGTCACCTACTACTAAAAATGAGGGGAATATATGTACATATGGTACAGCAATATATGTACATATGGTACAGCAGCTCTCAGCACGGATGTCTCTGGATGTCACTCGTGTCTTCCCTCCCCCACCAGGCATCAGCTTTTGGCATGGAAGTCTGGTGTCTTCAGGTGTCTAGTTTTATTTGTACATGTGCTCTTTGTACATCCTTCCAAGAGATGCCCTGCGTCAGGGAGGGGGCCTTTAGAGCATCGTCGGCCATCGTTGGGAGTTCTCCACCTAGGCAACAAACACTTCGGCGAGACACTGTATATATATGTTTATATGATGTAAATGAATGTTTACATCTTTGTTGGGTTTTGTTTAATGGAAAAACTGACCCAACAACATTGGATGAATTCATATTTAATTTATGAATTAGCAAGCGGTGTTTCAACAAAGAAAGATGACGTTAAAAGGGCAACACTTTTGCATTGCCTTGGACCACAAGTCCAAAGAATTTTCTTTAATTTGCCAGAAGAAAAAGATACGTATGAAAAAGCAAAAGAAGCTTTAACTAAATATTTCACACCACAAAAAAATATTGTATCAGAACGATTTAAATTTAGGCAAAGAAAACAAAATACAGATGAAAATATTGATTCATATGTCATTGCCCTAAGAGAATTAGTCAAATCCTGTGAATTTGGAAATTTAGAAGAAGACATGATCAGAGATCAGATAATAGAAAAATGCTATAATAGGCAATTAAAAGAAAAGTTGTTGCAACAAGATAATTTGAATCTTCAAAGAACAATTGAGATATCAAGAATGTTTGAAACAGCCAAAGAAGAATTTAGAGTATTGACAAATGAAGATATGACCTCAATAAATAGAGTAAACTATAAAAATAATTTCCAAGCAGCTAATGAATCAACTGTTAAAGGACAAAAAGCTCATAATGTGTACCATCAAAAAGGAAGCACCTCCAAGGTAAGTGCACCTAATTTGGAAGAATGCTATAGATGTGGCTTAACTACACATCCTCCATATAAATGTGGAGCTAGAAATATGAAATGCACATTTTGTAACAAGATGGGTCATCTTAATAGAGTTTGTAGAAATAAAAATAAATATAAAAATATTGAAGGAAAGAAAAGAAATATTCAAAATATTTCAGAAAATAATGAAGACTCAGATGAATACACTTTCTTTTTAGGCTCTGATAACAAAGAAAATATCTATATAGATGGAAAGGAAATAACAATGACTATTGATACAGGTAGTGATACAACATTCATAGGACTTGAAAATTTGAAAAATATTTTTCCTAAATCTCAAATGCCAACTTTGAATGGTACAGAAAGGAAATTTTATGCCTATGGACAAACTTCACCTCTTCCATGTTGTGGATATTTCTTTGCAGATGTTTCATGGGGTGAAAGGTCTATAAAGGAACAGATTTTTGTGATTGAAGGTAAAGCAGAACCTCTTTTAGGAAAGAAAGCAAGTTTCGAATTAGAAATTATAAAGCGTGGAACAAAAATAAGGAATATTCAAGAGGAAGTTATTCCGAAGGATATATATAATTTGATACAAGAAAACATGAACCTTTTTCAAGGTCAAGGAAATGTGAAGGGTTATAGTCAAAAAATAACTCAAAAAGAAAATGTTACTCCTGTAGCTCAAAGATGCAGACATTTTCCATATAAAATGGTAGAAGCCATCAATCAAGAGCTAGACAAAATGATAGAAGATGGCATTATTGAGGAAGTCCATGAAGCTTCTGAATGGATCTCAAACATTGTGGCAGTTCCAAAAAAGGGTACTGAAGAAATCAGACTATGTGTTGATCTGAAAGAAGTGATGGAGCATAATCAAGCCTATAAAGAAAGAATGAAGAAATATGCTGATAGCAAGAATAAGGCCTTGCCTCATGACTTCAAGAAAGGTAATATTGTTTATGTCGCAAACACTGAAATGAAAAGCAAGTTGACACCAAATTATGACAACCAAAGATTTATCATTCTAGAGACTATATCTCCAAATTCATTCAAGTTAGTCAATACTGAGACAGGTAGCTTTATCATTAGGAATGCAAAGCATTTAAGACATGCCAATGTCTTACAAGATTTTAACAAAGGAATTGATTTGAATACCACTTTGATTAAGACTCCAGAAATTAGAATGGAACTTCCTAGTACTTCAAGGTATCTACCAGAACAAGAAGCAACCTTAGAAGATATTGTACCAGAAGAGCAGATTGCTATATCTGATATGGACTGTTTATACCCAAATGAATCACCTAATGAGAATGAAAACAAGACTGTCATCACTAGAAGTGGAAGACAAATACATGTTCCTTCTAGATTTAAGGACATGATTAGATACTAACTAAACAAGGGAGGAATATGTAGAATAGTGTGAAATATATAAGTGATGTGAATATAAAAAATGGAATAAGAACAATAGACTGACTGTGTTTTGTAAATATATAATTAATCTTTACTAAATTTAAATGTGTGTGATAAATAAATAATTATAATTAAATAATAAATATATAAGTTGTAGTTTATAAAAGATAAACAACACAACACAGGTGTATATGAATATCTGCTGATAAATTCAAGTGGAAATGATGCTTTAGAGAGGTGCGATATGATGAGATTTCTCTCTGTTTCTTTGAATATGTCAAGTGAGCAGTGAGTAAATATTCTTTTAGTGAGGGTTCTTATTATGTTAATTTTGTGGGAAATAGGACAGTGTGAATTAAAATGGGTATAACTGGGGGGACATTGTTTTTTATAATAAACTGTGGTGTGGAATGTGGATGCGGTGCGTATTATTAGTATAATTATTGAGGGCTGCAAGTATGGTGCTCTCCTGTCCGTTTCTGCATATGCAAAAAACGTCATCAATGTAACGGCGCCATATTTGAATATCTGTGGGGAGGGTACGGGTAATCCAGTGGTCTATTTCGGACATGGCTATTTCTGCAACAATAGAGGATAGAGGGCTGCCCATTGGGGAGCCTTTAATCTGTCTGTAGTGATCTTTAAGGAAGGTGAAGGAGTTCATGTTTAAGCATAGTTTGGTCAGTTGTGATATAGAAGAAGTTGTATGGGGATCTACATTCTGTGAACTAAGGAACCGTTCTAGACTATCAGTGATGAGACTGTGGGGAAGACTGAGGTAGAGGGAGGTTACATCAAAGGAACACATTGTAAAATGTGGAGCGGGATTCATGGCAGTTAACTCACTGATGAAGTGGGGGGTACTACGTATAGAGTATATATTCCTGTGGTTATTTAACAATGGAGAAAGGTAGTTAGAGAGGAACTTGGCCAATGGATACGCGGGCGACAGATGATAGGCGATAATTGGACGGAGTGGTACGTCAGGCTTATGAATTTTAGGAAGGCCGTAGATGTATGCGCTATTGGAAAGGTTAGATATAAATGACTTGTAATCATTGGGATTAATATTCTTAGATTTTTTCAACTGAAATAGAGAGGTTCTAAAAACTTTAACTAGGGAGAGGCTAACCTCGTCTGAGATGGAGGAGAAGGTGGTGTCATCATTGAGTAGACTGTGCATTTTGGTTCGATAATCTTCTTGGTTCATAAGCCTTATACCCCTCCTCCCAATTACCGCGCAGACCTAAGAACACTCCAAAGACTCAAGCAAAGTAAATCCGTAGTCATCACTCGATCCGACAAAGGCTCGAACACCGTTATCATGAACCAAGAAGATTATCGAACCAAAATGCACAGTCTACTCATTGATGACACCACCTTCTCCTCCATCTCAGACGAGGTTAGCCTCTCCCTAGTTAAAGTTTTTAGAACCTCTCTATTTCAGTTGAAAAAAATCTAAGAATATTAATCCCAATGATTACAAGTCATTTATATCTAACCTTTCCAATAGCGCATACATCTACGGCCTTCCTAAAATTCATAAGCCTGACGTACCACTCCGTCCAATTATCGCCTATCATCTGTCGCCCGCGTATCCATTGGCCAAGTTCCTCTCTAACTACCTTTCTCCATTGTTAAATAACCACAGGAATATATACTCTATACGTAGTACCCCCCACTTCATCAGTGAGTTAACTGCCATGAATCCCGCTCCACATTTTACAATGTGTTCCTTTGATGTAACCTCCCTCTACCTCAGTCTTCCCCACAGTCTCATCACTGATAGTCTAGAACGGTTCCTTAGTTCACAGAATGTAGATCCCCATACAACTTCTTCTATATCACAACTGACCAAACTATGCTTAAACATGAACTCCTTCACCTTCCTTAAAGATCACTACAGACAGATTAAAGGCTCCCCAATGGGCAGCCCTCTATCCTCTATTGTTGCAGAAATAGCCATGTCCGAAATAGACCACTGGATTACCCGTACCCTCCCCACAGATATTCAAATATGGCGCCGTTACATTGATGACGTTTTTTGCATATGCAGAAACGGACAGGAGAGCACCATATTTGCAGCCCTCAATAATTATAACCCCAACATCTCCTTCACTATGGAAATAGAGTCAAACCAGGTCATCCCATTCCTTGACATACTAATAATACGCACCGCATCCACATTCCACACCACAGTTTATTATAAAAAACAATGTCCCCCCAGTTATACCCATTTTAATTCACACTGTCCTATTTCCCACAAAATTAACATAATAAGAACCCTCACTAAAAGAATATTTAATCACTGCTCACTTGACATATTCAAAGAAACAGAGAGAAATCTCATCATATCGCACCTCTCTAAAGCATCATTTCCACTTGAATTTATCAGCAGATATTCATATACACCTGGTCCCTCCAATCTACCTATAATATATAGATCATTATGTTTCCTGCCCTACTCCCCCTCCTCAGTTGATATAGCTAGAAGCCTCAAGACATATGGTATCCGCATCATATATAAGAACTCCTCCAACCTGCTCACATCCCTCCGTCACCCATACACTAAATCGTATGCCCCCCCAGATCCCCTCCATTCTGTTGGCGCGGTCTACTCTGTCTCGTGTGAGCAATGCTCTGCCATATACATTTCTTCTTCCAGATGTTGAATTTCACAGTGCATAAATGGGTTAACTACCCATTCCATCTTTTCAACGTCCAAGTAAGGAAAATATTTATCAAAAGAAGCGGATAGTAATGTCAAAGTTTCTTCGACTTCTTTTTTGATAATAGATTTTGATGGATTCTCTTGAACCATCGGAAAAGATGCAAAGTTTTCTTTAGCAATGTTTAAATTCCATAAACTGAGTTTTTCCTTAAACGTTTTCAACTTGGTGGAGATAGTGATAATGTTCTCCTGAGCACCTTGCAAATTTAAATTAAGGCTGTTTAATTTGTCGAAAATATCACCCAAAAATGAAACTCGTAACCACCAAACATCACTCATCATGAAAGGAAAATTAATCTCTTCGTTATCAATGAATGCCATTATTTCATTTTTCATTGAAATAAATCGATTTAAAACTTTGCCTTTCGACAACCATCTGACTTCAGTATGAAACAATAAATTTTTATAATCGGAATCCATTGCTTCACAAAATGTTGAAAAAATTCTCGATCGAAGAGCATTTGATTTGATGTAATTGACTACTTTGACAACTTCATCTAGAGTTGTGACAAGGATGGGAGGAACCGACTTTGACACTAACATTTCTCTATGAATCATACAGTGAACAAATTTGATATTTGGATTTTTTTTATGACATGTGCTATCAATCCCTTTCTTGAACCTTTCATAGCTGGAGCTCCATCCGTACAGACGCTAACACAATTTTCCCATCTCAAGTTATACTTCATAACATTTTCATCAACTAATTCAAAAATGTCCGCACCAGTCGTTCTTTGTATTAATTCTTTACAAAAAAAGTAGTTATTCACAATTTTTCCTGTATCGACGAACCTCAAAAATGCCAGCAATTGAGCTTTATTACTAATATCTGTGGTTTCATCAAGCTGTATAGCCCATTTTGTTGATTAATCATTAAAAGATTGTTTTATTTGCAACTCAATATCTTCTGACATATCTTCAATTCTTCTCGCAATAGTTTTTGATGATAGTGGAATTTTCGTAACCTTCTCCATAGCATCATTCGTTAACATACATCCAGCCACAATTTTTAAAGCAGGCAAGATAATTTCCTCTGCTTCCGCGTGAGCTTTCTTCTTTCGAGCGATGAGTTGAGCTATCATGTAACTAGCTGTTTGAGCTTCATCTGAGGTGGTCATAAATTTCTTGAATTTTTTTGATTGCTTTTGAAAACTTGATCGTATATTTTCAAAGTAGCTTATTGATTGTTCATCTGCTCCCGATGATTTGTCTCAATATGTCGAAGTAGTTTACTTGGCACCATTGTTTCGTTGCTGAGGGTTTTTTGGCAAATTAAGCAAAACGGCAGTGATGGATCATTAACAGATGGTATAAATCCATATTTGAGATAATCTTCAACGTATTTCCTCTTATTTCCAGTTGATTTTACTATTTTCTTATCTTCTTTATTTTCGTTTTGATTTTGTTTATCACTGGCACCTTCTCTAATTAGAAATCTCTCCATCTAGTTTTGAGAGAATTTAGAAAACACACAAATATAATAATAAAATGTTTAAATAAAGTTACCTTGAGTTAAAAGTGAGTGAGAATTTCGTAACAAAAATATTTTTTTCCTTTTTTAACCAACAGATTTTACGGTGTACAAAACTTATTGTGTGAATGTGTGTGTTTTACAACATGCAAAAAAAATGAAGAATTACTACAGCAATACTTTGACGAAAACTCCGAATAAATTTTTTAAATAAATTTATAAATTTTTTTTGTTTTCTTTTTTCTAAGCTTTGTAGCTTTGAGTCTCTATTAATAAACAGCTGTGACAAAGATTGTAAATGACGGTTAAGTTTGGACATATTATTTTGAAAATTAGGTATTTTCCAGCAGTATGTATTCAACTTTATTAAATAAAGTTGTTTTCGCGGATTGTTTTTTTTTAACTTATGATTTTAAATAGGTACGCGTACCTATTTGCATTTTTATTTTTAATAATGGCACGTGCCAGTTATGTACGTCAAGATTATGTACATACGTTATATGAAATATAAAATTATGCAAACTGTTGTAATTATAATACCAAAATAAGTTTTATATAAAATGAAATTTGCTTTTTTTTAATTTCATTTTTTATATGAAAATTTTTGAAAAAATTATTAAAATTGAATAAAAATTATAAAAAATATTTTTTGAAACATTATTTTTAAATTAACCAAAAGTTCTAAATACCTACAAAAATGTTCGCGGCACACCTAGAATTCTTCGCGGCACACCGGTTGCCCGACACTGCCCTATAGTTTCAAACTCCAAGCATAGAAAATTCCTTATATATTAATTCTTAATATCTCTCTAATTATAACACGCCTGTAGAAGGGTTTTTTGCCCGAAAGCTTGCTGATATATCTATATATATAAAATTGAATGTCTGTCTGTCTGTGTGTGTGTGTGTCCTCTATGGATTCAAAAAACCATACATCCAATCGCCGTGAAAATTTGGGATATTATTAGGTGTATCCCCGGAAAGGTTTACGAAAAACAATTTCTTGAATATCTTGAATATCCTTAGAGTTATTTGCAGATTTGTAGATATAACTCGCAAGCAGCGTCCCCATTGCGACGATGATAACAAGTTTTTTTTATCTATAAGTTTTATTATCACCAAGTTTATTATCTTGAAGATTATTTATCAAAAGTAAGATTTTCTACCTATTAATTGCGCACAAGTCAAAGTTAGTTTTATCATTTATCTACAACATATATATTGGGAGAATAGATAAAAATGATGATTTTGTAATGTAGAAAATTAGGAAAGACAAAATTCAGGATGACACGGCAATTTATTTGAAGCAAGAATAATGATACAATTCCAAGGCAAGATACTATTCCTTTAACTTCCAATTGCCGAGGGAACCAATTAATATTGATTTTATTCAACTTATCAAGTATTTTTCAAGGGACCGGGAAAAAATGTTCACTTTATCGAGAGATTCAAATTTACGAGTTTCAAATTATCAAAATATATCTTTTTTTTTTAAGTTTATAGAGAATTGTTTTAACAAATGTTCGTTAGACAAACCTTTACTTGGGTAAAACCCGGGCGAAGCCGGGTACATCCGCTAGTTTATAATAAAAGAAACTCTTCTTCTTTATTTCGTCTTTTCGTCTAAGTATTAATATAGGTGGCAGCTCATTCTGTGTGAGGTAAATGCTACAAATGTTGGTTTGTTGAGTCGTTTTTTCTGTTTCATGTTGGTGGTCTTATTGTATAAACATTGCTGTTGTTAGTGTCCAACTTTTGGTGACACTATGGACAAGGGAGCTACCGGAAGGTCATTTGTTGTTTATTTATTTATTAATTGTTACCACAGAGTGAGCTCACAGGTAAATAGGCGCTATTCGAAAAGAGAAAAAAAAGTTCCTTTGTTCAATATTGGTTTTCCTTTTATATTTTGTTCTCTCTCTTGTAAATCAATAAATATAATGTTTAATTAATAATTATTGGAATCAGTTTCTTTAAAAATTCTAAGCAAAGTCAACATCATTGCATGAGCTGCGAATGCTAACAGAACAAAGTGTAGAATATTTGTCATCCTAGTGTCACCAAAAGTTGATGGATGCTAACCACAACAGAGTTGTTATAACCATGATTAAAACAATTAGAGGTTAAGGATTAATTGCTATTATAACCAAGTTATAAAAGAGGCTGTAATATTATCAGGTTCTACTGAATTCATAAAAACTTGGTTTATACAGTAGAACCTCCATGAGAGGACACCTCTCTACAAAGGACAGTTTTCATTTGTAAAATTGCCATTTTTACAATTTAGCAACTCTCCGGTAAGAGGACAACCTTTCCTAAAGAACACTTTGGCTCTTTATTTATTGTCTTTACAGGGAGGTAGTTCTACTGTATATATAAAATAATAATCCAAAGCAGTGAAATTTGACCAGTTTTTGTGTGAAGGAAACAAATGATAGAAAAAATAAGTTAATCTTTTATTAAGTTGTTATATCACATGTTTAAAAATAAGAAATAATACTGAAGTAACTAAAATTGACATAAATAAGGCAGCAGTAGCAGGATATGTACAGATGTGACATGGCACTCAGTAGACAGCATGTCGGCTGGACACAGGAAGGCCATAGACCACGGGGGCCGCACCGATGAGGTAGGGCAGCTTGCAGGCGGTGCGGGCCGGCACCAGTGCGGAGGGCAACAGTGCAGGGCCAGGCAGCCATTGCTGTAACAGTGCCGCTGTGAACCTGTCGATGTCCTTGTCTGTCACGTCCCACAGTGTGGCCAGCACCGCGGGGGCTCCAGCCAACAAGTACTGTAGCACCACACCATGTGGCTCCAGTAGGGCCGCCATACTGGCGCAGTCTACCGCTACTGCAGCCAATCAGCAACAGGGCGGATCGCGCAGACAGTCGCTCCGGGTGGGTACCTCCCAGGTAGGTCTGCCCGGTCCCATGGCCACAATACAGCACCAAGTCCTGCTGAGCCAGCGCGGATGCCAGAGCTCCAGACTCAGGGGGAGTCCCCACAACCCAGTCCAACCCTGCTCTGCCTCAAACTGACTCTGGAACCTGGTCTGGGTGGAAGGAAGGTCTCCAGCAGGGTTGAGGATGTAGAAGGTGCGTAGGGAGTCCACGCCATCCTGCAGCACCGTGCCCGGCTCTCTGGCCCGTAGGTTGGCCGTAGCCAGGGATAACACTGGAATACGGCACACAGGCCGCTTGCGCAGCATGGGCAGGTTCTCCCACGGCAGTGCCTGTACAGTCTGCACACCACAACAATTGAGATGTTTATAGCCCAGGCAGAATGAATATTAACATTTAAGGAAAGGTTTGTGAGGGGGAGGAGCAGGAGATGGCAGTTAGAGATTAGTAAAACACCAAGTGATTCTCTAGCTGCAGTATCGCTATCTCAGCAGCAAACCTATTTTTACCCCTAAGTAAAGAATCTCTCAAGAGAGCTCTGCTCTAATGATCCTTCAAGATACTTGTTTACCTTTTTTTTTTGGAGTGGTTTCTTCAAGTACAGAATCAACTGTTAGGGCTCCAATTCAGGTAAAACTATATAAAATTTACATTTAAAAAAAAAAGGTTTTATCAAATATATTTCTTTATCCAGCACTAGCACAAAGAAATGATATAGAAGAAGACTTTGAAAAATAGATTTTGTGTCCTTGGGATTAAAAAAAGAGAGCAATACTTTAGGAACATAAGGTAACAAGACCAAATCCCAATTGTGTTTCTAATCCAAATTGTACCTTATCAAGAACAATAATTATTTTGAAAGAAGATTTATGTATTTTCAAAGTGATAGCTCTCCTGCTGTAGTTGGTTTACTTGGCTTTTAAAATCACAAGGTAATAAGACAATACAAATAAATAGTACATGACACACCGGCATTGTTACCATCATCAGTCAAAAGTATTGACTCTATATTATTATTAAAAGAATATTATTTATTTGGATTTGGTCTTATGCTTCTAATCTACCCTTATCGTGGCTTTTAAAATACAGTTGAACCTGTCTATAGCGCTCCCTCTAAATAGCACCCGATTTTAAATACATAGTACGATGAGATTTACATTAAAAGTGACCAGTCTATAGCATACCCTCTCTATAGCACCCTATTTTGGTAAATCCCAAGAGGGAACGCTATAGACAAGTTTAACTGTATTTGCAAATATTAGCTCAAAATTGTAAATTAAGAGAGTTTCCAAAAACTTTTATTCCAAAAGTTGCCCTCCCCCAAAACTTGAGGCCACTACCACCAATTGATTCACTCACCTTGTCCAGGACCAGTAGGAGGGGACTTTGCTTGAGGGTGGGGGGTGAGGATGGGGGGGTGTCAGGGAGTGAGGCCAGGGCCTGGTCCCTCTGTGCGGGGGTCAGGAGGGGCAGTCCGGCAGCCACCAGCTGTGCGAGGGACTCAGCAGTGGGGGGCAGCAGTCCCACCTTGCACCAGCCCAGCCACAGCTCCTCCATGCTGCCCACCAGCTCCTTCATCTGTCTGTCAAAGTCATGGCGCACCTTCCACCACACTGAGGGCTCCTTGTTGATGGTGGTGGCGTTGCCCAGGTGTAGCAGCTCCTCAAACAGCCCCGGCACGTTGCGCAGTTGCTGTGGCCACACACAGTTGTTGGAATAATCTCAGCAGATAACATTTCAATTTTTTATTTAAGGTCTAAACACAAGGTAATAAGACCAAATCCAAATAAATAAATAGTGTGTTGGTGTCAGATGTTTATTTGGTCTTATTACCTTGTGTTTATCCAAATTGTGCCTTATCAATTATATAAGGTCTGTAAAAAAAGCTTCTAAACACATATATATACAGTAGAACCTCCACGAGAGGACACTCGTGCTAGATGAAACCTCTCTACAAAGGACAGTTTTCATTCACAAAATAACCATTTTTACAATATGGCAACTCTCCGGTAAGAGGACACCTCTCCCTAAAGGACACTTTGGCCTTGCAATTAGTGGTTGTGCTTTACAGGGAGGTAGTTCTACTGTATATATTTTTAAAAGTGTGTTAAAAAAATTACTTATAATTTTCAGCAATACACATAGGAATATAGTCTAAAACCTTTTTAATCCAATACCCAGGAGTTTGGTTGGAACTTCCTGTTGAATTAGAAACAATAGAGATAGAATCAAGATTCAAGCTAAACACTAGATAACAAGCTAAGTACAGTAGAACCCCCATGAGAGGACACTCACACTAGAAGACAACTCTCTACAAAAGGACAGTTTTCATCACCAAATTACTAATTAGAAACTTTTCAGTATGAGACACCTCTCCCTAAAGGACACTTTGGCTCTGTAACTAGGTGTTGTCCTTTAGACATGTAGAGGTTGATCTACTGTAAAATAAAAGCAAATTTTTAATACACCAATACCTCGCTTTGCATCGTTTTGTTTTGCGTTTTTTCGAAGTTGCGTCGCTGCTTAATTTTTACTGATTTTCACTGTGTCGTTATTTTTTCGAAGTTGCGTTGTTTTGGATTCGAGTCTTTAATTTTTTTTTTTTTCCTAAAATTATGGCAACACCTTTGTTTTTGATTGCGCCTTCACATATTTTCACTTTGCGTCGTTTCAATTTGCGTCATGTTTTTTTTTTAGCGTAACCCAGACGCAAAGCGAGGTGTACCTCTTTATTTTAATATATATATAGATTAATAATTGAAAATAAAAAAAAAAAATAGGTGATATTTATTCTGACAGATGGCGCAAGCCATCAGCAACTTTTAGTTGCACGATCGGGAGATGCCCTTTATCTTAAAGTTAGAACTATAAATTTAAAATAAAATCCATGAACATATGCAAGTCTCAAATATAAACATATATGGCTCTCAAGTTTGAAAAATTCATTTTTAGTTTATAGCTATTTTTGGCAGGATGAATATTTCTTTATATTTCTATATTGGCAACTCTATTCTCCCATTTAACACACACACAGCAACAACACAAGTCTGTATATATTTTTTTGGAAGACACTATTTTTTATTTCAATAATTAATATGTATTTCTTATAGATAAGGCACAATTTGGATTATAGATTATAAACACAAGGTAATAAGACCAAATCCAAATAAATAAATAGTGTGTGACGCTTCGGTAACAACGCTGTTACCGAAACGTCACACACTATTTATTTATTTGGAGATTTGGTCTTATTACCTTGTGTTTATTAATCTATAATCCAAAAATTGTGCCTTATCTATTTCAATAATTAATATGTATTTCTTATAGTTCTTAAAAACAATATATATGTAAATAGTTGTCCTTATTGTTATCATTCACAATAATTAAGACAAATTCTAAATTATTATGTATTCTTACTCTAGAGTTAAACTACTTGAAAATACATAAATACTTTCAATATTTCACCAAAACGACTGCACTTGGTGAGAAGCCTTACTAAAAATTGATTCTTTTTACAAATAACATAAAATATATGCTCCCACGAAAAAAATTATCAAATAGAGCATAACTTGAATTGCCATTTAGAAACAAACACAATTCCCATCGCACCAATGTGTTTCACAGCTCAATGATGAATGAGGTAGGGTGAGGAGAGTGTTTGGACCATGGGGGATAGATATAGAGAAATTAGCACAGGAAGACCTACCGGGCTGGGTGAGATATAGAACAGGAGGGGAGTCTGTCCTGCGCAGTACCGCACAAGCAGCAGGTGGGGGGAGGTCTCCTTGGTGGAAGGCAGGAGTTGGCTGGGAACTGCCGCCAGGTGGACCACGGTCCAGTCTGTTCATGCAGCGCAGGAATGTGAGACTTTGGTTCAGCTGACTCCCAATATAGAGGGTCTTTCATCCAGTAACAACAGTGACAAAAGAATACAAGCTAAAGCAAAACGTAAGGAAGGTACAAGGTAAAAATTGAACCTACACTCATGGACATAACTTAAGGAAGTTGTACCTTTTACCATGTATATCAGGATTCAGACAATAACTCTGAAAGATATTACAGTGACCTTTATTGAAGACACACGAGATAACTACACACATGGACAAAATTTAAGGAAGTTGTACCTTTTAGCATGTATATCGGAATTCAGACAATAACTCTGAAAGATATTACAGTGACCTTTATTGAAGACACGAGATAACTACACTCATGGACAAAACTTAAGGAAGTTGTACCTTTTAGCATGTATATCGGGATTCAGACAATAACTCTTAAAGATATTACAGTGACCTTTAATGAAGACACATGAGATAACTACACTCATGGACAAAACTTAAGGAAGTTGTACCTTTTAGCATGTATATCGGGAATTCAGACAATAACTCTGAAAGATATTACAGTGACCTTTATTGAAGACACATGAGATAACTATGTGTGAACTTGTGTAATCTTTACTCAAGGAGATAAGAAACAACAACCAAGTGTAAACAAAATTGTCTCAGTCTCTTTCAAAAAATAAATAAACAAACAGCCGGCGCGCCATCAAAGACTTTCCACTTCCTTTGGGTTTTTTTTTTTTTTGCTAATCCCTAGTACATGTGGTACAGGCCATGATAATCTTGGTGAGTAGAAGTAGGTTACTGCTTTTACTGTAAATGCACCACATGTCTACACATGTGAAAAGCAGTTCGAATTTGCACTTACAAATGTGCCAAAGCCCCGCTTGGTTACTTGCACTCGCTGGTGGGGTTGGACTTTTGCAAGAATCGGGGGCCATTGGAGAATCCCTAAGTTTTGTCCATGAGTGTATATATAAGTTAAATTCTGTCAGTGTTTTTGTGGAGGAGATGACAATGATGATGATGATGACATGGTTAAAATTATTGTAATGGTGATTCATCATAGGGCGAAAGATTTTTGTTGAAATGTTGAGAAAAAACTCTACTGGCAGAAGTGTCTCCTATGTTAAGAACAATGTACTATGTCAGTCAGGCCACCTCTATGTTTATGATAGCTAGTGGCATCAAGTCATCTGTTTAGAGTTTTAGCGTAAAAGTTTTACAAGCAACTCTTCACCTCATGACGACTTTATTCTTTTAATAATAAACTACTCCAGGTGATGGTTATTCAACTTATGACTTACTGCAAGTCATAAAGTACAATTTGGATTAGAGCTACAAGAAAATAAGACCTAATACAAATAAATTAAAAGTGTGTGACGTTTCGATAACAGCGTTGTTACCATCATCAGATAAAAGAATAAATGAGGAAAAAATATCACAGCATGTTCTTAAATAGTACTGTTTACACACTTGATAACAGTACCATTTGAGAACTTGCTGTGCTATTTTTTCTCATTTATTCTTTTGTCTGATGATGGTAACCATGCTGTTACCGAAACCTTACACACTATTTGGATTAGGTCTTATTTTTTTACACATTTGATAACAATACCATTTGAGAACAGGCTGTGATATTTTTTCTCATTTATTCTTTTGTCTGATGATGGTAACAACGCTGTTACCGAAACGTCACACTATTTGAGTTTGGTCTTATTTTCTTGTCACCTGGTACAAGTTAATTTGGTGTCCATATTGAACACTCCCCATACAGTAGAACTACCTCCCTGTAAAGGACACCTAATTTCAGAGCTAAAGTGTTCTTTTAGGGAGAGGTGTTCTCTTACCGGAGAGTTGATATATAGTAAAAATGGTAATTTTTCAAATGAAAACTGTCCTTTGTGAGAGGTGTCCGCTAAAGGGAGGTTGTACTGTATCTATTTAGAGATAAAGTAGTAAACAAATAACAGGTACCCAATAGACAAGCCACACTAGCACATCCCGCTGGACTCACCCTCTGGCAGACAGTCCAGCTCTGGCTCTGCCCCCAGTGCCAGCTCCTTGCGCAGCTGGAGCAGACTGTACATCTCACTTCCCTCCAGTCCGGCTTCCTTTATCTTGCGCACCTTCTTGGCGTAGCAGGCCTGCGCCTGATGCCTCAGTGTCACCGCCATACTGTCGCTCAGGGCACGGAAGCAGAACCAGGCTTGTTTGTCCTTCTCCTGCACAGACTGATCCTCTCACACAAATGTTTTTTTTTTTAATTATCCCTAGTACACGTGGTACAGGCCATGATAATCATGGTGGGTAGAAGTAGGCGACTGCTTTTACTGTAAAAGTGCACCACAATTCAAATGTCAAAATAAGTTCTACTTTGCACTTACAAATGTGCCAGAGCCCCGTTTGGTTACTTGCACTCGTTGGAGGGGTTGGACTTTTGCAAGAATCAAGGCCATTTTTTTTTTTTATCAGAAAAAGTGCCCAATGCAGGAATCGAACCCAGGTCGTAGCGGTCAAAAACCAATGGTTTAGACCAGCCTTCCACTGACCCCCTTAATCATCAAAACCTCTTCAAGGTTCAGGAAGAGATCTTTTCAGCTTGATTTGATGCAGTCTAGGATGTGAGTGGTGAGGCTTGGTTTGTGTGGATGTATGTGAGTGGGGAAGTATCCTGACCTCTCTCAAATGTCAATGGTTCCAGTGTTCCAAATCTGAAATATCTCATTATTATGGTGATTCAATGGGTGGAGAATACCAAATTTCACTGAGCAGAGGAAAAAAAGAAGAGATTTTAAAGCTAGCATCCATTGTTTTACTGATGTGGGAGGGCAGGAGTGGGGTAAAGAGGTAAAACCCACCTTGGAGGTGCCCAGAAGTGCCTGGAGCAGCCTGGCGCGGGCGTAGAGGACTGCTGGGGGGAAGGAGGCCACCAGGGAGAGGGACTCCGTCAGCTCCCCCAGGACCTGGGTGCGGATGGCATCTGGGAGGTTGGGTTAGACATGGGGAGGTGTGGCCTATGGACCCGCCCACCTACCTGGCAGTTTTAGGGGCGGAGTCTGATGGAGACTGGGGCGGAGCATCAGCTGCCAGCTTGCTAGTGGTAGATTTCTTGGACCGTCCACGCTGTTTGTTGGTGGAGGGGGTGGTGGCAACTGGGATGGGGGAGTTTACCCTGCGGAAGACTTCGTTGGGAGGCAGAGGGCTGTTGCGTGGACTGAATGGACGCACTCCCAGCGGAGAGGACAAGACCACCCGGTTCCTACGGGTCTTGAGCGGAGCAGCCGGGGGAGAGCCTGCCTTGAGGCTGTCCATGTACTTCTTCAGTGGAGATGTAGGGGCTTGTTTCTTGACGGGTGCGTAGGTGAGTTTGGCGCGGCAGCGACGCAGCTTGGTGACGTTGACTGGGCTGCAGGGTTTGGGGCCATCCCGTGGCACTGAGGGTGGGACAGCCATAGGGGAGGTCCCATGGAGCCAGCAGGGGGCTAGCAGTCCGAGGAAGGAATGGTCCTCGTTCTCAGACATCCATTGCTGCAGTCGGCAGGTGGCCATCTCCACCAGCACCTCGGCCAACTGCTGACCTTCACAGAGGCCACGAGCCTGCTCCAGGTGGGACATAGCTTTGGAAAATTCTTTCTTCAGGGCGTAGCTTTTAGCGATGGCAATGAGCACTGATTGGTTGAGAGACTGATGGCCCTGCAGGTTGGGCGGACAGTGTGGTGCTAGCAGGTCTCGCCTCCTCTCTTCCAACTTCTTGCTGAGATCCAATAGGGACTGTAGCTTGGTTGTGGGGCCACCCTGCGCTGAGGCAAGGAGCAGTCTGAAGAAGAGGTTCTGGGTGTGGGGGGAGTTGCAGGGGCTGCACTTGCAGGGCTGGGGGTGGGAGAGAAACTCCGGGAGGGGCAGCATGCGCTGGTTGGGCCTGGGAGAGCGGCTCTCCTCCGACCTGGCCATCAGGGAGCGCTGCACCGTGCGGTGGAGGCAGGACTTCACCTGGGAGCCCACCAGGAACACCTCGTCATCCTCCTCCTCTGCCGCAGCAGTCGCCAGCTCTGGCAGGGGCTGAAAGGCCTCCTTGTTGCAGGGAGCGACCATCATGTGGTGGAGCCGCTGGAGCCGAGCCACACAGTCCCTGCCCATCTGCTGGTCTATCTCCACCAACTGGAGCAGCAGCTCCGACGACCTGCCACATTGGATGTGTGAGGCACTGTACAGTAGCCAACCTCTACATCTATAATGGTCAACACCTAGTTGCACAGCCAAAGTGTCCTTTAGAGAGAAGTATCCTCTTACTGGAGAGTTTCTAATTAATAAAATTGTTAATTGTGGCGATGAACCTGTCCTTTGTAAAGAGGTATCCTCTCTTGGAGGTTCGATTGCATTAATCACTTAATAAGCCTAGTACATCAGTAGTTGTAAAATTTCTACAGAAGCATCCAACCTTCAAATGTAGATTATATAGGCAGAATGTACACAATAGTTGTAGCTTATATCTGGTGGATTAAATGATGGGAAACACTGGGAAGGTTCACCATTGATGAGCCAAGCTATCCCAATTCTTTGCCATTTTTGTTCCAATCATTGAAAAAAAATTAATATCCTTTATTTATTTTTAAAAAAAATGAAGATAAATAAATAATGAAATAACATTGAATAATCCATCCTTAGCACATCACTTGTTGTCATGTTCAATGAAGAGTTTCAGATGTCTCCCTACATCTCTATCACAGCAATGTTCTTCATCTTGGGTGCATAAAGTTCTGGATCCATGTCAATTTTCTGGCCATTGATGGACATGAGAATAGGTGGGTAGGTGTTATTTCCATACCAGGGTAATTCTTGCATGTCATTGTAGAACATTCACTTTGTTGGGAGCTAAGACTTTCCTATTCTACCATCGAGCAGAGTAATCACCAACACCTCCAAGAAATTAATACTTTTAATTTCCTTTCATAACTAACTCCTTTATTCAAAACCAAATACAGTCGAACTTGGATAATTCGAACCCCAAGGGACCATAAAAAAATTTGAATTATCCAAAAATTCGAATTAAAAACGGAAATTCTATTAATAGGAAATTCTAGGGACCAAGATAAATATTCGAATTAAAGAGGTTTTTGAATTAAAGAAGTTCGAATTATCCAAGTTCTACTGTATATACATGCAAAGTAGTCCGGTCATCTGGTCAAAAATATAAATCTATGAAAAACAACTTATAAAAAAAGCTAACACACTTTGAATGTAATCAGACTAGACAAAGTCTAACTGGCAAGACGTTCTAGAGACAGCCTTCTATTGTATCAAAGTAGCGCCAGTTTCATCCGCAGCCATGTACTACATTGTAGTTGTTTCTTATCCCCCTGTGTAAACATTACACAAATTCCATCAGTCCAGGCTCCTCAAGATGTTTAATGATAATCAGCGGCCTCTCCCAAAGGTCCTTTTTAGTACATCTAATACAAGCCAAAATGTGTTCTGGAGCTGCAGGTGCTAAGCTACATTTTGGACAAGTGGGGTAGATTTTGTTATTATTTTCT